>OY728165.1:1576776734-1578026734 GCA_963277665.1 Viscum album | reverse complement strand
GAACCTATGTTCATTTATTTGTATTATATATATTCCCATTTACATGATATTTTATTTATAGACCTATTATTATAACATTTATTATTTTATTAATGTTACCAATTAATTATAAACATTATTCATGACTTTCCAATGCTGTAATAGAATTTTATTTGAGAAAAATTCTCTTTTTTTTATTCCTTCAAACTCCTCATGTTTAATGTTATTTAAATAAATTAAATATATGTTAGTTTCTATATAGATGTAAAATATTAATAATTTATATTTTATTTCTATTTTAAATTATTTCAATGGCTTTAAAAAATTAATATTTTTACTTAATTTAATATGGAACATTTTCACAAAAAAATGAATTTTATATTATTAATACACTCAATGGAATGGAAGATTCTTCCAATGATACCATAATTTCATTTTTGAATTACATTTAAATAATTTATGATTTATTCAATGAAATGTCTTACAATCCCTATTCATATTTTTGGTTTTGAAAATTGTTTTTATAATAAAAAAATCTATTCTGGAATTGATAATTGGGTTTTAGAAGAATGAGGAAATTTTATATTAAAAATATGTTTTATTATGAGTTTATTTTTTAATAAAATATAATAATTAATTTTTTTATTTTTCTAGTAGTTCTTAATTATAAAACATTTTAACTAGGATTATCAAGATATTGTTCGGTGAACCCTTAAGAGTTTATATGATTGTGCATCACATATATAAATAGATGATCTCATTACACCTTATACAAGGGGGCATCCAAACTAATGCTTATTGAGACCATTATATCCTATATTATAGAACTCTGTAGATTTCTCTTGGTATTAAAATTAAAAAAATTATATGAGGTGGAAAATACAACCCAAGGTGATCCTATTATAGCTAAAATAATGGGTTCACCCAGATAAAACTCAAATTAATTAGGTATTTATTACATTAGAAGTTTACCATTTCGTTATTGAAATTGAAATAGATGTTTAAATATTTTTTTAGTATTATTATTTATGTCCAAAGGTGTTTTAATTTCATGATATGGGTTTTATTAATTTCCATTGTGAAAATACTATGTCTCTTTTTAAAGTGAAAATGATTAAATGATAATCATGAAAAACAATTAAAACTAAAGGAAAATATTTTTTGACTTTTCATGTTTTCACTTTTATAATGATTACCTTTCAATTTTTATCCTAAAAAAATTTTCATTTCTAATAACACATTTATAAATATTTTTCACATATGGGTATGGGATATGATGAAATGCGGTTGAAATTAGAGAAGTGTATTCATGTAATATATAATTTTTTTAAGAAGGATTATTTGCTGGGAAAATAGATTCTAATAGTAATGGTTTAGTTTATATTATACTAGTTTTTAATATCTGATTTATTTCACAATCCTATAATAATATAAACCTAAAACTATTCAATACATGAATGAAATTATATTATTGAATAATAATTATGATTATTTAATTTTTTATGAAAGGTAATATAATTTTCATCAATTTAAATGTAATGCAGCTTTATAGGTTTGAATGATGTTAATAGAATTACCATGAATTATTTTACCATATGGTTACTTTTAAATTACATATTATTTAAATATTTTCCATGTATATTATTGTAAACTACATCTATTCAAAATGGTTTTCCATATAAGTAAAAATGGAAGATGTAGTTATAAATAATAAAGATGAACATAATCTTCAAAATCAACATTTTTATATTGTAGGAAATATAATTGATTAGTTTCTTTCAATGATGGATTAGTCAACCGAAGCAATAAATAGTGGTGGTATCCATCCCATAGGGGAACATGATCTACCAAAAATGATCATTTATATTATAGATAATTTCATATACAATCATCTCAAATTTTTCAAATGATCATCTGACATAGTGATCTTTTAAGAAGGAATAAATGCCCAAGAAAATATATTTTAAGTCATAGTTTGGAATATGAAAATAACTCATCAAATTTATCATTTTGAAGGTGATTATAATTTATGGTGGTAATTCATTAAAAACACCAAACAAATTCGATTAGTAATCCCTATATTGATAATAATTTGAGGACCATTTCATTATGAAATATTTACCTATCATTGATAAAATCTAGGTGAAAAAACAATTCTTGTAATTAAAGAAGAAAGATAGTCATTTTTAGTACTATATTATTCTAAATTCAAAAGAATTTTCATGGATGTTCTAGAATTTAATAGGGACACTAGTTGAAAATATAATAATTTTCACAACGGGATGAATTCATGTTTATAACAATAAATGAATTAATAATAGTATAAAGTATATGAAAATATGGATTATTATAATGTAATAATTTATATTTGATCACTCGTATATTCCCTTAGATGAGAAAAGTACAAAAATGTCATGGTGGTAGTAAATGTAGAATAAACATTCTATTAAGTCCAGAGGTTAGCTACTAAATTCATTTACAACTTATACATTGTTTTTTGGACCATTTAGAGGTTTGGTGAGAATATTGTCACTTTTATATCATTTTATTACAATACCAAATTTGTAATATCACCTCATGAATGTAAGATAAAAAGTTTCTTGAATAAATTAGGATTAATTATTTTTGAATCCATGATTTATTGGAGTAATACAATAGTTATTAGTGGGATTATACGTCGTGAATATCGAGTTGATCTATCCATTGTATAGTTTTATATCAATATTGTCATATATTAGTTATTATTGTATCATAACAAGTTAGATTTTATAGAAATTACTTTTTTATAATGTTATTTCTTGCATTTCATAATATACAATAATTATAAACAATTTATTTGAGGTTCTTGTAAATTTCATGAAAACCATATAATAGAAATGAATGATAATATTTAATATTAGTGATTTGATAGATGTAAATGTATACATGGATGTTTATCCAGATGAATTTCTATATTCCATTCATGTTTGAGAGGTTATGTTTGAAATTTGTATACTAGTTATTTCTAATATAATATTCTATTTTGTATCATTTTATTTATCCAATAGATATTTTTTAATTGAATAAGAAACAATAGGAGTTATTAGATATTGGTTTCATCTAACCTAGAAAATCATCACTGAGTGATTCTATCTTTTTTTAAAAATATTGGTGAAGAAAAAATCCATTTAGTTGAATAATGATACTTGAATAAAAACAATATTAATAACATGTATATTTTTAACAAATTGATGTATTTTATTCAAGTCTAGGGAGATCTATATGATTCAATGTCTAACCTATTTTAAGGGTACAATAAGTTTAAATATATGGAAGTAAGCATTCCAATGACTCATTTTGAAAATGATATGGAAATTATGAGATTGCAGTTTCTTAATTCTTGTTGTATAATTAATGTGCTATATATAAAGACCATATGAATATATTTTTTCAATAGTTTTTTGGAAAATATTGAGGCACTATTTATTCAAAAAATATCAGCATGTTCTAATAGTCAAGAGGAAAAACAAGGAAACAAAACAGATTTTTTCAAATAAAAAAAAAGAAATTGTATGGGAATTTTCGAGACTGTGAATTTTGGTAAGAGAAAATTACATTCCAAGGAAATATTATTACTATAAATATATTAACAATTTAAAATACTAATAAATGTTAATGAATAATAGATATGAATCATAAATTCTAGGTAGATCACTACTCTTCTCATATTAGAGGGTTAACAAATGCAATTATTTGAATATTGGATTTGTTTGTCTAGAACACTAACATCATTATCAATATAGTATGTCAAATTAATATGAATAATTTTTTTATTGTTTTAAATAATTAAATTATAAGATATGTTAATTCCCATGTTTTTATATGCCTTCCAAAAATTCTGAATATTTTATCAATAATGTTGCTACATTGAAATGAATTTTCTTTGTCGTATACAGAATTTAATGTTTTCAATGCGGTCTATATTTTATGGACTAAAAAATCACGATAAATAGAAATATGATACATTGTATAAAATTATTTAATATAATTGGGCAGGTATGTTTCTAGAAGATGACATTAATAAATAAGGTGTTTTACTATTTTGAGAAAAATACTATGGCATCTATGTGATTCCTATTTGAGGAATGTATTGTATTGTGAATATATGAGTTCTCTATTTTCTTATTCATAATATCACAATGATTTAAAGAGACTTCAATGATTATTATATGTCATATAGAATTAAAATAGTTATTTGATACATCATTGAGATGTGCTTGATATGTCATTACGTTAATAAATGACAACATTTACTGAAGGGGATTCTAAATACACTTCTGGTGATAGTATTGAAATTGGTATATATATATATATGTGTATTTCATTTTGTACATCTATAGACATAAAGAGTTCGTAATATGTTTTTATTTATTTTTTATCGATTCAGTAAATATTTTGAATTCATTCCCTATCATGATAAAAATTATTTAGATCATATTTGTAGCATCCCTCCCCATCTCCTTGGCTTGACAGGGTGGAGGAATGTCACATGGACTTAAGAGACATTCCAAAGGCCCCAATGGCTGGAAATAAATTCCAAGGAATTCAAGAATAATGTAGGGAATTGTTTTCGTTTAAGAAAATTCTAACCAACCAAACAATCCACAACTATATGATTCATGTATAAAACCACCGAATATCATACATTCCCAAAATAGAACCAACTAATCCACAATAAACCCCAAAAAAATATCAGAGTATTATGCGGAATTACAAACAAGAGACACCAAAATAAACCAAGATAGAATCCATAGCACCACAAAAAACTCCATGCTCCATGCACCAACACAACTCCCAAGAATCACTAGAAGCCACTATCAATGAGATTCTTTTACATTAACTATGTCCTAGAATACGACCTCTGCAAAAAAACAAATGTGCAAATGTCGGGGGTGAGTACTAATAGTCAGTAGGATTTCCCCAAATGACATTACTACACACTCTATTATAATAAGAACATTATCACATTTTTAACATGCATTTTATATAAAATAACAAATAGTGAATCCATTATGATAATCCAAAAAACCCTTACTAAGACACCTCACCCAAGACATGAAACCAAGGGAAAGCCAAACTAACATGAAACAACCCGTTTCACAATTTACACATTAGCACATATATTTCCATATTGGAAACCAATGCACAAAAAAGAAACCAAAACAGTGAAGCTTCTGTCCAACCCATTCACCCATTCCTACAAGTTGTACATCCAGCCAATTAATCCTTCGATGGTGGACCATCTATCCACTAACCATTATCTTATTATAGTGGAACTTCCCTCCCACATCCACACAAAATTCAAATAGGCCATTACCAAGCATATAACCTACGAATGCCACAACAATATAAAATCAACCTTTTCATTACGTGTAAATTCACTTCAATAAATATAACATTTATTGAAAAAACTCATCATGAATTCTACATGCTAATATCCCATAAAAAGAAAACTTACCCTTTAGTGAAAAACCATTTCCCAATATGTATTAATTAATTCAACAAAGAAACCCATTTTAAATATCCATTTTAAAAACACAATGAGTGAATTTCACCACAAAGCCCCTTTTTTGCAAAACCACCAAAACATCAATAAAGGGATTTCAAACCAATTTCTCACATGAAAAACACAATTGATTTGTAGAAACTAAAATTAAGTGTATCCTAGCTTGATGTACTTAAATAGTGGAGTCGATAGTTAATCAACCTACCATTGGGGTTCAGACGAAATCAACCCACAAGCAACTGTACACAAAATATGGAAGATCACACCACCAAAACCTCTCTAGATCCCCTTTTCTAACAACAACAAGAATTAAAATCAACACCAGTGGAAACAAGAACCATATATATACAAGAAAAATATATAATTTTAAGACACAAAAAATGGTAGAAGAGTAGATCAATAGAAAAACTGAAAAGAAACCAAGAGGATTGACTTACCAAGACGAAACCACCTTCAATCCTCCTTGAAATCCCAACAAATTGATTTGGAATTGACTGGGAGAGCCCCATCAAACCATGTGAACCAAAAATCTCATGTGAGGCTCGAGTGTGAGGAAATATAGAATGAAATGAGGCTACCCCATGGGATCTCATATTTAAAAACTCTACATTTAAGTGGCCTCATGGTTAGTCAGCACGATATGGCCGACTGTACGCTAACTTTGTACACACCACTGCCTTGATAGAATGGGTCTTCACAGCTGCCTTTCACGGTTTGGAAAACCATGCACATGCCGTGTGAAGCCCTCTATCATCCCCTACACGGTTTCTTTGAGAACCCACACAGTTTCCCATAAACATGCTCAAACGACGTACCCTTAGAAAACCCTCCATTATTATTCAAAACACATCCAAATTATCCCAACCTCTTCCCTACTCATCAAAATTAGATTATACATATTAAATAGGGATAAAAAGGATACAATCCCCATTCTAGGGGTTCTACATTCTCCCCATGATTGGAATTTCAGTCCTTATGATGTAGAGAACAATTTTTTTTCTGAAAGTGCTCAGGTTGATGCATGACCATCTCTTTATCCCACTCCAACATATGCTCATGGACATGACCATGCTGCCAGAAAACCTGAACTAAACTGATGATTTTACAATGCAAGACGTTCTGTAGCCTATCAACAATATGCATTGGCACGTTCACCATGAAATCATCTGGTTGTTGCTCATCATGATTCAAATGAATCACATAGTTACAATCTGTCTAGTAATTTTTCAACCAAGTCACATGATACACATTGTGCATCGTACTAAACCATGGTGGAAAATACAAATGATAAAAACCTCTCCAATATGCTTATTTATATCAAAATCCCAAAACACCTCGGAGATAACATACCCTACATCCAAACTGAGGATGTCCCAACATTAGAGTTATCCTCCAAAATACATGATCACCGTCATAGAATTATAACAGTCATCAACGATGGTCGTCATACAATTTTTAACGATTCTCAGCCATCTCCACCATCCTCTTAATCAAAATTATTTTCTTCTTATTTTTGGACAATGCTCCGTCCAATCATAAATGTCTCACCCATTTCCACAGAACATAGTGGAGAACGACATGCACGCCAATACAATGCCTCAAACATTGCTGTATATATTGAATACTAATAATTTTTATTGTATGATAAATCTATATAATGTAACTTATCCTCCCATGATCTACAAATATCCATCACAAAATATATTAACATATCATTCATGGTTTGTTTCCACATATTAGATTGGCCATCCGTTTGAGGATGATACGTTGTACCCATAGTCAACAATATTCCAACGTCTTACTATAGGTATTTCTAGGAAAGAGATGTCATCCTAATATCTATATCTATTTAAATTGAAACTAGAACATCATTCCTCTTTTCAACCTCCCTGATATAGATTTTGGACAGATCCACCATCATATGAGGTTAAAGAATCAGGGTGAGATGGTACGACATTGTGTGATGATCAACAATTTCCCATAGGACATCATTCTTCCAGACTGTTCTTAGGAGACCGGTCACAATATCTATTGCAATTTTCTACCATATCGACACCTGTATAAGTAATGACTGCAATGTTCTAGATGGATGATGATGCACTACCTTGACTTGATGGAAATTTAAGCATCTCGAGACAAACTTGGTCACATCCCTATTCATACCAACCCACCAAAACCGTGCTTTCAATGCCTTGTACATATTCTGAATTTCATGATGGACATCTCACCTGGAATGATGATATGCCCTGATAAGTTCTTCTTGAAAATCAACTAGTTCCACGATTCGATTTTGAAATCACAAGACTGAATTTCCATTTAGTTCCCACCATTCAATGTTCTCCCAAGAATTGTGCTTCTACCTCATCAACACACATTCAGAATCAGATGCATGTGTCGCTTTAACCAATCTACCAAAGTCTAAAACCAACAAAAATGAAAAAAAACACCACCCTGTTAACCCAGTCCTCACATTCCAATTGCATGACAGCTATGACCGACATCAAATAACATTGGTCTAATGCCTTTTTCACCACTTGAGAAAATGATTTTATACTAAATGCATCTGCCACTGAATATATGTTACCTGTTATTTACATTATGTCAAAATAATACATCTGGAGATATTCCATAAATCTTCATTGTCTTAGGTTAAAATCTATGTGTGGGATGATATTAATTAAGCAATTTAGATCGCTAAACATAGTGAATTTCTCACCAAAGGGATAATGACTCCACATTTTTAATGCATGTACCACTATCGAGAACACCAAAGCATGTGGTGGGTAGTTATTCTCAACCAACCTCAATTTCCATAATCTATACACAACCACAAGATCCCCCTTCATGATAACACAAACCAACCCTGATTTTGATGCATCATAATACACCACGTACCATTTCTATGCTTCTAGAAAAACCTTGGTTGGGGAAGATATAAGACAACCCTTTAACTGTTCAAATCATTTTTGGAACTAATAATCCCATTGAGATGGGATATTATTCCTTGTAAAATCATTCTTCAGTTATGTTAATGGTGAGGAATCATGAAAAAAACGTTGATAATACCCTACTAGACTATGAAAGCTTTATATCTCAAAAAATTTTCTTGAGGTTTTCCATGAGTTAATAACCTCTATCTTTTCTAGATCAACACAAACTACCCTTTCAGAAAAAACATTACCAATGAAACAAAACTATTGTATCCAAAAGCCTCACTTTGATATTTTTTCATTCAAATGATAGTCTCTCATGATCCCACACTCAATCACCTCTTGTTTCTCATCCCATACCCTTGTTATATAATACACTAGTATATTATACACAAATACCACCACACATAAATATAGATATTTATGAAATATCTGATTAACAAATGCCATGAACACCACTAATTCCATTGTTATCCCAAAGGGCATAACCACATACTTGTAATGGCCATATCTAATTCTGAAATATTTTTCCACAATTTACTTTCCCTCAACTGCAGTTGGTGATATCCTGACCTAAATTAAATCATGGAGAACCACTGAGCACCCCTTACTTGTCACATAAATAATCAATGTGTGGAAGTCGATATCGGTTCTTTATCATAACCTGATTATGTATTTGATAACCATCACATAGCTGCAAGGTTCAATTCACTTTTTTATCAATAAAAACCGGTGATTCCCATAGAGATGTGCTAGGCCAGATGAACCCTTTGTTTCTCAGATCTTTCTAATGTACCTTTACTTCCCACAATTTTTCTTCTAATATTCGGTAAGACATAAGTGAGATAGTACTAGTCCCCAGATGTATTTCAATCATAAACATGTCTTCTCTCACGGATAGAGACCTTAATAATTATAAGGGATGGAATTCATAAATGGATCCACCACAGTAGGAAGACAACTCTCCTCAACACCTTCCACTAATACCAATGACATGGCCACTAAATGATATTATATTGTGCTAATAGTTTGTGCCAACAAAAGTTTTGAACCCAGCTTTGCACTATTCTCTCCTCTTAAGAGACGTCAAATGCCATCCTCCCTTAGTAAACTAATTGTTCACACTTTGAAATCAATGTGGGCATTAAACATTGTCATCCAATCCATACCCTGGATTATATAATGAGAATCCATCTAAAACACTGATAAAACCCGCATCAATTTTATGTCATCCCAAACTAATCAACACCCTTGACATTGGAAGGCTCACCCCTATTTTTTACCTATAAAATTTAGTTGTTTAAAAAAAATGCATCATTTCCATGTGTAAACCCAACCTATCAATGATGCGAGAAGACTGAAAATAATAAGAAGAACAGATATGAAACAATGTTTTCTTCAATGTGGAATTAATCCATTCCCCACACCATTGAAATGAGGCATCGTGGTATTTTGAGAATCAAAATGCACTAAATTACTCGGTTGTCGAGGGGTATGATGTTTCCCCCATCCCCTCAAGGTATAAGACCCCTACGACACCTAAGGACTTTCACGGACACCAAACCTCAGATCATTCTGACAATAACTCTGTAGATGCCCCATATTATTACAATTATGACATGCTTGATGTTGTGTCGTATATTCCCTCTTGATGTGGCCTGTTGAAACACACTGAAAACGTCCCAGCTTATGATGAGGCTTTTGAGAATGTATCACGAACCCTTTTGTCAGATTATGAGTCATGATTTAACCCTGGAAATAAGTGTTCCTCTTTTTCTTGAACAATGAGTTCTAGTTCCTACTTTTTCCTAGAGGCACCAACAAAGCTCCCTTGCCTGTATTCCATACAAGATCATGCTCAGCCACCTTATCTCGGTTTACTCATTCTGTGTAACCATATATACACAACACCACTATCTTGGAATGAATTTCCATATTCTACCCATCTTATAAAATGTGTTCCTTTAATGATGAACTACCTGCCTCCTCAGGTGCAACCCACACTATGTTCACGATTCCCTCGCCTGTATCCCTCTCAAGCTATAACTTTAACCTAAATATTTGTGGATTTGGCCTTTAAAACTAAAACGCATGATCAAAATTCTTTAGTTAATCCTTTTTATTCACACTTAATATAGCTTTGAAATCATGAATTTTACTCTAAAATAGATGATGGTTCACAGGGGGCTCTGGAGCCACCACATTTTTTGCATCCTCCTCCAGTTGGTCTCTACGATGCCTACCTGATGCAGTATAAATATATACAAAAACAACCATGAATCTCACTCCAATACCAAGAATGTGTAATGAGGGATTCAAATAAAATCACATTATTACTATCACAACAAGGTATTCCACCTGTTGACATTTCCCATATTGCACATTTTTAATAAATCCACAATCTTTTGAAAATAAACCCCTTTTCAAAATACCACTAGTTTCCATGTTCAAATCCTTCCGTTTTGAAACCCAATATAGATTTTTCTAAATAAACACATTCATATCACACCATATATCATTATACACTAATAAAATATGAATCCTTGTGGGAATTATTTTGTACCATGCATGTCATGCTCATCTAATTAGAGACACCCACAAAAATGAGATTTCCAATGCCTATAAGTGTCTCAAGACACTATTGTACCCAAATCCTTGGTAACATGAAGTTAGAAATAAAATGGTTAGCAAAGTAATTTTATGCTATATATTCCTTATTACAACTATATTATGACATGATACCATACCAATTCATGGAATATACCGTGAACGAGTGTCAACACCAAGACCAACAATCAATGCCGAATGAACAAACAATTGTTCTCAATTAAAATACAAGGACCAAACAAAATGATACAACATCAATCATTTATCCCCATCTAATTAGATTGTTAGGGTGTTATAACATCAATTTGTCTTATGTGATTTCTTAATGGAAAATGGCTGTAAATAAAATACAAGTTCATCAAGAATAAATTGGGGAACAATTTTTTTTAAGACAAAGCTAACCAACCAAACAATCCACAACTATATGATGCAGGTAACAAACCATCAAAACTCATACATTACCAAAAGAAAAAAACTAATCCATAATACAACCAAAAAAATATCGGAGTACTATGTGGAAGACTAATAAAGAGTCACAAAAAAACCAAGACACACTTAACAGCTCCACAGAAACCACCAATCTCCAAGCACCAAATCATCACCCAAAAATCATCGTGAGACACTAGCAATGAGATACTTTTCCTTTACCTCTGTCCTAGAATACGACATCCGCAAAAGAACCAATGTGAAAAAGCAGGGGTTGAGTATTAATACTCAGTATGATTTCCCCAAATTAGTTCCCAACACACTCCACCAGGATAAAATAGTAAACATATTTATATAATGTAGTTTATATAAAATAGTCACAAGTACAACCGTTACCATAACCCTATAAACCCTTACGAAGCCACCTCACCCATGCCAAGAAACCAAGGGAATGCCAAGAAAATATGCTACAAAACATTTAATCATTTACAAATTAGCACAAAAGTTTTGATCTTGAAAATAAACACACAACAAAGAATCCAAAAAGGTGGAGGTTTTTTCCAACCTGTTCACTCGTTCATACAACTGGTACTTCTCTCCCACTTATCCTTTGATGGTGGCCATTCCATCCACTAAACATCCATGTATTATTGTGGTGCTTCCCGCCCACTTCCACATAACAGTTCACACATTCCATAACCAAACATATGACCAACTGAGGCCCCAATAATATAAAATCATCTATTTCAATTACATGTCAATCCTTTTCAATAAATTTAACATTTATTGAAATAACTATTCAATAATTGTAAACACAAAATTCCCATTTCCACCAAACAACCCCTTTAATGAAAACCCATTTCACAAGCCATTGTAATTAATCGAACAAAGAAACCCATTTTAAAATCTCCATTTAAAATAACAACATAAAAATTTCAACCCAAATACTATTTTTCCCCAAAAAATCCCCAAAACATTACCCAAGAGATTTCCAACCATTTTTGTGCATTGAAAACCCAATTAATTTTAAGCAACTCAAATTAACTGTAACCATGATTTATGTGATAACAATGTGGATTCGAGAGAGAAGACACATACCCTTAGGGATTTGGTGAAATTGACCCTTAAAAAACTGCACCCAAAATACTTCAAACACACCACCTAAACCTCTTTAGTTCATGTTCTCTATCATCCAAAGGACTTAAAATAAACACCCTAGGAATCCCAAAACATCAATCTGCATGCATCATATATAGATCTATATATCTATGAATGATTAAATAGTAGATATAAAGAAAAAAAAAGAAATCATGAGGAGAGAGTTTTCTGGAATAAACCACATACAAAACTCCTTGAAATCTCTTTAGTTCACGAACAATATGATTGGGAGAGCCCCTATAATCCAGGAGAACCAAAAATCCCACGTTAGAATCAGGTGGGAGGAATTTTCGTATGGAATGAGGCAACCCTGAGGAACACCAAACATGAAACCCCTACATTTTAGTGGTTGCATGGTTAGTCATCATGGTTTGGCGGACCGTGCACTAACTGTGCACGTGCCACTACCTCGAGAGAAGGGGTCTTCATGGTTTCTTCACACAGTTTGGAAAACCATGCATAGGCCATGTGAAGCCCACTGTCTCCCCCTACTTGGTTTCTTGTATAACCCACGTGATTTCCCCTAATCGTGTTTAAATTTTCAACCCTTATAAATGCCTCCAAACTTATTGAAACCCATCCCAATCTCTCCCAAAATCTTCTAAATCATCCCAAGAACATTAAAAACATTAAAAAACATTATGAAATGATACATACCTCAAACCCGGGGTGCTACATTCTCCCCACCATTGGACATTCCGTCCTAAAAAAGTAGTGAACTAATGCTTTTCCCACGGATCTGGGGCCATTTCTCAACCATCTATTTCTCTTTCTCCCATGTTTTCTCCTAGACTTGTACAAGCTACCCCAAAACATGAACTAAACCGATTTTTTACCACAAATTACTTTCTCTGGCCTTTCCACAATTCGTATAGGAACATTCACTAAGGAGGCACCTGGTTGTAGCTCAACATGATTCCAATGAATCACATGGTCAAGATTTGGTTGATACATTCTCAATTGGGACACATGAAACACATTGTGCACCACACTAAACCATGGTGGAAATCGGAAAAGATAAGTCTCCTCTATAATCTAATCAAGAATCTCAATTGTCCCAACATAACTCAATGATAAGATACCTTGAATCCCAAACTGAAGATGTCCCAACCGAAGAGAAATAATAAAAAACACATGACCACCCACATCGAATGACAATAGTCAACAATGATAGTCTGAATACCGTTTCTGCTTACTCTGATCCATCTCAATACTCAGCCATATTAACCTGATTTTCTCCATATTTTCTTGGACAAGGCTCAGTACAATATTCAATGTCATGCTCGATTCCACCCAACATAGTGGAGAACAAAATTTACGCATACAAAAAGCCTCAAACGGAGCCGTATGTATCAAATCCTGATTACATTTTTTATAAGATAACTCCACTAATGTTATGTTCTCCTACGAGGAACCCCCAAAATACATCACTAAATACCTTAACATATCTTATAAGGTTTGTATCATCCTCTCGGATTAGCCATCCATCTGAGGATGATATCCCATTCTCATAGTCAATTGTGTTCCAAGGGATTTCTGCATATTTTTCCATTAAAGAGATTTCAACATCGGATCTCTATCTAATATAATAAAAAATGAAACACCATTCCACTTTACCACCTCCCAGATATAAATTTTGGATAGATCATCCACCGTATGAGATTCACATATCGGGATAAAATGGGAAGGCATTGTGAGCTGATCCACAATCAATTATATGAAATTTTACTTTCGGACCATTCCTGGTAGACCAGTCACAAAATCCATTACAATTTTCTCCCTTTTTCACAACATGATAGGAAAATACAACAAAAATCCTAATGGCTACTGATGATCTTCCTAGAATTACAGACAAGTCAAGCATCTCGAAAAAAACATGGTCACATCACTCTTCATAATAGCCCACCAAAATTGTGCATTCAGCACTTTTACATCTTCTGAATTCTATTATCGAAAGACTACATGTAATTATGATAATCCCTGAGAGGTTCCTCTCAAAAAATACACTGGTACCACCACACGATTCGAAAACCACAAGACTAAATTTACCTTCAGTGCCTAACTCTCAATTATCTCCCCACTATTGATCTTCGACCCCATCACAAATAATTCAAGATCAGATACATGTTTTGCTTTAACCAAACTAGCCAAGTTAGGGACCAAAAAAACAAGAAATAACACTGCTCTTCCTCCCTGGTCCTCCCATTCTAACTGCATGTCGTCTTGGACTGATATCCACTAACACTAGTATGATTCATGTTTCACAACATGAGCATATGATTTTCTAGTTAATGCATCAACCACATAATATCCTTTACCTGATCTGTACATTAAGTCAAAATCATAAATCTAGATATGCTCCATAAATATTCTTTGTGTAAGGTTCAAATATATTTGTGGTAAGATATGGATTATGCTATTGTGATCGGTAAACACTATGAATTTATCACTAAAGAGATAATGAGGCCATATTTTTTAATAGTGAACCAATTCCTCTAACTCAAAATAATTTGCTGGGTAGTTATTCTTAGGAAACCTCATCATCCATGATCCATATGTAACCTCATGATCCCCCTTCACAATTACCAAATCCCAACCCTTATCATATGTGTCACAATACACCACGTAAATTTTACATGTTTCTGGAAAAACCATGATTTGTGCGAATTTAAGGAGACTAATTAATTCATCAATGCATTTATGGCATTACTCAACACATTAAAATGGGATATTATTCTTTGTCTCACCTATCCTCGGCTATTCCAATTGTGAGAAATCTTGAACAAAACGCTTAAATTTCCCAGACAGACCAAGAATTCTTCGTATCTCGAAAACATTCTCTAGAGGATTCCATATCAGAACAACCTCTATCTTTTCCGAAAATACAAAAACACCCCTCTCAGAAATAATATTTCCCTGGAAACAAACCACTTGTATCCAGAAGTCAAAATTTGACAATTTGGCATACAATTGATGATCTCTCAACATCCCCAACACTATTTCCAATTTATTCTCATGATTAAACCTTGTCCTTGAATACAATAGTATATCATCCACAAATACCGCCACAAATAAATCTAGATATCCCTAAAATATCTTATTTAACAATTACAGTAACACTTATGGTGCATTTGTTAGGAAAAATGGCATAACCACATACTCAAAATGTCTATATCTACTTTTGAAAGCTATTTTCAGAATATCCTCCTTCCTCAACCATAATGGCTGAGAACCTGACCTCAAATCAATATTGGAGAACAACTAAGAACCCCTTAACTGGTCAGAATAATAATCAAACCTTGGAAGTGTATATCAGTTCTTTATCACAACATTATTTATTCTATGATAATAAACACATAGCCACAAGGTTTCATCAGACTTTTTTTACATACAAAATTGGATCTTCCCCTAAAAATGTTTGATTCCAGATGAACCCTTTGTTTAATAAATCTTCCCAATGCACCTTTAATTCCTGCAATTCTACTGGTTTCATTTAGTAATACTGATGTGAGTTAGGACTTGTCCACAGAATGTTATCAATCATAAAATTGACTTTTATCATTGGTGGAAACCCTAAAAATTCATCGGGAAGTACATCTATAAAATGATTCATCACTACTGGAAGAACACTCTACTCAAAAACTTCTACTAATACCAACAACAAGGCCTCTAATTGATATGATAATGTGCCAAAAATTGGTGCCGACAGATGTGTTTGACCATCAATTTCACTCTTTTCTCCTATAAAGAGATTTTGGACACCATACTCCTTCACAAAACTAACTTTTCACACATAGAAATTTATGTAGGGATTAAATATATTCAGCGAATCCATTACAAAGATTATATCATATTCATATATATCAAACTCTGAGAAATCCAACATCAATTTGACGTCATCCATAACTAAACAACATAATCTATATAGGAAGGCTCGACATGCCCTTTGACCCAGAAAAGTTTCTGGGTTCAAAACAGAAGTAATTACATCAACGAGTAAACCAATGTAATCAATGATGTGACACGCAAGAAAATAATTGGAATAACCTGAATCAATGAATGGTTTCCTCAAGGTATAATTCTAATGAAATGTACATCTCTCCATGGATGGGCTAAACTGATCATCATTCAACACCTGCTCAGCTCCAAACTACTTCTTACATGCCACACTCTACTCTTTATTACCCTACTGAGGTGTCATGGTATTTCAATAATCACCATGACCCAAATTACTCTACGGTCAAAAGATATGATGCTTCCCCCCATCACGTCGACACATAAGACCACTATAACCACTATGGAGTTTCTCGAACACTCAACCTCGGAGCATTCATACAATAATGATACAGATGCCCGATCTTCTTACAATTCGAACATGATTGATGATGTGTCATATAATAACACATGATGTGGCATATAGAACCACAATTATATCATATCGGCTTACTCTGAGGCATTGAAGGAAGATTCATAGATCCTTTTTTTGAACTCTAAATCGGGCTCCCACCCGGGAAATAAGTGCTCCGCTTCTGCTTGAACCTTGCATCTGAGTTCCCACTGTTTCCCATGGGTTCTAATATACCTCCCCAAACTGTATCCTCCACAAGATCCCACACAACCACCATATCACGATTCACCATTTCTTGTGTAATCATATATACACAACACCGCTATTATGGATCAAATTTTATCGTTCTACCCAAATTCAAATATTAATGCCTTCAACAATGTACTACCTGGCACATTAGGTGAAAACTACACCAAGCCCATAAAAATATCAATATATTCTATCACTACCATTTACCCAAGCATAATATAGAATAAATCTATTGTACACTGTATTCATAACATATGAGGGTAGAATAGTTAGTTAAACAACTCCTCAAACCCCTCTCAGGTCACACTTCGGTCCGTCAGAGATTAGACTAAATGCTCCTATCATTTATGGGAATGATCACACATCATATAGGTGGATAATTTCAAATTTAGATCTGTCGATGTTCCCTAGAATTGAAATAACCTATTCATTTTGTTCAGTCATGTTTCTTCCCTCTCTAGCTCAGAATCACCCCTATAGATGGGTGAATTCTAACTTTGAAACTTAATCGAATGTTCCACATGCCTTGGATAAACTACTTTATTAACACATCAATCATCTTGAAAATCATTCACTATACTCTGAAGTAGTTGTTGGTTCACCTAGGGCTCAGGGGAAACCACATTTTCAGAAGCCGCCTCCGGTTGGTCTATACGATGCCTACAAGGTGCATATCTATCTATACAAAACAACCATACATCGCTCTCCCATAACAAGAAAGGGTATTCAATATTTAAATTAAATCATATAAAAACTACCACATCTAGTCTATCCCCATGTTGAAATTTCCAGAATTGTACTATTTTGTATAGTCCACCATGTTTTGAAAATCAACCCATTTTTAAAATATCCTTAGTTTTCATGTTTCATATCCTTATGTTTCAAAACCCATTCCATATTTTACAAAATACACACATTTATATTACATCTTATAACACTATACCGTAATAAAATATGAATCCTAGTGGAAATTCATTTCTACCATTCATGTCATCCCAATTCCATGTTCTAATAATCCTACACCTTTCTAGAATCTAGATTAAAGGAATAGACTAATAACGAGTGTCAACACCGAGACCAACAATCAATAAAAAGGATCGAAAAACACTTCTTAATTAAATTTCAATGACTGAACAAACTGTTACCACTTGTAGCATCTCTCCCCATCTCATTTTCTTGAGTGGGTGGTAGAATGTCACTTGACCTTAAGCTATTTACCAAAGGCGATAATGGCTGGAAATAAATGTCATGGGATTTGAGAATAAATTGGGAAATGATTTTCCCTTTAAACAATGCTAACCAACCAAACAATCCACAACTATAGGATGCATATAAACCATCAAACCATGCATATACATTACCAATATCCAACCAATTAATCCATAATACAACCTAAAAAACATAATATTACAATGCAGAAGACTAACCAAGAGACCCCAAAATAATCCAAGACAGAGTCTACAACTCCACACTAATCTCCATGCTACTAGCAACAACACATCTCCCAACCATCACCACACCCCACTAGCAATGAGCTTATTTACCTTTAATTATGTCCAAGAATATGAAATCTGAAAAAGCACCAAAGTGAAAAAGTAGGGGGTGGGTTGTAATACTCAGTATGATTTCCTTTAATGACATCCCTACACACGCCACTAAGAGAAAACTGTTAGAACATTTATATAATTCTATTTATATAAAATAATCCCAAGTGAAACGGTTACCATATTACAACAAAACATTACAAAGCCACCTCACCCACACCAAGAAAGTATGGGAAAGCAAAAAAAAATCAAAATCCATTTCATCATTTACACATTACCACAAAAATTTCCATCTTACAAAACGATGCCAAACAAGGCCACCAAAATTGTGAATCTTCATTCCAACCCATTCACCCATACCTACTAGTGGTACATTCAGTCCACTTATCATTGGATGACGTCCCTTCCATCTACTAACCATCATAGTATTATAGTTGAACTTCCATCCTACATCCTCACATCATTTCGAACAATCTATAACCATGAATATGTCTCACTAAGGACAAATAAATATGCAATAATCGATTTCTATTACATGTCAATCCACTTCAATAAATCAATAATTTATGGAAAACACCCTCCCACAATTTTACACTACAAATTCCCATTAAAAAAAACTACACATTTAGTGAAAAACCTTTTCCAAAGTCATCTTAATTAATCCAAAAATGAAAGCCATTTTAAAATTTCCATTTTAAAAACACAAAATGGTAATTCACCACAAAACCTTTTTTCCACAAAAACCCCCAAAACCTAACCCAAGTGATTTCCAACCAATTTCACACATCAAAAACACAATTAATTTTAAAAAACACAAATTAATTTTAACCAGTATTAATGTTCTAACAAAGTGGAGTTGAGATAGAATCCACCTAACTTTAGGGTTTGGTCGAAATCGACCCACAAGAAACCACAACCCAAATCTCGGGAATGCACCACTAAAGCTACTCTAGACACCCTTCACTAAAATCCACATGCCTTACAGTGAACTCCTAAAGAAAACGCAACCGTAGATATACATGAAATGAATGTAGATCTAGAAAAACAAGAAAGGGAGAAGAGTGGATGTAGAAAATAACCAAAAATAAACCAAGAGAAGAGACTTACCTAGGAGAAAACACCATCAAAACACCTTTAAATCCCTTCAAATTGCTCCGAAAATGAGTTGAAGAGCTACTCCAACCGTTGAGAACAATAAATCTCGAGTGAGGCTTGAGTTTGAGGAAATTTTGTCTTATATGAGGCAACATAGAGGGAGCTCGGATTAAAAAACACTACATTTATGTGGCTGCCCTGTTCGGTAGACAATGTACTAACTGTGCGCATGACACTACCTCGAGAGAAGGGTTCTACACGGTTGTGTCACACAGTTAGAAAAACTAGGAATATGCCTTGTGAAGACTACTATCTCCCTCTGTATGGTTTACTAGGGAACTCCCATGGTTTCACCTAACTTGGATAAAAATGTGTAACATTTAAAAAGCCTCCAATAATATTCAAAACCCTTCCAAACCCTCCTATCTTCTTCCCTACTCATCCCATGAAATATAAACACATTAAAATGAATAAACAAAGGTTACATACCTCAAAAAAGGGGTTCTAAAATATTTATCAAAATATAATAAAAGAGATAGAAATGTAGTACATATTTCCTCTCTCAATTACATTATTCCATCTCACATGTTCATATATAATTTTTTTGAAGGAATTTGGATTGTTGATGGGTTTTGAATTATATTTGACTACAATATTTCATCCCCAATCAGATATGAGAATCATATAAAGAGGTATTGACCAATGAACATATTAGTCACTATTATTCAATTGATTACCAACTATGTTGGGATAACAATAATTCTTAGAATTTTTTTCAAAGAATAATAGTATTCATTCTTATGTAAAAATTTCACTATTTTAAGGATTATATTGACATCAGTGTTGGAACCAAAACATTTGGATGAGGTAGGTGATATGGTGTTTATGGGGATTTATTTTGTTGAGGAATTGAAGATGAATGATTGGTTGATTAAAAAATATATGGGGATAAACCATAGATGTAAAAATATTTTCATATATTACCATATGAAAATTTGTTCCATAAAGGTAGTTTATTATGTCAATATCAATTTTTCTACATGATAATGGGTTTTGTGTTTGGGAAGAAATGGTTCAATATGTCTTTGGTTTAGTAAAAAAATTTAAATCCCTGAAAAAAATGGTTCAATTTTACAATAATTGGATTTTATCCCAAGTTTATATGAGGTACAAAATGTATTCAGTGGTTCAATTTTAAAGAAATATATTCCTAATTCAACTATTGATTTGAAACCAGATGTAGTTAGTTGGGAAAAAACATTTCTTATGAGAAAAAATAAGTTATGATTCCCTACCACAGAGACCAGGTTTTAAATAATATGTTGATTATCTCGGTGATTAGTTTTGGATACACCATTTGGTTGGAGTAGTGATATGGGTGTCTGAAAATGCTGTGAAATTATAATAAGTGAATAAAATAGGGTTAATGGAATTTATAAACAGAATGAAGAATGTAAAAATACATGTAATGATATAATAAATCAGTTTTGTATTTATTAATATGGATTATATTGTCATTGTTGTTATGAAAATATCAATTAATTTTTCATTAGAATAAGTGATAGATTAAGAAAACAATTTTCTTATATGATATTTTTCAAAAATAAAGTATAAATTTTATAATATGATTTTGATAAAATTGAAATTATTTGAATGTAAACCTATAAAAAGTTACATATGATGTAATACATTGATTTTACTGAAATTATTAATTTTTTATTGAATGGTAAAAAATAAATCTTTTTTGTAAATACTCATTTATTTTAAATTAATTAGAAACTTATAGAGAATATGTAAATTTTATATATGTTTGAATGTAACATAATTATTATTTAGTTATATTTATTCTAAAAATAAATTTCGAATCAACATTATATTGGCATTTAGTATAAGCCTGTTTATGTGTTATGAAATGTGGTCTTCTAAAAATTATTTTAATATGAATCATTATTTTTACATATATATTAAATAAAATATTGATTTATTAGTGATGCGGTAAATTAAATTTAATGATTATATATTATTAACAATTAGTATAGATTAATTCAAAAATTATTATTATTCATTGAATTAATATATAATGACATTTTTCTAAAAAATACACTTCTTAAAAAACTAATTGGATCAGAATCGAAGGAGAATTGATATTATGTTAATTTTTTGACTTATTTGAAATAAATTTGATACATTTATTATATAATTATAATTAATATAATTTATCATTTATTATAATTCTATATTTATTTTTTCAAATAAGTATTAATGAATAAATTTAATGTTATTTATAGTTATGAATGTAAAAACAAGTTTACATAATGGTAAATCTTATAATATAATATGTAAAAATGACATAAATTTTATCCCAAATAAATTTTATGGACATATGTAATCATTATATCAAATAATTTATAGATATTTCAATTAATTGGCATGGTTTCATGAATTTTTTTTGTGAAACATTCTCTTCAAAAAACATTATAATTATGACACTGAGATTAATTATAATAGTCGCCCCACTCCACCTTTCAGCATTCATTAATAAAAAATAATTTAGAAAACAAAATCACAAAATAGTCAGAAAATCTTTATTATAATAATTTGAAAAATTATGTTTCATAAATCCAATGATTTAATGCATTTGGTGAAAACAAGAATGAGTTACCCGATGAAGAGAAGACGTTCTTCGTATAGAATTTTTCTTTTATTTTTTTTCCAACCACTTCAATTATACATAATAATTTAATATATTATAACATTATTAGAATCCATATAAATGTATATTCTTATATTAATTCTATTACAAAGTTAATATCCTTCTTTTATATAATTTTTTATGAAATCATCATTCATGTGTACAATGGACTAGTACATCGCAAAAATGATTTCATTATTTTTTTTGTTAAAACTTATCTTTTTTTGGTCTGATTAAAAATATAATATTGATATATGATATTCATCATATAATTATACCTTGAATAATTTATGTAATATATTCCATATTTATATTACATACCTTACGAGATATGATAAATCCCCTCTAATGTATGTCTGATTACTTCCTCATAATGAGATATGATTTGTTATCGATAACATGTTACATGGATGGAAATAATAGAAACAATGATGAATATATGTGATATAAATAAAAATAACTACGATATAAATTTCATATTTACATTAGTCAATGATCTACATATAAATATCATTCTAATATTTTCACTCACTACAAAATTGATAACATCATTCATCGATGTTTCGACCACCACGTTCTCGAAGTGACGTGATTCTTTTTTTCCTTCACCAAATCATAAGATAAATAAATATAAGTATAAAAAATTAAAAAGTATCATATATATTATACTATTAAAATTCTTATAAATAAAATAATATTTTCCTTCGTTCCATAATTATCAATGAAAAATTGGAACATTCCTCATGTGTACATATGATATACTGTATCCAAAATCCTACCCTTATTTATTTTTTCATAACCACAATAGTTTTTGGATATAAAACTATAAATGATGTGAAAATTTGATTATTATTTCATTATTATTATTATTATTTTAAGGCTTAAATAATGACCACTTTTAATATACCTTACATACCATTATTCTATGTGGTACATAAATAAAATACAGTCAATACATCCTTCTAAAACTTAATTTTTTATGTAATTTTATATAAATTATTAGTAAAAGAATTAAAATTAATAATATAATTGATTATTTTAAATAAAGTAATTAATTAACATACATTAATTATTCCAGAATACATTGACCCCCATTAAAATGCATACTAAAGGGAAGTAAATTCAACTGAATGAACATTCATTGATGCTTTTTTGGATGTTATGAAACTATATAATTCTATAAGGTGTGTATATATCCACCATTAAATCGTATATGATAAAATTTTCAATTATAGTTATAATTATTATTATTAAGTTTATTATTGAATGGTTATTACCATTTATATTTTCCCAATGAGATAAATGGTTTTTCATTGTAAAAAATATATATAACTATTTTCCATACAACTCAATATTTTCCATGTCCATGTATTTAAAATAACTTTGAAAATTATTTTATATGGCCATTACATATTCATAAAAAAATTTATATCACATTTTATTAATTTAATTATTTTTGAAAAAAATATATTTTAGATATTTTATATGAACAATTTGATAAATTCCAGAAATAATGTTCATTACTCATTATACAAGATTACAATGCATTTTCAATCATCATTAACATTATTTTACATTAACAATCCAATAAATTATTTTATGTTTTATTCATGAAAACCCATTTTCATACTTTATTTGGGTAAACTATTATAGAAAATGGGTTTCCAAAAGAAATTGATATTTTATTATTTTGAAATGTATTTTTAAATAAAAAAGTATTTTGATATCCAAAAGTAAATTTTTTTAAAAATTAAATAGATTTTTCAAAAATAAAATAATTAGAAAAATTAATCCATGTTATGGTACTTTATAATAATACATGAGTAATGGAACAATGAATAGTTTAATTAGATGTTGGTTATTATGTTATATACATGGATAATGATCTTGTTATAACCATATATGGTGGTTATGATGTATCCATGCGTGGTAGATGTGATATAAAATAGGATAGTGGTTATGTTATAAATAAAAATTTGGGGGTCCTATATCTCCAACCATTGAATTTGGTAAATATTGATATCTTATGAGATAGGAAAGAGACTAATAGGGAGTGGAGAAAATTTATAGAGGTACATTATCCACAAAAATATTAATATTTGTGATCATTGATCAATATGATGGTTTGGTGAGTGAACTCAATCAACAATGATAATCCTATAAATGTGAATCAATGAATGAGGTTATGCTTTTCTATAGTTACTTATATGGTAACAATATCTTTATAATTCCAATGTAGTTGTCTAATGGTTCATATATAATGATTTCATTAGGATTTGGGTCTTATGAAATACCAAAAATGATTTCATTATTCAATATTAGGAACATTATTATGTATTGTATGGTTTTCAATTGTATTCCTTATGTTCTCGTACCCTTACAATCATGTAATTATGATACTTAATATATATGTATCATTTATTCCAATACTAAACAGATAATATATTTATTTTTATTTATTCATTTACATATAAATTGAATGATTTATATGTAAAATATTTCCATAAATAATATTAATTTTACTGATATATCAGGGTAATGTTGGGGAATCTGTATAAACCATGATGTTAATACTTTTTAATATACAAAATAAATATACCTACATGATTATAGTATAGATTATTATTGTTTGTAAGGAATATTCATAAAATTATATTTGATATTTTTTTACTATGATACCATTTTACTGCGAAATATTTAATGAATGGGTTATAATAATATTTTTTCTATTAATGTTTTATTAGTTCCCTTTAATTTAAAAAAAATTAAAATGTATTCCCTAGTGTATATCAATTACTTATAAATAAAATTAAAGAATTATATATATTTGATAAAATAATAATATAAAAGTATCATTTCATTATCCTTCATTAATATAAACTACATTAATATGTTTTTTGTATTCTTTTTTATTTAAACCCAATTTTGAGTTAATGATAGATGTGTTGATTAGGTAATGGATAATTTGTAATATAAATTTCAATATACTAAAACTAATTCATTAAGCAATTCGTAATAAATTATATCCACGGTTTCCAAATAAATATGATCCAACCCATAAATTATCTCAAGAACATGTCTCTAGTTATTTTTATGAATTAAAAATAATTATTCAACATTTTGTGGTTACATCTGTTTAATTATAATGATTTATACAATTAAAAGAGAGAATATTTCAATGATTTATCTATGTATTTCATGATGTATATGATTGAAACCATCTTGGAATAACTATTATAAAGGGGTCAATATCCTAATATTTAACTAATATGATAAATATTTTTAATTGTACAATAATATTGAGAGACATTAATTTTTCATTATTAAGGATGAAAAAACTAGGTGTCATTTGACTTATTCCAACCTTTAACATTTTAAAAAATTAACTGTATTTAAAATGGAAATAAGAATGTGAGGAACAAAATAAATTGTATTTTACTATACAATTGCATGACTATTATAGCATTCATAATGAAGATTACAATGATGAATTCATTTTTTTAACAAAAATTGTTAGAAATATTGATGGACATAGAAAATGAAATAATGACTCTACAATCATAATTTTTCATAATCTAAAAAACAGGATATCCTTGATTTGGTTAGGATTGACAACTCATTGGATGGTATAATGTAAATTACCAGAAAAACACATGCCAACATATATATCATGGGAATCAGAATTTATACTGTTGGGAATGATTTTTCTTGAAATATGATAATAAATATGAATGATACAACAAATAATTCATTAAACTCTACTATGTAAGTGCTATAGCCGAACAAAAATATTTAAAGAGATTAAATATATAGTAAAACTAATTGAGGTATGAAATTAAACATATAAAAAAAATCCCACCAAGAAATACCAAATTATCTCAATATAATCAATTTATAGTTTTTTTAAAATAGTTTAAAAATATAATTAATATAATGTAATATAAAATATAATCGATAGTCACCATATATATTTGTGTCATTTAAAATGAAATATTATATAGTATCCCTACAACAATGAATCCATAATAATGAATCCACTATAACAAAGAAGAAACTATACTGGAAAAATAATATATTTGAAAAGGATAAATAATTCATATTTAGTTGAGGTACCCAAAACCATCCCATATCTTTTTACGAATAAATACATTTCATTAAAATATTTTACTATTATAATCATTTTAATTAAAACTGTCCACATGAGAGCACTAATAAAAGACATCATATATAATGTAAATGATTCACCAATTTATATATGATATAGTATTAAAACATTAAATGAATGAACGAAATTTCAAATAATTGAAAAAAATTCATGACGATTTAGAAATAGTAATATCAAAGAGTTTTCAAGAATAACAATCTCATTAATAATATTTAATTTAATATAGAGACATCATGAGAGACTTATATTTTTTATTTCATAATTAAATCCAAAAGAAATATTATGACCATAAATAAATTATAATTAATGTATTAATAATAAAGAATGAACTAAAATTTTAAAATGAATGAAAATCAATTAGATGATGGTTGATATGAAGAAATATAAAATCATCATTGGAAGAAACCCAAGGATATTATGTCAAAGGAAAAGAAGAATCATCCTACCAATATAATTCGATGAATATCATATTTTGAAAACCTATAATGAATAGTGTAATAATATACTGGTACGAAAAATTGTTGATATACTGGAATACTAAACGTATTATTTAATCTAATAATTACAACGTAGCATTTGATGAATACATAAAATTATTTTTCATGGGTTATTGACAATGCACATGGGTTTTTCATGATAACCCAAATAGATAAGAGAAACAGTAGTTACATTCATATAGACAAAAATATAAATAGCACATAACAAAATATAGCTGAACAAAATCAAAATACACCACCAACATTGAACAATTATTAATGATTCATCCAATTTTTTTCATGAATAATTATATAATTAATGTATCACCAAATCAAGATAAATAAAATAAATTATCATAATAGTAATAATACATTAATTTTAACATACTAATATAAAGGGGATTAGTCAATGTGAATAATTTACAATGAATTTTCTTATAATAATGATTATATCGGTCTTTCACGACAACATTCAATAAACTATGTTTTGAAAGTACTATTAAAAGAATCATGGGAAAAATATAATTATTTTCGAAAAATATTAGAATCCCAAATCAATATTAGTTATGGGAGATGTATTCAAAATCAGGACATTCCTTCATTGGAAATGATTTTATAATAAAAA
The DNA here is from genome assembly GCA_963277665.1 of Viscum album. Lineage (NCBI taxonomy): Eukaryota > Viridiplantae > Streptophyta > Magnoliopsida > Santalales > Viscaceae > Viscum > Viscum album. The sequence goes on along the minus strand of OY728165.1, from coordinate 1,577,998,895 downwards.
ATAAATTAAATAAAAAAATTCTATTTTAAATATAAAATAATGAATTAAAAAATTGTGTATCCGACTAATTTCATTGAATTAAGATATTAACCATTCAAAATGGTAAATATCAATTATGTCAAAAAATATGTAATTAAAAACATGACAATTTTTAACCTATGTGTATATTTAATTAATATATTTTTTAATGATATTGAAGAATATTTATAACATAGATATATATCCATTTAATTAAATTTATATTTATATGAAAATAAAAATATACATAAATCATAGGGATTAATTATATACATTAATATTCCCCCACTAAAAGTTGATGAAATCACCTATAAAATGGTTAGTGACAATAAATTTAAAAACAAATAATTTATAATTTGAAAAAAAACTGTAATCCCATTAACAATATAAAGAAAGAAAAAAAGTTGAATACAAGTATTTTAATGGAGGGGAATGATTAAAATAATATAACTTATTTATTAATTATAAAATTATGTATTTAATTCATAGAAAATAAACTGGAGTGATACTATAGAGAGTTGTCTGATGTATAAGAATAAAAAAATCATGTGGTTTAATAAGTCTCCTCATCCAAATCAATTTAAATAAACGGATATTGAAATATATAAAATATATAACTATATAATTTTTATCGTTTTTTGATCCTTTTTATCGAAATGAGATGCCTTGAGCATTTTTTTAATTTTATAATATGTAAAAATATATTTTACTATTATTTAAAAGAATTTAATCAAAAAAATTAATTTATATTCATATTGAATGAGATAAAAATTGTTATTTTGAGATTGTTTATAATTATAGTGGGGGATCGTAGAATATTATAGAAATCATATATTTTATAAATCATTATATTGTAATGAAATATATTGTATGATTTATAACTAGATAAGAAATTTTAAAAACATATTCTATAATCCAAAATACACATCCAAAATTAGAAAAATGGTTTATTACATAAATATGAACATACTTATACATAACAACAACGATATAATCACATTAATTAAAAATACATATCAACATCATCCAATAATGTTTATCATTCTAGGGTTCCCTATGTATGAATTCCATGATGACCATTTAATTCAAACAGCAAAATTCCAAACATGGGAGTCACCTATGTATAATATGATAAGTATTAACACTAATTTTGCACACATTTTAATTATAAAAAAATATGACCTCTACATATAACTATAGACATACTAACCCTTGTTTATTTACCAATAAAATATCAATCAATTGGACACTAATGATTTATGGGGAATCAAATAACCATTGCATATCATACTGTTACATGTCATAATGATATTAACTTTTTTTAAAAATCCCAAATCATGGAAGTCCATTAGGTATCTATTGGAAAATTATATATCATGATCATTTTCCCTTATATTTAAACATAGATATATATTTAGCATCACATATTAAGTTTCTCTAACGAATGAATGTTAAGAATGAAGTGAAATATAATTTACAAAATATCCTTCCACTAAATACATAATTGTAGTTTCAAATGATAGAATGTATATGTAAGGTTAATTTTATTTAATTATTAAGACATTATTAAATTTTCTTATATTGTTGAACCTTTTCTTCAAAAATAATAAATTTTAGACCTTTCAAAACCACTAGACATATACTTTCCAAAAAATATATAGCTTCAATAAAAACCATCATAACCATTCTCGTACTAAATAATGAAATAGTAAAAATAAGAATTATTATTGTATTAATTTAACCAAAAAACACTATAAAACGTTGTTTTATTTCTTAAAATAATTTTAAATATCATACATAACAGTTTTTTAGAAATCACTAATAAAAAAGTTATTAATAATTTAAATATCAATTGATAATATTTTATACCAAAAGAATACATTAATAAAAGATTGCTCATTTCATACCGACTTCATGATCCTCATAGGCCACTATTTGTCCTCTTCAAAGCCTATTATTATTTATATCCATCTATAACTATATATCTTCAACCATTTAAAATAAAAAAATACACATATAAACCTAAATTAATTAAAAAACATAAAATTCACTAAATATATTATTTGACCACAAAAAATAACATAGTTTCATTTTGACGTGTCATGATTAAAAATGTTATTTTGAGATACTACCGAATTTAATTTATTTAGAGAAGAGTAGTTAATGAAAGAGATATAGTTTCAAATAAATCAACTGTATAATTTAAATAATCAATAAACCATATTTTAAAACCATATACATTCGTAATGTACCCCAAAGTACAATCATTTTCATTTCTCTAAAAAATATAAATAAATGAGATAAATATTATATTATAAAAATAAAAAAAATTATGATTTATTCTATACTAAAATAAATTTAAAAAGTTAAATTTATTATTTATATATATAAATATCTTATTGTTGTTAACAACTATTATAATATAAACATTCCATAAAATTTAAAAATTTAAAAATATTGAGCTTCAATAGAATGAATCATTTGTATAGTGGGAAGAATTATTTGAAAAATATTTATTCCCTGTAATATTACAAATTTCTAAAACTATGTTTAATAATAGTCATTTTATCAAATATACTTTATAATTTATCTCTTTTAATTGATAAATATTACTTTCCATTATAATTAAATACTGATAACTCATTTATTTTGATTAGGTATTGTAAAATATGTAAAAACAACATTCTAATTTTGGAATTTTCTAATTCTATACTATAATTTCATTTCATTGGTTAAAAATGACGTAATAATCATGTCCATAAGCATAACTGTATGACAATATTTGGATAATGAACATGTTCACTATTATCCATGGATTTTTAATGAAATTAATTGTTATTATCATTTTGATCCAAATAAATTAAGTCAAATTAAGGGTGATTCTTTATATCCCTCTTATGAATTTTATTGAAATTATCTCAAGATATGATAGGTTTTATAATACCTTAGTGAATAACCTTGTAATTTTCATTTACGACACCTTGATGATCCACTTTGGTGATATTATTTTAAATTTTAAATTTAAATGATTAATCCAAATTTTCAACTTATCATTAAATTTTTGTTAATATGACATGCCTCAACGACATGCATCACTTTATTATTGATATTTCTCAATGTCCAGCACTATATGTCTCTCTTTTTGTTCCCATACTACGTGTCTTGGTTAACCCTTTCCATTGATGTATAACCAAAAGATATGACATTTAATAAAATATGACAATAGTGAACACATGTGAATGTATTTCAAGTGGTTTTAGAATAAATGTTTGTGTTCTAATGTTTTATGTAACTTATTTCCAAGAGATTAAATGCTAAAAGAACCATGTATGTACCATGTATTGAAAATTATTGTAACAAAAAGGAGTGATTCACATATATATATATAATAATTCATATTATCTTTTCAAACCATTATGATATATTTTCAAATATTTTTATTATTTGAATTTTTTTTCTAAATATACCATGCTTATCATCAGGAGATTATCTATCCATAAATTTTAAAATATATTTTGAGTATTTCCCTATAAATTAGATTATAAATTATGTTTCTCAATGTAATGATGAATCATATGAAACTCTTTAGTAATTATGTATAATTTATGTAATGAGTATCATATAAAAAAATACCACATGTTGTGATTTCTTTAAATGTATATACAACAATCCTAGAGTTAGAGAAATAGTTGGTACTAAATTAATTATAACCATATTATTAAATCTATCAAATTTTATGAGAAATAATATATCTCATGTAAAGATGAAAACTAATGCATAATAGTGGATGATAATTATATATGACTATTTTATTAGAAACTATATAATATAATGATACCAAAGATTTATTTTTAGCTAAAAAGTGGATAAGTTTCATAGAATTGATAACTATCAATCTAAAATGCAGTGAATGTAAAAATATTTTTATTGATTTTTATCATTTCATAGGGGATATAGATCTACATTGTTTATTAATTCAGAACACTATTAATATTGAAATTATGGAAAATGGAAACTCGATGTATTTTATTGAAATTTGAATTAAAAACATTTTTATTTATTAAAAAACAAAATATATGAAGAAATATGTTTTTGAGTCTAAGAAAAAAGTAATATGATTTTTTTGTATATATCTATGTATTTATGGTTAGTAAATAATGGTACAAGAAACTCACATATTCCATGGAGAATTTTTCACAATTTATTTGATGATATTAATTGAATACGTAAAATGTAACTTTTATTTAGGTTTTCTCATCATACGTAGAGAATGATATCATGTGTTTTCAAGATATAGTATCAATTCTTCAAGTATTATATCATTTATTAGAAGGACTACATTCAACAAGTGGGGATATCATCTCCACCATGATTGTGAGATAAAGGGATATAAATAATCAGTTAATGTGAAATTAGTTAACATCAATGAAAAATGGAAATATGAATATGAAATCACTAATTGTTGAGAGAACATACCTTAAATGAATCCAATAGATCAAGGATAATATATTTCTTTTTATACAACCAATGTTTGATTTTTTTGAGTTTATATTCAGGAACAATTACAAATATTTATTTTATAAATGATAATATAGTTTTACTAATCATTACAATTTTATGTTTTGTACTGAAAAATATATTCATTATGAATTTGAATGCAAGTGATGAATAGGATTTAAAACCCAGAAAAATGATTCTGTGAGAGGTTAATCATTTTGGAAAACTTATTATAAGTATCTTTGTAACTAATTTTTTTATTTTTTTGACATTGATTTTATTTTGACATATTTTTGAGTATTTTAAAGACAAATATTTTTTGAATTGGATACATTAATCATTGGATTTATTATTTAGGTTCTATAAAATATTTTAATATTAAATAAATTCATGTCACCAATTTGGAAAAAAATGATAGAATAACGAAATGACTTCACATACATCATTTTCAACTTATTTTCCTGACAAACACCCTCAAAGTGTAACCCTCCTAGGAAGACAATGGGATAAGAGATATATTGACTCTCGATACCAGCCTCTGGTAGGAGCTATGTTTTTGACTAGCATAGAGGGTATAGTAAACTCTCAAATAAAATGCATTACCCTCTCAAAGAACTCAAGAAAAATATAGATACAAGATATAGACCAACTTAATACTACACAAAATATGAGATAAATAATACCCATTTGTGCATATCACTTTTCATTCAACAACTACTACAACTGAAAGGGGAAACCATAAGTACTAATATAAAGTGAAATGAAAACTACCACAAAGCCCAAATATATGCTACAATACCCCATGATCATAGTAACAAACTTTATATCCCACTTACACCATGTAACATGAAAAATAGTCTATATGATGTGAGGTCAATATAAAAGTATACACAGTGGGATCCTCCTCGAGGACTCTTGTGAAAAATTAACAAAAGATTCATAAAATAGATTGATCAACATGTTTAACAAACTTGTCACTTAAATAGTTATTCTATGTTCCCAACCTCACCATGTCCAATATTACCATGAATTTCATACAAGAGTATATAATATAATAAACAATATAAAGGGTTTCTTACTACCACTGGCCCACATGATTTTTAAATTTCACCAACATCACACATCTTCAGAATCACTCTCGAAAAGGATTTTCTGTAATGTCCTAGGAAATACACCATATCATACACCACATGTAACTCATTACCATAAACACACAGTAAAATATAGAATTGTATTTTGCACGATCCACCACATCTTGAATAACATGTATCGAAAAATGGGTATTATACCTCATGACCCTATATCATATACATTGAGTACGGATCCTCAAGACATCGCAACTTATACAAATCATACCAATTGTAGTCTGTAAGAAAATATATTTAGAATTTAATAGTGTGAAATAACAAAAAGTCATTATAGTCCTATAGAAACATATTAGGGGAAAACTAACCACCATTCTAAGGAACACAAGTTACTACCATGAAAAGAAAGTGGTTTCAAAGGGGGTTATCATCCTTCCATCCACCTAATGGGATATTGGAGAAAACAAACCCACATAGCTCATAATCCTCTCAATGTCAATCTCCCTAACTGATTTTGTGGATTATCATAACTACACACAATAATAAATGATATAATTTTCTTCAATAAAAAACTATATGAAATATCTAGTCTTAGACTCAACTATAGATAATGTCTATCAGACTCATTCCAGCCCCAAACAATACAAGTTATCCTATAATAACACAACCATTTGAAGAGATACAATATATTACTTATATGTTTTTATCAATTAGAATTTATGTTAATTAAATCTATAACTAATAATTAAAAATTATAAAATTCCAAATTACATTTTATTAGAATCTGAACCAAGTCCCATTCTCTTCATCCATAACTAAAAAGAGTCCACCATTTCTCAGGATTAAACCCTCAACATTGCATTCCATCAGGCACAAACCACATTGGTTAAATAATTATTTATTGATCAATTTAACAAATTTCAAATTTTCCATATTCTATGGGATTGGAGACATGAATTCTAGGCTATCAAACATAGTATGTCAAACATGATTTGTATGTGAAATACCCTTCCATTATTTTATACATTATGTAAGATCATATACCCTTCTATATTCACGATTCTAAACACAGAAGGAAGGTAGAATATCTTATGTGTCTTCACCTCTTCTGAAAGGAGTGTATGAAATAATATCATCCTTAAGAAGTGGGGAAGGTATGGAAGATCAACAAAAAATAGATTCTATATGTATAAAATGTTTATAGAAACATGTAAGACTAGCATCAACATGTTTCATCATATATTATGTTCTAGTTAACACCCATGCATAAATTTATGTATCTCGTTACTCCATGTGTCTTCTACCTCAAAAAAAAAACGCCAGTAATCTGTGCCCCGGTATACCAAAACATTCTTCCAGGCTCATCCATCCAAGGTTCACGTCACATTTTGGCCTTCCTAACCCCCACGACCACATGTATCATATCCATAAAACATCTCAAACAGTAAAAAAACATAGCAATGGAATGTTGTCCCTATAACATGGAATCCATCCTTCACACACAACAAGGTCTCATGTATCCCAAGCATAAGTCGCTTAGAAATTAAAAGAATGTAGGTAACATAGGACCTACAAGTAATTATCTCTATCAAACAATAGTTTATTATTCCATCATAAAATACATGATTCATTATTCATAGTTTCTTACTATATTAAATGTATAAAACTAGAAACTACAACCTATCACCTAATAAAATCAAAAATTGATTTATCATGAAATTAGTAATTTATCAACAGGCATCAACATGATTCGGTTTCAATAACATTTTCCATTAATAATGAAAACAATAGTTAATTTCATTAACTTCAAACTATAAAAACAACAACTGTATTATTAAATATTACACATTAACCAATAATCAAATTAATTGAACAATTAATCTTGGACTTACATTCATTAACTATTTCTAGAAAAATTTCATGATAAAACAAGGAAATCAAAGAAATCAAACTATCTATCAATTCAAGAGATAAAATAATATCATTTTATAATGAAAGAACATCACCATGCAATCTATTTGAATTTATTTAATTTTATTGATATAAATATTATATCAATTTAATTAGGATCAAATGGGATAAATCATGAAAAATATACAATTTGACATTAACTAATAATGAATCCAAAAATCCCTTACCCCAAAAAAGGCATTGACATTATTTACACGATAATGAATCCGAGCAACGAATCATGATCGCCCCTCCCACAAAAACAGCATCAACCCGAGGAATCAATGAAAAAAAGAACCAATACAAACCACAATTAAAACACTATTAGAATCATGGAGATCATGAAACATCACATAAAAAAGTTTAAAAAGTTGAAATAGATTGATGAAACAACAATAATTTAGGTATATCATATATTTAATTGATGATAGATTGCTACTGCTTGAAGGAGGGAGAAATGGATTGATCCCTGGCCAAGGAATCCATAAAAATGATGAAGAAAGTACTTTTTTGTCACATGGGGTTGAGGGAGATCCATTGCAGCTATAGTTATGGAAAAAAAATTATCATCTATAAAAAACATAAAACATACAAATTCAGGGTATTACAAAACATTTAATACAATTTCATGTCATGTAATGCCTCGAGTTTGAGTTCCTCCAAAAATTATGTCCCCTAAATTATTTATTTTATTATTCCAACCCTAATGTATTTCAAATTGTGAATACCACTTTCCCACCATGTAAATGTATCCACATATTGATGATATCGAAGATAAAATGTGAAACTGGATTTCACAATATGTAATATAGATAAATGATACATAATACAATAGTTATAGATTTTACAAAAAATGAACTCCACTAAAATTCTTTTAATCCACTTCTGAGAAAATAAATCATTGAAAATATGGAGAGGGTTTATCTACTGAGATTCAAAACAATAAATTAGATACCTAGAAAAATGTTGTGATCCTTGAGAATAAAAAATCAATCCTTGTCTGGAAAAAAAATGGGTCATCCGAATAACCACACCATGAGATATCTCTAATGCTTATCTCCTCCATTGGAGTTGAACAGATTCATAAAATGAAAACATGTGAAGCCATGAAACAACAACAACCATATCGTAAAAACTCTTCTGGTAGATATAAAAATAAAAAGACAATTCCACATAAATAAAAAATATAAATCCATCTCCTAAAAAGAAAGTGTCTACCACAACCAAAAAAACATATTAAATTTAGAGATAAACATCAAATAACTCAAGGTTCTATGCACATATCTATTACTCAAATTCCTAGGTACCCTACTTTATTCCACTATTCCACAACAGGACACGAACCAATGGTATATCACACCCGCACAACACTTTTTATTAGAGATCTCGGGTCTTTACAGGAATCTCCTCAATGGTAGCATCATAATAAAAATAAATAACTCCCCATTAAATGACACCAGAGTCATAAAAATGTTTACAATGGATTTGTGACATAAGAAAAATGTTTTTTATCTTGTTCATCTATGGGATAAGATCTACAAAATAGGCCAAAACTCAGACATGAGCTGACACATTGAAAATTCCAACTGATCAATGAGAAATATAAGTACCATTACCAAACAATCATAGACCCCTACATGTAGTAACCATAAGAAAAAACACGATCCCAAAATTCAATATCCATAAGTCTCTTCCTATGATAAAAATAAGGATTTTAGATATCCTATGCTACCTTCATCCTCTAGTGAATCACCTATACAAACTCAATTGTATTCATTACCAGTTCTATCCCATGAATTTTTGACTCATCGACACCAATCTAGAACATCATGTAATTCCATGGTCGGCCTAGAAAGGCTTTAAAAAAATCAATACCAATGTTATTTGGAAAACTATTGTTGTAAGTGAACTCGACCAAAGTAATGTTCCTCATTGACAAACATAAAAAATATAATTCCCAGGTGCATGTCATATCATCATGAATCTAGATGGTTCACATTATCTAATTTTATGTTTGGGGATGAAAAGTATTGATAAGGAATAGCTAATAACCAAAATAATACTGGAGGCCACTCCACACCCTTATGGTAATTCAAGGATCTTGATCAGAAATGAATGTCCCCGAGACTTTGTGGAGTCTCATAACATCCTTAAAATATTTCCTTAATTGAACCTCTATTGATCTCGACTCATTGATTGATATAAAGGTGGATTATTTCGTCAAACGATCCAATACCACCCATATAGAGTCATATCTTCCATGAGTATGAGGTAAACATGTAACAGAGTCCCTTAATGTGACTTACCACATACACTAAAGAACCTATAATGGATGTACCAGACCAACGGAAACATGGTTCTTATCCTTATCCCTCTGTCAAACCAATCCTCAAGACAAAAACTCTGAAACTGGTTGCTTTAATGTAGAGTAGAAAAACATACCTCTCAATGCTCGTTAAATATTTGTTAGGCCATGATGTACCACTATGTACTAAATATTGAACTCTCATAGAACAATCTCACATGACTCCCAAGGAATGAAAATCAATACCTAAAACTATACTATCTTTGTTTGTCTGTGTACAAACTATCAACAGTCTCTCCAAAAATATAGTGGCATCTCACCACATTCCAATCAATATCCCCAACTAGGATTACTCGACCTATTTCACAAATAATTATTTCACCATCATCAATAAAAGGAAAATGGTTCTCCAAAATTCTCCAATATACAAATGTAATAGTGATTGTTCTTCTATACCTCTCCTGGAATCACCTGATTCCTGTACTACATCACTACACGACTTCATGATCATTACATTAGCCACAAAATTTTCTTTTTAGGCAAATATTAAATTTCAAAGTCTTCTTCATTAAGAAGTACATACACCTATTTTATCTCAAGATCATGTCACACTTGTAGAAAACACAATTCAGTGCTTTACAGTCGGTGAAGACAATAATACACTCATTGATGATGTATTGTCTCTAGATGTTTATGGAAAACACAACTACCACCAACTGAAGATCATTGTTTAAATAGTTAAACTCATGGAGACATAAATACCTAGACCAATAATACACAACCAATATTTTCTACATTATAAAATTTAATATCCCTAGACGTGAAACCTAAAAGAAAGACTCAAAATTAAATCTTTTTTTTTCTAGATGACAATGAATCATTTCACTAACCAACATATCGTATAGATGATCCGATTTTGAATGGAACTGATAAGTCCCCCTAAATGATTAATCCTTATATGTAAACATAGTCAATAGTGTCGAAACATGAGAGAAATCCAGTATTAGTATCCTTTAATAGCGATAAAGAACAATGAATCATTCCTCCAGTACCATAATCTTGGGGGATACCAAAGAAAAATATATTTCTATATTCAATTAACCATTATATAATCCTGACTACGATACCACATACCACATGAAATGGGCATATTAAGACCAAAACATACACTTCGTTATCATCCCAAATAGTGGATTTCAATGAAGAGCTCCGAAAAGAGAAAAAAACTGCTTGTCGTGCTCTTCCTCAGATGACGAGTACCAAACAATTTCATCAATTATCAACTCCAAAAACATTAATAAAAAACCATACAACATAGTTTCAATTAACCACATAAACCTCAATGGATCATTCATCACACCAAACGAAATCATGATAATAGCATAATGACTATGAGGACAACGTGAAGAATTACTTTGGATATCCTCATCCTTCACAATAATATAATGACATCATGACCACAATTCAATCATTGAGAAAAAACTATCACCTTTAATTTGATCAAAAAATAATAAATCCATGGAATATGATAGGGTTTCATCACTACCATATTGTTTAAGGAATGATAATGGAATGAAAACCACAAACTACTGTAATCCATCATAAAAAAAGGTTTTCCACCCCACATTGACCCTCTTGGTTGAACAAACACCACTACAATATAACATAGTAATGTTTAAATTCCTCCTCTAACTCATGAGGAATAATATAATACATATACATTGATATAGAAGACACACCTAGATGTAGATCGATCCAAAAATTGATCTACCTTCATAGGGGTAATGCTAGAACCTATGCTAGAAAGACATAATTTTATACCTCCAATACCCTTGAAAACACCCACTTATAAACCTCTGATAAACACAACATTAGTTCAGTCATAATGTAAGATAAGGACGGTACATGCCTCTAACCCATCTAATGGACTTTCTCACTACACATACACTATTATCTCTCTATATGAATCGATGAAAACAACCTATCTCCTGATGCAATTCATAATAGCCTACACCGAATACAACCAATACATACCATGTATGAAAAAATATGGGTTATTATTAAATATACAAAATATTCCCAAGACCATTTCTTCACAAACACTGACTTAAAGTCTCTATATACTTCAATCAAGTCATCTCAACTCCTAACTACTGTAGTCAATGCCAAGTGCACTAAAATCCAATCAACCTCATATCCCATTGCATTGTCTTGGGAATATGATATGATGAGTTTTCTCTTATTAATCAAAAAAGGAATACACCCTAGTCGAAAACAATAAATTGGCACCTTGAACGATGTATATCATTTATTGAGTTGGCAATTTTGAAGAATGAATTTAATAATGACTTGATCAATGGCTTATATGACCCTTCCAATTTCCACCTCCACTGTTGTGATCTACGATATGAGGACAAAGATCTTATAGAGTTTTTTATTCCAATTCTATTTTCTCTATACTGAACCATAGATGTTGAAACATTTTATTTGTTTCCTTAGCTAGAAAATTCTTCTAAATGGAACATTCAGTGTAACACCATATACACAGTGAGAGTTCATAATGGACGGACACTCTCTCTATTGATGACCTCATCCTCCACAGGAAAAAATGTGTCTGATCAAATAAAATTTCTTTGAGAGTCACAAACCCTGGTAAAAACTGACAATGAGAGCTGAGACCTACCCACCAATTAAATGTAAACATTTCTTAACTGAATTTAGGGAACCCTAGAGCATATCTCTAATTCATATGTAATCGTGACTGATCACATAATGTGATGATATGGTTCTAGCTAACATCCCCTTGATGATCTATGCTCTCAATTGAACCTCAAAAAATGCATTCTTCATAAATGGGATGACCCAGCACTGGATCTGTGGAAGAATAGCCTCCTTGAAATGTCTCTTCTTGGCCTCCTCATCTTTCAATAGGTCCCAAGAATATCTTAAATGGTTACTGAAATGGATTCTAATTTCTTGCACACTGGATATGCCCTGATAAAGGGTAATCATAGTTTGGTTACTTGCCACATTAATAGGAAAATAAAGAAACTCAGCTATAAACTAGTCTCATAATACCTCCCAAGAGACATTCAACTATTCATGATCCACGGGGAATAAGAAACACCAATACATTACTTCCCCTTGCCACATTATCACATCCAACACTACCCAGATCTCATTCTGAGCACAATTTGATGTGAAGGTTATCTCAACTTCCTCCAACAATTATTCAATCAACACATATAAAATGGTCTCTCATACTTCTATAGAATCTGATGTTGAAACTCATGAACATTCCTCCTCCATGTTTCATCATTTTGAACCTCTAGTTTATTCTGATCTATTGGTGCATCATGTTGGAAATCGTCTTGCATGGACTGGATAAGGGAATCTACCTAGAGGCATATCAGTTGAAGTAAATTTACTTAGATCTCAAAAATCTATAATATGGAAGGATTTTTCATTAACTTATTACTTTCATTAATTAATTTTAGGTTATCTTTTCTTGTGATCCATCCATAAAAACATAAGAGTAAAGAGGAGTGATGCATGATCCATTCCCTTGTATCTACCCTGAAACCAGTATCACCACATTTAGCATCCACTATAATATTAATGGTCTATTAATTAGCCCACAGGGGGGCCCTAATACCAATGTCTTAGAAGGTCCCCTATTTTTATGGCACATTCTATACATTGTTTACACCATTATCCAACAATCCCTTGAAACTTTTCTGGTGCTTAACTCAAATCTCCATCATATCTTGTAATATACCTCTCAGAACACACTTTCACAACCAAACCCCTCATTGTGTACACTTCCGAGCATGGAAATGAGAGAATATAGGTAGTTTCACTAGATATACACCTCATGTTGTCCATAAATTGGTGATTTGTACCGAGGGTATAGTAATAACACAAATGGAAGGCATTACCCTATAAGAGATAACATGTTAAAGAGAGAGACAAGAAAGAAGCCGACCAAATCCAAATCAAAATACAAGATAAAAGAATAAAAAGGTTGTAACATCCCTGGAAAATAAAGAATAAAACATTTTCATATTTATTAATATTTACTAATTAAATATTAATTTTACTTTAAAGGGGTTGCTATTTTCGATAGCGTACCTGATATGCAACAAAGAGTTTCTTCGAAATCATACATTGCACACTAGTAATAAAATAATATTATTTTAAATGGTAGTTAACACGTAGTCTTTTTATTGGTGGGAATTAATAGAAATAACAAAAATATTATTATATATGTTTATTAAATGTTTTTACATTTATCAAATAAAGGATAAATGCTTAAAATACGAAAAGAATTCAATTTTAGGCATATATACTATAATTTTCACTAAAGGTCCACTTATCGCCTTTTGATGGTAAACCGCCATTAAATATAGTTTTGGTCACTCTTATACAATATATCGGACCAATTGAAATTCTTCTTTAGAACCAGGACATCAAAATTTACTTTGTGTAAATTTTTGGCATTTTTCCGAGAAAGTTCATTTTTTAATGAATAGTGAAAAATGTTGTATTTTAATTCAAAACTGCTTTTTAATCTAAATTATTTACATGATTAGAATATCTTTTGAATTGGTTTTAATGTGAAATTAGCATATAGTTTTAACATTTAATCAAATAGTGGTCGTTGGAATTAATTTCACTTTGAAATTGGAATTGATTTTCAAATTAATTAATGTAACTTATATGATTTGAATTTTTTAAAATAGACATAATTTTTGAATTTGGAATATAAAATATACCTTAGGGTGATTTTTTGGTATTTTTTTGAAAAACCACAATTTTTTATGAAAAGTGAAACCACTAACTGATACTTAAAACACTGATTTTTTGTTTAAATGAAATTTTACCACCTATGTGTTTTGAATTTCCAAAATTTGACATTCATGGTTGTCATTAGGAAGTAAAATGTGGTTCATAGGTATTAAAAAAATTATTTGGTGAATATTAACTTTTATTTTTTTAATCACGATTAGAGGTAATTAGTGTAATATAAGGTAAAAATAATGTTTTATTAACATGAAATGAATTAGACACATGTCCTACCCTTATTGAATGTGTCATTGCCAACCAAGACAATCCATGGGTCAACATTGGGACCCCATGGATCCACATTGGTAGGAAAATTTCATTAAAAACTTTTTAATTAATGTTACAATAAAAATGTAACAAACATGAGTTGTTTTAATAAAAGAATTTTTAATTGGGGTTATACAAGTCATATTTTTGCCTATGAAAATTCATTAGAATTTTAAGAAGATTTACAACATCATGATATTTTTTTTTATAATATTTAGACATTAAATTATGTAAATTAGTTATGACACCTTGATGATGCATCGATTACCTCATTATTTAACGATTTTAATAAAATGAAACGATACTGTAAAATATAAGACCTAAACATGTCAAAAACCTATTTTATGGGTGGATTTCGAACTCTTATCACCTTATACTAGAAAGATATAATTTTGGGACCTTTTAAATCCGAAATTCATTTTAAAATAAAGTAACCTTTTATAACATCCCAAGAGTTCCCCACCTCTCCTCTTATAAAAGTCCCCCACCTCTACCACCTTACCCAAACCTCTCAATCCTTTGACTCGGCCAACCCCTTCCCATTTTATCTCTCCACATACCTATATTACTCTTATAACCCTCACTTTGGGATGAAGTCTTCCCAAGGAAGCCTTTGATCTCAAATCAAAAAGAGTTACCCGTTTTAAAGGTAGTGTTTTCTCTTGTGTTCTTATGTTTTATTTTGCTTCTCCAACCCTCCTAAACTCTTTTTTTCATTTCTTTTGTAACCAAACCAGTACCATCAATATACTAGGACTTTTTTTATAAGAAGTATTCGAGCTACACTTACAAACACCTACATCTAATGGTTAAAGAACATTCTGTTTCTCTGGATGGCGAATTTCTGCCTCACGAAACGATGATTGTTCAACACTCATATAACACCTTCAAAGGTGGCCATTAAGATGAAAATATATTTATATATTATATATAATATTTTTATGTTTTACTCATGTTTTTTTATATTTCAGTTATGGAATACCTTTATGGTTTCCATTATGGGTAAACGTGATATCTTCATTTTAGGAAGTGCGGACTACCGCCCCCTCAAAGTGATCTGATTCGTTAATACCATATGTGGTATGTATAATGGATAGATTTAATTATATTATATACTATATTATACTGTAATTATAATATACCTTTATATAATTATTATTTCTTTCCATTGATGTATGACATAGAAATGAAAGTCGCGTTCATGCATACGTACGGCTTACCGTCTCCATGAATGGTGGATTTCATTTCTTACCTCTAAATGATTATGTAATATTATAAATGCATTTATATACTGGATATATATGATATATATGGAATCTAAATCATGAATATCATTCTTTATATAATGTATATTTGACTACGTGAACAACATTTAAATATAAGAAGTCCACTTTTGACTCAAGTACCAAATATCGACAAAATGACTGTTATTAACAAAAATGATTGCATAATGTTCATAACATGGTAATAATTGATATAAAAGAAAAAATGAACTTGAAAATGGTTCTTAAGAAATTATAAATTAACTGAAGTTTATTATTCAGGACATTAAAGAACGATCGAGTCAAGTCGGACCCGAGGTATGGGACTTCGTCTCAATCTCCTTTCATTGAGGCATATTTTGTTTCATAGACAACCTTCTTTTATACGGTGTATAAACCCCTTTGACTTTTACATTTATCCAAAAGGAATATTTTTCATCCAAAGCCTTTTACTAAATGAAAAAAGGGAATGTTTTTGTCGTACGTATGCGGCGACAACGACTTCTCCACCGTTGTGACCATTATTTGAGTTTCGACTTCCTCAACAAGACATACCTTTTTTTTAATGTAAAATAAATACCACGTTTTACTTTTCTTTTATTTTTGTCTTTAAAATGGTTTTTATGATGTTTTTATTATATCAATGTGTTGTATTGATATCTTTTTATTTAAATGTAGAAATGTTATGTTTCTTTTGTGCATGTTTTATGTGCTACGATTATGTTATGGTTCTTGGGAATTGTTATGAAGAAGGGTGGTTCTGTGATAAACTAAGGGCAGGTGAGCCCGATATAGCTCTCCAATGGATTGGGTAACGCGAAGGGGTTAAACGTTAAGGTTTTCCCGAAGATATTTAGGGAATATACTGTGATGGGTATTCCAAAACGTAACCAATAGGGTTACTCCCTACGTAAGAATGTTATGAATTCCTCACATCACCTTTATGTCTTATGATTTTTATGATTTATTCGTGATTTTATGAGATATGTTAAAGTGCTTATGTTTTATGAGTAATGTATGATTTCCTCGATTCTTACTTATACATGTACTCGTGATTCCTTTCTATACTTTTATATCCCTAACTGAGCTTTTTGTGCTCATCCCATGTTTTTGAAATGTTTTTCACAGGTCAAGGTAATTGTAAATGATGTGATGATAGTGTCAAGGATGTGTCAATAATGATTCCATGTTTTATTTTAAATATGTTTTTGTTTATTGGAAAAATGAGTACTATCTTTTATGTAACCACTTTTGTTTTAAATGAGGAATGGAATACGTGTTTTATGATCTAATTATCTAAAACTCTAAACCTAAAAACATCCTCAATGTGTATTCTTGAAATAACTCATGATTAAGTAAGGTTTATGGCTGGGGCTTTATAGTTGGTATCATAGGTCGGTTAGACAACATTAGGAGTTAGAATTCTATTAAATGATTATCCAAAAATATATTTTTATGGTCAAATTGAAATGATATATCATTTGAAGATTACCATGTTGGTTCTTCTAAGATATTTTTGTGTTAAGAATCGTTTTTCATAGAGGGAACATAACATATTTCCTTGGGAAGGCATAAAGAGGGAAATGGCCTTTCAAATTAGTATCTTGGGATGGTCTGAATCAGAACTAAATAGTTTGTTGCAGTGATGGCTCAGTTGACTCAGGAGAAAAATGTTGGTTGTTTCTATTGATGATATTTTGGTGTTTTATAAAAGAATAGAGGATCATGACAATCATTTAAGGGTTATTTTGAAAAACTTAAAAGAAAATATATTGTATGGGAAATTCAGCAAGTGTGAGTTTTGGTTGAAAAAAATTTATTTCCTTGGTTATATTGTTTCTAAAGATGGAATAACAGCAGATCCTGAAAAAAAAAGGTTGTTGAAGAATGTCCAAGATGCAAAAATGTAACAGAGATCTGTAGTGTTCTTGTTTTGGAAGGTTACTATCGAAGGCTGGTTTGAAATTTTTCACGGTTAACTAGTCCAATGACTAAGAGGACTCAGAAGGGTGTTACGTTTATCTGGACAAAATAATTTGATGATTGTTTTCAAAAGATGAAAAGAAGATTAATGAATGCTCCAGTTTTGGAACTTCCTTCCAGGAATGGTGAGATTGTGATATACAATGATTCTTTGTTGAAGGGACATGGATGTTTCCTTATGCATAATGATCATGTAATTTTATATTCTTCACTTCAGTAGAAAACTCATGATGTAAATTACCCTACACGTGACTTGGAATTAGCTGCTGTTGTTTTTTTCTCTAAAAATTTGGAGGCATCATTTTTATGGAGTAAAGTGTAAAATATAAACTTATCAAAAAAAATTAAAGTATATATTCACTCATAATGAATTGAACATTAGATAGAGGAGATGGATATAATTAATCAATGATTATGATTGTACAATTCATTACCATATGAGAAAAGAAAATAAAGTGGCTGATGCTTTGAGTCAAAAAAGTAATGCTTCATTAACAATGTGGCTTTTGGAATGTGATCCTTTGGTTACGAATTTGGTGAAATTTGTCATAGAAGTTATTGGTGTAGGAATTTATTCTGTTATGTTTCATGTATTAGTGAGATCATCTCTATCAGACAGAATTATGCAAGCACAGAAGCAAGACAGTGAGTTGCAGAAAAAGGTAGAGCTGGTTCAGAAGGGTAAGTTGCCTAAATTCAACGTTGATAATGATTGTGTTTTGAGATTTGGGAAGAGATTGTGTGTGTCTTGTGATTCACAATTGAAGAGAGAGTTTTTATGTGAAGCTCATAGTTCTCTGTTTTCAGTTCATCCAGGTAGTACTAATATGTATAGAGATATTCGGGAATATTACTGGTGGGACAGAATGAAAAGGGATATTGTTAATTTTACTATGAAGTGTTTTAATTGTCAACAGGTAAAAGTAGAGCGGTAGTTACCAAAATAGATGCTTCAGCCTCTACTAGTACTAGAGTGGAAATGGGAGAATATATCCATGGACTTCGTTGTGGGATTACCGAGGACACCTCGATTTAAAAATGCAATATGGGTTATTATTGATCACTTGACTAAATCTGCTCATTTCCTTTCTATACGAGATACTTTTTCCCTAGATCAACTTTTTCATTTGTTTCATAAATAGATCGTCAGGTTACATGGAGTTCCTCTCTCCATTGTATATGATCGTGATCTCAGGATTACTTCTAACTTTTGGAAAGGCCGTCAGAAGTTGTTGGGAACTGAAATAAATTTTTGTACAGCTTTTCATCCTCAATCAGATGGGCTGTCAGGAAGAAAGATTTAGAATTTGGAGGATATTCTATGTTCTTGTTTGATGTATTATCAGGGAAGTTGGGACCAACATATTTCTTTGGTTCAGTTTTCTTATAATAACAGTTTTCATTCTAGTATACAGATGGCTCCATTTGAGGCATTATATGGTAAACGGTGTCGAACTCCATCTTTTTGGGATAAAGTGGGTGAAAGGAAGCTGATGGGACCATAATTGGTGGATGATATGGCAAAAAAAGTTCAGTTGATTCGGAAACACATGAGAACAACTCAGAGCAGATAGAAACGTTATGCAGACAACAGGAGAAGGATCAATCTTTGAAGGTATGTGATCTTGTTTTTCTCAAAGTTTAACTGTGGAAAAGTGTGATGCGATTTGGTAAGAAAGGAAAGCTATTTCCAAGGTTCATTGGACCATATGAAATTCTGGAGAGAGTGGGATCAGTTGCTTACTGAGTAGATTTACATCAGAGTTTATCTTAGTTACACAATTTTTTTCATGTTTCGATGTTGAAGAAAATATATGCCAGATCCATCTCAGGTTTTGAGCCCATAGGTTGTTCAGCTAGAAGAGAATCTCTCTTATGATGAACAATCTGGCCAGATTCTCAACCGAAGAGAGAAAGTGTTTCGAAATAAGTTAATTCACCAGGTAAAGGTTTTGGGGAAAACCCATATGGTTGAAGAGGCAACGTGGGAATCTGAAAATGCTATGAGGGATAAATTCCCCCACTTATTTTGATAAGTGAATAAAATTGCGAGGATGAAATTCCTAAAAGAGGGGAAGGATGTAACATCCTTGGTAAATAAAGAATAAATCAATTTCATATTTATTATTATTTACGAATTAAATATTAATTTCACTTTAAAGGGGTTTCTATGTTCGATAGCATACACGATACGAAACAAAGAGTTTTTTTGAAATAATACGTTGCACACTAGTAATAAAATAATATTATTTTAAATAGTAGTTAACACGTAGTCGTTGTATTGGCGGGAATGAATAGAAATAACTAAAATATGATTATATATGCTTGTTAAATATTTTTACATTTACCAAACAAAGGATAAAGGCTGAAAATATGAAAAGAATCCAATATTAGGCATATATACTCTATTTTTCACTAAATTTCCACTTATCTCCTTTTGATGGCGAACTATAATGAAATATAGTTTTGGTCACTCTTATACAATCTATTGGACCATTTAAAATTCGTCTTTAGAATCGAGACATCAAAATTGAATTTTTGTAAATTTTTGGAATTTTTTCGATAAAGTTCATTTTTTAATGAATAGTGGAAACTATTTTATTTTAATTCAAAACCACTTTTTAATCTAATTTATTTACATGATTAGAATATCTTTTGAATTCGTTTTAAAGTGAAATTGGTATATATTTTTACCATTTAATCCAATAGTGGTCGTTGGAATTAATTTCACTTTGTAATTGGAATTAATTATTAAATTAATTAATGTAACTTATATGATTTTAATTTTTTAAAATAGACATCATTTTTGAAATCGGGATATCAAATATATCTTAGGGTGAAGTTTTTGTATTTTTCTGAAAAACTACAATTTTTTATGAATAGTGAAACCATTAAGTGATACTTAAAAAACTGATTTTTTGTTTGAATGAAATTTTACCAACTCTTTGGTTTTAATTTCATAAATCTGACATCCATGGTTGTCATTAGGAAGTAAAATTTGGTTGAATAGGATTAAAATAATTTTTTTCTGAATAGTAACTTTTAAGTTTTTAATCGTGATTAGAGGTAATTAGTGTAATTTATGGTTAAAATAATGTTTTAATAATATGAAATGACATAGACACATGTCCTACCCTTATTGGATGTGTCATGGACGACCAAGACAATCCATGGGTCAACTTGGGGACCCCATGGAGCCACTTTGTAAAGAAAATGACATTAAAAACTTTTTATTTAATGATAAAATTAAAATGTCACAAACATGATGCAGCGATTACATCATTATTTAACGATTTAAATAAAATGAAAATATAATGTAAAATATAAGACCTACACATGTCAAAAACCTATTGGATGGGTGGATTTCGAACTCTTATCACCTTATCCTTTATATATATAATTTTGGGATCTTTTAAATCCGAAAATCATTTTATAATAAAGTAACCTTTTATAACTTTCCAAGAGTGACCCTCCTCTCCTCTTATAAAAGGCCCCCACCCCTACCACCTTAGCCACACCTCTCAAGCCTTTTGCTCAGCCAAACCCTGCCCATTTTGTCTCTCCACATACCTCCCTTATTCTTAGAAGCTTCACTTTGGGAATAATTCTTACCAATGATGCTTTTGATCTCAAATCAAAAAGAGTTACCTGTTTTAAAGCTAGTATTCTCTCTTGTATTCTTATGTTTTATTTTGCTTTTCCAACCACCCTAAACTCTTTTTTTTCATTTCATTTGTAACAAAACCTGTATAATTAATATACTAGGATGTTTTTATAAGAATTATTTGAGCTACACTTACACAAACCTACATCTAATGGTTAATGAACATAGTGTTTCTGTGGATGGTGAATTTATGCCTCACGAAACGATTATTGTTCAACACTCATATAACACCTTCAAAGGTGGCCATTAATATGTCACTATATTTATATAAAATATACAATATTTTTATTTTTTACTCAAACTTCTGTATTTTACATTTATGGCAAACCTTTATGGTTTCAATTATGGGTAAACGAGATATCTTCATTTTAGGAAGTGCGGACTACCGCCCCCTCAAAGTGATTTGATTCGTTAATACCATATGTGGTACGTATAAAGGATATATTTAATGATATTATATATAAAATTCTACTGGAATTATAATATACCTTTATATAATTATTATTTCTTTCCATTAAAGTATGACATAAAAATGAAAGTAGCGTTCATGTGTACGTACGAATTACAATCTCCATGAACGGTGCATTTAATTTCTTACCTCTAAATGATTATGTAATATTATAAATGCTTGTATATACTGGATATATATGATATATATGGAATCTACATCATGAATTTCATTCTTGAGATAATGGATATTTGACTATGTGAACAACTTGTAAATATAAGAAGTTCACTTTTGACTCAAGTACCAAATATCAAAACAACGACTGTTATTAACTTAAATGATTACATAATGTTCATAAAATGGTAATAAGTGATATAAAAGGAATAATTAACTTGAAATAGGTTCTTATGAATGTAGAAATTAACTCAATTTTATTATTCAAGACATTAAAGAACGATCGAGTCAACTCGGACCCGAGGTATGGGACTTCATCTCAATCTCCTTTCCTTGAGGCATATTTTGTTTTATACACAACCTTCTTTTATACAGTGTATAAAACCCTTTAATTTTTAAGTTTATCCAAAAATAATATTTTTTATAAGAATCGTTTTACTAAATGACAAAAGGCAATGTTTTGGTCGTAAGTATGTGGCGACAACGACTTCTCCTCCACCGTGACCATTATTTGAGTTTCGGCTTCCTCAACAAGACATACCTTTTTTAACTGAAAAATAAATACCAAGTTTTACTTTTCATTTATTTTGGTTTTGAAAATGGTTTTCATAATGTTTTTATTATATCAATGTGTTGTATTGATATCTTGTGATTGAAATGTGGAAATGATATGTTTCCTTTATGCATGTTTTATGTGATATGATTATTTTATGGTTCATGGGAATTGATATGAAGACGGGTGGTTTCGTGATAAACTAAGGGCGGGTGAGCCTGATATAGCTCTCCAATGAATTGGGTAAAACAAAAGGGTTAAACGTTAAGGTTTCTTAGAAATGATTTAGGGAATATATTGTGATGGGTATTCCAAAAAATAACCAAGAGGGTTACTCCCTACGTAAGAATGTTATGAATGCCTCACGTTACCATTATGTCTTTTGATTTCCATGCTTTATTCGTGATTTGATGATGTATGTTAAAGTGATTATATATTATGAGTAAAGTATGATTTCATTGATTCTTACGTATACATGTACTCATGTTTCCTTTCCATATTTTAATATCCCTTACTGAGCCTTTTATGCTCATCCCAAGTTTTTGAAATGCTTTTCACATGTCAAGGGAAAGGTACATGATGTGATGATAGTGTCAAGGAAGTGTCAAGAAATCATCCATGTTTTATTTTAAATATGTTTCCATTGATCAGGAAAATTAGTACTATCTTTTATGTAACCATTCTTTTTTTTAATGTGGAATGTAATGCCTGTTTTATGATATAATTCTCTAAAACTCTAAACCTGAAAAGATCCTCAATGTGTATTCTTGATGTAACTCGAGATTAAGTAAGGGTTAAGGCTGGGGCCTTATAAAGAGAAATTATGTAATTATATGAAATAACTACAATAAATTAATGTGGAAATTATATGTACTGAAACAATGTAATATAGTAGTGACCATAAAGCCAAAAACTCTCAAGCCAAACCCCATGCTAATAAAAACCTTGCAATTATCCATCATGGAACATATGACCTGAAAAATAGTTTATATAACATAGGGTGAGTATACCAGTATACTCATTATGATCCTCCCTATAGCATCTCATGAAAATGTAATGAAATCATGGTAATGAATGGTGAAAAAAATTGAAAACAACTAGCCTCCTAAATAGGTATAGTATGTTCCCAACATCACCATGGCCACTCTAAGTACGTATCAAATAAAAAAGTATATATTGTAATAAATAATATCAAGGGAACCACATTACCACTTCCTCAGTGGTGTTTTGATTTTTTCCATCAACACACATCCTTAGAATATCTCTCCAAAAGGATTTTCCAGAGACCCCTTGTAGATTTACAACTACATCTACCTAATTTAACTCGCCACCACAACCACAAAACTAAATGTAACCTTGTATTTTATGTTATCCCCCATAGATCATAGAAATTGTATATAGTTTTAGGTATTATACCTCAAGCCGCTACATCTCACACACTGAGTATGGATCTTCAAGGCATCACATCCAATACATGTCATACTTATAGTAGTCCATAAAAAAGTATTCCTCACAATATGACTATTAAATAACCACAATCCCTAGAATCCATCTAAACACATATATCTTGAAAAATAAGTGTCATGCACACTACAAATAGTAAAAAACAATGTAATAGAGTTGGGCCAAAGGAGGTGTACAACATCCACCCTCCCACTCAGATGTTTGGGAAAACACACCTACCCCCAAGGCATTAAATCCTCATGATGTGGGAATCCCTATCGGATAGGGTGGAGTACTCTATCAAAACCCAAAATAACATGATATAATATAACTCCCAATAAGAACATGGCAACAACATTTTCATATAGTAAACTATAGATAAAGTCTCTTGGAATCATGGATACCATTGCTAAGACTAGATAATCTACAATCATCCCAACAATTAATGATCTACATGATGTTACATATCCATTTTTATTAGTTTTATTTTACGTTAAATAATTTCTAAACCATTAATTAATCATTATAAAACTCCACATTACATTTCATTAGAAACACAACCCAGTCACTTTCCCTCCAATCATAACCAAACCTAGTCCATCTTTTATAAAAATTACAACCCCAACAATGCATCCACACAACCTCCAACACCTTGGTCTAAAACATAATTTATTCATTTATTTTATTAGATTATTGATTTTTATAATCCAAAGAAATATTGAAAACCATTTTCTTCTATCAAACCCAATATTATTCACATGTTGAGTCGGTGATCTACCGATTAAAACATTTCCACCTATAACAAGTTTACAGACCCATCCATCATCAAGAAGCTAACAACATATTGCACATGGAATACCATGTGCGTCTTATCCTCATTTTGAATGAGGTTAAAAAAAATTATCTATCTCATATATTGGGGGAAGTGATGAATGTGAAAAACAATAGATTCCACACGAATCCAATTTTCATGTTAATTGGTTATCCCAGCTTCATCCCATTTTATCATCTCTGTTGTCCTCCCAAGAAAGTATGCATAAAAATGAATATATTAAAACAAGTCATCAACTTGTGTGTCAACCAATGGACCTCTTTTACCCCCACATACCACAATATTCCTCCAGGCTCAGATTTCACAAGGCCACATCACATTTGGGCCTCCCTCTGTCTAGAAACACAATTCTCATTTCTAGATCACATCACAAGAAGTATGAAAAACATAGAAATGGGTTCTCTTCTATAAAACAAGGAATACATCCTTCACAAATAATGATATCGCATATCCCCCTTACATATGGAACTTGGATTTTACAAGAAAGAGTGTAACACAGGCGCATCAAAAAATTGCCATTATTATACTTCTAGTTATTATTCCATCATGAATTAAACAATTAATTATATAATTTTTATGACTATATGTATCCTATGCAACATTATGTCACCCAAAAAATTCAACAATTAATTAAAACAACCTCAAATACTTAATCAAAAATAATCAACATTATAAATGTCCATTAAATAATTCAATTAATCATTAATTCTCACATAAATTTGATTTACATAAATTATAACAATAAAAATCAAATTCTTAATCATGCAACTTTATCCAATTATCCCAATAAATAAAAAATTAACATTGGACTAATACTCTTTACCAATTTACATCAATAATGAAATTATATCCCTGGGAAATCATAGATATGACACTATCTAGAAAATCAAGAGACAAGCTATTATCAAGGAATAAAGAAACAACATTTTCATGCAATCAATATCAATTCCATAACAAATTTCATATAATTATATGGGAAATTTTATTTCAACAGAATTGGATAAAACGTTATAACTCAAAAATAAAACATAAATAAATATAGAAGACACAAATCCCCAACATTAAAAAGGTTTTTTATGTACTTCACACAATAACGAATCAAAGAAAAATCATGACCACCTCTCTCGCATAAACTATATCCACCTGAGGATGTCACAACATATCCACACATACCAAACACCATTACAACTCTATAAGAAACCTGGAGATAACATGCCACCACATTAAAAATTGAAATAAAAGGATATAAACCTAAGAAACCACAATAACTAATGTATATCGAACCATATATCGAAGACACATCTGTATCGATCGAAATAAATATCTAGGCATCAATACTTGATGATTTAATTCCCATAATGATGAAGACGGAGTCGTCGGGTCAAGTATGATCGGGGGAGAGTTGTTTCAACAATAGATTTTTTATGAAATAGAGTGTCTAGAAAATTATTAAAACGCAGAGCATCAGGGTATTACATACCGTGTAATCCTCTTTCACGTCGTTTAATGCCTTGTGTTCGAGTTACACTAAATAATGCATCTTTTCAACTCTTAATTTTATTTTTCAAACCCCTTTGTATTTCACAATGTGAATCCTTCATTCACATGGTATTAAATCTTCCACATCATGAACCATCGTAGGAAAACCCATGAAACAGGATTTGAAATCATGTAATATAATTACAAGATGTGTAATCCCCTCATTCAGGCTTTTACTAACTTTAAATTTTCATAACATGTTTCCAACAATCTCAATAAATGTTGATCTTTTGAAACATGCACTGGATTTATCCTTTTATTGTCCCTATGTGTTATAATAAGTTAAAATATAATTATTGTGTTTGAGGACTAAAAAATTCATCATGATTACTATTCATTTTGAGAACAATTGTTATTAGGGTGGGAATTGGTAAAAAGATGAGATTATTCTTCTAAATTAATTAACATTTATTATTTTTATAGAATATTTTCTAAAGGAACTACAAAATTATAGAAAGAGTTTTTTGAAAATAGGATTATCATATTACCCTCTTATTCAATGGATCAAATGTAATTTTAACACTTGTGGTTTCCTAGTCCTTATCAGTCAATTGAACATTCATCTTCTTATGATAAATGATTGCATTCATTCAATATAATTATTTACATATTTCATCCACAAACATATATTCACATTCTCCAAATGTTATCTAATTTTGAATCCTTGTGTGATTTATTCTATGTGAGCAACATACATCCATTTCCCACTCTTCCATGGGATATTTTATTTATACATTACTTATGATTTTATATTAAAAATGTATTTAATATATAAATCCATTGTTTTCAATGATCATGATTCAATTATAAGGACATAATTTATTTAAATATTCATTAATGTATCACGATATGATTTTCAATGAAGGGAATTGGGTTCCATGGAGTATGTGAAACATGAAACCGAGCATAGATGATAGAGTAAGACCATGACAGTTTATGATATATTAATTTTTAAAGAAAACCAATACCTTTGATAGTATTCATTACACACAACATCGAGTTTTAAAAAATCATGATATAATTTTAATATATTAAAAGTTAAATGTGACTGACATCGCATAATAGTTAGAATGGAGAGACTGAATATTACCAAATAAATTTAAAAAATATATGATATGTAAATGTATTAATTATTTTTCTATTAATAAAATATAATAAATAATAAAAATTAATTGAAAAAAGAGTTGTTTTCAGCATATACCTATTTTTCTAAAAGATGTTTTATTGCATTTTCTGCACGTATTTTCAAATAAATTTATAATTTTTTTTAAAATTTATTCGAATAAATAATCTTCATTTAAAAATTATTAATATTGAAAAAAATTTATATTGATTCATTAAGTTTTTACTGAAAATGTTATTTATTACATGGATATTGAAAAATACTATCTTACTTTAAAAACTGCCTTTTTGATTAAAAATTTTAATACAATTTTGTTTTGATTTTTAATTAATTTCAATGTATAATACCTGAAATTTTATAATAAATAATTCAATTTTTCACATTGGAATCATTTTCATTTTTAATTTAAATATTTTATCTCCTTATGGAGTTTAATGTTTTCTCTTTAGAATATAATTTTTCACTACATATAGATAATAAATATTAAATTAAATTTTTCCGCTTGTTTTTTAAAATTTGATTAAATAGATTCCATATTTTAATAAATTATAATTTATATATTTAATATTGTAAAATTAATTTTTTAGCAATATGAATCTTGAATGATTTAAAATTAATTTACCATGGTTTTGTTAATATCTCGTTTACTGAGAGGGTTAGTCTTAAATGATAATGGTTAAAAATAACATAAAAGCTATCCAAATGATATTTAATAACCATATATATACCATATATACTCATAGGATAAATAATTTCTCATTTTTGGAAATGAGGAGTCTGAATTATGTTGGCACACTATATTTATTTCAAACAATTACAAGTGTGTCACTAAACCCAATTATAAATTTCGCACCACCCTCATCACCTTTAAACTACCTAATCCATTTTTATGAGAAGAAAACATAAACATTAATACCCCATTCATGTCCCTACATTGTTGGGACATAATTAGGATTTATTGTCCCTTCTAAATAAGATATAGTTATTATCCTATATAGGCTTTCAAAGAAAGAAGATGTATTAGTAAACGTGTGATTTTTTATTTAAACTTATATCTTTAAAAAATCAAGTTTAAATATGATGATATAATAACACAATTGTATAACATATAAAAATATGATGCAATGTTAATTGAATAACCTATAACCTTTTCCACATGTTTAAATTGAGAGTGAAATTGTTGCTAGTGGTTACGGAGGACTACAACCTCATGAAGCGATGTGGTAATTTTTTCACTTACACATTATATGGAG
This sequence comes from Viscum album, assembly GCA_963277665.1. Taxonomy (NCBI): domain Eukaryota; kingdom Viridiplantae; phylum Streptophyta; class Magnoliopsida; order Santalales; family Viscaceae; genus Viscum; species Viscum album. The sequence goes on along the minus strand of OY728165.1, from coordinate 1,577,969,654 downwards.
TGAAGTATGGATGAATTTAAAATATATATTTAATATAAATTATATAATAATTATTTATTTATTTATAATTATTATATTTCATTATTATATTTTATCTAATGAGAAAATGGTTACAATGATTATGTATAAAATTTACATATCATCTTAATGAATGGTGAGACACATTTTACATATCAAATTTTAATGGATGATTCTCAAAACATATATAATGAGTAAATATATTATTAAAATTTTTTAAACATTCCGGTGAATATGTATTCATGAATAATGAACATTTATAACAACTACAACACTAAAATATATCTGAATGAATAAATATTTATCACTCAAAAATGTGATTTTAAGAAGAAATTATTAACTAACAAGAAATCTAATATTATTAGAGAATAATATAGGATATTATTGATAAGATTATTGTTATTTAATGTATCTTTAATAAACAATATATTAATATAATATATTTTTGGAAACATACAATGGTTTAAGTACTTTAAGTAAGGGTTTATAGTCTCACATTAACATATGTGAGATATATTATATATTAAACAAATATTTCTTTTTAATGATGTATATAATAAAACATTGATATGTTTTATGAGTAATCATTTTATATTATTTATATTGAATTTTTATTTAAATATAATTCCTTCAATTGGTCTCATGATTAACTATTACCAAAGTAGTAATCGATTATTTCATAATCTAATCATTTTTTAAGATAATTTATGTTTATGACTCCTACTATGGAATTAATTTTTATTTATATTATATATAAAATTTATCATCATAAAATTTATTTAAAAATTAAATTTACAATTTTTTATATTTTTCATGGTCCATGATACAAATAATTGTTGAGATATTATTTTTAAGAAATTGTGGTGTTTTCTCTCCCCCTAGGAAAATTTAACATATATTACAAATCCATTTCACATAAAAATGTTTTTAGAACTAATTTCATCATTTTAAAACTGATTTATTAATTTTTTTTTCAAATATTTAATTTTTAACAAAGTGGTTTTATGGGAATAATCTTTTAATTTTCCGAATGATGTATATTTTTTAAAAAAAAATATAAATGAAATGATCATTTTTATAATTTAGAGTGTGAAATATATATCCCACCATCATAAAACACCAATTATATTAATGATTCATGTCTTTAAACTAATATATATTTTATTTTACCTTTAATTTTAAAATATTTATTAATAACAATTTTTTAGGAGGTTATTTTAATATTATAAGGTTTATATTTAAAATAAATTAATGATAACATTTTTGAATTTATATTCTTAATCTTCATCAACCTTCATAATAAGTATTATACAAATGCGATATCATTAATTTAAATCCTATTTATTAAAAATATCTATGTTTTATACTCTTTTTTATTAGGGGTGATCTATTTAGATACAATTATCCTTAATAATCTGTTTTGTTTTTTATCATTTAAATTTAGTTATATATTATCATTTCATAGTTTGGTTTTTTAAATGAGATGTCTATGATGATTATGTTTAACCCATTTTATATAATGAAATCATTTAAATGAGTAAATGATTAGTCGGGCCCTCTATATATCCTTTATGAGGTCGTTTCTCTCATGAGACAAATTAGCTAGGGTTTTTGTCTATGGACATGCCATTTTATATATAATGTCATTGAATGGGGCCTTAATTGAGGGATGTATTCGTATAAGGCCTTAAAAATATGATTATGATGTAATAATTATGAATTCCTTCTTATGTGTTAATTTATTAATTTCCATGTCAGTATTATGTTTTTTAATATATCCATGGATATAGATCAAGTTCGTGTGATAATGTTTATGGAATTATTGGATCATCATTTATTCCATCAATATTATAATCATGTTTTTTATTAAAATACATGTGTTTCATTTCTGTAAACCTATATGTTTATATTTCATTATATATTTTGGATAACATACATTGTACTTTTTCTCTTATTTAACTATTGATTCGTCTCCTTTCCTATTTTTAATATCCTCACGTATTCCAAGCAGTGTTCTAAAATTCATTTGGAAGGATATTCTATGGGAATCATGGTGTTCCTGAAAAACATACACTGTTTATTTTATGTTTTAAAATGAAATGTTAATTTAAAGTATTTACCTTGTTTACTGAGATTGCTAAACTATTTGGTCGTTGATGAAAATGATGAATTTATCTAGAAAAAATGTAATAATGTACCCATCAAAACTAGGATATATGGGATGGGGGCATTTCATCCAAATTTATAAAAATAATTTTTTATGGGAATTAACTTCATTTTATATTGATTAAAATATACTATAAATTTTTATTATAATGATTTTATTCATGTTCTACAAATATTAATTTTTTTAATATTTATAAAATACATTATTTTGAATATTCATGTATTGTATTCTATTTAATTATAAATACATATTCAGAAGGTTTGGAAGACAGGTAGAAACCTACGTCCATTAAAATTAAAATTAAAATTTTATCATTACAAAGTATGTTAAAAGCAAGGGGCTTTACAAATCCGCATATACAAGACACCATCTCTATCGTTATTGACAAAATTGTCACAATAGGGGGGAAAACAAAAGACTAACTGGAGCTGAACTCTATAATTTCCCTTTTAGATAGGTCATCTGCAACCTGATTCACCTCTTGGAAAGAATGCGACACTTCAAGAAATAATCCATCCACAAGGTGAAGATAAGAAATCCAGGTAGGCACCATTCCCCAAGGAACATTCCGAGTGTGGTCTTTCAGAATCTAGACATCCATAGAGGAATATGACTCCACCCATAACATGCGCCAGCCATAATGAACCGCGTACCTTATAGCTTTGATCATTTCCAATAGTTCAGCCTCAGTAGCATAGGAAATACCAATATAATGAAAAAAACAGCCCTTCAAGAAACCACGATGAGTTCTGAAAACCCCACCGCACCCAGCATGACCCAGTGAACCAGAGGATGCCCGGTCCATGATCAGTTTTATCCACCCTACAAATGGAGGAATCCATCTGATGTACATGAACACTTTGGGCCTTATTTACCTCCCACTAACTCCAAGAGATCATAATAATACTAGATCAGAAACATCATTATTCATAAGTCCTATTTGAACCATGAAGTAGAATTGATCCATCTATGTATGAACATGACAACATCCTTGATTGATGGATTATCATTATTGAAAATAGTACTATTTCTGGCTTTCTAGATATAAGTGAAAACAGAGATGACAATAGCAATGACCAGTGATTTTAGTTGATCACTGAAACTTGTTTTAACTGCCGAAATGAAGACAGAATCAATAGAAGAGAAATCTAAGGATCAGTTGAAGTTGGACTGAACATAGTGGCATAATTTAATAGAAAAAGAGAAATGAATGAAAAATGATTAACAAATTAATCACTACCCATGTAGAAATAACATACCGAATCCATGTGAAATCCTTTCTGCTGCAGAGCACTCTAATCTGGGATTCTATGTTTCCAAATTATCCAGATAAGAAATTCATCATTGGGTGAGATAAAAGGAAGATGCAACCCTGATTTAAATGGTCTATTTTCCAGTAGGAATTGTTATATCTTACAATTCACTGCAGGTTCATGAACAAAATTTCAATTATATCATTCACAATCAAAAAAATAATAAATTAAATATTTTAATCGTTAAATATGGACCCTTTAAAACATCAATTAATTTATCTTCCGCAAATCACACTAACATAGATTAGTTAAATAATACTACATTAATCACCAACATGTGTAAACAACCATATTTCCAGTTGATTTTTTTTAAATACATGTAAATTTTATGAGTCTGTAGTTTCTAACGGCGCTTGATTCCACTGCCCGATGTGCTTGGAATCAATTTCTGAAGTTTTTTTCTAGTATGTTCAGTAAAGGTAAGAACAGAATTCTATAAATTTTGAACCGGTTCTCAGAACTGAAATCTGAGGGCACCGTTGAAGTCACATTATTGATGAATTCTTAGTGAGTCCTACACCACAGTTGTGTTCTGACGATAATAGAAGTTAGTTTTGGGGGTTTTTAAATTAAATTAAATAATAATAAGGTGTTCATCTTATTTTCTATTTCATTGCTGTTAAAACCTCCAAATTGAGGTTAGTGGTGGGGGACAATGGCATATAACCTCCCTTGTGTGGATTTTATTTAGTGGGGTCCACACGAGTTTCTTAACTCTTCTAACTGCCCATTAATTTTGGAACACCTCTACCCCCCATTTATGTGGGTTAAACTATCCACCTTACCCCATTACATTAATGTTCCAACTCTCTCAAAAATAATTAATTAATCTCATGAAATTAATTAATTATATCATTTTTGAATTCTTTTGAATTCTTTCCAACCATTAAAATAATAGTATGTCTCTTATTTTTTGTGTTGGCATAAAAATTGGGTGGAGCATGAGAGAGGGTTTGGAGAATTGAGAGAACTTCATCCTCTCAACGAAGAACACTGATGATGTCATCTCGACTCGTCTTCCCCGAATCCATCCTATTCAAACATCTTCATCCTTCTTCGACTGAACCTTAGAAGGAGAAGCTGACTAAGAAGAATGTCAATGACACTTCTTCCTCGGTCTCCTACCGCGGACGATTGCTGATGTGAACGAATCGACGCCTCCGTATTCCGCGACTTAGTCAACGTTCTTCGACAAGAGAGTTAGGGGGTTTGAATTATTTTGTACTCATCCTTCATCGTACAAATTTATGGTATAATTATAGAATGATATCACCATGATAAGGAGGGTTCAGACCGCACGAACACGGCCCGACCCTCCCATCTTGTTTGTTCTTGTTCGTTGATGACGAAGGTAGTACATGCGGCGACCAGCAACGAGCCAGCCACGATGAATTCATAATCATAGGGCCTTCGGGTCATCAAAAGGGCTCGGCACCGCCATGCCGCACAAAGAACCGAGTTGTGGCCAGGCAGGCCACGGTTGTTCCAGAGGGGCACGGTTTCTTCGTACCACGCCGGAAAGAAGGGTCGCAGCAAGGAGGGCCATGACGGTCAGACGAGGAGCGCGGCGCCATTGGGCCACGTGCAGACTAGCAGGAGGCCACGGAAAGGCCTATCCGCGGCGGAGGGGCGTTGTGCCGTCGCGCTGCACCGTGGTATTGAGTGTCTAGCCGTTCCAGCTAGGTGGGAGGTGTGGGACCCCGGCATGTCCGGTGTGAGCGGGACTGGATCCACCTAGCACCGGTTCGGTTCTACCTGAACACATAAGCCATTCGGGTTCCAGGGGGCGCCAAGCGCCCCCTAGCCACGGATAAGGCGGACCCCCGCCGGGCCGCCGGGTCGCCAGGCATACCTGGCCGCTGGGCCAACCTGACCTCTGGGCCCCCTTTAGGTCGGGCCGCCATGGTCCGGGCCAGGCCGCCTTGGGGCAGGCCACCTCGGGCCGGGCCGACTCGGGCAGGGCCGCCTCGGGCTGGGCCGCCTCGGGTCGGGCCGCCTTCGACCGGGCCACCTCGGGCCAGGACGGGCCGCAACCTCGGTTCGGGCCGCCCACTCGGGTTGCACAGACCACTCGGGCTGAACCTCTTCCTTAGACCAGGTCAGAATCGCAGACTATGTCAGACCGAGGTTCGGACTCGGTCGGGCCGACGAGGTGGGACCGGCCCTGGACCTGCTATGGCCCGATTACACCTTTTTGATCGTATCATGGGCCATGGGTGTCCGATCAACAAAACTTCATCGACGAAAGAAATCTTATAGCTAGACATTTTATATGGCATACCCCACGTGATATTTGGACATAGTTCTGGTACAGTTGGGTTGGTTTGAACCTAAAATCTAATAGGGCCCCTGAAACGGAAATGCCAATAACTCACAGACCAGGCGTCTGTTTGATGCACCATCTATTGCATTGAGACCCCTATGACATAGTTTTCATTTGAGATATATCCATATGATAATTCGTGAGACTTGGAGTATCGACCAGTATCTCATGGAGCGGATCCTACCAGAGACGATCAGACAAAGTGCAGAGACCTAGTAGCTGACAGACCTGATGATTGTTCGACCGATTCGACTCGGAGTGATTCGACTAGACCAGTGAGGATTGCCCATTATTTGTCAGTAGACCCATTGCGGACGGAGCACTTGATAGTTGGCAGAAGACCTGTGGTACTCGACAGAAGGAGTACCTTTGTAGGTTATTAGGCGGAGCACTCGATAATTGGCGGCAGACCCACAGCGGTCGGAGCTCCTCGTAGTTGGCAGAAGACCCGTGATACACGACAGGAGGAGTACCACAGCAGTCCAAGGATAGTGATAAGCACTTCGGTGTCACGATAGGCCCACTATTCATGACAAAGGAGGAGTTCTCCAATAGTCGTGGTATTGATAATACAAATCCTGGTTTGTGTTCAGTCAATAAATATTGTGTTTTCCTCGTCACTGAGATGGGTTACATGATAACTTCGGTATATGTATGGGAATATACCTATGTAATGGTTATCCATTGATTTCATAATTTGTGGTTTATCCTTGTTTGATTTTTTGAGACCTTGAGGGTTTCGGGTTCCCTACTGAGCATCTTTATACATACCCATGAACGGGCTATGCCCACACCTCATTGTGTTGGATGCAGATGACAGGCAGCGCTGACCGAGGCAGAGTGTACAAGGACTAGACGGTACCCAGAGGTGGACCTCAAGAGGAGTTGATACCTGATGGAGACAGACGAATGTGGATCACTGATGAGGCTATCTTTACCTACCCTTCAGTTTGGATCCATTGTGGATGATTCAGGAGCTTCTAGAAACCTTCCAGATGTTTTTCTTTTTAGTTGTACTTATTTTTCCTTTCCTTGTACATTACTCTTGGTCTTGTATTTCCAGCCCCTTTACTTTCAGTACACTTGTTATACAAATTTTACATATTTTTTTCTTCTCCATGTACCCTGGTTGTGTGTGTTTACGATTTATAAAGGCAATTCCTTCCTAGATTTAGGAAATTATTCCTTTGGTGCTAGTCTCCAGCCCCTGGCCTATGTAAGGTGGGTTTGGGGTTGTCACAATATGATCCCCAGGGGACAGGTCATGCTAAAATTGGTATCAGAGAAGTTTGTTCTACCTCAGAACACAGGACAATGATATTTCTTTTCGGTGAATAAATATTGTTAAGGGTACCTAGTGTGGTTTTTAGTTTAGGGAGAATAATGTTGGTGCAGCGTCTGACGCATCCGTACACGAGGACCCTGACAACTGATTACCGACTTAGTGAATTAAAACACTGATTGCGTGGGTTTTTCAATAATTTTTATTTAAGTTAGATCAAACAGGTCAGCTCACCAGGTGTATTCTATTGATTGTGTCGCATATGTTCATTCAGGATGCCTCCCCGTGGAAGAATAGTTATATCCCCGAGATTTGAACGTACTGACAGCCCACCAAGTGACGAGGCCTCAGTTCAGGGCCCTCTTCTAGTTGAGGCACCAGCGGAGACACCAGAATTACTAATTTCTGTTGGGGCACTGATGCCACTAGAACTTGCAAGATAGAGTGCACGCCGCTTGTGCGCATTGCACGAGTTCTAGTGCCAGAGGCCACCCAGGTTCAGGGGAAAGATGTGTAGGAGCGAAATAATGATGTAAATGCCTAAAATACAAGAGGGGGTGTGAATTGTAAACTTATGAAATTTCCTTAAACAAGTAAATATCTAAGATTAAAAAAGTTAAACTAAGAAAATTCACAACACCTCTAACAGAAATTGGAGAATTGGAACCAAGGTTTACAATGTGAGATTCTACCTTAAAGAATATAGAATCTATTTAAGTCATAGTACACGTGTAAGTAAATATAAGGAGACTATACTTTCCTTACAATACAAAAAGCAGCGAAAAAAAAGTTGTAAAACTACAAGTAACATGGTATAAGTCTTTTAACCCAAAGAAAAGGGTATCAATCAACCTTGGATAAAGGTCCCTTGATTTATATTTTCAAGAAAGTATGACTTACCCAAAATAGGGTAAACCCTTTATACGAAGATTAGAGTCTTTGTCTTGCTATCCCTGGAAACCCTCAACTTCAAGGTAGTTGGAACCTCTTTCTTCCTCAGCAAGGAAGTCCTCAACTTCAAGGTGTTGGAACCTCTATCTTTCTATCCCTGTAAGCCCTCGAATGTAATCACCAACTTTTGGAGTTGCAAGAAGCATGTCTGGAAAAAGGAAATGTTTGAAAAAGTCATTGAAAATTTTTGCATGAAGCTTGAGTGTTAATAAGAGTCTCTCTCTCTATAAATCACTTCAATAGAGTATAACCACGGATTTCAAAGATGTCGAAGATCTATTTGGATATTTTCAAATGTGCTCCTATTTATATGAGAAATTTCAACGGTTGGCTCCCTCCTCCGACGAAAATATTTTCACTGAATTTTAGAGGGACATGCACACGTGTCACTCAACCAACGGTTAGTTAGAAAAAGAAAGGATCACATCATTTAATACCAAAGCAGGTGTAACTGAAGGCACATCATCATTTTATAATGAATTGTGTTTAAGCATAAGGAAAACTGAAATTCGTAAAGTAAGAAAATAAAAGTTCGGAGTCTAACCAAAATGGAATTCGGAGTCTGGTTTCACCATTGTTCAGAATTTGAACTTACAAAATTCGGAGTAGAACTTGTAGTAGTTCAGAGTCGAAGTAGTTAAAAGTTCAAAGTCGAACTCATAAAAGTTTAGAGTCGAACTAATAACTGTTCGGAGTCAAACTAATAGAAGTTCAGAGTCCAAAATTTAGAGTTGAACTTTATTTGAGTACATATTCAGAATTCGGAGTTGAACTTTGTTAGAGTTCGTATCCAGAATTAGGAATAGAACATTATTAGAGTTTTTATCCTGAATTCGGATTGGAACATTATTGGAGGTCGAATCCATAATTTAGATCCTAAAAAAGAATTATTCATATCTAATCAATATATGATTTCATGTTTTTTATATGAATCTGATTTTTATTCTTAAACAAATATTGAAATGTTTAAGGAAATCATGGTTAGGGTAAATTTCCTTAAAGAAATAAATTTTCCTTATAGAAGTAAAAGATTTATTATCTTATGTATATGGTGTTTCTGATTTTCAAAACAAGAAGGAATGGAAAATTCATAAGGAAAACTTTATTGACTCAAAAATATCCCCCTTTTTTGAAAGCACAAACAACCTTACAAAAAGAATAAAGGACTATGAAAATATTCATTTGACTTTTAAATTTAAACATCTCTCCCTTTGTTCATGAATGATGATAAATACAACTAACTCCCCCTTAGGCATTGAAACTCTAAGTATTGTATTCTGAATTTCTGGAGTGGAGTTTTCATTATCATGGGAATGAAAAACTTCGTAATGAGAAACTCCGCCTTACTTTAAGGATATCTTCACATAGAGAATTTTCCTTCTCCATTTTAACTTTTTTTCTCCTCTTTTGAGTTTTTCTTTTTCCTTCTCCCCCTTTTTGATTTTCAAAAAAATGTAAAAGGAATGGAAAAGAAAATATGGTACCTAAAACATTAGTATATAGCATGATACATCCAACCAAATTATAATTAGAGTTGAGAAAATTTTACAAGGAAAAAACAAATACAACAAAAGATCAGATTTGTCTATTTTTCCTCCTTTTCCTTCGGAATAACCTTCTTCAAGATGGATTTAATTTTCATTAATTCTATTTGATCCTCCTCAGCTTGTCTCTCTAAAGATTATATATATTCTTCTTGAGCATTGAAAGCTTCTTCCTGAGCCTTCACGGCTTCTTCTTGCATCTTTATTTTCTCATCATGCTTTTCCAGTCTTTTCTCAAGCTCAATTCGGAGATCTATATCCCTTATAAAATTTTGAGTAAGAGAGTTAGCCTTATCATTTAGTTCCTTCACTTCTTGACTCCGATAAATTTTTTTCAAAAATCTTCTCATCTTGAAGATTCTTAATATTTTTATCCTTTGTGTCAAAGGCATATTTTAACTCATTCTGAAAATTATCATACTCAGCCATGTCTTCTCCAATTTTATTGGACCATAAAGTTATTTTGCTGCAAGACTTCCTGTGTACATCATAATTGATAAGAAAACTTCTATGGTCATCCTCAATCTTTATACACTTATCCATCACCATAGACAGGGATTCTGATTTCTGATTCAAATTATGATGCATCATTTGGCATCTAGATTCAATGGTGGGAAAAATCGGAATGGTGTCAACCAAATTCTTCAGGGATTCAACCAAAAAATCATGACCATGTGATGATGACTCCAAATCAGAGATATTTCCTGGAGATTTATCTTCCACAACAGGCACCAACTTACTTCTAGAAGAACCACCAACTTCTTTCTTCTTGATAATATCATTTATTAGTGTGTCCATCAGAACTTTCTTCCCCATGTCAGCTTTCGGAATGGGTTGTTCATCTGGAGACTCTTCCTCACATTCTGATTGTTTCACAATCTGATCTTCATCAGGTTTTCCCTTTTCTGCCCCTTCTTCAAGAATTTTTTTTTCAAAGGATTCTTCCTCATCATAATTTTTTTTCCTTCTCTTCCAATTTCTTATCATCATCATTGCTAGTTCATTTTTTTCAACTGCCTTTCCCGGAGTGGGTAATTTTTCAGATTTAACCTTTTCCTGATACTATTCTACTTGTTTGATCAAATCATCCAGTTTATCACTTACTTCTTCTTCTTCTTCTTCTTCTTCTTCTTCTTCAACAACCACTTCTTCTACTCTTTCACCAGCTTCTTTTTCTACTTCTTCAACTACCTCTTTACCCTTATAAATTTACGGAGTGATATATTTCTTACCTGGAGTCTCTGTTAAAGAAGGTTATGTAAGGAATGTTTCTAGAACTGGAATCTACTCAGAATCTATTTCGGTTGATTTCATAAGGGATTTAATAATCTCAGCTTCAGACATCTTTTTCTTCAACTTCATTTCTTTATCTTTCTTTTCTAATCGATCATCAGTTCTTTCCCTTAAGGCCTTAGCCTTAGCAGGGTCCAATCCGAACTATGTATCCCTTTATTTTGTCTTCTCTTTGTCTTCTCTCCACATATAATCCACTTCATCTGGCTAAGTTTTCTGTTTTTTGGTCTTGGGAGATGTAGACTATGTTTCCTTAGACTTGGGAGTTTTGTCTTCAGTAATCAATTCCTTATGCTTTCTTTTCTTAGAAACTCTCTTCACTGGCTGTGCTTTTTCGACATTCTCTGTAATGATTCAAACCTCTTCCTCTGGAAAACTATACGAGTCACCGGATTCCTTAGAAAAAGCCATATTCATTCTCTTCAGCGTGTCATCGCTGACAAGTATAAGGTTTCAATTCTAAACTTTGGACTTACATGAAACCTTGAAAGAATCTAAACATCAAACAATCAGCTTTGATAGTAAGGCAGTGAACATGATTATTTGAGATTTAGGTTTCCTTCCATAATATTCATGACCGTCAGCAGTACATGCCTCATCAAATTTATTTTTCTTAGATTCATTAAGTAGTCTAAGAAATATATATCGCTTTTATTCTGGGTATCCTTATCACCTTTTCTCAGAACCAAAAAACCATGAACCCAGAGTTAGAGAATCCTATTATTAGGAGATAGATGAGTGATATTTTCTATCTGTACATCAGCAAGTCCAAGACATTGTAAAGATTTAACCTTAACAAAACTATAATGTGCATAAGGGAGTTTGTGTGAACAGAATCCGGCTTCCCCTTCATATGCTAGCCCTACCATGCTTGCTACCTTGGTGTAGGAAAGTTTGTAAGTATTTCCATAATACTTGAATGAAAACATTTATCTTCCTTCATCCTAAAAAACATGCTTTCTCATAGATTTCTATAAGTAACAACAGATATATAACATCCCGATCACTTGTCTTGGATAGACATGCATCTTCCCAACCATTCAACTTGATATTCCTCATAATAAGAGAGTCATATGAGAAGAAATTCAGATGCACTAACCTCTCCCTATAAATTAACCATTTTGAGATTGGCTTTGAAGATGACATATCCTGGGAAGTATCTTCGAAAGACATTCGGAATGGAGAATTCTAGAAGATTCAGAATGACTTCACAATGATTGGAATGACCTTTAAGAAGAGAGGTATGACTTTGAGATGCGAAAGCATTGAAAAACCGATGTGGGACAACCCTCAGGGTCCCCTTTATATAGGCTATGGAGTCGACCTTACAACTTCCAAAAACCATCTAACGGTTGAAAATCTCTTTGATCTGATGGTTGAAAATATACCTGCAAAGAAAATCTTGAATCCGGTCTTTTGTGGTTTTTTTAAACAATCAGATTTGAGAAAATTAGAATCTGAGAAATTTTAAAACTCATAAGAGTATACCAGAAAGTAAAATTTGAATACGAAAACTTAGGTAAGGAAATAATACCTTTCGGATTGGCCAGGAAGTTTATTCTCAATAGTTGATATTCTTCTGGAAGAATTTTTTGACTACTGAAAAAAAACTAACTGCAAAAAAAGTAGAGTTTTTAAAAAAAACCTTGAGTACCAAAAAATTAGTACGAAAATGTATGAGTATGAAACATGTCAGTACGAAAAATATGATTACAAAAATGTCAGTACGAAAAATATCTGTACAAAAAATATGAGTACGAAAATGTCAATACAAAAAATATGAGTACAAAAATATCAGTACAAAAAAAATATGAGTACGAGAAATTTCTGTTACGAAAATTCTGAATGAAAAATTTTTTATTACGAATGTTCCAGTTCTAAAAACTTCCAAAAAAAATTTCAGTTCCGAAATCTTCATTACTAAAATTTCGAATATATAAAAAAATGGGTATGAAAATCATGAGTATGAAAATGTATGAAAAACTCATTATGAAAAATTTTAGTCATAAATGTTTGAAAAACAGAATATGAAAATTTTTATTATGCTAACAAGAATATGTACTCCCACTATGAAAAGGAGTTTATTACTCTTAGGAGAATTTTTCAACAAGAAGTTAATGGAGAATGATTACCCCATGGTGATCATTCTTAACTTCTATTTGACGTATTCAAATCTATCAGAGGGTAATGATTTTTTGAAAATATCAGCAAGTTGAACTTCTGTTCCGATAAACTGTAGAATGATATGTCCTTTAAGTGTGTGATCCCTAAGAAAGTGATTCCTAATATCTATGTACTTTGTTCGAGAGTGATGTGCATGGTTTCTACTAAGAGAAATGGAACTTGTGTTATCACACAAAATTTGAGTCATTGTAAAACTCAAGCCATAATCTGTGAGTGTGTGTTGCATCCACAGCACTTGAGCAAAATAACTTCCAGCTGCAACATATTCAGCTTCAGAAGTGGAGAGTGATATTGAGTGTTTCTTCTTGGAGTACCAAGATACTAACCAATCTCCTAAGAAATGAAAAGTTCCAGATGTCTATTTCCTATCCATTCTACACCCATAAAATTAAGTATCTGAAAATATTTTTAAAACAAAATCATTTCTAGAAGTATAAAATATTCCTAGATCCATGGTTCCCATTAAGTAGTAAAATATTCTTTTCACTGCCTTTAAGTGAGATTCCTTAGGATTGGATTTATATCTTTCACATAACCATACTGAAAACATTCACTCTGGACGACTGGATGTCATGTATAGTATGCTTCCTATCATGCCTCTAAAAGATGTTTGACGTACTGGTTTCCTAGCTTTATCAAGATCTAAAGAGTTTGAGGTATCGATGGGAGTACATATACTCTTAGTGTTGTCATATACATACTTTTTAAGAAGATATTTTATATACTTATGTTGAGATATATAGGTTCTTTCTGGTTATTTAGAAATTTTAAATCCAAGGAAAAATGTTAACTCACCAATCATACTCATTTCACCCTCTGATTTCATTAGACTTACAAAGGAGTCAGTTAAAGATTAATGAGATGAACCAAATATGATGTCATCAACATAAATTTGAACAATAAAATCATTTTTCTTATCTTTCTTTATAAAAAGTTTTGGATCTAAATTTCCCTTAAAATAGTTATTTTGAACAAAATATTTTGTAAGTCTATCATACCAGGCTCTTGGGGCTTGTTTAAGGCCATACAGAGCTTTGGAAAGTCTAAATAATGATCAGGATATTTTGTGTCTTCAAAGCCAGGAGTTTGTTCCACAAAAACTTCCTCTTGAACATAACCGTTAAGAAAAGCACATTTCACTTCCATTTGAAAATGCTTAAAATTGAAGAAAGATTCAAAGTCAAGTAAGATATGAATAGATTGAAGTCTAGCTACTAGAGAATAGGTTTCTTCATAGTATATTCCTTCTTGGTTATTATAGCCTTTAGCAACTAGTCTAGCTTCATTTCTAACAATGAATCCATTTTCATCACACTTATTTCTGAAGACCCACTTTACCCGAATAATAGAAGTTTCCTTAGGTTTTTCAACCAAGGTCCAGACTTTATTACTTTAGAATTCATTTAGTTCATCTTGCATGGATTTGATCCAATCGCCATCACCTATAGTATCATCAGATCTTTTTGGTTCTAATTGGGAAAGGAATGCTAGATGTTCTAATTCATTTCTCAAGGAACTTCTAGTCCTTAATGGTTGATTCACATCACCATTGATACTATCACTATGATTACTCTTAAGAAAAACCTGATTTGGGTTTTGTTAAACCTGTTCATCAACATAGGGTAGAAAATCTACTAGGTTAAATGTTTTAGAAGTATCTTCATGAACATTTTCTTTATCAGAAGGTTTTTCTATCAACGATTTATAATCAGTTTTTTAAAACACATCTGATGATGTAGGTTGGGATGGTTTAAAATCAAAAAGATCAGATTAATCAAATTTTACATGCATTGTTTCTTCAACAGTACAAGTGTTTTTGTTGAAAACTCTATAATCCTTAGAAGTTTTGGAGTATCCTAAGAAAATTCCTTCATCAGATTTTGGTGTGAATTTGTGTAGAATATCTTTTTCATTTAGTACGAATACCATGAAACCAAAAACCTTGAAGTAGGAAAGTCTTGGTTTTCTACCATTCCATAACTCATAAGGAGTTTTATTAAGAAAAGGTCTAATCAAAACCCGGTTTATAGTATATCAAGTCGTACTTACAGCTTCTTCACAGAAATATCTAGCTATAGAATATTCACAAAACATGGTTCTACTTATCTCGTGAAGAGTAATATTTCTTCTTTCAACTACACCATTTTGTTGAGAGGTTATAGGTGCTGAAAAGTTGTGAGTAATACCTTTTCTTCTACAAAAAGGTTCAAATTCAGAATTTTGGAATTCTCCTCCATAATCACTATGAATAGTTTTCAACGGAATGTTTTTCTCATTTTTAACTTGGGATATAAATATTTTGAAATAAGAAAATGCTTCATACTTTTTTGCTAGAAAATAGACCCATGTAAATCTAGTGTAATCATCAACTAGGACAAACACATAGTATTTGCCTCAAATGCTTCCAGTTTGTGTTGGACCAAAAATATCCATGTGCAATAACTGTAATGCATCAGTTTTTGAGACTTCACGGATTGATTTAAAACTTGGCTTATGTTCCCTTACATATTGAACAATATTTCAAACTTTAGAAGAATCAAATCTATGTTCTGGTAGATCCTTAACTTGTTTTTTCTTAGAGAGTTTACATATGTTCTTATGGCTACAGTGAACTAGTCTTCTATTCCATAACCAAGAATGATCTTCCATTGCACAAAGGAAATGTAATTCTTGTCTCCTAAGGTCTTCTAAGTTTAATGTGTATACATTCTCTTGCCTATGGGAAGAAAGAATAAATTCTTCCCTGGAATTGTGTACTAAGCACTTATCATTCCAAAAATTCATAAGTTATCCTTCATCACATAATTGACTTATTCTAATGAGGTTGTTATTAAGACCCATAACAAACAAAACAATTGAAATCAAGGTTTTGCAAAGAAGAACAATATTACCTATACAAACAATTTCTCCCTGAGCATTATCTTCGAATGTTAATTTTCCTCCTTTCGTATTGAAAATCTATTTGAAATAGTTTTTGTTAACAGTCATATTCCAGGAACATCCACAATCCATATACCATGTATTATTGTTGGAACTTCCTTTATCTTCTTGAAAAAAATAAGAGTTAGACTTTCGGAATCCAAACATGGATGGATATGGGATTTGTAGATATAAAAATTTTGTGTAACCACATCTTCTTAGAAAAATAATCCTTATGAAATACTAGAGATTGGGTTTTGTTTATAGAACAATTCTTTGCCCAATGACCACCACATTGAGGCTTATTACAAAACGGGGCACTTTGTGGAACAAAATGATTGTTACTAAAAATTGGGTTTTCACTAGTATAACCAAATCCATATTTGTTTCATAAAAGGTCGTATTTTTTAGTACATATTATCAAAATTTTCATTACCATGGGTAAAGATCGACAAAAACTACATTAAGGAAAAAAAAATTGGACTTGAATTTTATAACCAAGTTTTTATCTTCAAAATCATTAGATTTAGAACTAGAGGTATGCTCGAAAACACTTTTCTTAAAAATTAATTTTTCGTGATCTTTAGAAATTTTATTCTTCTCAAAGTTTACTTCGTCGTGATTTTTTGAAACACTTATAAAATCAGAATTTTTCTTATCAAGATCATTATAAAGATGATATTTCTTTTGTAAGAATATTATTCTTAGAGTTTTCCTTATCAACTTTTTTATTGAGATTAGAATTCTCAATCTCAAGTAGTTCAACAAACCTAGAAACTTCTTCATAGGTAGGTAAAGTATTTTCTTCATCAGAATAGGATTCATAATCTGAAGAGTTATAATATTTACTATCATTAGAATTTAGAGAAACATTGGTCAATGATTCAACATTGTGTACCTTAACTATAATGAAATGATTGTAAATAGGTAATCTGTATATAAGACCAAGATTTTTCTGTCCTAAAGATTCATAATCAAAAGATTCTTCTAAAGAGTCACCACCACTGGAACTCCTGGTGTCATTGGATTTCAGAACGTTCTTATCTTTTGCTTTATAATACTTCTTTTTATTCCTTTCAGAATGCCTTTCTTTCCTTTCTTTCTTCTTTAGAAAAGGACAATCTAGTCATATGTGTCCACATCTATTTCATTCATAACAAGTAACTTCTCCATCTTTCTTGTCTCTGAAGTCTTTCTTCGTATACTTATTTTGATAATTCTTTTGAGAAACAGTCTTGTTCATTCTCCGAGTAATATTAGCTAACTCATTCTCTGAATTTTCTGTGTCACTAGAATATATCTGAAAAACAAATTTCATAGACTTAGATCTAGTTATTCATCCATGGGTCTTGTCATTCATGTGTTTACAAGTGGTTGTAAATGAAATTCCTTCATTCCCATTATTTTTCTTTATATTTTCAGTATCTCTATTCATTCTTGTTTCATGCAGAAGGAGAGTTCCAAACATCACATCTAAGGAGATTTGAGTGACATTCCTATTTTCATCAATGGTTGTCCTCTTGTACTCCCACTCATTTTCCATAATGTTGATGATCTTTTCTACAAGAGCCTCATCATCCAAACCTTTATCTCCCATGGATTGTATGCTATTCACAATAGTCATGAATATTTTTTGTACTTTGCAATTGGGTTCACCATAAAGAAAATTGAAACCATGATACTCATCTCTCAACATATCTCTTCTTGTCTCAATTACTTTAGAGGATTCAAAGTGTGTAACTTAGAGTTTCTTCAATATAGAATTAGCTTCTTCACATGATAAAATTTGGTTATATATGTTTCTTGTCATTGAACAGAGTAGATTATTGCCTACCTTGTAATTATATTGATAATCATTTTTCTCTTGATTTGTATAGGTACTCAATTCCTTGTCAGTAATATGATATCCACTTGAAAGAATAAAGAAATTTTCAACACCAATGTTGATAATGAAAGTCTTTATCCTATCTATCCAATATTCATAGTTTTTTCGCATCAAAAATTGGAAGTCTGGTAGGATTTAGATTGTTTATTGATCCAACGTTTAATCATTTCATCCTTAAAATAACATTTGGAACAAAAAACTTATTAGCAACAAGAGTTTGTAATGAAATAAAATATATGAATCCGAAAAATAATATGACTCCGGAAAATTGACTCTGGATATTATATGTATCAAGACTACATAATTTTAGTAGATGTAAGAAAATGAGGAATCCAATCTTTATGAGTCCGAAAAATCAAATATGAAATATCTATTCCGAGAGAGAATTATAAAAAATTTCTTCTAAATTTATTCGAGAGATTAAATCAGATTGGACTAACCAATGGTGTTTGAGTTAACTCCTCAGATACCAATTGTAGGATTGAAATAACGATGTACATGCTCAATATACAAGAGGGGGTGAATTGTACACATTAAAAAATTCCTTAAACAATGAGAGATCTATGTTTAACAAAGTTAAACTAAGAAAATTAACAACACCTCTAACACCAATTGGAGAATTGGAACCAATGATTACAATATGAGATTCTACATTAAAGCATATAGAATCTAATTAAGTCAGAGTATAACTATATGGAAATATAAAAATATTATACTTTCCATACAATACACAAAGCTGTGAAAAAACTAGTAGTAAAACTAAAAGTAACAAGGTATAAGTCTTTTAATCCAAACAGAAGGGTATCCAACAACCTTGGATAAAGGTCCCTTGATTTAAACTTTCAAGAATTCATGTCTTACCCACACCATGGTAATCCCTAGATACGAAGATCGAAGTCTCTGTCTTGCTATCCCTACAATCCCTCAACATAAAGGTAGTTGGAACCTATGACTTCCTCAGTAAGGAAGTCCCCAGATTCAAGGAGATGGAAACTCTATCTTCCTATCCACGGAAGCCCTTGAATGTAACCAAAAACATTCAGAGTCGCATGAAGAAAGTCTGCACAAGGCAATGTTTTAACAAGTCGTTCAAACTTTCAACACAAAGCTTGAGAGTTAATAAGAACCTCTATCTCTAGAAATCACTTCAACAGCATATAAGCATGGATGTCAAAGGGTTCGAAGATCTGTTTAGTTCTTTTCGAATGTGCTCTTATTTATTGGAAAAATTTCAACAGTTGGCTCCCTCCTCAAATGGCCTTATTTTCCTTGAATTTCTGAGGGACCTGCACACGTGTCACTCAACCAATAGTTAGTTAGAAATAGAAAGGATGACATCGTTTAATAACAAAGAAAGTGTAACTTAATACAAGACATTGTTTTATAATGAAATGAGTGTATGCATAAGAAAATTTGAAATTCGGAATGTAAGGAATTAAAAGTTCAGAGTCTAACCAAAATGTAATTTGGAGTCTGGTTTCACCAGAGTTCAGAATCTGAACATACAAAAATTGGGGTCGAACTTGACGTAGTTTGGAGTCGAACTAGTTCAAAGTTCGGAGTTGAACTCATAAATGTTCGGATTCAAACTAATTTAATTTCAGAGTCAAACTCATATATTATCGGAGTCAAACATATAAATGTTCGGAGTAAAACTAATAAAAGTTCGGAGTCCAGAATTCGGAGTTGAACATTATTAGAGTTCATATTCAGAATTCGGAGTTGAACGTTGTTAGAGTTCATATCTAGAATTAGGAATGAAACTTTATTAGAGTTGGTATCCTGAATTCATATTAAAATCTTATTAGAGTTCGTATCCAGAATTTAGATCCTAAAACAGTATGCTTCATATCTAATCATTATATGATTCTGTGGTTTTGATATGAATCTGATTTGTATTCTTAAAAAAATATTGAAATGTTTACAGAAATATAGGTTAGGGTAAATTTCCTTAAGGAAGGAAATCTTCCTTATAGAAGTAAAATATATATGTGATTATGTATAATGTGTTTGTGATTTTCAAAAAATGAAGGAATGGAAAAGTCATAAGGGAAATTTTATTGAATCAACAAGACGGACCCGAGGGCGGTGGAGGATTTGCTGGAGGCCGTGGTGAAAGTCTTCAAGCATGTAGGGACACCAACAGACATTATGGTGATCCTTGCTGCAACTCTCCTTCATGCAGTAGTAGGCAGATGGCAGAGCCTGATGCTCCAGGTAAACGACGAGGTGACACATCTATGTGCAGACATTGAAAGCCTGTTCTGGGCAGAGTTTGTACTAGCCACCTTTCGAGCCATGTAGATAAAGGAGCTACTTCATTTGTAGTAGGGCAGCATGAGTGTAGCTCAGTACTCTGCGAGGTTCAAAGACTCCTCGCGCTACTCTATTGACATGGTACGAGACCCATTATTTAGGGATCATACCATTGAGTAGGGACTTAGGTGAGAGATCAATGCTTCAGTTATCTCCCACAGCATCCCGACGTAGACAAGGGTGTTGGAGTGAGCCCTCCTAGTGGAGAGTTTCCTTGGTGAGTAATTTCCAGCAGCGAGACCCACCACTATTAGACTTGTAGTAGAGTCTTCTGCAGCTGGAATTTGACTGTTGACGCAGAGGTCCAAGGGGACCATACCCACAGGTGGTCTATTGCACTACTCGGGATAAGTTGTGCGGGGAACCTAGAGTGGAGACAAAGCCAGACATGCCATGAGCATACAATGTTACTCTTGTTGCGGGAGTGGTCACATGGCACATGATAGTTCGACCCGCCGTACTGACTATCAACAGTCGGTTGAGGGACCTCCCGGGCAGAGGCAGATGTTCGATCGAGGCGGTCCGCAGGGCGCAGGCGGACGTGGCAGAGGAGTTGGTCGTGCAACAGGTTGTGTAAGACGCTTCAAGAAGTTTCCACCAACACCACCATGAGGTCCACCCAGACCGTAGGGAGCTGGTGGACATAGGATAGCACATCATCAGGTAGCTGGAGCGTACGACCATGGGGCTCCAGATATGATATGAGGTACTATCTGTGTCTACTCCACCTTAGGTGCAGTTCTTATAGACACAGGTTCCAGTCACTTTTTCATAGCCACTACCCTCGTTCGGAGCTCGGAGATTCCGATGGAGCAGTTGGCTCCATCTTTACAGAATGAGACTCTTACGGGGGAAGACTTGACAATTACGCACTCGGGCCCATAGTGTTAGATTACTCTATGAGGCAAGAGCTTCGGCTGGGATATCCTCGTAGAGGAGTTGAGGCCTTATGATGTTATCTTGTGTATGGAATAGTTATCTACAATCCATGCTCAGATCGACTGTTTTAAATGCAAAGTGTGGTGTGTCTACACGTATCAGAACAGGTTCACCTTCACCATTGAGAAGGGAACATTTGCAGTGCATGAAAAACTTACTAAGAGGAGGGTGCAACCAATCACTCACCAGCAAGATTTCCTTACCCTCAAAGAAGTTGATGGTGAGAGTCCAACTTATCCTATAGTGGCGTACGAGTTTGTGAATGTTTTCCCAGACGATGTTCCAGGACTACCTCCTCGTAGAGAGGAAGAATTCTATATTGACCTTTACTCGGGGACGACACCGATATCTACACCAGCATTTCAGATGGCTCATGTTGAGCTTCACGATCTGAGGGTATAGTTAGTGGACTTACAGGGGAAGGGATTCATCCAGCCCAGTTTTTCTCCCTTGGAAGCCCTAGTTCCATTCACCAAGAAGGCGGATGGGATCCTGAGGCTATTTGTTGAATATTGTCGCATGAACTAGTGACAGTAAAGAACAAGTACTCCCTCATGAGTATTGACAACCACTTTGATAAACTCAAGGGAAAACGATGATTCTCGATGATAGACCTAAGATCAGACAATCACCAGCTCAGAGTTCAAGAAGAGGATGTGCAGAAGATGGGCTTCAGGTGTTGTTATGGCCACTACGAGTTCTTGGATTTTCCTATCAGCATAACCAACACCATAGTAGTGTTCATGAGTCTCATTAACATGATCATTCAGCCTTACCTCGGTTACTTTGTTGTAGTCTTCATCGACAACATTTTAATTTACTCGACTAATGAGGAGGAGCATGCATACCATTTGCAGGTAGTACATGATAAACTATGAGAGAACAAACATTATGGTATGCTCTCGAAGTGGTAGTTTTTGATTTGAGAGGTTCACTTCTTAAGACACGTCATCTTAGAGGCTAGTGTTTTAGTGGATCTAGAAAATATTGACACAGTGCCTGCTTGGGAGCCTCCCTGAAGTGTGACGATGGTACGATGTTTCTTGGGCTTGGATGGATACTATAGGAGATTCGTCCCAGACTTCTCCATAGTTTTAGCACCACATTTAGCCTTGATGATGGAAGGGAAACCCTTCATGTGGTCATAGAGATTCTAGATGAACTTTCAAGAGATGAGGAAGAGGATGACTATTACCCCCATCTTGAGTCTTCGAGAGGATGTTGTAGTGTACGTAGTTTACTGCGACCCATCAGGGACCGGTCTAGGGTTTGTCCTGATATAGGGGAAAGCTGTCATCCCGTATGGTTCTCATCAGTTGAGACAACAAGAGTAGAACTATTCTATCCATGTCCAAGAGTTAGCAGCTGCAGTCTTCGCCTTGAAGGAATGGAGGCACTATCTTATGGGCGAACGTTTTACTATGTACTATGATCACAAGAGTTTTAGGTATATCTTCTCTCAGTAGGACCTGAACCTAAGACAGCGGTGGTTCATTGAGTTCATCCAGAACAATGACTTCGAGATTGTCTATACTCCAGGGAAGGGGAATGTTGTTGCGAATGCACTCAGTAAGTGATTTGGTATTCAACTGCTAGGATAGGCAACAGAGCAGCTATCTATGTTACAGATATCCTTTGTGGATAAACATAGGGAATACATTGAATAGTCACTCACAGTCACTCCTCCACTTCTTTAGCGAGTCAGGGAGGCACAACATGGAGACTCTGACTGCGATACATGACGTGCTCAGATATCCACAGGGCAGGCACCTGATGAATTTTCTTATGGTGGGGAGCATGGCATCCTCTTCATAGGACATACTATGGTACAAGTTACACTTCATGAAGAAGTGCTGATAGAGTTTCACACTTCCCCTCTAGCGGTACATCCAGGAGTGTCGATGATATACCAGGTCCTTCGGCATCAGATTTGGTGGACATGTATGAAGAAGGTGGTAGTGGAGTTTGTCTCACGATGCCTCACTTTTCAGCAAGTGAAGGAAGAGCACCAGGTTTCCACAGGCATGGTACAACCCATAGAGGTCCCAGAGTTGAAGTGGGATGGGATTTCCAAGAACTTCATGATGAGTCTTCCTCATAAATCCATGTGTCATGATTCTAGATGTGTGATCATTGACCGACTCACCATGTTGGACCCTTTATTACTTATCAGAGAGCAGGGATCAGTTGAGAGATTGGGATGCATTTATGTCCATGAGATAGTGCGTTTTCATGAAGTAACTTCTTCTATCATCTCCGACCGTGAGGCACTGTATACTTCGTGGCTATGGAAGGGGTTGCATGAGGTTTTTAGGACACAACTCCATCTGGGTGCCAACTTCAGTCCTCATACAGATGGCCAGATTGAGAGGACCATCCAGATCCTCAAGGACATGCTACGTGCATGTGTCCTTGACTTTGGTCATAGCTGGGAGGAAAACTTACCTTTGGTGGAGTTTTCCTACAACAACAGCTATCACTCCACCTTCGGTATGCTACTTTTTTTGGCCTAGTATGGTTGGCCTTGAAGATCACCACTATGCTGGACAGATCTAGGGGGGTCATCACTGGTGAGACCAGAGATGGTATGGGCTACCACGGAGAAGGTGCAGATCATCCAGGAGTGGATGAAGACTGCACAGAGTAGGCAGAAGTCGTATGCTGATAGGAGACGGAGACCTCTGGAGCTTGAGGATGGCGACAACATCTTCCTATGGGTCTCACCTTGATGAGGTCTGCAGAGATTTGGCTAAGGAGACAAGTTATCTCCTCGATTCATCAGACATTTACTGGTCTTATGCAGAGTAGGTGAAGTGGCTTACCACTTTTCTCTTCCACCTTAGTCACACCGGGTACACGATGACTTCCTCATATATCACCCGAGGAGATACGTGCACGGCCCATCCCACAACATCGACCACAGGGAGCTGGACAACGATGATGTGGTGACTTTCACAGAGTTTCCAGTGGAGATTGATGATCAATAGAATATTGTCCTACTTGGATGGTCTATACCTCTAGTGTGTGTTCACTGGCAGCACGGGGACCTCTAGGAGACCAAATGGGAGCGGGAGGCTCATATGTGTGCTCAGTACCCTCATATATTACGTTAGTTAGAGTTCTAACTTACTGAGATGCAATACCCTGAGCTGGGGAGAATGTAAAGACATGTATTTCCCATTGAATTTCTTTTAAATAAATTGGAATTTTTTGAGTCCATAGTTCTTTACAGTGGTTGATTCCGAGGCCTGGTGTGCATTGAATCAATTTCTGACGTTTTGTTCGGGTACGTTTAGTAAACGTATGATCGGGATTTTATAACTTATGAACCAGTGCTCGGAACTAAAATCCCAGGGCACCATTGAACTCGCAATGTCGTTGAATTCTTAGTGAGTCCTACACCACAGAGGCGTTCTGACGAGAAAAGAAGATAGTTTTAGGGGTTTTTAAATTAAATTAAATAAAAATAAGGTGTTCACCTTATTTTATATTTTATGGTGGTTAAAACCTCCATGTGGAGGTTAGTGTTGGGGGCCACACACACATAACCTTTCTTGGGAGGATTTTATTTAGTGGGACCCACACGAGTTTCGTAACTCTTCTAACTCCGCATTAATTTTGGAAGACCTCTAACCCCCCATTTCTATGGGTTAAACTCTCCAACTTCCCCCATTACATTAATGTGCCAACTCTCTCACAATTAATTAATTAAACCCTTTCAATTAAATAATTATCTCCTTTTTTAATTCTTTTGAATTATTTCCAACCATTAAAATAATAGTATGTCTATTATTTTTGGGGTTGGCATAATCTTTGGGTGGAGATTAGAGAGGGTTTGGAGAATTTAGAGAACTTCATCATCTCAATGAAGAACATCGATGACGTCATCTCGACTCGTCTTCCCCAAATCCTCCCTCCTCAATGTTATTATTCCTTCTTCGACCGAACATAAGGATATGAAGCCAACCAAAAATAATTTAAATGATGCTACTTCCTCGATCTCCTACCCTGGATGCTTCCCGATGTCCACGAATCGATGTTTCCTTATTCCGCAACTTTGTCAATGATCATTGACAAGACGAGGTAAAGAGTTTGAATGATTTTGTACCCATTCTTCACCGTACCAATTTATTGTATGAGAACCGAATGATATCACCATGACGAGGAGGGTACGGACCGCACAAACACGGATGTACCCTCCTCTTTTGTTTCTTATTGTTCGTTGACGACAATGGTGGTACATGCGGCGACCAGCAACGAGCCATCTATGAAGAATCTGGCGGCGTAAGGCTGCTAGTTCCCCACAAGGTTGTGGAAACACCATGCCACGCATAGAACTAAGTCACGAACAGGCAGGCCGCGGTGGTGCCGGAGGGGCGTTGTGTCGTCGCACTGTGCTATAAAGAAGGGTCACGGCCTGGAGCACCACGACGGTCAGGCGAGGAGAGCGGAGTTTTCACACCCTGTAGAGACCATCAAGAATCCGCGGTCAGGCTGGGCCGCAGTGGATGGGAACGGTGCCATTGCGCCATGCCATGGTGTTGATCGGCAAGCCGCTCGAGCCATCTGGGTGGTTCGGGACCCCGTCGGGTCCTGCATGAGCTAGAACGTTGCCACCCAGTGCCAGTTTAGTTCTAACCGAATAGATAAGCCATTCGAGTTCCAGGGGGTGTGCCTTTCCCCCTGGCCAGGGCTAAAGAGGACCCATGTCGTTCCCCTGGGTCACCAGGCCGACCGGGCTACCTCGGGCCAGGCCGGGTTGCGCCTTCAGATAGGGCTGCCCCTCAGATCGGGCCGCCCAGTCGTGTCGAGCCGACCACTGGGGCCGAGCCGCTTCCTTAGTCCGGGTCAGACCCACAGACTGGATTAGACCCCAGTTCAGACTGGGTCGGTCCGACTGGGTCGAACCGGAAGAGAACCCACTACGGCCCGATTACACCTTTTCGCCCGTATCATGGGCAACGAGTGTCTGATCAACGAACTTTCTCCTGCGACAGAAATCATAAAGTGGGACACTTACTTTGGAATACCCCATTTGATGATAGGACATAGTTGTGGTACAGTTGGGTTGATTTTAACCTACAATCCAATCGGGCCCCAGAAACAGAAATGTCAATAACTCACAGATCGGGCGTCTGATTTGGGCGATGTCTGTTGCGTTGAGACCCATATTACATGGAGGTCCTTTGAGATACATACACACTAGACTTCATGAATCTTGGTGTATCGACCAGTAGCTGATGGGGAGGATCCTCCTGGAGATGGGTTGGAAGAGAACAGAGACCTAGTAGCTAACAAACCTGAAGACTCCATGACCGATTAGACTTAGAGTGATTCGACTAGCCATGTGGGGAGTGCCCGGTATTTGGAGGTAGACCCATGGAGGACGGAGCGCCTGGTAGTTGGAAATAGACACGCGGTAATCGATAGGAGGAGTACCACTATAGGTTATTAGAGGGAGCACCCAATATTTGGCGGCATACCCACAATATATAGAGTTCCTTGTATTTGGCAGCAGACCTGCGGTACTTGACGGGAAGAGTACCTCAGCAGTTCAAGGATAGTGAGAATCACCTCGGGGTCACGATAAGCTCACTGATCACGAAAGAGGAAGAGTTCTCCAGTATCAATGGTTTTGATAATGAAAATCCTGGTTTGAGCTGAGTTAATGACCTTTGTGTTTTCCTCATGATTGAGATGGGTTACTTGATAACTTAGGTATATGTATGGGAATATACCGATGTAATGGTTATCCGTTGCTTTCATACATTATGGTTTATCTTGGTTGGATTTTGTGAGACCTTGAGGGTCTCGAGGTCCCTACTCAGTATTTTTTTACTCACCCCTACACGGGCTATGCCCTCACCTCGTTGTGTTGGATGCAGTCGACGGACAACGCTCACCGAGGTGGAATGTATGAGGATTGGACAGTACCCGGAGGTGGACCACACGATATGTCAGTACCCAGAGGAGATGGATTGACATGGACCACTGAGGATAATTTTTTTACCTACCCTTCAGGTATGATCCGTGGTGGATGATCCAGGATCTTCTAGACACCTTCCATCAATTTTTCATTGATGTTATACATGTTTGTTCTTTCATTGTACTTTACTGTTGGGCTTGTATTTCCAGAACCTTTACATTCAGTAAACTTTTTATAGAGCTCTCACTTAGTATTTTTTTTCTATTGTACTCTGGTTGTGTGTTTTTATGATTTATAAAGGAAATTCCTTCCCAGTTTTAGGGAATTACGCCTTTGGTGCTAGTCGCCAGCCCCTGGCCTTTGGAAGGCGAACTATGGGTAGTCACAATACATGCCTCAGGGGACGTGTCGTGACTATGTAAAACAACTAAATATTGAAACAATATAGGAATTGTAGTATATGATGTATTATGTAATGATAATGTATTTATAAGAGTTAATCGTACATTTGAAATTGTAATGTGAGCATTCAAATTATAATCATACCTTTGTAATAGTATGTTCACCATTGGAAAAGTAACCTCTCCATTAGGAATAGTAAAATAACTGTTATGAAATCTATTCTAATCATATTAACATTAATATTCCCTCAAAAATAATATAGTGTACTATAAAATATATTTACTACTAATAATTTAGTTATTTAATAATATTATAATGGAATAAAATATCGACCGACATTAAAATAAAAAGAACGTATAAAATCATTTTTATACACTAAACTTCAATGCCATTCATAAAAATATTTTTTTTATGCTAATTATAATACCTAATAATGATAATAATTAATTTGTCAAAACAAATTTCAATTTTTGAATCATCATATTGAAATTTCAAAATTCTGTAATTTTTAAATTTCTTTTGAATAACATGAAATTTTATGAAAATCACTATTTTATAGATACCACATGTTTCGTGATAGAGTAATGATGTAAAATTGCCTACTTTTTAAAATAGAAACAAAATAAATTTAATATGATAAATGAATGATTTGTATAGAATATTATAAATTTACATTCATAAAAAAGTATTTTCGAATACCAAAGGTCAATCAAATTCAAATAATATTAATGTCGTTCAATTTTACATTTTATTTTTAATTTAAATAGTAAATTTGTTATATATTCATTAAAAATTATAAAAATATTCTAGTTATTTTTTATAAATTCTATATTGTCGAAATTATCACAATTATAATTTCGGAAGTTGGTATAGTGTTTATTTAAATATTTTAACTCAGAAGACGCATCTCCTCAACTAAAAATTACCCCAATACACTCTCTTGGAAAACAGTTTGACCATTATATACCAAATCAAATCATCTATCCAAATACCTTTATTACGACACATATAATCAATATTTATTTTACGGTGTAATCCAAATCTTATATTTTAATAATATTAGGGTCGTAAAAAATGAATGACATCAATAAATAAGTATTGAAATTCCATTCAATTATTTCATTTTCCTTTTGATAATTCATATACTAAATTTATTTAAAAATTAAAAACCTAATAAACATATTATATTATATTTTAAAAATATATAGATAATGATAATATTGTATTAAAAAATTATTATTAATAGGTGAACATAATATATATATGTTGCACACCATGATTGGAATGTGTTGTATTAATGTTCACCTAACCACCAAAAATAATGTTTCCAATTCATTAAATATTTCTATACATGGGTATTATTATAATAATGATTTTATGACATGTAAATAGATAATTATATGTATTCTAATATTATGCATTTTAAACATATGTATAAATGAAATTTAATTAAAATAGATAAAATTATTCAAATGTGAATTTTTAAAAATATGCATTAAAAATTATTCTACATTAACAATGGTAATTAATGAATTAAATACAATTATTATAATTGATTAATAGTGTGAAAATGGTTAGTACTCAATTAATTTTCAAATTGTATTTTAAATTTTTTGACACATCACAGTGGAAAGTGATAATATAATGTCTCATTTAATGATAGGTGACTCTAAAACATAATTAGTCCAATTTTTATATTATCATTCGTATAATTATTATTATATAAGCTCTAGTATTGTCCTTAAAATATATTTTTAAAATTACATCTATTTTATTTTATGGTTTATACAAGGGGTATCTTCTGCAAAAATAAATATAATCATATTATAATGTAATAATTCCAAAAGAAATTTCTTCCGGAATAACACATTGAATCATAATGTGTGTTCCCTTATTCATTGAAAATTATCTTTTATATGATAGTATGATAACTATTAATAATTGGGTATCCAAAAATATTATTCAATAAATTATAATTTATGACACACTTATCAAACCCTTCCATTTTCATTTGTGTACATCTTTACTAAAGTTGTTATATTTTGTCAGTATAGATGTATTGAATGGAATTGAGAATTTCTTATTTTCTCATATGGGGAAGATTTATAAATACCACTAATGCATTGGGTAATGTTATATATCTAATGATATTATGTGTATTATAAATAAACATGATTAATTCATTGTTCTTTATTATGGTGTCATGACTTATAGACATATGTTATTAGTGAAAATTGTTTGATTTTATAACAACTATTATTTTTTATTTAAACTGTTTTGTACGATGATTCATTTCTATTCAAATATCACATATACTATCTAATTCAAATGATTACCCCAATATTATGACATTTATACATTTATTATTATATGATAATTTTATTATCCTCACCCATGTACTACTGATTCATTTAACATATTCCTCCAAATATATTCCTTCACTTGCTAGGATTTCATATAATATTATTTAATGTATATCATTTAGTGATTACCATACCTAATGATAATGTGAGAGATTTTATGAGGGTAAGGAAAAAAATTAAATAATGTTAATGAAATAATTTTTACAAGTGATGTATTAGAAAAATTTAACAAATTTACTAAACCAATCAATCCATTAATGTATTACAGTTATGTTTTTAATAAGAAAATATGATCGATTTTTCACATAATAAATTTTTGGACTCAAACGTTTTTATCAGAGAGGTAATTTTATAAATTTAGATATTAATACTAGAAAATATACTTTAACCCCCACTAATATGTTTTTGTAATGGATAAAAGTCCAATGATTTGGCCGATTATACTTCTGTCTAGTTTCATTGATATGAAATCTCAATCAACATTATATACATTTCACTGTCTATAAGGAATTTATATGATGGAGTAATATCCCAGAAAATAAGGGATTGTGTATTTATCAGATCACAATCTAGAACCAGATAAAAATGAATTACTTCACAAATGGATTTAAAAGAATATATATTTTAATTATGGTATTGAAAATAAATATTTATTCCATAAGGAAGGATATATGACTAATTTATTATTTCCTTTTAAATATATAAAAGTATTAATGAATAAGGTCCTAGATATTTTTTTTGATAAAAAGATGAATATACAGATCTCATAATATATCATGATTGAATTAATTTATTCATTATAATCAATTATTTATTATTTATTTGTTAATTTATGTTTGTCCAAACTTTTTCTACATATAAAAATAGTGGAAATGAAGAAAACCTATACCAGTTACCGATTGAATAGACTGTAAAAATGTTGTAAAAATAATATCCTCCATAGAATTTGATATAGATTTCAAAAAATCATGTTAATGCTTACCATGTTTTCATCATCTATGATAAATTAAATTAACCATATACAACATCTTCTTTAATGAAAATAGTTGAAATTGAAAATTGATTCCATCATGTGGAATCGACAACCAAAATTTAGTTGGTATTTTTTCACACTATTCATATAAAAGTTTGTTAAATCAATTGAGATACTATTTTTATTTTTACATGATTCTTTTAATGAGAATGTTAACTTCAATTTATATCATTCTGAAATTTAGGTTCATCAATTATAGGTTTTAATAAGTAATATGAAGATGAATGAAGAAGATAAATTAATTGAGTTGAAATAAAAAATGAAATTGTTTAGTCAGAGGTATTTCATGAAATTTTTTAAGTAATGGATCAATAATTAAAAAATCCCATGTAAATATATGGTGAATACATCATGACCTATTAGATATATTTCACATTAAATTCAATATATGATTGGTTTTTTCAATAAAAATTTAAAAAATTAATGATTCGTTAGTTGTATAAAACCATAACATCATAATTCTTTAACTATCAAATTCCTTGTGTATTACGATGAACTAGTTTGATATGATCACAATAAAATGATGAATTTTGGGAAATAGTGACAATTAAATTGATATTATAAGTTAATAATATAATATTATGATAGAAGATCATATAAAAATGGTTGATGAATGATCAAACCATCAGTATGAAAAATAAGATGGCTCTATATCCTAGTAATTATGAGAATGGTATATAGAATTACATCAAGTGTTTCAAAGAAGAACATGAAGCCAAATAATGTTGGATAGAATTGTATAATCATACCTAAAATATGGAGTAAAAAAAGGAATGTAACAATGAAGGACACATGATATAATGCTACAACAACATTTATTAAGTGATATATCAAAAGAAATTGAAAAACATTGTCCTTTGATGAAAATTAGAATTAGCAGCCACTGAATCCAATTGATTGAGGGAAATATAATTCCATCACCACTACAGAGGTTGAGAATGAAAAATAACTTGTATAAAGTACATATCCTATTTATAGAATAATGAAAAAAATATTTTTGAATTTGATTATATAGATTATATTATAGACCACAGGTTAAAAATAGTTTCTAAATCCAGTCCATGATTCCATAAATTTGAGAAATACAATAAAAACACATAGGTAATAGAAATAAACACCAATTATTACAAAAAAACCACTAAAATATGAGGGATGTTTCCAGAGAATCATGTAATCATTCCCTCGGTGGAATTTGAATTTAAATTGGTAATATGTTGCTCATTATTATATATACCTATCACCATCAATCATGAAATAGAAATAAATCTCTATATTCCTATTCATCTCGTGATCATTTAAAAATTGATGGATGATCATGAATTTCTTTATGAAATCCCCTTGATGTTCTGATCCTGGATATCATGTGATGATTCATAAATATATAGAAAAATTTTATTCAAATAAAAGCAACAACAATGAGGAAAATCAATTTGTTTGTGAACATATTTATGTATATTGTGATGAGACACAAGTACATAACATAAATTAGAAGGTACATTTCTCATTTAATATTTCACATAGAGCCTCTCTTATATCTATATTCTCATATAGGATGGACACAATAATACTGGGGTTATAGAATTTGTTGAAATAATATTTTTAAATGTATTTTTACTAAAAATGGAATAGCCATGGTGTTAACAAGTTCTCATGTTCATGAAATATTATGGATAAATTTTAAAATCTGTCAATTACTCAATGAACTCCATGATTATTGAGAATTTAATATATATCATTCTATGTATTACAATATTTTTAAATCAACTACAAGGATATTGTTACCCCAAATAAATATATATATTCTACATGGATATCGTTATCTGAATGTAATTAAGGATGATATTGATTAACATAATTAAATAAAATGTGAAGGCATGATGATTTCATATTTAGGCCCATAATACATTCTAATACTCTTTCATTCTTCAATGATTTAATTAATATGTTATTTAGTCGCTATTATGAAAAACTTGTGTTCCCTTTATTGATTATTCATACATTTAATACAAGAGAAATGGCTAAAATTATCAATATACATGGATTGTGATGGTGGAAAGAAAAATAGAAGAAATGAATTAGAATATTTGTAATTGTGATTTTTTTATACTAGAAGACACATTTTTTGTATATATGATCACATTGTAGATAATTTTTGTGGGCCATTCAATGATAAAGGAAAATATTGAATGGATGAAACCATACCATTTCATGGAAATATAAAGAAATATTATATTAGACTGTATATGTAACGCCCCGACCCTAGTTGCCTAGAGTCGGTGAATTATTACATAACATTGGCATGATCACAAGAAAGATCACATCTCAAAAGAACGATTGGTTTAGTAGCCTTGGAAACACTAGATATATTCATAAGGTTTTACATTACATCATAAATTGAAACACTAGTACAACAACATATTGTCTCCATAGTCCATACTATTATCCCCTCATAATATCCCTGCAGGTCATTCATAATTTACTTTTTCACATCCTGGGAAAAATTAAACATAGAAAATGGGTGAGCTCAAATTCCAAGTAAGGATAAAAATATAGCGGAAACTTTCATAAATAAGAATAAACATTTAAGGTAGTGTATAACTAAAACAAAATACTTTTAAACTTGAACATCAACATAGTATGGCCAAAATTTAATAAAATAATTCCATTTACTTATTCACATGGATATTCTACTAATTGAATAAGCACATGAAATATCAATAACCACTTTCATAATGATGGAATGCATAATTCCAGAATATCATAACCACATAGCCAAGGCCTCGTGCCAAGAATAAAAATAAGATTTTGTCAAGGCCTTTTTCCAAGACACTTGTTTGTCTCATGAGACCTACCGATGCATCGAGGAGCTATAGCAAGCTCCACCCGTCACATATTATGTCCAATGCATTCCCATATGAAAAGGATTAAACATAACATAAACATTCCTATTAAAACTAGCATAAGAAATGTCAATACTTTAACCATAAAACATGAATGGTATAAAAATATCACATAAATAGTCAAACATATCAAAAAACCTTCAATAAAATATAGAAGTTTTGTATCATAACAAATCAACCACAAATAAGCGTAAAATTCATCAAAGGAAGTTTACATAGATGAAATCAAAACTCTTTTCAGAGAAATATCTATTTTTATTTTGAAATCATTTAAGAGGCATATATTTATAAAATAAAACATTTATTTCGATAATATTCTTATATGATTGTATGGGATGCTTCGACGATTTTATACCGGCGTAAAATAGCTGCACCCGCCGTATAAGTTTAAAAAACATTCTTAACTTAATTCTGTCGAAAAGGATAAAAAGCACCTTGTTTGGAAAATGACGAAAATATTCATTTATAAACCTATTATAAATAGTCAAATAGGGGTATAAATGACTTTAACCCATATTATAGTAAATAGTAAAAATGTTTTGAAATACACTTTTAAGAAACATGGATGTGGATGATAAAGAAGTCCTAGTAGATTATTACGTATAAACAACCTCAGATAATGAAGAGATTGCGAAAAAAACCATTACCTTGTACTTTTAATTGGTTGAGGGTAGGTTAACCTCCTGTATAATTGTTAAATAATTGTTATGAAATTATACAATAATCATATACATTAATATGATATCATATATGATCTTTTAACATTGATTTGTTAATAATATCTTTGTATTATCTTTGTTTCGGGTGTTAACTTACTTGTTTTATTTTATATGTTTTGTTACGTAAGTCGTGTTTTTAGTGGATAGGTTGTATCTTAATCGTATCCAGAATTATATCATGTCCTTAGATACTATTATTAATCATCAAATGAGAATTATACTTGAATGGATATGATGGAGAATGAATCTCATCGCGTTCATGGAACGGTAGTCCGTACGTACGCACGGGCGACAATATCATTCTTTTGATATTAAAAAAATATATAATTTGATGGTATATCATATATACAGAATAATAATAATGTTACATTTATTATTTACATGAATTAAATATCATTATTATTCCCATCCAAATAATAATTTATTTAATAACAACTACACCACGGCGTGGAGACGGTAAGCCGTATGTACGCACGTATGGTGACATGTTATTCAAAGGATAGATAGAATAATGAATATGATTGTACCATATTTATAATAACATCAAAGTATGTATAAGATAATGGAGTTATTATTTTAGAATGGTAATAACAAAAAAAAGAAGTGGAAGAAGAAAGGAACTTGAAAAAGGGTGGTGAAATCATTGCCTATTCTTTACGTTATTCCTTTTGATTTGATCAAAAGGGATCCTTAAGATGACTTTCTGACTAAACGAAGGCCTCTAGTATTAATTGAGGGATGGTGAGAGAGTATTTTGTCAGAGGTTGGCTGATCCAATAGGCTTTGAAGGTGTGAGTTAATGATAAGGGAGAGTTCCCTTTTATAAGAGGGGTTAGGGGCACCTTTGGAAAAGCAAGAAAAATTATTTTATAATAAATTCATATTCGGTTTATAATGGCTCCAAAGTGTATTATTTAAATTTTAAGGTATGGATGGGTCGCAAAACACTCATCCAATAGAATTTAGACAGGTTTGGGTTACTATATTAACCGTATCATTATGTATTAACTCTTTGTTAATAAGTTTCACTTTTACAATGTATCTTTGTATTTGTATATTATATGGTTAATAAACTTACTATATACATCCAAGAGACCCACAAGTGGTCCATTAATAATACTACTATCATGATATAAGTCTCTTGGCCGAACCTTATATTTTTAGGAATTTAATATCAATAAATAATATAATAATTGTTTTAAAATCTATTTTATGTCAATTTTCACACTATTCAATAATTGATTTTTGTAAAAATCATAACAGAATGATTACTTAGAAAAACGTAAATTAAAGAATTCCTAACAAGTCATATTAACCTATAAAATTAGTGTAATTCATAAAAAGTCTCAAATTATATTTATTTGGGTATTTATAATATCAATTATTCTAATTTTTCATTAATTAGGTAATTATTGCATCATCATTGTGTCATAAATAAATTAACTTATTTAATGTCTAAAAATTATAAATAAAATATAAATATGTAGGAAATAATTTTATATTTATAATGCATATTTAAAATATAATTTATATTATGTATAACCCTATATTATAAAAATTTTAGTAAATAAACTTTGATTTTAACTCTTTAAACTCTTCTTTGAATTAAATAATAATAAATGTCCTAATCTAATACAAGTGGACCTAAATGATAATATTTTATTCCTAAGGTTGTTTTTCGTCGATATAAACTTGTCTATTAGAATTAGGACATGTTTTAGGGTAATATTAATAACATTTTTACCCTTAATTTCACTGTTTACTTTTAACCGTGGTAAATAAAAGTAAAAAAGTTATTATTCGGCAAAAATTATTTTCATCTCATTGAACCACTTTTTAATACTTTACATTAACCGCGTCTCTAGGATTTTCAAAATTCCATTCACAATAGTGATAAAATTAAGTTTTATGAAAAAAATCAGTTTTTTAACTTCCACTTAGTGGTTTAAATATTCATCAAAAATTTATGTTTTTCAAAACAATGCCACAATTTCACACTAAGCTATAATTGATATTCCGAATTCAGAAATGATATCTATTTTAAAAAATTCCAAACATATAAGTTGAATTAATTAATTTTAAAATTAATTTCCATTGTTACAACAAATAGCGTGTTTTTAAGAAACAATATATATCAAAATATTGACAATTGTTTATGTCCAATTTCAAAGTGAAATTAATTATAATGAACACCATTGGATAAAATGGTAAAAATATATTCTAATTATACTTTATAACCACTAAATAATATAATTTATCACTATAAATTATTTTGATTAAAAAAGTTGTTTTTAAGTATTTTTCACTATTCATGAAAATTGAAAGTTCTCAGAAAAATACCAAAAATTCAACATAGGATAATTTAGATATTATATATCCAAAAATGAAGTCCATTTTGAAATATAATATATATATAATTTCAAAATGTAGGTATTACTATTCATAACAGCTAGTTTGATTGGTTGTGTTGTGTTAGAACTCAATGTTGCGTACAACACGCGCTATCAGATTATTCAAAGAGAAGAGTACCATAGAAGCATGTGGTGTTACATTCTCGCCTCCTTCAAATAATTTCAAGATCGAAATTTTTATAATACTACCGCATGAAAAGACTCGGGTGGTTCTTCATCATAAGTTCCTCGGGTTCCCACGTTGCCTCTTCTATCTTATGGTTTCTCCAGAAAACTTTTACCAGACGCATCGTCCAGTTTCTCAGTATTTGTTCTCTCGTATCAAGAATCCTGACGGGCTCTTCGAAATAAGACAGATCGGGATCTAGTTCGAATTCCTCATAGGTGTTTACATGATCTGGGACAGGTATGTATTTCCTCAATAGAGATACATGGAACACATCGTGAACTTTGGAGAGACTTGGTGGGATTTCCAACCAGTAAGCTACAGCCCCAATTCGTTCTAGAATTTTGAAAGGTCTGATGTACCTGGGACTCAATTTACCTTTCTTACCAAAACGTATTACTCCCTTCCATGAAGATTCCTTCAGGAAAACATGATCACCGATTTGAAATTCCAAATCCTTACTTCGATTATCAGCATAGCTCTTCTGCCTACTTTGAGATGCTTTGATGTGATTTTGGATTACCTTCACCTTTTCCATCGTTTCCTCCACCAGTTCTGGGCCTACAAGTTTTATTTCACCAATGTCATCCCAAAAGGTTGGTGTACGACATATCATTCCATATAAAGCTTCATATGGTGCTATCTGAATACTCGAATGGAAGCTATTGTTATAGGAAAATTCTACCAGAGGTAAATATTGATCCCACATACCCTGAAAGTCAAGTGAGCATGATGTCAACATGTCTTCTAAGGTTTGAATTGTTCGTTCTGATTGTCCATCTGTTTTAGGGTGGTAGGTAGTGCATAAATGAAGTTTAGTATCCAAGTCTTTCTGAATACTTTTCTAGAATCTTGACGTAAAACAGGGATCACGACTAGAAATAATTGATAGGGGTACTCCATGACATCTCAAAACTTCACCAATATATATTCTTTCTAGACGTTCTAGTGGTATATCTTCTCTTATAGCATGAAAATGTTCTGACTTGGTAAGACGATCAACCACAACCCATATTGCATTGTTCCATCTAGGAGTCTTTGGTATCTCCATGACAAAGTCCATTGTAATATTGTCCAATTTTCACTCCGATATGGGAAGAGGTTTCATGACTCCTCTAGCCTATTGCCTTCCAACATTCATTTGTTGACAAAAAATACATCTTGACACAAAATCAGCAATCTCCCTCTTAATTTTGTCCCACAAAAAACATTCGTTCAAATCTCTATACATTTTGGTTCTCCCAGGGTGTATAGAGAAATTGGAACTGTGAGCATCATCCAACAATTTCATTTTTTGGTCAGGTATATCGGGAACACAAAGTCTCATCATGAATATCAAAATTTCATCTTCATACACAATGTCTCTCAATCTCCCATCATTCACAGCTTTAATCTTCTTTTGAAATTATTCATCATCGCTCTGATAACTCTTTATCCTTTCTAGTAAAGATGGGATGGAAACCATTTGAAAAAGAATTGATGTTTCACCTTCACTTTTTATTCCCATGTCCATCTTCATTAGATCCGTGAAAATTGGATCCCTTTCAATTCTAATATTGTTCAATACTCCATGGTATATTTTTCTCAAAGGATCTTCCACCTTGTTTTCTTTCCTCAGGTGGTATTGTATCGTACAATCATAATCCTGGAGTAATTCAAGCCATCTCCTTTGCCTCATGTTGAGTTCTTTTTGTGAGAAAATATACTTCAAACTCTTGTGATCAGTATAAATCTCACATTTTTCACCATAGAGGTAGTGCCTCCATATCTTCAAAGCAAAGATCACAGCTGCTAACTCAAGATCATGAGTAGGATAGTTTTTCTCATGAATTTTATCTGTCATGATTCATAGGCAATAACCCTATCATTCTGCATAAGGACACAACCATGTCCTTTCTTCGATGCATCACTTTAAATAACGAACGCATCATTCCCTGATGGTAGATTCAATATAGGAGCATTGACTAATCTTCTCTTTAGTTCTTTGAAACATTCATCACACTATTTTTTCCAAAAAAATTTAACCCCTTTACGTGTGAGCTTCGTTAATGGGTTAGCCAATCGGAAAAAATTCTGGATGAAAGGTAGATAATAACAAACCAAACCAATAAAATTGCGTACCTCAGTTATACTCATAGGTGCTGGCCATTCTTGGATTGCCTTGGTCATAGAAGTATCAACAAAGATTCCATCTTTAGAGAAAATATGGCCAAGAAAAGAAATCTCATGAATCTAGAAT
Source organism: Viscum album (assembly GCA_963277665.1). NCBI lineage: Eukaryota > Viridiplantae > Streptophyta > Magnoliopsida > Santalales > Viscaceae > Viscum > Viscum album. The sequence goes on along the minus strand of OY728165.1, from coordinate 1,577,930,361 downwards.
TCACACTTGCTAAACTTCCCATATAATTCATGTCTTCTCAGAGTCTTCATGATAATGTGCAAGTGATTTTCATGATCTTTATATATTTTGAAGTATACTAAGATATCATCAATAAATACCACCACAAACTGATTGATATATTCCTTGAAAACACTATTCATCAGATCCATGAATACAGAGGGTGCATTAGTCAATCCAAATGGGATTATAGTAAACTCGTAATTCTCGTACTTGGTTCGAAATGCTATCTTCAGAATGTCTTCTTTATTTATACACAGCTGATGGTATCCATATCGAAGGTCAATCTTTGAAAATAATTGAGCTCTATGCAATTTTTCAAATAAATAATCAATGCGATGTAAGGGATACTTATTCATAATTGTTATAGAATTGATCTCCCTATGGTCGATACATAACCTCATAGATCCATCTTTGTTTTTAACAAAAAGAACAAAGGATCCTCATGGAGAAACACTAGGGAGAATAAATCCCTTATTACTCAATTTTTCTAGTTGTTTATTTAGATCAACTAATTCTATAGTGGCCATTCTATAAGGGGTCTTTGATATAGGCCTTGATCGAGGAATTAAATCAATGGAAAACTCAACTTCTCATTCTGGAGGATGTCTAGGTAAATCATTCGGAAATAAATCTACATATTATTTCACAACAGGTACATCCTATATTTGAACATTCCATTCCTCACCCACAGTCATTTCATTTTTTTCCTACCCAATAATTGAATTTAGTTGATCTACTGGGGGTGGATCTAGATAAGAATTAGGTTGTGATGATTCTGCTCTAAAGATAAGGTGTTCCTTCTCATTATCATAATAAATCATAACATCCTTCTTCTTACAATAAATCATTGCATCATAGTCTGAAAGCCAATCCATACCGTGGATTATATCAAACTCAATCATGGGTATGATGATATGATCAGTAGATAAAAAACATTTATGTGCTCTAATGGGGACTAATTCACAAAACATTGTTGCAATGATACATCCCTTAGGATTTTTAACTGACATCTCCCTTGTTAAATCAAATTGGAAGTATCTAAATTTCTTAGCAAACTGGGATGATATGAAACAATGCGATGATCCAGAATCAAATAATGCATTTTCTAAACTTGAGTAAACCATTAAATTACTTGCCACCACGTCTTTTAGAGATTCTACCTCAGCAGTAGTGATAGTAAAAGCTTGGCCTTGATCCCATGTTCTTTTCTGAGGTAAGTTCCCCAGACGATTGGGACATTCATTTGCATAATGTCCCAACTCCCTGCAATTGTAGCAATGAACATTGGTAGCTTCTTTCTTCCCTTTTCAATCACGGTCTTGGTGGCCTTTTTCACCACACATGTAACAGACACCCATTCCCTTCAAGAAAGTTCTGGGGTGTTTCTTCCCACATTTACCATAGGATGGATATTCAACCTTTCCCTTATTCCCCATATTTCCATTTCCAGATTGATCATCAGATCTCTTCTTCTCTTGATTTTCTTTAAAGTCATAAGACATAGAAAATACCTTTTCGGTCTTGATATCACATGAGACAATGTCTTCATATGATGAAAAGGATTGTGAGACTAATGATCGATGGAGAAATGGTTTTAACCCATCAAAGAAATGATCAATCTTACTTCTTGGGTTACGTATATAATCTCCAGCATACCATGCTAACCATGTAATGTTAGACTAAAACTTTGCGACATTCTCATCATGATTTTGTCTCAGACTCTGAAATTGCCTTTCCATATCTGCTCGATGGTCACGAGGAATTTATTTTTCTAAAAACAAATCTTTAAACTCCCTCCATTCCATATTTGATACTTCATCATCTTTCTTTTTGTTTTGAATGAATGACCACCATTGATCAGCATCGCCAGTGAGGTGGTAAACTGCCATGATAACGTTTTCCCTTTCACTACTCCCTAAAGCATGAAATATTTTCCATAGGGTATATATCCATTGCTCAGCAACTAAGGGATGTGTACTTCCATTGAACGTTGGTGGTTGTTTCCTCATGAATCGATCTACAATTGATCCTCCACCCTGCGGATCAGGGTGCTCCATACGGGTAAGGTTATTATTCATAACCTGAGTGAGTTGTCCCAGTATGGTGATTAGCTGATCGACACCAGTTGCATCACCATCTCCACAGTAATTATCTTGAGGAGAAGGGAAATCCCTACATGGAGTGCGTGCATTGATACAGTTCCATTTCATCCACTAGGAGACATTTTTAAACAATGGCATAAACTAGATCAGTTTATTAATCAAAAATACATAATTTCATACTTATAAAACACTTAACATAAATTGAACTATTTATGGATATAATCCATAATCGTAAAAATGTTTTCTTTGAGAAAGCATAAACTCATAACCACTTTCATAATGATGGAAAGCATAATTCCAGACTATCATAACCACATAGCCAAGGCCTCATGCCAAGACTACAAATAAGATTTTGTTAAGGCATTGTGCCAAGACACTAGTTTGTCTCATGAGACCTACCGATGCATCGAGGAGCTATAGCGGGATCCAACCGTCACATATTAAGTCCAATGCATTCCCATATGAAATGGTTTAAACATAACTTAAAAATTCGTATTAAAACCAGCATACGAAATGTCAATAATTTAACCATAAACCATGAATTGTATAAAAATAGCACAAACACTGTCAAACATATCACAAAACCATCAATACAATATAGAAGTTTTGTATCATAATAAATAAACTTCAAAAAAGCATAAAATTCATCAAAGGATGTTGACATAGATGAAATCAAATCACTTTTTAGAGAAATATCTCTTTATATTTTGAAATTATTTAAGAGTCATATATTTATAAAATAAAACATTTGCTTTGAAAATATTCTTATATGCTTGTAAGGGAAGCTTTGACGATTTTATAACGGCATAAAATAGCTGCACCAGTCTTATAAGTTAAAAAAACATTCTTACCATAATTCTATCAAAAAGGTTAAAAAGCACCTTGTTTTGAAAACGATGGAAAGATTCTTTTATAAACCTCTTACAAAAAGTCAAAAAATGGTATAAATGACTTAATCCCATTTTATAGTAAATAGTAAAAATTTTTTGAAAAACATTTTTATGAAACATGGATGTGGATGGTAATGAAGTCTCGATAGATTATTAAATATAAACAACCTCGTATAATGAAGAGATTGCAAAATAAAACCTTACATTGTACTGTTCCTTGGTTGAGGGTAGGTTAAACTCCTATATAATAGTTAAATAATTGTTATTAAATTATACAAGAATCATATTCATTAATATGATATCATATATGATCTTTTAACATTGATTTGTTAATAATATCTTACTATTGTCGTTGTTTCGGGTGTTAACTTACTCGTTTTCTTTTATATGTTTTGTTACGTAAGTCGTGTTTGTCATGGATAGGTTTTATCTTAATCATATCTAGAATTATATCAAGTCCTTAGATACTATTATTATTCATCAAATGAGTATTAGACTTGAATGGATACGTTGGAGAATTAATCTCATCGCGTTCGTGGAGATGGTAGTCTGTACATACAAACGAGCGACAATATCATTCTTTTGATATTAAAATAATATATATTTGTATGGTATATCATATATAAAGAATCATTATAATGTTACATTTATTATTTACATGAATTTCACATCATTTTTATACCCATCCATATAATAATTTATTGAATAACAATTACACCACGACGTGGAGACGGCAAGCTGTACGTACGCACGTATGATGACATGTTATTCAAAGGATGGATAGAATACTGAATATGATTGTACCATATTTATAATAACATTACAGTATATATAATATACTGGAGTTATTATTTTAAAATGGTAATAACAACGAATGAAGAAGTTGAATAAGAAAGGAACCTGAAAAAGGGTGGTGAAATCATTACCTCTTCTTTTGGTTCTTCCTTTTGATTTGATCAAAAGGGCTCCTTAAGTTGGCTTTATGACTAAATGAAGTCCTCTAGGATTAATTTAGGGAATTTGAGAGAGTATTTGGTCAGATTTTGGCCTAACCAAAAGGCTTTGAAGGTGTGAGTTTATGAGAAGGGAGAGTGCCCTTTTATAAGAGGGGTGAGGGGCACCTTTGGAAAAGCTAGAAATATTATTTTATAATAAATTAATTTTCGGTTTCTAATGAATAAAAAGTGGATTATTTAAAGGATAAGGTGGGAATGGGTCAAAAAACACTCAACAAATAGATTTTATACAGGTTTGGGTTGCTATATTAACCATATCATTAAGTATTAACTCTTAGTTAATTAGTTTCACTTTTACAATCTCTCTTTGTATTTTTATAATATATGGATAATAAACAAAGAATATACATCAAATAGACCCCAAAGTGGTCTTTTAATAATACTAATATCATTATATAAGTCTCTTGGCCGAACCTTATATTTTTATGAATTTAATATCAATTAATAATATAATATTTGTTTTAAAAACTCTTCGTTGTTGATTTTGACACTATTCAATAATTGATTTATTTAAAAATCATAACAGAATAATTACTTCCCAAAAAGTTAATTAAATAATTCCTAACATGTCATATTAACCTTGAAAATTATTTTAATTCATAAAAAGTCTCAAATTATATTTATTTGGGTATTTATAATATCAATTATTATAATTTTTCATTAAATTAGTAATTACTGCATCATCATTGTGTCGTAAATAAATTAAATAATTTAATGTCTAAAAATTATAAATAAAATATAATTATGTAGGAAATAATTTTATATTTATAATTATTATTTACAATATAATTTATATTATGTATAAACCAATATAAAAAATGTTTTAGTAATTATACTTTGATTTTAACTCTTTTAACTCTTCTTTGAATTTAATAATAATAAATGTCCTAATGTGATCTAATTGGACCTAAATGATAATATTTCATTCCTAAGGTTGTTTTTGGCCGAGATACACTTGTCCAATAGAACTAGGACATGTGTTAGGTTAATATTAATATCATTTTTACCCTTAATTTCCCTATTTACTTTTAACCGTGGTAAATAAAAGTAAAAATTTACTATTCATCAAAAATAATTTTCATCACACTGAACCACATTTTACTACTTTATATTAACCGTGTCTCTCGGATTTTCAAATTTCCATTCACAGAATCGGTAAAATTATGTTTTATGAAAAATTTTGTTTTTTAACTACCACTTAGTGGTTTCACTATTCATCAAAAATTGTAGTTTTTCAGAACAATGCCAAATTTTCACCCTAAGAAATAATTGATATTCCAAATTCAAAAATGATTTCTATTTTAAAAAATTCTAAAAACATAAGTTACATTAATTAATTTTATAAATAATTTCTGCTGTTACAATAAATAGAGTGTTTTTAAGAAACAATATATATCAAAAGATTGACAATTGTTTATGTCCAATTTCAAAGTGAAATTAATTCTAATGAACACCATTGGATAAAATGGTAAAAATATATTATAATTATTATTTAATACCAATAAATAATATAATTTATAACAATAAATTATTTTTATTTAAAAAGTTATTTTTAAGTATTTTTCACTATTCAGAAAAATTAGAAGTTCTCGGAAAAATACCAAAAATTCAACTTAGGATAATTTTGATATTCTGAATCCAAAAATGAAGTCCATCTTAAAATATAAAATATATATAATTTCAAAAAGTAAGTATTACTATTCATAATGACTAGTTTGATTGGTTGTGGTGTGTTAGAACATGATGTTGTATACAACACATGCTATCACATTATTCAAAGACAAGCGTACCGTAGAGGATTGAGGTGTTACAGTATATACAGAATATTATGTATAAATATATCAATATTAAGTAGTCCGATTAAAAATATGTAATGGACAAGTTCTAAGGGAATCATTTTTGCTTACATGTGAAGGATAAAAACTGTTATTTTACTGACCTGACTATCATGTTGATGAAGGTATTTGATGAAAACATTTTCTCCAAAATAAAAAAGATTTTTTTGGGTAACCATCCATAATTATAATCTAATATCCCTTTCATAGTGATAGTTAATTTTCCATACGATTAACTAGGAAACATATTATCTATATTTAGTTGTTATGATCTTAGTTGTAATGATTACATTGAACTATATCAATGTAGATTTGTTTGATATATATAATTATCACAACTGTATAATGTATACAGTTATATCTATAGATCTAACCATGTGTCAATAAATATATTTAGTTCTCATCATGGATATAACTACAATATTTAGTACCATCAACTAATATTGAATAATGTAAATTATATTCTAAGATAAAAAAACATACTACTCAATACATGATCCTTACTGGGAAGTACCATATAATATTTGATATTAAAATTACTTATTGGGAAATAATAATGATAGGTAATACATCTTATCACTCACAAATGAATTACAACCTTTCAATCTATGATAATATCATTGATGTAAAATGGTATGATCTTTACTTGTAAAATAGGATAGATTCAGAGAAATAGGGGAATATGAATCCGTAATTAATTAGGATCATATATTTTTTCTAAAATTTATTGTTTTTTTCTCTGACATCATCAGATTTAATCAGGTGTTGTTGGATAATTTACGTTTTACATCATTCTCCATTATTCATTGAAGTACATATCTATATAATGATTTTTTAGAATAATTTTTATTTCCAAAAACATGAAGATGCAGATCACTAAGTACACCTCAAAGTACTTGGTATGAACAAAAGATAATGTAGAGATTTATATATATTAAATGGGGTAACAAAACCATTCCCCGTACCAAATATGATATCAGAGAACATCAACATAGTTTATTTATTACTATCTAAAATTAATACTTACTATGAAATGTGATATGGTTTATTGTGGATCAAATCACCATGATTTTACACATCATTTAATTTTTGGTTGATTTCTCACATGACCATCATTATATGATATAAAAAATTCAAATGGTGAGGTATAATGTGGAACCACTTATGATCATCTCTAGTGATGATACAAGGCTCCCATATATATTATGTAAAAGTACTCAACATATTTTAAAAACAGAAATATATTTCATTATAACCTATTACCAATTAAGAAATGTCTACTATAATATGAAAACACATAAAATCATGGTATGTTGACAGACTTCTCAATACAATTTAATGTCAGATGGGTTCAGTATCTATTTTTGGTTGAGTTCTCAAATAACGTCCTATAATAAATAATATTCAAATTTCTCTAGATTATTCTATTCAAGGAATATATGATGAACCATGACTTTAGGTGATGATTTATCTGAATGATTTCAATATGGAACTGATATTTTGAAAGAGATTGTATAGAAGGATTATGTAATAAAACATTATATTTAATATACTCTGCATTGGAAGAATTGATATAAAAAATATTGATTGAATTTTATTTCGAAAAGCCATATAAATTATTATTTCTAATATTCAAATTGATTAGATTCATGTAGTTTTAAAACAATAGGGTGTATGGAAAATGGAATATTTTCCCTTATGTGATCTGTAATATCATAGGAGCAGTTTCTCATAATAAATTATATAAACTAAACCTGGATCATATTGGTTATGTATTTTATATCTCCCATATGGATGTAATATCATGATCCCTCACAGGTTTCGATTATATTGGTCATGTAAAGAAATCATGAATTTTGTTTTGAGGAGAATATGATGATGATAATTTACAATAGATTAAATTTCATAAAAAACAATAATAATCAATTTGTCAATGTGAAGTAGTTACACCATAAATATGATTTGGCGAAGTGGGTACTCAATGAAAAGACCTAAAAAGAGATATCTCATCTATTTAGAAAAGATAATCTTAGTTGAGATATCGTTGTTGAAATTTATAATGGGTAGAAGAATTTAATAACACATAATTTATATTTTTTTAATATTTCAAGAATAAATTATAGTTATATTATAGTGAAATATACAAATACAAAACATAGATAAACTAAAAAACCAATAATTATGTATTAGATAACGTATAATTAGTTAGAAACTAAACACATTTCTTTTCAAAATAATACTGTTATAAATAGATAATAAATAAAATGTAAATAATGGAAACTATTTTACACTAGCAAAATTGTACCAAAATGAGATATAATATAATCTATCATCATCATCATCATTGAAATTGAATATATTTATCTTTCATGGTAATTTTAATGAATTATGTAAAAATTAATTAATATTTTTTTATAGGACGTAATTTTATATTTGTAATAGAAATTTTTCAATTGTAATTGTTATGTGAGCACTGGAATAGATACAAGACATTAGAAATTACATCATAATTGATATGTATAGTAACATATCTATTGGAATAGTAATTTATTGATAGTATAATCAATATATTAAAAATAATATAAATAATAATAAATATTAAAATACAAAAAATTAAAATCACATATAGAATCTCAATGTAACTATAATAGCATTTCAAATAAATTATATTTTAATGATTTAAAAAGATAAAATTGATGTTATTTATTTAAAACATCAATTAAAAAAAGTCATTCTTAAATTAAATAAAATTTCATAGAAAATTTGGAAAATTTTTCTAAGGGGTAATTCTTTATTATTTTTTTTAGAATCATAATTATTTTTTTCGAGTAGTAAATAAATATTTTTCAAATTATTCAATATCTAAAAACTATAAATGATGTAAAATTGTCATAATATATGATAATTTGTTTATCCAAACAAATTACATTTTATTTAAAAAAAGTCATTTTAAAAAAGTTACATAAAATATTAAATATTATATTCCAATGTCAAAATTAAAAATTATTCCACTAAGAAAAAAATTTCTCATAGGTCAATTTCCATTTTAACAATCTAGTAATATCAGATAATAAAAAAATTTATATTCATAAAACCGTATTTATTTTCATATATATGACAATTGTTTCCACAATTAACTGTATTAATGTGTTTGGAATATATATATTATTTCATTCCATATTTTAACACAAAAATATGCATCCCCCCATTTATGAATATTACCTCAACCATGTGATAGAAAACGACTCACTCATTATTTTATAATAGAAAAATGATTCCAGACCCCCTATCATATTACCTTTATAATAATTTTTAATATTATTGAGTTTACAATATCCAAGTCTTCTATATGTTAATATACATGGAAAGGGAATAACACCAAAAATGAGGTGACATCCGTTCATTTCCTTATTTCATTTCCTTTATATAATTTTTTATCATAATTTATTTATCTATTTAAAAATTTGTTAAAATAATTTAAATCATTAAAATTTTAGTGTCATAAAGCTATTATTTTTTTATTTTCACATTATATATTTCACCAACCACTTATTTATACAATGCCTCATTAATTATAAGCTAACAACTAATGAGGATGTTTCCAATTAATTTTTTCCACCATTATGGTTAATTATAGTAACTTAAATATAACATATGAATAGTATATTACTCGTATTTTAATCTAAGGTAATTTCAATTCTTATTTATAAATGATCATGAATAAAAATGAAGAACATCAATCATGACAATATTGTTGATGGAAAATATGATATCAAAACAATTCCCCTTTAGAATTGTTAAATATAGAATTTAATATAATAAACATAATTAAAAATTTAAAAAAAATTAACAGAACTAAGTCTTCATTTATTTTTGAATAAATCAATGTCAGTAGTTCATTAGATTGAAAAAATAATAAATAAATAATGATATGAGGTATGTCAATTGCCAAAAAAAAATTCTTTTTTATCTTATCTTCTATTTCAAATTAATATAGTATGGATGATGCACTATTGTTCAAAAATATTTTTTTGAAAATTATTACCCATTCATTTGTATGGATATAGAAATTTTTATCATTTTGATATGAAATTTGGGAAAATTAGAATATTTTGAAAAATGTAATTTGTTTTTTGATGAAAAGCAACTGACCCTATTGAGTTTTGTATTCATGAAAGAATAATGGAATTTTATTACAAATATATGAACTCCGACATTTAATTTGGGAAAATAATTTTTTCATTAATTTCAAATTTAATAAAATATTTTGAAACCAATTCCATTCAATGGTAATATTTAATGAAATTGAGTTTAATATTTTCAATTTCAATGTGGTTGGATTGATTATGAGAATATTTATAAGATGTGGTTGTACCCTTAATTATATAAAAATCCAATTCATTGGTAATGTGATTTTTATTTCTATATTATTTATATTATAGAGAAACAAACTATTATATGTTTTAATTATAATGATGTTAAGATTTGTGGATATATATTACATATGGACATGTTAATAGATAAATTCAAAATGACGTGTTTTTTAGTAATATTTTATTATATTTCATTATTATTCAAATTCCATATCATTTCCTTTTTTCCATCCCCCCCCCCCCTCAGTTTTGTGGTGTATATATTCAAATAATATGATTTGGTTCATTTTTCTCAGACATTTATTATTGATTAATATCGAATATTTAACCGATGATATTATTCCCCATATAGCGGTATTATCTCAATCAGTTTTTGATATCAGGCTATATGTACTAACGATAAAGAGAGAGAATTTAGGATTTTTAATAAAAAGGATTTAAATAATGTTGGTGTTTTATAAAGCACCAGATATTTATGAGCCAACATTTTTAAAAATTAAGAACCTTTATATTATTGAATGAATCGATAATTTTTTTCATAGATTTAATGTTTCATATTGTCTGGATGGAAAATATTGGTGACCTTAAAATAATAATTTAATTAATGAAATTAAATTTTAATGTATATAAAAGTTTAATAATTTCTAAATATAATTTATTCCTATGTTGGGGTATTATTACACCAATATAATGAATGGTAATCCTCTAAAATAGTTTTATGTAATATTTTAACATAAAACAAATAATTTAAATTAAAAATCATCAAATCATTGTTCTACATGACCATTTTAGAGAATCAATAAAATTTCAGAATTTTTGAATATAGAGATAGGTTTGAAAATCATAACCATAAAAAATCATTCATAAAGAATGCATAAATAGTTGAAAATTGAATGTGGATAACGAATGGTGAAAGAATATTTTTATGGTACTAGATGTCAAGTGCAAGAAAAAATATGTCCCAAATGCTTATAATTCGGTTGGGGAAATATTGATATCTCTAAAATTTTAATACTATATAATATTATATTAATATATTTCTTATAGTGTTTATTTCCTCATGTAATTTTACAAATAAATTAATATTTCAAAAATAATGTTTCTTTTACTAAAGAATTATTTATTTAAATTAATATTATAATTTTATGAACAAGTATTTTCTGATAAAATCATAACTAATGAATTATTAATAATCTTATGATATGAAAAGAAGGTTTTATTACATAAATTATTCATGTTTTACTAATAAAATTTTATTATTTTTAATAATTCTACCAATAATAAAATATTATTATGGATTGATATGAAAAATTAAATTCATTTGAAAATTGAACGAGTCATACATATACAAGAAAATTAAAATTTTATATTATCTCTTGGTCAACAGATTCCTCAATATATCTTCTTCATCCATTAATTTTTATAACATTACAGAAAACTATATATCTCTACACTAATAAAAATTTCATTTCACAAATTAAAATAATTAAATAATGAGATGCCCTTATATTAATGGGTTTATTTATTTATTTATATGTATTGCATAAAAAATTCATAAATAAAGGGATAATTTCCTATCTTATGGTGGTTAATGAAGCTTATTCATAGCGCAAAACAATTTATAAACAATGGGAAACATACATTGAACATGGTATGTATTGAACATTAAATATTTTTATTAAACATTATAAACAATAAGATCATTTTATATCAAAAATTACATATTTTCCATATGAATTCAAAAACATCGTAAAGACCCTAACCCTAGTATCCTGAATCTAGTTCCTTACATTATTATAGTGGAATTATTATATTTAATCACTTATATAATGCCTTCATTGATAATTTTTATTGGAAAAAAGGACAGATATTTGAATTTTACATTATAATTTAAAAAAATTATTTAATAGATAATCCATGTTATTTCTCTCCCTGTATAACTTTTCATATCATTAATAATAAATAACATGGTATCTTGGTGATAATTAAAACAAATTAAAGGGGTAAGATCAGATTACTAGTAAGGGAAATAATACAAAGAAGGTTATCATAAATAATCGTAAGCAATATTTAATTGTGAATAACTTGAAAACCATTAGATGAAATCATAATCTATAACCTAATATGGAAAGAATAATATATAATTGAATAATTCCATATAAAAAATCGCATGAGAATGAAAAATAACTATTTAATTTCTACTAGTCGAATAATCACTAGGAATATCAATAATGAGTCTTATATTGAGTGAATTTCTAATGTGGGATATCTAAAACGACCATTCAATGGCTCATCCAAGAGCCCTATATAAATGGGCAATGTATTAAACAATACCTGATCAAGTATTTTCCATGAGACCTCCCACTACATCAAGGCGCTATACCAGGCCACAACCGATAGTTACTAATTCTAATTAATTTAACCATTGATAGGGATAACATAATAAATATACACATTCATAATGAATCAAGAATTTTGAATTTGGATAATTTTCTGAATCAGTAATCCTAATCCAAAACATTATAGAGTAATATGGTGAATGGTATAATGAAACAATTTTCCATTTACATATCATCATAACCATTATATAAAATATGGTATATTGAATCATAAGATATCAACCACAATTAATCATAATATTCAACAAATGGTTGTTACATTGATTGAAATACACTAACAAAATCATTGAAAATTTCTGGAGATGAATATCCATTTGACATTTGAGTTGTTTATTTAAAAATCCAGGTGATTAGATAAGAAAATTTTTTCTTTTGAAATAAACAAATTAATTTTTAGAAGAAAAAACAGTAATTAACTATGAATGTTTTAAATTCATATTATGTTGTATATGATTAAAAATATTAATTGAAATTTTGATAACAGAAAGATTTAAGATCCTATTTCTATATGACTTTTGGAGCGGTATCCAAATGAATAAATTAATTATTTAAGATTTAAATCCATATGATTTAGTGCATAAGGAATATACTAAAACAAGAATTCCGTTTATAAATAATCATAGAAAGACATAAACAATGGAGTATAAGTTGAACCCAATAAATAAAAATTGAGTTTCGAATTCCCTTACCACTATAAAAATTGTCATACAATATTCCCCATTAAATTAATGATGATAAAATTAATCATTGAAAACCTTGAATAAATGAAGGTTCATGATATTATACTACCAATTAATGTATCAATACTTTATACATAACAAATATGTTGATAATAAGGCATATCTTAAAAAAATAAATATAGGATGGGGACTCCATACCATATTTATAAATGAATTCAATAACTATTCTGAATGTCTTATTTAACGATGTAGTTTTAATAAATTAAATAATTCAGAACATGTTGACGATATATTTTATTTTTCATTTTTATATTGATTTAATTTATATCCATTTTGTTGGTTTATAATGTTTAATTTTTTCATTTTAGATAAAAAAAGTTTCATGATTTTGTGGTTTATTTACTTGAATTATAAATATAAATGTTCTTGTAAAAGGGGAATAAATTCTACGAATGTGAAATTATAATGTATTATTAAACATACATATTATTAAATGGTATCGTATATAATGTCGTAGGAAAAAATGTAACTAAAAAGTTCCCCGAGCAAGATGGGTAATAAGGCATCAAGTGTTTATCCTGAAACTCTAGTGGATTTCGACTAGCTGTGATGGCCTAGGGTGATTCGATGGACAGAAAGTACCCTATAATAAATTTTTAAAATAACTTAATTGTAATAAAATTCAATTAGAGGAAGCACTAGCTCATATAGAAAATAGATACTAAATTTGAATTGTTAACAATATCAGAAGGAAAATCAGATTCGATGATGATTATAATACATATAATATGTTTCAAACAAAAATCCCAAACATGTATACATGGACAACTAATTATGCATGAAAAAATATTATATAAATGGAAAAAAATATCCTATCTAGCATCATGTACCTCACCTCAGTCTTATTCTCATCATATTCTAAACAACAATCAAGAACATGTAGATGGTATTTTACACATATGCATAAAAGAAATCTTATAAAATGTTTGGAAACCTATGGTGGACCAACTAGGTTGTGAGAAATAATCCAAATAGGAATACACCCACGTTCTATTCCATCGAGTCATTGAATATATATAAAAATATAAGGAGGATTAATAAAACATGTAAATGAATTAATCAAAATTAAACATCTTATACGTCATGTTTTTCTTTTTTGAAAGTTATTTAATTTAATTATTATTCTATATTTAATATAAATTTTAAAAACAGGACATATATCCAAATATGTCCCATGATATCCTAATTAATGAATTATTAAATAGATAATTTATATATACCATACAATTTCTAATTCATTTATTGTTATTTCACTTGGAATATGTGTCATATAAGTCATTTCATTCATTCATCAATTTAAATCCTAATATTGTCCTTCGAATTTCGAAGCTGTAATCCATGATTCTCTACAATTTTAATATGAAACAATAAAAAATATTTCAATCAATTTAGAAACTCTCATGAAACCATGTATCTCTATAGGTGTGGTATAAAATCACAGCCAATTGAGTTTTTCCTAAGTTGTACACTAAGGGAGACCAAGTATCACCCATAGGATATATGATCAATGTATTTGAACTCCATATATTTAATTATATTATGAATCCATGTATCACATGTAATATATATAAAAAATTAGTATACATGATTTTTATTCTACTAGGCAATCCACATATCACCATGGCAGAAACAAGGTTCACAGAAATTTAGCCCGTCCATGGAATTCATCATATGAAACCATGGGTCACCAAAGGAATATCAAAATTCAATATAAATCAATACCATTTTATATATTTCATTTATCTTTGTCATAGTAATCACCAAGAACATTCAATTACAACTCATATAATAATGTAACTCTTGTTATTGGCCAACAGAAAAGTCTCACTACTTGTATACTAACATGGGTATTACAATTCATATAATGATTTAATTATATAATGATTAATCCCATATTTAAATAAATATATACCACACATCAAATGTAGGTCACGAGAAATTATAATCATATAATTATTAGCCATTAATTATCTCACATGGGAAATTCAATTTAATAAGTCCAATCTAGAATCAACAAGCTATTGCATAACCATTGCCATGCGCATGGTCATTGATCCCATCCTTTTAATTCACTCACGTGCATTTTATCTCATATTTTGATCCATTTTATAAAAAAAATTCATAGATTACATCCCACGAAATGGATAATGGTCACCACATATGCAAAAAATTAAAAAAAAAATTCATAGTTGTTTAGTTCAATATTAACTAACCAAACGGGTGATTCTAAATGAAGGATCAAAATCAATTAATTTTAATTTATGGTTTCTTTAATTATATGGTACATACATAAATATAATATTTAATAATTAAAATTCATTCAAGGTGAAAACCATAAATTGGGTGCACAACACAACGATATATATAATCAATTGAGGTTAAATGAAAATAATGAGATCACATACATTAGGTCTGTATTGGATATAATTTAAAATATCATCTCATAATTTGACATATAATAGTTGAAAATAAAATGGCATAAAATGAAATTAATAATAGGGAATATTATATTCCATCTAAACAAAACAACTATTATAAAGAAGATTGAAGAACCCCTAAAAATGAATTTATAGCTAAATGATGTTGATCCAATGAGTGGAGTTGATCTTTAATCAGAGATCTGATGGAGGATATATCTAAATTCTATGTATATTTTCTTAGTGGATGCTTAAATGACCATGGATGTTGTTTAAGGGGTTAAATATTGAAAATATGTTGAAATTAATTTTTTAATTAGTGGGAAATTATAAATTATACCCTAAATATTTCGGTATCTTGGTTTCGCCTTAGGGTTTTTCCATACCTTTCACAATCCCAGCATTTGTATCTGTAGGGTTGGGGCACCAACCATGTTTCCTCAAACTGATGGAATAAAAATTCATAAATCATAATAACACCATTGCCAAATTCAATAAAGGGTTACCTAACTCTGCTGCTCAATTCACATTATTCGGTCTAAACATGTGGTCATCCACTTCTCTTTGCCCAATCCTCACATGGTTTATTAGATAATGTTTCCTACACCATATGTTTTCATCATACAGTGTCTTCATCCATTTTCACCTAGAATTTTTAGTTCTAGAAGCCAAACATGACCCATACGTCCATAATACCTCAATTACCACAGTGGTTATTAATATTAGTAAATATTAAAACATTTACTAATTAAATTGATTGAATGTAAAGGAACTAAACCACAAAAAATAACTAGGTTCTTACAAACATCCCACTTAATTAAATTCATCCCTAAATTTCACTTACAAGGGTAGTGTTTCATGATATGATAATAACTCCATCCACTGTGGTCATACATCACCCTCCAGCTCTTAGGTCTCGTCCTGTACTTGGATGTTCAACCCAAACACACATTCTAAAAAACAATTGTATGGACTTAGAGAACCTCCATTCAACATTTCACATTTCAATTTTTATTCTATTAAAAGGATTCATCAACATATTAATGATCCTTATCCTGAAAAAAATCATTGGAATGGTCTTAATAGTAACATTGAATCTATGAAACATGGAAGATGGACAGGGTCGAATATTACCTTTCAGTATACTATAACTTATAGATTAATGGACATGTTGGTTATAGAATCTCAAATTACTAGAAATTGTTCAATGAAAAGATTACAATGTCTCATGATCTTCTTGTCTCCAAAAATTTGTAAAAATGGATGAAAATTCCAACCCCAAACTCGAACTCTGGCAGTTTTGTATGGTAATCAATGTAATGCTTCTATCCAGACTGTGAAATATCCATTCATTTCAAAATCTATTGAACATATTATGTGGTCTCTATAATAAGATGTTGAACCACCAATGATACCTCCCTATCCTCTAACCATTATAGTTTTGATCGACATGTCCTATCATACAATTCCTTATAAGGTTACATTGGAATAGTATCCTAAATGATATTGTTGTTGGAGAATTCAACCAAATGATTATGCCTCCCCCAAGCATCCCCTAAATCTAGGACCCATGACCACATCATGTTCTAAAGAAACTATATAGTATGCTCTATCTTACCATCTATTTGGGGTGGTTTGTTGTTCTCTAAAGCACATATGAGGCCAATGGGCTTTGTATCCCATTCTAGAAGTTTAAACTAAACTAAGAATCACAATATGAAATTAGGGAATTTGGGATCTCATGAATTTGTACTATCTAGAAGTTTTAAAACCTCCTAATCTCATCAACACTAATGGTATCCATGATAGGATGGAAATGTAAAAACATCGTGACCATTAAAAAACTATGCATAAAACATCATTACCGTGAGGAGACATCTATAAAACTATCAAAAAATAAATCGTGATGTCCATACTTTTCCACTTAGGGATGGGTACCTACTATAAATGTCTTTGTGGTAGATAGTGTGATGCATTCAAATACTGAAATGTGGAATTTCCCATGAAAAAACTACATACATCTCTTTTCTTACATAACCATCAGTACATCTGATGTAAATCATGATTCATCGTAGTGACACCAAGGATAATTTCAAAAAATGACTGATGGAAATATTACATCATCTCCCAAAATTCGCCTTGTGGAACCCAAATGTGACTATGTGCATGGATAATTTTATCATCTCCCATGATTTAACAAGGATTACGGTCATCACTGGCCACTTTATCCTATTAGACTAGGATATCATAATGAAATAGATGACTCATAATAAATCAATAAGATATGGTGGAGGTAACAGATATGAACTAAAGAATTAACATTCCAAGATTATCGTAGAACTTCTAATGAATATTAGGGAACAAATCCATGAGCTTCCATTTTCTACTAGCATGATGAACATATTGTATCAGAGTCATATGGCTTTGTGCATCATCCACTGTGTTTCCAATAGAAAGTATGTTAGAAATTTATAAATTTAATTATTATAGGTATTACACCCACATATACTACACCAAATTCTAATTACATAGATAAAATATTTATATGATGTTTTTTAGGGCTCTGATCACCAAAAAAATATATTCCATGTAATTAATGTCTCAAACTGTGTAATCTGTGAACAACTTCAGCAATTTCAAGAGCATGCTTCCGGTAATTCCTCTAATGTTTACACAACTTATAGGACCCATACACCATGTATGTATGAATACAGATATGAACTTCACTAATCCTAATACTTAATGCATCACAATACATAGTTTTACTCATAAATAGCACTAGAGAGATTGATATCACTGCTAAATTTAATCTCCCTTTCTACTCTATAAAGGTCCACTCATAGGAACTTGACCATATAAATTAAACAATTTCATTTGTGGGGATCATATGCAGTTCTACTACATGTGAAATGTTTTATAAAAAATTCTTATAGAAACTAGCCTGCACTCTGAAACACTTTACCACAAATTCTATATTTGGAGGTTCCCTTGAAAATATAGATCCCACCATATTTTGGTCAACTAAAACTCCTTTCTATGCTATAATGTGAACCAATAAGAAAAGCTAATCCATCCTGATGTGACACTTTCACAGCAAAGAATAAAACTGAATCTCTATTAGTGTCTCTAATTTTATCTCCAGATGTTTGTCACTGTCATATCGATTTTGTGAATACACCAAGATACAATAAATAAAAAACAATACAAATGAATGTATATAAGGATAAAAAACATTTTTTTAGCATTTTGATGAATACCTATGGAATATTCATGAGATCGAAAAACATAACTAAATACTCATATAAACCATACATAATATGAAAATTTGTTCATTGTATGTCAAGTGGTATAACATGCACATGATAACAATGTGATCTCACATCAATCTTTGAGAATTACATATCTCCTCAGAGATATTTGAAGTGACCATCCCCTGATCGTAGAGGATACCTATTCTTAATAATTTGGTCGTTTAGTTTCACATAATCCATACATATCCAAAGGGTTCAATATAGATTTTTCAAAAAATATCTGATGAATCCCATAGTGAAGTATTTGGTTGGATATAATATATTTCATCCAAATAAAATTACTATATCTTGAGATCTGGTAACTCATTAATATCCATCATATTAGTATGAATGGACACTAGTGAAGAACTTGGAACTATCTTGATAGAGAACTCTTCATCTATCATTAGTGGTTATCCAAAAAATTCATTCTGGATAACATCCTTAAAAATCTAAAAATGGTTGGGAAATAACTAATATGTTTCCTGATCAAACTGATATGATTTCACCAACTGGGCTATCATTTCGCTCAACCCTTGAAGCTCACGTACAGCTCGACTCTCCTAGAAAACACATTCACCATAGTGAAAGAATACTTGGAACTCTAGTAATGTAAATGTAAAAATGTAGTGAATGAAACTAGCTAAACCATGAAAGGAACCAATCGGTCCATCCAAATAATGATTTCTAAACATATCATCTCTTGGGAAAAAATTTCATGTACAATGTAACACCTACGGATCACATTGGAGAACTGACTGCACTAACTCACACTATATCTTATAATCCCCAATAGAGTTCTAAGGTTAAAAATACCATCAATGGTATAAAAAAGGGAAAAAGGATCACTATAATAATAACTGATATAATTTTATTAGAAGTCTCTTAATAAAATAGTTATTACGATAAATGGGTGTCTACTGGAATAGAACTTTAAATAGGTGATGGTCTATAATATCTTTCCTCAAAGGTAATTCTCACTGTCTCCTAAACAATGACCCTATTATATAATCTGGATACGCTAGGCAGATCGATTGTCATTTAATTTTAATGGGGTGTTTTCTATTATTTCCACAACCCCCACATCAACATGATCATTCGGTTGTACTCATTTTTCGTACCTTATGATAATATATTGACCCTACTCTTAGATTTGGAGATGGTCCAAGCCCTATCTCACTGGATTCTGGTAGATATTTTATGTAGAAGTAATATAGATTACCCATCATTCAATATGTATCACACTCTATATGTTTTTCATACTCTAGGGACTCAGGTTAGTCATCCTACCACCCTAGTGTCTCCTCACATGGGTTCTAGATTATGTGCTCTAGCCACTAGTATCTCCATGTGGATCTCCAAATTATGCATCCTATGACTATTAGATGTTGTACCTGATCATTTTGTTATACTACGAGTCTCAAACATCTAGAATTTCTCAAGTTATTATAAGTTATTATTTCATTATCCACTATTCTAGAAATTGTATTCAACTTAAGGACATTCATCTATGATAAAGTTTCACAACATAGACAATCCTAAAATTTCCTAGCATTAGACTTCTCATCACCCATATAGATTAGTCGGTTGCACTGGAGCATTGTAAATTTGGATGAGTTACCCATATCTTTCAGAAAGTCATGATCCATGTGAAAGAACTCAAATGGTTTGTTGGCCCTAAACATAACAGGATATAGGTAATCATTGAATACCATATATAAATACTTCTATCCCATCTCCAAATGATAGTATATATTCGTTATTACATCCCACAATCTCTTGGTGGAATCACACTGCATATATATATATATATTGAAATTTATCCTCATATCAAGAGGCATATATAGATTCTTAATGACACATTTCATTGCCTCCATCCAAGAATCTATAAAAAGAGTTCAACTCTCCCATAAATTCATTGGGAGATGGTACCACTAGAACACACAAATCAATCATACCATAGTATGGGTAGGTCATGGTGATATACGAATACTATCCATAAATCACTAGAGTCCCTCATGAAATTGTTCCACTGAACATATTTTTGCTACTAATTTTATATTATATTCTCTTACTAGTGTATGATACATGATAGACCCAAGGACCACCAGCTCTAATGAATTGTCATCACAACCCTAAAAGAATACAACTGGAGGACATCACGACCTCATACCACTAAAATTCTATGTTCAATACTCAATTCAATATTATTTTTCAATTTTTGTAGTTTAAATGTGGATATATTTAAATAGGTTAAGTAAAATCCTTCCTTAATAAAAACACACCCCTTTCCTACTCCAAGATTCTGGTATTGAAGTTTTATTTGTTATAACCATGATTGTGATTCTACTTACATCCCACTACTAATGTTGGGTATTGGTCATTTTTCTTGTAAAAATATCTTTGGATTCCATTTATTTCTCCAAAAAATTAATATATTCATTTTCATTTGAATTAAATCTCATTTAACATTTATCACATTTAACATAAAATAGGTCGAACCAAATTATTCAATAAATTCTAATCCATGAGTTCCCATACTCCGTAGTGACCAATTTGTGGTTTTTACCTGATTCATACCATAACACATTCCTGAATATTTATTGACATTGTAGGTATATCTATCATGAAACGTATCACAATAGCAATCAACTAGTAATTCAATATAAATGAATTTTCATAATAAATGGAATGTGAGTAATAACAACTATTTAGTATGATTTGTGAGATTAAATAAACATATAGCATCATGTTCCAACACTAAAGAACCCAAAATCAGATAAAGAAACATCACAATTCTAGTGATTCAAAAAATAGTTGAATCAAATCAACTATAAGAATCAAACTCTAGAAAACATCAATCAAATTCAATGATATTTAGTTATTTTCATGTATACAAGTTAGAAACACCTAGGAATATCATATTTAAAAATCCTAATTTCTTCCTACCCCATTCAATTATTTCAGAATAGTAATGAAAACTAGATAGTAAATCCTTTAATACATCTTTGTATCATCACATACCTAGATTCCATATAATAGTTCCCTTATCCTGGTGGGTGAAAAGGATTTATGGGGAACTCTCCAAATGATTGATGATTTTGTCTAGAAATAAGGGACTATAGTGAGTTTTGGGGAATAATATTCCCTCATATGAATGCATAACATAGAATTTTAGAAATAGTTGTCAAAAATGAGAAATAGTAACTCATATATGCAATAGATAAACAATAATAAAAGATAACAATTTGAAGAGGAAGGTCATATGTTATGAAGTTGATAAATCATTCCATATATCTCAATGGAAGTAATAAGACCACATAGACAAGGTAGTTATACAATATATGCAATAGAAGTATAAAAATTCCAAGAAACATTCCACCATTCACTGTGTGACTCACCTCTATCCCACGCTTCACTACTCCTATGTATCAATCGAGAAATATAAAATAGTGTTTTCCCTTAGCAAAACCATAAATCATAGATTCTATTTGGCAACCCAAAATACAGTGAAAATGGTGTGATACATATTCCTAGTGGGATTCCAACATAGTTATATTCATTCTTTTCAAAATATATATATATATATAAACATTTTTCATGTATATAATAATATGTGAAGGTTGTACTAACAAGTAATCATCTAAACGTATGGTTTCCCATTTAATAAAGTTCAATTAATAATTAATTTAAATTTAATCAACTATCTCGTGACTCGACATCTATCATAGAATCCCCAGTTATAGCATGTTAAATGTATTTCCAAACAGGTTACCCATTAAGTGCAATACAAAGCACGAATCAATGATTGTTCTTTTTCTTGAGAGATGCATTGTATAAGTTATTTCATTAGTTAATCCAACTATAACAAAAAATTCATCCATTAAATTTATATAATCAAAACCATGTCAAAATCTAGTTATAATATAAACCAACACCCTATGTGAATGTCTATAGATAACCTCTCAGAAATCCCAAAATCACTCAGTGTTTTGTATAATGTAATTTATAATCGAGTTCATCTATTGTGGTCCACTATAGGATATACATTCTCACCCATAGAAGATGTAATAAATTTCCATTGAGTTATTCCATATAATTTTAATATAATTCCATCTATAACTCTTCATATATGTTATGAAACAGAATTTAGTTGTGGAATTCAATTAGCAAGTCCATGTGTCACACATGAATAAGAATTTCTCACTCCAACCTAGTGCGTCATTGTCAACCGTAATTTGAATAATTGTTGTCACCCAATGAATATCATGATTAAATGTTATTTAATATTATTTAATCAATTTCATATAATTATTTAATGGTGAATACCAAGAACATATTATTATTACCCACCTTTGAAGGTGACTCAATGCATTGGCCAACTCGGATGAATTATCACTTCATTACTCATGTGGGCATAATAATTAAATCAGTGATTCAATTATTTAGTTTTCAAAACAATAACCAAATAAATATTCACATCACCTCAAACAGTGTCTAAAATCATGGATACTTTAATAAGCGTAATAAATTAATTATCTCAAATCGGAAATTCACTTTAATAAGTATAGTTACGATTCAACAAAGCTATTACATATCCATATTCAAGGGAATGATCATCCATATATATAAATTAATTAATCTAATTATAATTGATAAAATATTTGAATTAAATTCACAAATAAACTCACATTGAACACCCCGTGGAAGGGGTAGATGCTTCTCTCTATGGCATCCAATTCAAAAGACACCCATATTAGTATAATTCATTTCCAACCCACAAATTAGTGATTCTAAATCAATGTGTATAACCTATAAACAATAATTTATGACCTCAATAATTAAAAGCGAAATTACTAAAAGTCCATTTAACGAATTAAAACCCCTACATGAAAATGTTCGAAAATTGGGTGCATTACACAAGGGAATATATAATCACACGATATTAAAATAAAAACATGATACAACCAAAATTAGTTCTGGAAGTGATAGATCATCTGATATCAGCTCCACATTTTGTTCATATCTATATCAAACCTATGAACATATCATGAACCGAGTAATTGGGCACATTAATTTTCACCTGCATTGTACATCTAAAATAAAAAAAAGTATTATGAATAAAAATGAATAGAGAAATAACTGATGTGGATCTGGTATGATTAGTGAATCTTGAATTAAATATGAGAGAGGATTTATCCAAATTACAAAAATATCTACATAGAGGATGCTCAAAATTCTATGGATTCTATGTTGGAGAAGAATGGGTAAAGTTAATTTTAAATTATATTTTTAAATTGTGTGGAATTGTTCTTTTTATATAAAAATACTATGTTGCATGGTTTCGCCACCCAATTTGGCCAAACAGTTATCTAAACATGCATGTGTATCTTTTGGGTAGGGGAACATGCTGAGTTTCTTTATATGTATTGACTATCTGTGCAACAATTATAAAAAACCCTCTATCAAAATTGATGACATGGATATATAGTCGTGCGACTCAAATCAAATAGTTTGGTCTAATGTTGAAACCTTCCCATACTGTCTTCCCATTCCTTGCATGAATTATAAGACCGCGTTGTGTTTCCCTCATTGGTTACTTGTCTCCCTCTAGAATTGTGGATGATCTCATGGATTTATGATTCAAACATTCCAAGCAATTTCTAAAGGGTTTGTTCACAGAACTGGAAACATCCAATGATTCCATATCCATTTGAAGCTACTTTCCAAAGTTAGGCGCTTATTAGTTGTGGATTGATGAGTCTTAGTAATTTTAATTGGTCGAGAGGATGGAATGTCAGACTCATCACACCTTTTTATGGGAATTATTCTCTCCTTTGGGACTCTCTTTATATGTTTGTGTTATGTTCGTGAATCCTTATTACATTATCAAGTAAAAAATGAGTTTTCCTTTAGATCTGACAATCAATGATTGATATGTAGGAAATTTATAGAATCGTTTATATGTATTCGATGTTCTTTCTTGATAGATAATCGTCTGTATTAGTTAGAGATTCTTAGTCAATGGTATCCTTTGATACATAAAATTATCTTGGTCATTATGATGACCATACTGGTTTTATAGCCACTCAATGGGGCACTTGATGTTTATTTTCATTCAAAAGGACATGGATTATTTCAAAGCTGGTATCATACCCGTAGATAGGCTGCCTACGTATCATTTATTTTGGAAAAGGAATCAGAACCCACGTAGTTCAAGTAAGGGAGTATGATTTTTATTCATGATTAATGGCTCAAAGAAGGATGTCATGATTACTTTTACAATCTAAGATAACATGATTCATGGTTGGTGTGAGAAACACGAGCTATTGGTCAAATGAGACAATTGTGCCCTGAAATATGCAATGATGTGGGGCTTATGTGTGTATGACTGCCCAAACAGATGAAGATTAAGATTTACTTCAGGGATGAAATCCAGGAACAGGGTCCATAAAGGTATATGTACTTTATGGAGATTTGGATATTCTGACATGGCACTTTGTCCTGAAAAGGTGGCCCAAATTAAGACGGGACATATAATTGGGTTTTACTTCTAAGAAGAAATCCCAAATAAAAAGTACATTAGGACTAGTTAAGAAAAAATTAAGGGACTTGGGGCTTACTCCTAAAGAGGATGGCCATATTTGAGACTGGGGTTCATTCCTAAAAAGGAGTCCCAGGTTAATGAGGACTTGGTACATACTCCCGAAAAAGAGGCCCATCGTAAGAGAATTATGGTTGGGTATTACTCCTAATGAGGATTCCCATATTTGGGAATTTTATTATTGGGGCTTCCTCCTGAAAAGGATGCCCAGATTAAAGCAATTATGGTTGGGACATATTCCAGAGGAGGATGACCAATTAGTAGGATTTGAAACTGGGGCTTACTCTTGAAAAGAAGGCTCAGGTTACGGATTCCTTAATCATAAAGGATGAGGTTGAATGAATGAACTCTCTAACAATAGTGACATAAAGATGTATAAATCACTGGGTTTTGAGAGATGTTCCACGGAATTCCTTTCAGATAAGGATGTCAATCAAGAAAACATGCCAAGAATGTATTTGAAGAGTGTCTTGAAGGATAAAGCTTGAATAGGATAGGTGGAATGTCATAAGAGGGGTTAAATGGGCAGGAAGGACACCCAAAAGTAGAAGGGTGTGCAAGTCCTGAGGGGTCGCGTAGGTACTATGTAGGCACGCAAGTCCTGGCCGCGCAGGTGCACCTGCGCGGCACATGGTTACATGTGCGATTGTTAACCAGTAAGGTAACACTTGGTTGATCTTTGACCAATGCCTTTATAATTATTCTGAGGTACTTCCAGAAGAGGGGGGCGCAATTTTTAATGAGTAGGTAAGGAGGAGCGCAAGTCTGTTCATTTCCCATAAGGGTAAAACACCTTTGGTGCGAAAGTGTTAGTGAATACTAACACTCAGACCTTACTCATCTTGTTTAGACCTTCCATTCCAGTTAAATAATTACCTTAGAAGTGTCCAGAAGACCTGAAGAAGAGTCTTGGGCGTTTAGAGCTCTGTATCTGAATTCTGGAAAAATTCCTTTGAAATGGGGGGCCCAGCGGGGGTATTTATAGCCTAGAGAAGACCCCGGGCAGTTATCACTTAGGGCGCGCAAATCACATGCACGACCATTAGGTAGCTCGCAAGTATACCTGTGCGACAGTAGGGGAACTTGCGCAACGCATGGTCCTTTGACTCCTTTTTCATTACTTTGTTTATTTTTTGATGTTTTCTTCAATGGATGAATTACTTTGTGCTAAGTCATTTTCCATTCCATTCATTTGGACTCTTTGATGAAAAGGAGCGTCAACAAAAGTCCCCCCTCAGAGTTGGATCCGAATAAAATGAGTATGTGACTCTGAGGAAAAGAAGAAAACCAAATGAAAAGTGGAACGCAGGTTTTCACCAAAAAACCATCATCGCACAGGTGTGAGTCGCGCAGGGCTAGAGCGCACTGGCTGTAATCGCGCAGGAGGACAGCTTGGCCTATATATATGCGCTCATTCAGCGTGCATTGAACAGAACATTAGATTTTTGAGCTCTCGCCGCACAGGTCATCTCTGCCGCGCAAGTTTCTCTCTTTTCCACTTTTCCTTTGTTGTCGTGCTGCTGTCAAGGTATTTGGACCTGCGCGGTGATAATTTCATGCCAAATACTAGCGCGGCACATTTATACTTGCACAACCCATCATACTTGCGCTCCAAGTATAGACTTGCGTGCCTTAATTCCTTATCCATTTTTTCGAATTCTTTCACAAATTTTATGAAAAACTAAACTTACTTAAGAGTTAATTATTAAACTTTTGTGCAGAATCAATGGCTCTCAAGAGAATTGGAATACCTGATGAACTGGAAAGAAAAATTATTGATGATAGGATGTATATCATTGGCCACGTTTATTATACCGTCAAAAAGAGAACTCTTCCGAATTTGGCTATGTATCTGAAGAAATATCACCATGACTTCCCCCAATGAATTTATCTTCCTTTGTATGGCTATGGTCATCTGCGAGAAGTCACTATTCCAGAAGCAAAGAACTATCTCCGATTTTTGTGGTTTCAGAATTATACCAACATTGCTTCAGCAAATGTCTCATGTGGAGGAGTATTTATAACTAATGGAACAGTGGAGAAGGCCCATATGATGCATCATATCTCTTGTACGCTTGATCTGAAACCTCATAATCCCAAGATGAAACCACATTCTCATCCTTCAATCTTCCAAAATTCTCAGATCGATCAATCCAAAGGCTGGATGAAAATTTCGGACTTCCGTCCTAGGGGAGGTTTGAATCCAACTTAGATGTGGGAATAATAGGTGCAACAAACCTGTGCAGAGTTTGTCGAGGATCATAATGGAGTGGTGATATAAGAAGCTGTTTGGGTTGGGAAAACATATGTTTATAGACATGATAACTTTGTGCTAGAGATACTCAGCCACTGGATCCCAGAAACTAATTAATTCCATCTGACTCATGGAGAAGTAGGCATCAGTCTGTGGGATGTCCCCAAGATCTCAGGGGCTCCAATTTTGGGTGACATGTATGATGAATTCATTCTTCCCAAGGTGACTTTGAATGATTCATAGAAGACTACTGCTTTTTTTCGGGAATTAATTAAAATCCTCCACATGCTCAAGAGCTCAGAGACCTCGTTAACTATTTATAGAAAGTATATTCATCCGGGGGAGTGGATGAATATATTTCTCATTGAGAAGAAAGATATGGAGCTAAAGGATAATGATCCAAATGAGAAAGGATCCAAGAAAAAGAAATCCAAGGCTAAGAGTCCCACCCATCCTACTACCTGCCCAAAACCTGAGAAGAGGGGTGCTCTTGGCACATTCTGGCCAACTCTAGAAGCAAGAGAGTTTGAGAAATGGGGATATGAGGTAAATCAAAGGATCTCGAAGAAGACTCATCTAGCGGGATTATTGGCTTTGTGGCTAGGCATTTATCTTTTGCTGGTTAGGGATTCAAAGGGAGGCGTCAGGCCAAGAACCTTAGACATGGCGGAAAATTTGTATAAGGGAAAAATGGTTGGGTTGGTTACCCCCATTTTATCAAAGATTCCCTAAACTTTACTTCATGTCTTAATGGGTAAATCTCATTTATGAATAGTTGGACCATTCCATGTTTTATGGGGATGGATCACCACTCACTTCAGGACTTACAATGTAAAGAATGGATTACAAATTCTGGGATATTCTTTCAGGCAATCAGTGCATGAATTCTCTAGAGTTTCTCAATCAGATCTTATTTCCAATGACATGAAAGTGAGTGTGATCATGATTAAGTAATTCAACTTCTTTCACTATGGAAATCCACAAACCGAGCGTTTTATTGATGATGGAACAACCCACATGTATTTGAGGGCATAAATGCTAGCTTGCAGAGATGGTGTGCTAGTTGCCAGGATTGATGGAGAAATTATATTCAAGTCCTATGATCCATATATATTTGCATTTCAATTCATGTGTCTGCAACAGATAGTTTTATCTCCCCCATTACATGTCAGGTTAGAGAAACATCCGATGGTTTCTCGTCAACTGTGGCTGCTGACGTCAAGGGAGAACACTGGGGTGGTATTTGATCTACCAGTTGAAAAAGAATCACATAACTTTACTATATGTTATGCTGAGCACTAGATAGAATCATACCCTAAGGGGGTGTTGAATCAAACAGTTTATTAGGTGGGGAAAAGGAATAGGACTGTAGAGAAAGAAACCCTTCCTCATGAAAGTTATGCTTCCCCACTTGAAGCTGATTCGCCAGATTCCACCTCTAGGACTGATTCACCGGATTCCCATGATGGGGATGATGAGGCACAACAAGTGGAAAGGTGGACTCGTGCCCGATATAATCCTCTGGTCAGAATCAAAATACCCACTCAATCAACTCCTGGTGAGTTATTTCATTAGGGTACTTTAATCACTACTACTTGATAATTCAATAAGTCTTATTACCTTATTCTATATCTGTAGTTGCAGGAGCTAGGAAGAAACTAAAATCAAAGATTATAGGACCTTCCTTGAAGCCTTCATATCTAATACCAGAGGCTGTCCAAACATGGCAGGATTTATACTGTGGTGTTGAGACCGCCTGACTGGATTTGTGTGAGGGCCTACAACTTCCCGCATAAGAAATCTTCTGGCCTCTACAGATATCCAATACAAGGATTACCCCAATGAAGTGTGGGATTACCTCAGAGTTGTAAATTCTCATATATTCCACTGATGAGTTTGTTCCTATCACCAGGTGGGTGAAGGAATTGATTGATCGTGGCGCCACTAAGGGGGCTGGTGGTTCTGGAGATGAGGAGTGGCATGATTATGTGGCTCCTAAAGATGTAAGTTTTATTTCATTATTCTCTTTCCAACATGATTCCAGTAGAAGATTTGTTACTTAAGGAAGTTATTTTCTTCATCTTGCGGCTTGCAAAGAAAGGAACTGAGGTTCCTTCACCATAGCATAGCCCTGGTGGTACTGCCATCGGGGCTGCTGTTGAATCTCCTCGTGAACCAGGTGAGATAACTCCAGGCCAATAGGCCATGGATGGGGAGTTGAACATGGATTTCCCCTCTCCCATTTAGTTACCCATAATGGAGACTACTGATACTCCCAAAAATCCAAGGAAGCAATAGCATCGGAGGAAGAATACCACAGCTAAATGCTTCATTAGCAGTGGTAAGTCCTTCGGATAATCATGAGTCCTAAACAATGAAAAGATTATTTATTTTCCTTGGGATTGCAAGGGCTTCTTCAATTTCCATTATGAGGGAAAGGACTGATCCTACATTGAGGACCATAGAGGATGCTGTGGAACAAACGCAAATTCAGGTTGACTTGGCTGCTACTGAAAAAGAGCCAACATTTATTCCCAGTACTGCTCCTGCTGCTGCTACAAGTAGACAGGAACTTGCACCAGAATCATTGGCGGCCGCACCAACTAAATATTCCATTCTCCCTAAAGAATTTTTCCAGGGACAGGGGCCGCAGAATGTGGGTCTCCAAGAGGACACAACAAATGAACCCACTGGTGAGACTAACCAGGATTCTGAAATATCATTGGATGAAATGATGAATCTTAGTATGTCTTTCGAAGAATATTATGATCATGCTATGTTATGATGTGATTTAGAAGACCTTGGGCGTGAGTGTTATCCTTCATCCATTAAATTTTCTTATAATTTACACTTCTTATATTGACTGAGAATAATATGCAGTTCCATCTATAGAAGCTGTCGAACTGCGAACGCTTGAAGAGGGTGTGGACATTGATGTAAACCCTACCATTGTAGAAACATTTTCTCAAGTAGAGATAAACCCAGTAAACCCTCCTGAGACCCATCTTGAAGATCCTGTTGAAACTGGGAAAGATGGGGAGGAGTCCTCTCAAGATGTTGATCTACTGTTTGTTAATGATTGTACTGAGTTTTCAAGAAAGACAAAAAAACATCCATTATTCTATGAAACTAACCATACATTTAATTGATCAAACATGGCTATCAACATAAATGGATAGAACTAGAGGTGAAGTCTCAACCTACACACAAACAGTAGTAGTAGTTGAAGCTACCAGGGTCAGGGGGGAAGGAGCAAAACATGTCACTTCCTTTAGATCATTAATCCCAGATTACATGCCCCCCTGTGATGATGATGTTGAATCAGACCCAATGTTTCTTAATCCGCGAAACTTTTCACGATGCAAGGCATGGAACAACTTATGGAAAATCATATATGAGGTACCTTTAGAAGATCTATTATCAAATATTTCCCGGTTCTTTTCCCAGTTCACCAAGCTAGAATATGGTGGTTTTGGATACCAAGAGATCCATACAGCGGTTAAACAAGTCATCTTCAGGAGGGAGCATGAGAAAAAGTGTCACGAAGATCTAACCAGGGTGAAATTGTCAGTAAACATCGGCGAATTTGAGGCTGCGGTATCCCGAGCTGAGGATGACTATGCTGCCAAGATAAAGGAGCTGAAGCATAAGATCAAAGAAAAAGTCATTCAGCAGGTGCAGCTCCAGCAACAGTTAGATGGTGTTACTGGGGAACATGACCAGTTCAATAATTCATTGGAGGGAGCTCACACGAATGGTATGAAAGTCATTGCAGATACATTGAAGTCACTCCATCAAGCTGAGAATAGTTAACCTTGTCGAGTGCACGAGCTTCACGTAGCTGTTGATGAAGCTCGGGATGTTGTACATCAAGTGAAGACTTATGTTGACAGTCTTTGGTAATTTCCTGAAAAAGAGAAGAGGCACAAATCTGTGGATGACCCTATAATTCTTGTGTATCAATAGGAAAGAATTCTCTCATTTTCAATCACGTGTGCACGTATTTTCCCGCTACATGATTTAGATTTTACCTAAGCCAATGGGCCTAGTAAGCATAGTGTGATTTTTACTAGGATTATTATAAATAACCCTATAATCATTGAATTATTTAATTGCTCATTATTACCTAAATCATAAAAAATGTATGTTCAGTGAGGTAGAACATGACATTTATTCAGATTT
Source organism: Viscum album (assembly GCA_963277665.1). Lineage (NCBI taxonomy): Eukaryota > Viridiplantae > Streptophyta > Magnoliopsida > Santalales > Viscaceae > Viscum > Viscum album. The sequence continues at coordinate 1,577,898,238 of OY728165.1, read as the reverse complement.
CCGTTGTCTTTTGTGGGGAGTTTAATGTCATGCATATCGGACATGAAGAGGCTAATGTTTAAGGTCAAAATATCTTTGACTGAATGAATTAGAATTGACTCAATTCCTTGAAAATTCATGTGATAACATATAACCATACTCAAGTATGAGGGAAAATATGTAAAATATGACTTAATAAAATTTGAATCTTAGGAATGATATGAAAAAATATCTAAAAGGCATTAGAAGAAGTAGTTCCCAAGAATGAAGTTACTATTATTTAACAAACCTGTTAGGGGTTGAATTATCCAGGGCCACCTAAGGGAATTGGCTGCATAGTCAAATAAATAGCATCATTTGGCTGATGGGTCCGTTATGTAGACTACTTATGAAAGGCCACCTAAGGGCACATGATGCATAGTCAGGAAAAATAACTCGCAGAAATTTACTTTCCTAGTGCTAAAAAATCCAGTGAAAGTTTATGGAGATTCAAATTTATCCAAAGTATAGAGTTTTCTATATGGAAAAGGCTACTTGAATATGGAGAAGATATTTCAAAACAAGATTATCGAAAAACTGGATGGTTATCTCTCCTACGATGGTCTAACCCAAACATAGGTGTGAAGAATATTAATCATAGACTTGAATACTTTCAGATAATGAAAAAAGGATATGGGATATGTATGTTAATGTTGGATATTTTTGTGGATACCTACATATTGACATTAAGAAAAATACGGAAAAACAAGACTTTCCTCCCAAGAATTAAGTTACCACTATTTAACAAACCCGTTAGGGGGTAGAATTATGCAGGGCCACCTAAGGGAATTGGATGCATAATAAAATAAATGGCATCTTTTGGCTGACAGGTTTGTTATGTAGACTTTTTATGCAAGGCCGCGTAAGGGCACGTGCCACATGGTCAGGAAAAATAAATCTTATAATTTCAAGCCTTTTGTGATTAGAAGTTAAGAAAAGGGTTATGATGATCTGAAAATATTTAAGGTTAGGATTAGGACACATAAATATGGGTATTGTCCAATGTATGTAGAGATACAAAGATCAATGCTAACCATAATCATGTTGTGGACAGGTCCTAAATAGAAATATAGGACTTCACTATGTATCCCATAAATATGAGAATCAAGCCATACATAGTTCTTGAACTATAGTTTAACGTCATGTGGGACAAAAGGATTTGAGATCATAGTTTATGGTCATAGAGCATGGACCATTGTATGAAATACACAGTGTGTGTTTTCATGGGGAATTTTCATCCAGGGGACTGAAAGAGGAATTTGGGGTTAGGCCCAAAAGACTTGGGGTTGGATTAGAGGGATACTCGAATGTTCCTACATATCCCATAAGGATTGGAATCAAGCACACATAGTTTTAGAAATACCCACTTTACATATTTGGTTCGTACATGTGAAGGATGAAAGGGGACTTTAGTGCAATGATCTTTTAACCCAAGATAAAAGGTTTAGATATTTCCATGTATGCACGTAGTCTTTCAAATGAAACGTGATTGAAAAATAATGTAAATATTGATTCCCTCTCAGGTGTGGGGTACCAAAAAATATTGTAGTTTTTTTTTCATACTGGACAAAAGTATTGTATAGTATAACGTCATATAGAAAGAAAGAATGTGAACCAATGAAAATATATTTATTCTAGAGGTGGTTTCACAAATCAAAATCTTATGACATGGAGGTGAACCGAGGTGAAGAGATTGGTTTTGGTCTTGATCCTTGGGAGGATACCTACGTACCCAGCCTAGAAGGAAAGGATCAATGTACGCGTAGTTAAATTAAATAATGAATTAGTGATCATGTTTTTCTTGGGGAAAATAACCTAAAAAATAGTATTGGGACTTACACATGGTTAGTATCCCATATAGAGTTTTATAGTTGAATTTTTCACTAAGATCATGTGAGTCATACTTGGTGTGAGAAACAAGATGTGCCAACAACCCTAAAGATGCACAGTTTAATGTCATGTAGGACATATAAAGCGACTATGTAGTTTAAACTCTTGCAGTTAAGACTATTGGTGCTGCACAGTTTAGTGTCACGTAACAGGGACAAAATACAGTTTAATGTCATATAGGACGTATTAATGAAATTTCTATACAGTTTAGCATCATGTAGTTTGGACGATGGGGACAATACAGTTTAATGTCATGTTGGACAAAAGGGGGACTGTGCAGTTTAATGTCGTGCAGTGAGGAAAAAAGATTACACCATTAAACGTCATGATGGACGTATTCGGGACTTTTTCAAATTTTAACGTCATGTTGGACAGAAAAGGGACGATATAGTTTAGCGTCATGTTGGACGTAAGTGCCAACATTTTAAGGTCATATGCATGGACCGTTGGTTATGCAGTTTAACGTCTTGCTGGATGTATGGGATTTCTATATAGTTTAGCGTCATATATCAAGGATGATGAAGGGGGACACAGTTTAACATCATGTTGGATGAATGTACGAATAGTTTAAGGTCATATGCATTGACCCTAGATAGTGCAGTTTAACGTCATGCTGGACGTAAGGGACGTGCAAATAGTTTAAGGTCAAATGACTGGACCGTGGATGGTGCAGTTTAACATCATGCTGGACATAAGAGACTTCTGTACAGTTTAGCGTCATGTTGTTAGGACATCACAGTTTAACATCACGTGGCACAAAAGTAATACAATTAGTTTAAGGTCATATGTATGGACCATGGATGGTGCAGTTTAACGTTATGCTGGACATAAGAGACTTCTGTATAGTTTAGCGTCATGTAGTTAGGACGTCACAGTTTAAAATCATGTGGGATGAAAGTAATACAAATAGTATAAGTTCATATGTATGGACCACAACAATGTATCTTGTGTTTATACAAAATATTTCATCAGAAATATGGCATTGGTTGGAGTAGTGATGAGTTCTCCATCCATCAAGATTAATGAATACGCTCCATTGGAGTAGACCCTATGTATTGAGTATGGTCCTTCCCATTATGGATCAAGATTGGGAGGTTTCTTTCCTGGTATCATTGGAGTTCTAAGAACTAGTACCAATTCTCCCTGAGTGAATGAACGAAGAAAAAAAATTTGTTGAAAGCTCATGCTATTCGATTCTAATAGGTTTCCATGTGGTGCAAAGTGCACAATATTTTTTCATATAATCATTCCAATTCATTCAATAACTTTTTCAATTGTTCATCTGTAGATGACTAATCACAAATGGATACTCTGAGCGAGGGTAGTTTAATTTCAAAAGGCAAGACTCCTTCCGTTCCATATACTATTGAATATGGAGTTGACAGCGTTGCAGTGCGGGTGGTAGTCTGATAAGCCCATAAAGCATGAAGAGTTTATTAGGCCATGACTTCTTCACTTTATCCACCATATTTTGTAGTATATTTGAAAGAGTCTTATTGAAGGCCTCAATCTGGCCATTGGCCGCTGCATGATACCGAGATGAATGGTTGGATTTGATGTTGTATTCTTGATACAACTTTTTCACCTCATATGAATAGAAGTTGGTGCCATTGTCCATCAATATGGTATGAGGGACACAAAATCTGGTAATGATGTAAGACTCCATGAAGCTAACAATGCATTTAAAACTGACTTCCTTAAGATGTATTCCCTCTAACCTTTTGGATAATAAATCAGTAGTAGTAAGAATATACTTAAACTGCTTGGCCGTAGCTGAAGGGTAAGGTCCCACCACATCCATTCCCCATGTGGAAAATAGCCTCAAGTATTTAGCTGTATGAAGAAACTCTGGAAGTTGATGAATGAAATTGGCATGTACTTGGCATGAATGACAGTTTAATGTGAAATCAACACAATCTTGTATCATTGAAGGACAAAAGTACCCAAGCCTTCGAATCTGATCAGACAGTCTATGTCCAGACTGGTGGGCATGAGAGACTCATGCATGCACTTCTTTCATGGTATACATTGCCTCTTCTCTATCAATGCATCGGAAGAGAACTCCATCGAAACCACGCTTGCAGATAATTTTCTCTATGTGATCTGGACTATCATAATGATTAAAATTGACCACACGTCGTCAGATTAGTTCATTCTCGTTTCAATCAGGTGGAAGTGATCCATTTTGAAGGTATTCCATGATATGTGATATCCATCATGTAGTATGACCATACAGTTCAAGAATGGGACTAATATGATTAATTTCCTCTGTTCTGATTTGAACATAAGGTGAAATTGCACGACGGTGGGCAATACTAATGGTTGTCTCGTCCCGATTTGGATCTGCCAACACTGTGGCTATATTATCCAGTGCATCATCTTGAGCATTTTTTTATCACAAGACATAAGAAAATGTTGGTTTCGAAGGTAAATCTTCCATTAACTCTCTGACATAATCTTACAAATGGATTAGTGCCTCTTTTCATATGGCATAATCCCCATTAACTTGTTTGATTACCAGGTCTGAATCACCTTTCACCTTTAAGTGATTCACTTGTGCTTAAAGAGCCAATTCCAAGCCTACGATGAGAGATTGGTATTCTGCTTCATTATTGGTACCACCTTCCCACAATAAGAATGAATAAGGTAACACTTCCTTTTTTGGAGAAATGAGCACAATTCCTAAGACAACTTTTTTGAATTTATGATTTTCCATTTTCCTCCCTGTTAGACTTCTGGAAGCACCATCAAAGTACATTTCCCATGTTAGAGGTCTATCCTGAATAGAGAAGAAATCCTCATAAGGGAGTTCAATATCTGAAGATGTGTCTTCAATTGAAGGGGGTTTAGCCAGGGAATCAGCCAGATCTTGGCCCTTTCTTGCCTTTTGAGACACATACTGAATGTCGAATTGCTGCAAAATAACTGGCCACCTTACCAGACATCCTATAATCATTGGATGAATAAGGATGAATTCGAGTGGGTTATTGCGAGATACCAATTGTACCTCATGATGTTATAGGTAGTGTCTAAACTTCTGAACTGAAAATATTAATGCCAGGAAGCACTTCTCAATACTTGAATACTGGGTTTCTCCTTCAAGCATAGTCCGAATGAGGTAGTAGAGGCTATTTTCATTCCCAGCATCATTCTTATGATCAAGAAAGGTACCCAATGATCGCAATAAGGTTGTCACATAAAGGATAAGTGGCCTTAATTCAATTGGTGGCATGAGTACCGGTGCACTCAAGAGGTATTTCATGAGAAAATCAAATGATTCTTGACATTATTCAGTCCATTGGTAAGTGACTCCCTTCTTCATCAATTTGATGAGGGGTAAACATTTTCATTCCAAATTTGCGATGAAATGCTGAATATAGGCTAAGTGTACTTGATGTCCTCTTAATTATTTCAAATTTTGAGGAGGTGACATACCAAGGATTGACTTAGTCTTCTCAGGATCGACTTCAATACCACACTTGCGTACAACAAAGCCAAAAATTTTCCTAAGGTTACCCCAAAAGCACATTTTAAGGGGTGCATCTTCAAATTATGTTGTCGAAGCTTGCGGAATATGACTTCAAAATCATAAAAGTGATTAGAACGTTGTTTATATTTGACCACCAAATCGCCCCCATAGCATTCAACAAACTTTTCTAAAATGGGTATGATGATATGATGCATGGAACGCTGATATGTTTCACCTGCATTCTTTAATCCAAAGGGAATTACCCACTATAAAAACACACCCAAAAGGGATCTGAAGGCTTTTGATTCCTCGTCTTCTGGGGCCATTTGGATTTGATTATATCCGGAATATCCATCCATGAAGGAAAGATCTTCATAGCCAGCTGTTGCATCAATTAAAAGTTCTTCAATCGCAAGTCGGAAATCATCGTTAGGGAAATGAAAATTATGATCTCGGAAATCGATGGAAACACTAATTTGATCATTCTTATTCTTTACATGGATAGTATTATCCAACCACTTGGGATATTGAACTTCTCTGAAGAAGTTAGATTTAATAAGTTTATCCACTTCAACATCAATTTTGGAAGCATAAGTTGGTTGTGTTCTTCTCGCGGCTTGCTTAAATCCTTGATGTTCTTCTGGTAAACCCAAATGATGAGTAGGAACATCAGGATCATGCACGGGAATCTCTGTATAATTCCACGAAAATATATCTCGATATTTATTTAAAAATGAAATATACATCTCTTATTCTTCAAGAGTTAGGGCCGTAGTGATTAATGTGTGGCTGGATATTCTTTTGTACCCAGATTTATTTCTCTCAGTTCCTCCACGGTGTAGAGATACCCTCTTCAAATGCTGGAGGAGCATCTCTGAGATCTTCCTCTTCCTATTCAACATGTGTTACTTCTTCTATTTATACTTTCATAGTAGATGATGAAGTACAATTTCCATGATTACGAGAGATTTTAAAATTTGAACATCTTGAAGAAGATGCTTCCATTTCAGACCCAATTAATGATGAAGGGTCTTCCTTGGGTAATAAAGAGGAGATTATGGATTGAGAATCGACATCATTGTTTACTTCTGATTTCACTATCACTTCTTATGGTCTGGTTGGTGAAGTATAGATTTTCTGGATTTCAGCAAATGAAACGAAGACATCTCCATTTGAGCTTTCATCATTGCCTGGTGCGTTACTAGTTTAACCCATGATGTCTAGCTCAATTATCGTAATTGACATTATAATTATTTCTATAAGGGTATTTTTATTTGGGTCTATCCTGTCAATTTGACTGATAGGAAACACATAATCTGTACTCACATGTGGAAATGGATTTACTAGAATCTTTTCCAAACCATAAGGAGAATTAACTTTGGTAATCTCCCTGGTTGTGGATTTATCTTTTCCCTTCATGTGATAGAATTCCACCTCAATGTATTGAGACTCACATGTATTTAATGGGGCCTTATCACCGTACAATGTCTTGAAATGAACATCGAAACAATATTTGATACATTGATGGTATGATGAAGGGATATCAGCATGTTGATATAGAAAGGGTCTTCCATGAAAGATGTTGAAGGCTGAGTCCTGATCAACAACCACGAAATCTGAATTGGATACAAGATCTCAAAACTGAGTTCTCAATGTATCTTCGCCCAGTGGTTCTTGTTCATTTTTATCATATCCTTGTAAAATCATGGTAGAAGTTGATAAATCAGATTCATTGAGGCCCAATCGACGGAGTGTACGAATGGGCATGAGGTTTACTCTTAACCCATTATCAAGTAAAGCTCATCAGGAGTCTATTCCATTGACCTTGCCAGATAAGTACAAAGGTCTAATATGTCCTTGCACGACATCATCTTCATCTTCATTAGTAAAAGTTATTACTGCATGGAATTATGAAAGATTATTCACTATGTGACAGACTTCAGCTGGAGAAATTTCAGTTTCAAACTCTTGAGGACTTGACAAAGCCTCAATGAGTGCTTCCCGAAGATCCTTGGATAAACTCAAAACATCCAGAATTGATAACATGGCCAGTACATGGGCCAGGTGTTTCAATAAATCATACTTCTGATCCAGAGGTCTGTGTTTCCCAATAGGAAAATGTGGTTTAGAAGGTTCCTTGGAATCAAATGCTTTGGATGTTGATGCATCTTGTATCAGAATTGGAGTTGGAAATATTCTTGTTTTTGGAAGATTAGACCGATTAGATCCATTTACATGCTGAGAGGATGAATATGGAACCTTCAACCGATCTTCCAGAATAAATATGCCAGGACTGAATTTTCTATTGGTAGAAGAACATTTGTGTTCTTGCTGAGCTCACTGAAAGGCTCTACCACGAGTTTCTGCTGCGTACATAGTTCTAGCAAGGGTAGAATTGGAATAGTGCCTTCTGAAAGATCCACATCTTCCCTAGTATCCTGAGCCTATGGAACTTCCACTGATTCTTTTATTTGATATAGGGTATTCAGGCTCATCATAATCGAAATTGAAACTGGCATATGGATCTATTACTTGAGTCTTATTAAAATAACCAAAAATCAACTATTCATCCTATGAAGACTCTGCCTGACTATCTAATTTCGGCTATGAAAATTGGTGGGGTGGTGCCCGTTGCATCGAAGTAGATGGCATGAAATCTGCCAGAGTCAGAGACAACTTAGACATTGTCACATACTCATCTTCTTCTGATTGTTCCTCTTTCTTGGAATTTTGTCATTTCTTTGAGGATTTTCCCTCTGATGAAGAGGGTTTTGTTGTGGCATTCATGGAAGAAGGAACAATTGGTTTCTTTAATTGTGTTAGCAAAATAGTATGAGTTCTCTTGATCATCTTTATAACCATACAATCATCATATTTTTGTGCATTTTTTCTTTTTACTTCCTTCCACTCGCCTTCCTCATCTTGAACTGCAGCATTAACACATGCTACCTAAGCTGAAGAACCTTTCAGTTTCACTTGTCCCGAGTCGACCATCTTTTGCAGGAGGACATTGAAGACAAAACACTATTGGATGGGACACCCCAATATTTGATGAAATGGGAAATAATTGGGACGGTCTTCATCTCTTTTCTTTTTTGGCTTCTTGGGCCTTGGGAATTGAACCAAATTATTTTTCAGAGCTGAAATGAAATAACTAGGAACTTGTTCATTTCGGAAAGAGTAAAATTTTCTTTTTAAATCCTCAAATTGTTTTTGTCATTGATCTCTTTGATCGTCTTGACGAAACAGCCTCTTTTGTTGATGCTCAGGAGGTGGAGCCTTTCGAGAAGATGAAGGTTTTGAAGTATAAGAAGGTACAAGTGCTTGCTTAAGCATAACTGTAACAATATCTGATTTACCCATTCTCCATCCTAGAGCTGATAGAATTACATGAGACATAGCCTTAGTCTGTATAAGAGAATCTTCAATCTGTTGAGCGATTGAAATAAGGTCTTGAACCCCACCAATGTATTTCATAGGGATCGGTGGTGTGTGCAACTCATCACGCAAATTTTTCACACAGATTGGCAACAATGTTTCTTGAGGGAGTGCTACACTTAGGGAATATGTTAATACCTTCCAGCGAACAATGAAATCTGAGACCCTTTCATTCTCTCTTTTCTTATAGTTTATATGATAGAAAACTGTTGTCTTTGTTAATGTTGAGAATAATTGAAGAAGAAATCATTGACGGAGATATTCCCATCTGGTAATTGACCCGAATTTCAAGATTGTGTACCAGACAAAGGCTGGTCCTTGCAAGGTTCTCACGAAGCATATTAGTTTCACTACTTCTTACTGCTCCGGAGTTCCCATCATAGGATCGCAACAAGACACATAATGCTTCAAATGTTGTTCAGGGTCACCTAATCCATTGAAAATAGGGAATACAGGGTTCCTAATATTTGATGCGGGAGGGATTGCACCTACCCATTCAGGGTAAGCTCTCTTTTATTGTTGAACCTTAGCACACATTCCCTCCATAGCTTCCAACTGAGCTGTTAATGACTCAATAGTAGTTATTAACTTTTGGAAAACATCCGGTTGAGCTTGGACCTGAACAGGTGCACTGACTGGAGCGTGGATAGGTATGGCAGCTAGTACTGCAACTGATGGAAGCACTGCCAATTATTGTTGCACTTGACTCATAGGATTAGACCTATGAGGGTATACAGATAAAAGAGGATATTCTTGTTCTATCTCACTAGCTGCAACTAACTCCCTTTGCTGACTGACTCCAGAACGCTTAGGAGGAAGACTACTTTGAAGTAGTTCTGCATTCAACCTCATCAATTATTTCATTTATTTCTCTTGTTGTGAAAATCATTGCTCTAGTGAGAGCGATTGGCCTTCTCCAGAGGAAGGATATGTAACCTGATTCTTTCTCTTCTCCATGTTTGATCCCTTTCAGAGAGGGGTAAGTGGGTTATTTGAAGGAACACTCGGATTTTGGGTAAACCTTTGATTTGGTGTACGCACACCTTCTTTATTTGTGTCTGTGTGTACAACTTCTTGAACATGAACTTCTTCATTTGATCCCTCTGAGTGAGCTTCATCTGGTGGATCAGAAACAACGACATTAATGACATTGATTGATTCATAATTCATTACATCCCTTCCATCATCATTTCTGTGATATTTTCTTCTACCATGCCCCCGATGAGACATTGCCTTTTGTTGGTTTGATCCCTCAGGAAATTTGTGGTGAACAGTAATTTGGAGAGAATATCCTAATTATTTGGCTCTTCGTTCTTCTTGAGGCTTCTTACCCAATCGAGAAAAGAATGAATTTCTCTAAGGAGGGGTTTGATGATTTGAAAAAGTCCCCAGTCCGATGGACTGGAGCTGTTCCTATTGTCTTGGATGAACTCCTCAAATCCTATTTGTTGATTCTGAGGGTTGGGTTAAAAGAGTCCCCAGTCTGGTGAGATGGGGTGGATCTTGACATGGTATGTCTGAGAATTTCTTAAATTATCTCTTGATCTTGCGGACCATAGTCTGGAAATTTGCTGGATACATCAATCGACATCCACTTTTATCACCCGGCTCGAAAGACCGTTTGATGATTTCCTAAATTTCTGTCACATGATGATGTGCTTTCTCCATACGAGAGGCCTATTCAGTATTCTCGTTTCCTTGATGTAGGAGTAATTCAACAACTTGTTCTCTGTATTCTTGATTTTGAGAAGAACTAGTTGAGGATTTTTCTTGGGAAAGATTTTGATTACAAACAAAACCCATTGATTGTGGCCGGCCATGGGAAATAACATTGCATGAGACCATTTTAGGAGGGATTTTCTGACCTGAGAGCACATTGAAATGTAGTTCTCGATGAACACCCCATCCTCTTAAATGAATACCAGATGGGGAATTGGCAATTAATTGGAGCAATCTTCTTAGTGCGCCAAGGCATGAACATTGAAGAGCTCTCTGCATCTTTTCAGCCATCGGATATCGAGAGACTGATAGAGATGCCAAGTCAATTTGGCTTTGTAACCCTTCTATTATCTTAACATGATTTTCATATTCATCATAAGACTGACAAAGAGTTTTCCATATGTGGAGATGAATATCATGAATCCCATTTTCCGTCAATATCACTGGAATGTCATACTGAGAGTCAACCAAAGGCCAAAACATGAATGGCACTTCGCCTTTTTCTAGTTGTTTTCTCATGTTCATCATTTCAACTTTATCATTCAATGAATATTCTTCTACCTATTTTGACCAGAGCTGGTGGTTCCTTGTTGCTTCATTGGATTCAACAGGATTGGTAAAGAAATCACTGATCAAACTAGAAGACGCATGACGTAGGGATGGTTCAAAGAATGACCTACACCCTGGGATATCTTCTGATTGAGAAAGTATTTCAACTACTAGCAATGAAACATCAAACATGACTGGTTTCACATTTTCACGTGACTCAAGATAATAGGGTCTTATCCGAACTACATTGTCCACTAGAGCATTTTTCGGGCAATGTGCATCACTACTTCAGAGAGGACTTTCATAGTGAAATTAATCATCTTAGGGAGGAACACCATATTGGGTTACTACAAAAGATGAGATCTCTTTCTCCTTGGTATTTTGACCAAATAGATGGTTTCTGTGGCTCTCATATGAAGATGAAACTTTGAGATCGACTGAATTGTCATGAAGCAAGCCTTCATGAGGAAGAGTCTATTGAAGACCTTCAGAATTAATGTTCCCACTATAAAGAAATGAGGGAGTAGAATCTTGAATTCCAAAAGATAACTGTCTGAGGGCTTCAAGAACTCTAGCATCAAGCAAGGCCTTATTACATATTGTCTTTTGATCTCTTGACAATGTCATGCAAGTCTTCTTCTTAGACGCCTTCTTACTCACCATGGAATACACTTGTTGATTAAAGTGTCTACTCTGAGCAGGTGTATGTGCCTGATCAGGACAGATGGAAAGGTTAGGCTAACGATCCCCACTCAAATCAGGTGTTTGTTCTTGACTTGGTTGTCCGTATGATATGGGAGAGTACGCCCCCAACCCTTTTAGACTGAAACAGATGTGTGTGTATGTTCTGGAATGAACTGTTGATGTGTCACTCCATTGGTTGGGATAGATTTATGTGTCTTTACCTGAGATATTTCTGAAGCTGTTATAATATTTTTCCATGCATCTAGAATACGAGCAAGGATTTTCTTCTGCTCTTTCACCATTGAAAGAATATGCTTGGTGACTTCAGCTGTCGGAATGGGGATATACATCCCATTCGTGCTTGGAGTAGGAGTATGTGCCTCCTCATGTCTTCTTTTTCCTATCAATGAATCCTGACAGTACTCAATTTTGGTGGCATAAAGTTGAGTCTACCTCCTATTTGTCGTCGGAGCTTTCTGATGGACTTGTCCGCGTGCTACCAAGAGAGACTGTTGGTAGGCTTGATCAATACTAGCAGGTGTATGTGCCTGCTGATTGTAATTTGCCGAACGTGGTTGACGGGCACCATCATATGTAGTCAGACGAGCCTGCTGACTAGCTGATGATGTATAAACAGGTATATGTTTTTGCCTATAGTACTCCACCCGAATTGCCTGGAGGGATTGGTGTGATGCTGGCAGACGAGTATGATGGACAATGGAATTAAAATGGTTAGGTGTGTGTGACCACTCATTTCATGCCACCAAGTTAGGTTGGTGGACTTCTCCATATTTGGAAGAGATAAGAACCTGCTCACTGTTAACCAAATTTCGCCTCTGGCGATTCGTCTTGCTTTCTCAGGTTCGAGGAACCTGAGTCAAACGGCTGTAGTCGGTACCCTCATCATGTTGAGGGCTCACTACCGCACGAGTCTGGCGGTGATTGTTGGTGGGAGCCCTCGGGAAGAACTCATGTCTTCATTAATAAAGGCCCTGAGGGACCTGATCATTCACCTCCCTATAATAAGGGAGCGAATGAGGCTTGCGTTACGGGGATAACGACCCGAAATGGTTGGAGACGGTGGTTAGCACCACCTGCTTCTTGATCACTGGTCGTTGTTGTCCGGATGACCGGTGTGAGTTGTTCACTTGGAGGGCTTGTCAGGTATCCTCCAAGGATAGAATGGTACCGTGTTGACGATACTCCTTAAACAACATGTTTGATACCCAGCTTTGAAGACACTGAGTAGGTGATATCATCCTTAGTGCGGACAATGATCCAGCAGGAGTAGCAGTAGTGGAATTCGCAGCAGTGGTATTCATAGGTGTGAACTTGAGAGCAACCATTTCTTAGAATGCATAAAATCTTGTAAAATAGTGCCTATTTGATATAACAGATGTAATCAAGATGAATTCATCCACTACATCTTTTGGATGAGCACATATGTCAATGATTTTTTTGGCCCTCTCATTGAGTTTTAAATAGGGGACTAAAAAATGAGTAAAACATCATTTTAACATGGTTAAGGATTCACGTCGGGTTCACCATTTTTTGTTTCCCTCTGGAATTGGGGATGATCTCATTGATTTAAGATTCAATCATTCCAATTAGTTTCTAACGGGTTTGTTCGTAGAACCGGAAACAACCAATGATTCCATATCCATTTGAACCTACTTTCCAAAGGTAGGCCCTCATTAGTTGTGGACTGATGAGGCTTAGGAATTTTCATTGGTCAAGAGGATGAGGGTTCAGACTCATCACACCTTTTTGAGGGGAATTATTGTCAACTCAGGGACTCTCATAATAGATTTATGTTCTATTCGTGAATCCTTAGTACATTACCAAGTATAAAATGTGTTTTCCTTTAGATCTGAAAATCATTGATTGATATGTAGGATATTTAGCGAATATTTTATAAATATTCAAGGTTCTTATTTGATAGAGAATAATCTGTATCTGTTAGATATTCTTATTCAATGGTATCATTTGATACATAAAATACTCTTGGTCATTATGATGACCATACTGGTTTTAAAGAATCTCAATGGGGCACTTGAAGTTTATTGTCATTCAAAAGGACATGGATTATTTAAAATTTGGGATCGTACTCGTATATTGGTTGCCTACGTATCCTTTGTTTTGGAAAAGGAATAAGAACCCACATAGTTTAAGTAATGGAGTAAAATGTTTATGCATGATTAATGGATCCATGAAAGATTCCATGATTACTTTTACACTATAAGCTCATGTGAGTCAGGATCAATGTGAGAAACAAGAGGTATTGGTGAAATCAGAAAATTGTGCCATGAAAGATGCAATGATGTGGGGATTATGTGTGTATGACTGCCGAAACAGATGATGATTAAGATTTAATTCAGGGAAGAAATCCAAGAACATGGACCATAAAGGTATATGTACTTTATGGACATTTGGATACTCTAACTTAGGGCTTACTCATGAAAAGGAGGCCCAAATTAGGAGGGGACTTATGATTGGATTTTACTCCTGAGTAAGAATCCCAAATAAAAAGTAAATTATGACTGGTTAAGAGAAAATTAAGGGACATGTGGCTTACTCCTAAGGAGGATTCCCATATTTTAGATTGGGGCGTATTCCTAAAAAGGAGGCCTAGGTTAATGAAGACTTATGACTTACTCTTGAAAAGGAGGCCCATGTTAAGAGAAATATTGTTGGGGATTACTCTTATGAAGGAAGCTCTTTTTTGGGAATTTTATGATTGGGGATTAATCTTGAAAAGGATGCCCATATTAAAAGAATTATGGTTGGGGCTTACTCTAGAGGAGGATTCCCAATTAATAGGATTTGAAACTGGGGCTTACTCCTAAAAAGAAGGCCCAGGTTAAGTATTGTCTCATCTTAAAGGATGAGGTTGAATGAATGAACTCTCTAACTTTAGTGACATAATGATTTATAAGTCACTAGGTTTTGAGAGATGTTCCACGGAATTCATTTCAGATAAGGATGTCAATCCAGAAAACTTTCCAGAAATGGCATTCCAGAGTGTCTTGAAGACTAAATCTTGAATAGGAGAGGTGGAATGGAATAAGAGGGGTTAAATGGGCAGGAATGACACCCAAAAGTAGAATGGTGCGCAAGTCCTGAGGGGTCGCGCAGGTACTGCGTAGGCGCGCAAGTCCTGGGCACGCACGTATACCTGCGCGGCACATGGGTACTTGTGCGATTGTTAACCAGGAAGGTAACACTTGGGCGATCTTTGACCAAAGCCTTTATAATTATCCTGAGGTACTTCCAGAAGAGGGGCGCACATGTTTTAATGAGTAGGTTAGGATGTGCACACGTATGTTCATTTTTCTTAAGGGTAAAACACTTTAGGCTCACAAGTGTTAGTGATTTATAACACTTAGACCCTACTTCTCTTGTATAGACATTTCGTTCTAGGTAAAGAATAACCTTAGAAGTTTTCAAAAGACCTGAAGAAGGGACTTTGGCATTCAGAGATCTGTATCTGAATTCTGGAAAAATTCCTCTGAAATGGGGGGCCCACTGGGGGTATTTATAGGCTGGAAAAGACCCCGGGCAGTTATCACATAGGGTGCTCAAGTCACTTGCACGACTATTAGGAGACGCACATGTATACTTTAGCAAGAGTAAGGGAACTTTCTTGGCGCATGGTCCTTTTATTCATTTTTCATTCCTTTGTTGATTTTTGATTTTTTCATCAAAGGATGAATTACTTTGTACTAAGTCATTTCCCATTCCATTCCTTTGGACTCTATGACGAAAAGGAGCATCAACATTACTGAAATCATTTTCATTGACATTTTCATATTAAAATATGTGTTTTGGGCTCCGATCAATACCTAGACACCCATGATACAAACATATCCTCAAAGGTTATTCATATTATGAATTATTTAATCATTTAAACTAAGAATTTATAGAATTTAAAAGATATGTACCTCAATGAAGAACCATGTTCTTATTCAGTTTATCATTATGGTAATGTTTTAAGAATATGGTTCATTAGATAAATAGGTGATGAAAAATGAACAATTTATTATGGATTTTTTTATGACAATCATAATTTTGCATCATATTATTTACAAATTATCTTATATACCAATTACATATCATTAAAAATGATTTAATATACTTATTTTAATGTTAATTAACCATAAATATTTATTTATGACTTTTTTATGGAGGTAATTATTAAATAACACTCATCATCAAGGAATGCAGTAAATCAACACCACACGTACAATATTTTCAATTTTATTAGAAAGTGAAATGATAAAATATTTGATTATGTAAATTTCACTAATATAATAACATTGTAATATATTTATGATATTTTTTTGTAGTTACACTTTTTATATGGTTGGTAAGGAGATGAATTTAAAGAAAATGAAAATAAAATAGATAGGTGGAGTGTTTTACCTCGTATGTGTCATATATTTGAGAACCTACCTGACGAACAAGGAAATGGTCTTTTGGTGAGACAATGAGGACTAGAACATGGGGATGAGGTTTGGGAGTGGGATTTGGCATAATATATTCTTTCTATAAGGTTAATATGTTTTTACTAAGAGGGGTGCTGATGGGTGGTATTTATTGTTGAGGAGAAGGGTTTTTTATTTTTTTATTCATAGTTTATTATTATGGATCAATTATATCAATAATAATAAATATTATTACTGATTATGGTATCATGTTAATTATAGTATTAATTAATGGGGTTTTACATCATTAATGAATTAGAAGTTTCATTATTTTTATTTAAATGTTAAATATAATAATTTACTATATCAAAAATTTACAAAAAATAGACACATTATAAAAATCAAAATAAAAATTAACCCTTCAATTTTTTTAAAATTTATTTTTCCAAAATGGAAAACATTTTATTAAAATAATTGTCAATATAATAAAATGAAAATTTCTATAATAAAAAATCATATATTCAAAAAAATCTAATTAAATATTATAAATTATTTTTTCACACATTGATAAAATAAATATGGTCTCAAAAAATTATCTTATAAGAATGAGACAATAAAATATTATTTTATTAATCAGTTTTTTAAAATTATTTTATATTAAATTCGTATATTAATTATATAACATTAAATAAGAATTTATTACTCCAAAAAATACAATCACATAATTTCTAAATTTCAAAAAAAATATCTATATAGGATAATACCTAAATGTACATCATTTTCATTTATTTCATGTTACTACATGGCATTAGAAGCATAATACCAGTGATTTATTTTGTTAAATTTTCATAGAAAATTGATTTAAATCCCAATGAAATAATAATTTTAGTAGTTTTAGATATCCAAATTATATATATGATACACATATTATATTTGGAAATAGATATTAAATAATAATATTTATCAAAAAATAATAAACAATATTTTTGAAATACCATTCAATGATTTCATATTTATATCCTATGTAATAAATAAAATAAGGGTTATCTAATGTTCTAGTTATTGGTAATTACAATTGGAGAATAATGAAAAATGGAATGGTATATAACTATGCACACATTCAATATAAACATCTCTTTGAGGGGAAATATATATCTCATTGTGAATAACTTAAAAATATTTTTTTTAAATAACTACCTGATAATGAACATTATATATAGAAAAATTAGATGAAATAATCTCCTAGATAATTGATATTTGAATCTAAATGAGGGATATTCTTAATTTTTTTCACTCCATGATTCCAAGGTATGTGGTGCCTTTACCACAAATACTGTTCACAAAAATATTTATCATATCTGGTAGAATCCAATAAATTTTTTTAAACTTATTCACCTCTTCACACTACTGATGCATCAAGGTTCTATCAATAACTCGGAAACACCTGTATTGTTCCTACCTAAAAAATTTCATCATGTATTAAATATTTTAATTAATTCATGATTAATGTAAACTTTCAAATATCTCTATTGAATAAATGATACTGATTTAAAGACAAATAAATAATTAAATAAATAACTATCAATGTTAAAAAAAATGTAAAAATGTGTTATGGTTTAGGAAATACTAATATTTTCTCTTAATAATAAGTAATTTTAGGAAAAAATGATCATATAGTTCTGACTATTTCTATAGATATTTATCATTAACATAAAAATAGATACTACATTAATATAATTTACTGATGCATAATTTTCATTTTAGAACCCCTTGGAAGAGAAAATTCAATGTAAAAGATTATACAACATAATTATAAAAGTATTAATGAAATATTATTTCAAAATGATATTTATATACAACACATACAATTGTAAGCAGTGAATATGACATTTTTCTCATAGATGTAAAATGGGAGATGAAAATCTCATACCTTGTCCATCCTTTTTATTATGTAGTATTTAACATATTTTATAGTGAATTATAACGGGTTACTAATTTATAATACAACCATAATCATAATAATTTTATAATATATAATCTTCATATAATATCTTATTATCATTTTTTTAGTAATATTTATTTATTTTTTCTATATCCATGGTTACTTGAGTAGAATTTATTATTATGTTATGACTTTTTACTAGTTTTTATTGTTAATTATAACATGATTTATTCACATAAATAATGTAAAAAATTAATATATATATATATATGTATCTAAAATATTTTTTTTTATAATAATCCATTAAATGTTGACATTATAAATTAATTTTACAATTCATGGAGATGTTTGGCCATATGTACACCTGAACGCTACTAATATCACTTTCATGTATTAGAATACCCAAGAGTGAATAATATATATATATATAATAATAGTATAAAACTTATGTCTTATATTTCATATATTTTTATTTTAAACATCCATAATTAAGTGTATGTATTGAGTAGAAAATCATATCACATTGAGGAGGCGGTAGTCCACACTTCTAGCAATGATGTTATCATATTCCAACAAAAATGAGTGCATTGTTGTATGTTTTAAAAAATAATTACAAAAATATAAATTCATTATAAATATAATATATATAAAACAAAATAGTAATTTACTCATAATTCACACACAAATAGGTGTTAATGGAATAAAGAATAAACATTATTTCATGAGACAGTAGTTCATCGTACACATGATTGGTAATTTCTTTACCCAGCAGATCGAGGTGGGTGTATGTAAGTTACAAAACATACAATAAAACAACTCATAATATTTATTATATTGTTTTAGTCATTTAATTATTTAATAATAATATATTAGGGTGGATATGTATAATAAAACAAATTTTCCTTTTGTTAGATGTTATCTCTTTTTCTGGAAACTCCTTTTTTATACAAAATCACATCCTTTGTTGGATTTATTACCAAGTTGAGGTATCATTTTAAATAGGATGGATTTTGGTATATAATTTTACTTGATTATTTTTGATAGATTTAGATTTATATATTATAATTAATGGGAGAGGTGAATGATTTTTTTAAGGGGAAGAGAAGTGCAATAAAAAAAATTATATAGTGAATTCCAACCACATTTGTCTAATAAAAAGTGTCTGAATAAATACAAAATATTGAATCCAAGATAGTATATTGATTTGATATTAACATCTAATAGGTTTTTGACATGTTTAATGGACATTTGGTCCCTTATTATTTTGGTTTTGTCCCTTATTAATATAATTTTCTGTATAATTGTTGTAATTAATTTTAATATCAATTACTATTATTTTTTGAAAAGTAATAATTTTTCATTAGTAGAAATTAAAAAATATTATATTTCCCAAAATGAAATTCATTTTTCAAATTCAAAATAAAGAAGTGAAAAAAATATAATATCCACACTGTAGATGAGACATCAATGAAGGGTAGTAATGTAATAATGTTCAAAAGAATAGTAAATTTTAATATCAAATTTCAAAGTTAAATTGATTCCAATTACCTAAATATGAAAACATGATATAATGTTATTATAATTTAACATTAAATTCTATAGAAATAAAATTTATCATGCATAATAAATTAAGAAAACAAGAACTATTGAATAAAAATTCAGAACATTTCACTATTCCTTAAAAAATGAATCATCATAGAAAAATTGAAAAAAGTTATTCTATTACAAATATAATAAATCTCATTAAAAAAATTATTTCATGTTCATAATATTAAATATATTAAATTTCAATCGTTTAAATTTTAGATAAATTCCCTTTAAAAAAGAGGTAATACTACTTAAATAAAAATATATTTTTTTATATGTAAAATTTGATTGTCTTTATTTTATGCATATAAAATCAATAGGATTAATGAAAGATATATATGAAATAAATATATAATATATATAATAAATTATTTTCACTTACTAACTCTAATTAATTAAATTTATTATGAAATTATCACTTAGTTAGAATTAAATTAATTTTTTATAA
The DNA here is from genome assembly GCA_963277665.1 of Viscum album. NCBI lineage: Eukaryota > Viridiplantae > Streptophyta > Magnoliopsida > Santalales > Viscaceae > Viscum > Viscum album. The sequence goes on along the minus strand of OY728165.1, from coordinate 1,577,878,070 downwards.
AATCATTCCCTTTATATTCAATATGTTCCTATATTAATTTCAAGTTAAATAATAAAAATTGAATTATATTATTTATTTTTTATAAGATAGATATCAATATTCATAAGCATAAATATACTGTAAAGTTTTTTGAATGAAATAATAAATCTTCAAGATTATATAGTTTCTTACTAATAATTGGTCTTGTTTCTAATGAAAACTACCAAAAAATCCATTTTTGTGTGTATCATGATCTAATGTTATGTTTCGTACATTAAAAGTTATAGATTATATTTATTTAGAATATTAGATATATATTATATTATCATTCCTTAATATTCCTCTCCAATCATGATGATTCATGTCATAAATGTTATTAAAAGAAATATTATGACATTATTATTTTTAAGTATTAAATTCCCACTACCATGATTAAATTTTGTCCTTAGAATTCAAAACATTATCTCATTAATCAATGGCTAGATCTTATATAATTGAAAATCCCACATCATAAAATATGGATCAAAAAACATATTATTAAAAATAATAAATGGGAAATGATTTTCATACCCTAAAAACAAGATTTTAAATATTATAGAATTAGTGACTACTCTGACATTGAAGAAAAAATCTAACAACCAATATCTATTCAAGAGCGAAAGAGAAAATATTCATCAAAATTTTCAAGATAAAAATTTATAAACTATAGCTGTGAATAATATTCATCTATATCATAAAAAATTATTATAATAAGAAAATATGTTGGTTTCAAGTCCTTTTTCTAGTGTATTAAAATTCTATCACTCTATAATTGTATAAGTAAATAAAAGTTTATATAAAAATAATTTTTTCTTCTATTATGGGTTGATCTATTTATACTTCAACTTTTATCACTATCTACATTTCACAGTATAATTTTATTGTATAATACCTAATTCAATGTTCAACATCTAAGATTTTATAAATGGTTTGTCTTATTTCCCTTCCATGTTTTGGGATCCAAAATTTTTGAATAATATCAATTGTAGTAATTATTATTCAATTTACTTTTTACATACCAATAATCACATAACCAAACATCATTATATCCTCTTAATGAGTATATAAAGGCTTATAATTCCCTCAACCACATGTTTATAATTTAGTTTAACATGATACTAAATTACCTTCTCTTTTAACATTCAATGATTTTTCACAAATTAGTAATACAAATTTACTACATTAGAATCATTATATGTTTCACAAATAATACAATTACATCATAATTAATTAAATTATTTTAAAAAATATTTCATAGATTCAAAAATTGTAGAACATTATTTATTAACCTTCAATTGTTTTAATAACTTATTATCAATATGCTCCCTTTTCATAATATAAGGTACATTTCCTTGATTAATGGGGAAATCATTTTCAATGTACACAATATTCATGTAGTCATAAAACATGATGTCAATATTTTCCTTCGTTCCATTTCATTATAATTCTTTGTGACCATTTTCTCTAATTATATTTTGGACTTTTGATCCATTCAATAATATACCTGAGTGATTATTTCAATAGTCATCAAATATATAAAAATACAACATTTCCTTATTAGATTTGTCTATTATTTGACATTCATTTATATTATTCTATTTTCCCATATAATACATATGAAATAGTGAATAATATATATGTATTTATTGCAATGAAAAATACTTCATCATCTAAAGATAATTTCAAAGAAACCATAACACATTAGAGGCTTTTCATGAGACACTCAATGTAATGGTCAACTATACACTACTTGTTGAGTATGAACTATTTACCATAAATTTTTATACTTCTAATTTTAGATTCATTGTATACAACAACTTATTCAACATTTTTCAAAAAATTACTATACATTTTCTCATCTCATTTTGTTTCTCATTATTGAAATATTATTCAAATAATTTTTATTTAAATGATTCCCCTTCCTCGAGTTCTATTTTTAATTCCTCTACAAAATTATTGATCAAGGACTACCATTGAATTGCATCTCAATTGATACAATACAGTGCATGTGTATGATTTTTATTTTATCCACATCCCAATGCAAGGAATATCTTATACAATGACTAAATACACCACTCAAATGTCATTGGGTCAATATTACAACTAAAATATGGGATATTTTTTGCATAATGAAATCCATCATTAATTATTATTTCCATAGTACTAGTTTCAACATCTGGGGAAGGCCATCGGTGATGATCTAATTAATCCTTTCAAATATATCTATATCATTTTCATTTTCATTGTATGCTATATCAGTTTAATGGTAGGGAAACCCCAACATCATCAATGAGTATTGATACCATTCATCCTTCATAGAAGCATTTTGAAAAAACGTAATGTACTCGCGTAGATAATTACATTATATAACATTATGTATAATAAAACACATTTTATATACATAACATGAATTTTAAAATTCATTTTAACTAATATCCTAATCTTAATCATAGTATATTTAGTGATATATTTAATTTCGTATCCATTATAATTATTTTTAGGAAAAAACTAAACTCTCCTAATATTTTCTCTTGGGACTATCAAACTAGGTGTGTTGTATGTCATATTTTCATGTACAAGGTTATTGTTGAGTTAGGAATGACACTCCATGTTAGAGTTTTTTCCCCTAGGTACAAATATTCCAAAACCACTTCTTCTATTATTCTGTTGAAAATGTAGAACTACATTGAAGAACCACATAATATAAACCATTATAGAATTCTGAGATGTTCATATATATATATATATCATCAATTAAAAACTTAAGATTATTTTCCCTAATATATTTTTTTTCTAAATGTTGATTCTAATCATGCTGTTAAAACTTTCTATATAAAAACTACAACAGTTTTACCCAAGAATCACAGGCCCAGTATGTTATTTTATTTCATTGGAATAAATACAAGCCTCAAATCCCAAGTAACCGAAAAAGTATAAATATTGGAAAACAATATTATGTATAGGAAAATAATATTAAATTAGGAAATAGAATATAAAACATAAAACATAAAAATAACTAATAAATGTAATCCATGAATTGTAACTGAAATTTTTATTCTTCATATCATAGTTAATGGACAAAAATGGTGAGCTCAAATGCTCAATAAGTGAAATTTTAAATGGATGAAATAATTAATAAAGGATAAAAATATCATATAAGTCTAATTAAATGAGTTTATGTGACATATATATATATATGTGTGTGTGTATCAAAATAAGGTATATTTAATATGTAAAAATAGATAACTGAATGTGATGTCATTTAACTAAAAAATATAGAAGAAACTAAATCTATAGAAAATGTAAATGGAATAATCTCATTGATAAAAGATTAATAAGTACAATGTAGGTAAATAATTAATTATTAAAAACATTATTGTTAGGTTCATGGTAACTGTATCATTAATACCTTTTGTAAGACGATTATATATTTCAGGTTGAAAAAAAAATTATTAGGAAAACCAATTCATTTATTAAGACCTCCAATGCATCAAGGGGTTATCCAAATATTTTCCCCACACATGAAATAAATCTACAATGAGTTCCTGTTATATTTAATAATAAATTAATTTCCTGAACAATGGGCGTTATCGAATAACTATATAATATAAATGATACATATTTATCAATAATTATGAATTTATTTGAATAAAAATAAATGTGAATATCATATATAAAAATGGTATACAATTATAGAAATAAAAAATAAAATTATTGGGTGTATTGAAATTTAATTTTTATTGAATATAATAATGTGATTCATTCTAGTGGACTATAACAATCACAATAGAAAGTGATACTACAAAGATGACTTTTTACACTCTTTAAATTTCATGTAAAACTAACTTGAATGGGATAATTCAATGTTAAAAAATAAATACCATGAATATTAAAATATTATTGAATAAATATATCAAAAATGGATATATATATATATATACACACATCATAAAAAAATTATGAATGTGGCCAATATGACATTCATCTCACAGATGTGAAAATAGAGATTAATATTTCATAAAATATCCATAACTTTTATAGTATTTCCTTTTGATGCCTATATTGTGGTTTATAACATGTTAAAATGTAATAATAGAAAAATAATCATATTTATGACAAAATATTTGATCTTATTATAAAATTGTATATCTCATTTGTTAGTAATCATTGATTATATACACTATTTCATGTGTTACATCCCTATTTTTTCAAGATAGTTTTGGTTTGTTACGTTTTTTTATTATTAATTAGATAATTATTATATCCAAGCCATATGTATAACATGGTGTAAATATCATATATATATATACCTATATATTAATTTGTAATAATTCTTAATATTTGTATATAAGAAATGAAATACATTGTTCATGTCGATGGTAGGCCATACATACAAATGAACACTACTTCAATATCTTTCCTATATTAAAAGGTTGAATATGAAATGATTTATATAATTTAATTATTATTATATTAAAATTTTTATTATAAATATTACATATATTTTTATATCAAAACACCCATAATTAATTTCATGTATATATTAAATGAATAAGATCATTGTAAGGAGGTGATAGTCCACTGTTAAACAAACAATGTTATCGTTTTCACATGAAACGAAGTTCATAATTTTTTGTGTAAAATAATAATTAGGAATAAATATATATATTACAAAAATATCATATATATAAAAGAAAAAATGTGTTAATAATAATTTCGACCTAGAGATGTGGTATTGTAAAAACAAGCCATTATCATTCCATGAGGCGGTTGTCCTCTGTACACATGAACGGTATGTTTGTTTCCCATTTTGTTGTGATGTGTGTATGATTATGTATAATACTTATTATAAATAAATTGAAATATATTTAGGAACCTATTTAGTTAATATAAGAAAGTAATTATAATATTTAATGTCATTCGGATGGAAAATTATACAACATGGATTATGGAACAATGTTTCAAATTTTTCAATTAACTCCTTTTAGTTTTTACAAAAACACATTCACAAATGGATTTATGCCCAAGGTGAGGAACATGGATGAGGGTATGGATGTTTGGATATTATTTGAGTATCATTTTTGATATATATCATGGATCATAGGTGTAAAAAAATTGGAAGGGTGAGTGCGTTTAATATTGGTGGAGGAGTGACATTCTTGTAAAATTCATTAAAGCTAATTACAACCAATTTTTTCAATTAATTGTAGCTCCAATAAAGGAGATTAACATATTTAATGGATTATATGATTGTAATATGTCCAAAAAATGATTTAGGATATATTTCTAGTTCATTTTAGCCCTAACATTTATGATTTGGCCTCTTATAATGATAATTTTCCACTTAATATCATTCATTAACTTAAATTCCATTATCTCATTTTATAAGAAAAAACAAGTTTAACATATTATGCATTTTAAAATATATTATTTTTAGATATAGAATCCAATTTTTCAAATTACAATCAATTTAGGGACCAAAATTAATTTAAATATAATCTCGTAGATGGGACTAAAAAGTATGGCTTTCAAGTAAACATGATCATATAATTAATAAGTTATCATACCCAATTTTAATCTAAACATTACTTCAATGATCTAAGTTGAATTAAATATTTTTCCACTGAACTAATTTTAATATAAAATAGATATAAAAAAGAATTTATCATTGTAAATAAATTTGATGGAATCATTTTTTTGAAATAAAATTTATTATATTTTAATATTCCGCAAAAAATAACACTTCAAAAAACAATACACTGTAATAAAATTATGGTGATACAATTTCAAAATTTTTGATTATTTATAAATATAAAATTTATAAAATTTCCAAAATTCCGATTTAATATTCGATTCCCTTCATATGGTGGAAGAACTTATTTTATAAAATATAGGTATTCTGTTTAAAATTTGGATTGTTATTGTATTATTATTATCAAATATATTAAATTACTAAAAAACATGTTAAATTAAAAATAAAATATTTATTAAATTAACAACAACAAATAGTTGTTATGAATTTATTTTTTAATATAAAATGTCATTATGAACATGAAAATTGTTTTTTATCGAACCATTCCAATTATTTACAACTGGTTCGTATATTAATTTCATAATAAATTATAACCGACTAATTTGAACATATATATTCAAAAATTTTCTCGTTCAACTCATAAACATAAATTTAAGGTCTGTGAATTTTTATATTACTTAATAATATCTTAATAATATGTATCTGTTCGGTAAAATTCAGTCTTTCTCATAATGTGAACTTCCAAAAAAATATGGGTTTTCAAGTAATGAAAGCTAGATTTGTGTTTAATTAATATAAAGTTTTGGAATTGATTTATTTAATATATTAGATATATCTTAACGTCATGGTTACTTATATTCATGTATACACCTAGTGTTTTATGTCACACAAGTCATTATATATAATTTTTGTACTTTAGAAATTTATAGTGTGAAATTATATAACTTAATTGTAATTATACATTCATAGGTGAAGTAAAATATTAATGACAAATATAATTTTAATAAAATAAAATTTATAGTTTTATAAATATAAGTATTTTTCATTACTATTGGAAAGAAATTAATTTCAAATAGAATTTAAAATTTTCACTCAATCATAATTTTTAAATTCTTATTTTATATAAGATAATTTTTTATACAAATTCAAATTATAAAACATTCAATATTTATATTTTAAAATTGATACCCATTAAAAGTTAATTAATTTTTATCTTAGAAAATATCACTTTTAATGCATAATATTTCAATTCGAATTATCTTAATTCAATCAATCATATTTATTGAATTTAATTTTTTTTCCCAAATATGTAAAATCTATATTTAATTATGAACATTCTGTATTAGTTATTAATAAATAGTTTAGGATAAAATTATTTTGTGTTTATAGAATAGATATTTATTAAAACAAAATATTATGTTTAATTATTTTTAACGTTCATTTAAAAATTATTAGTAACCGGTGTAATCATTTTAAAAAAACTGTAAACAATATTTTTATTATTTACATAATATCATACATTACCACCACCGAAATTTCAAGGATATAACTATGAATGTTATATAAAAATATTTAATCATTTTTTAAGATCGTTGTTCTATTTAATGGTTACTTTTGAATCACAAAAATTTATAATGAGACATACCATAAAATATTAGGGTATTATATTCTAACATCATTAATATATTATGTATTCAAATATTATACTTCTAATTGTTAAACATGGAATTGTAATTTTAAAATAAAATTATGGAAATCTCATATTCAAAAAATGTCTTAACAAAATATCATCTTAAAAGGGAGTACTGAAAATGTAGAGGTAATTAAAAACATGGGGTTCTAATAGGATAAAATTAGTCAGATTTCAAAACACAGTCATATAAATTATATCTAATTATCATGTTCTGATGTAGAGTGATAGATAACATAGTATTTATAAATATTACAATTATAATCCCAAAAATTTGTGATTAGTTATGTGTACATTGATTTCTAATTAAGAAAAGTAATTTTATTAAAATTGTGATCCACATTTCTTTTCCTAGATTGAGTTTCTCATTTAGTATCTTAATAATAACTTGTGATATTAAAAATTCTTCATTCCTTTCATAATCATAATTTCATCCAGTGATTGTTCTTTGATGTATATCCATATTAGTTATTAAATCTATATATTTACTTAAAAACACATTTTTTTGAATGATGCATTTTAAAAATCATAAAATCCACTAGTCACACATTAATCCATTAAATGATTTCTAAATCCGTAATTGTTAGAATGGGTTATCCAATATGTTAAATTATTTTTTAATCTCAATCAAATAATTTCCATATTCTAACATTATCAATTCTATATATAGTTTCCTTAAGTCTCATAAAAAATTTATCTATCCAAAATCTAAGACCAAAACGTTTTATAGAATTCCACTAAATATAAAAAATAAAAATAATATAATATATCTATAAAATGTGCAGTGTTAATTATCACATACTATATATATTAATAAATTATTATCCCATAAACCATTATGAAAACAAGAATTCTTCCAAGAGTAGATTACACGGTTGTAGTGTGTATTCCATAAATCCAAACATCCGATAATACCAGCAAAATAATCATAGATATATAAATCTTTTTGTGTCCAATACAATCTCATAAATATATATTTAATTTTATCTAATAATACGTACTATATTTATGCTTATATTTTACCTGTCATGTATTACCAAAAAGACAAAAAAATAATAGAATCATTTCTCTTGATTACTGGTGTTATTTATCATGTGATTCTAAGAAGTACTATAGTGAAATCCATATATATTTCATGTTTCCAATAACTATAAAATTATCAATAAAATAATCCAATGACATAACTCATTAATTTAAACATAATAATATTAATCAATCCTATTCATTTATGGTTGTAGGAGAAGCATTAATATGATTCACTAGTCTCTTCTAGGATATAGTCCATTGATTCCTGAGACATTGATCTGTGTAGTGAACCTTCTCTTTGAGGTTGAATACTTTTAGATCAAAAACATATATCCTAAACCTTCAATAAAACCCCTTGGGAAATTATCTTCACAATTTTATTAAATTTCTATTCCTTTTCAGCAGCTACCATGGCGTTTCTTCCTACAATTTTTACAGGTGGAAAAATAATTCATCTCTTTCATCCCATTATCCTACTATTTCCCAGCTATACTATTTTTCTTTTTTTCCCTCCAATTACATTATACGTTGATATTTATTTATTTATCTTGTTAGCACATGATATGATCTATTTGTATGATGAGAATGTTAGGGAGACCTGAACCCTTCAAAAGATTGGGATAATACCATAAACGATTTCATTATTCTTATTATTTGGGTCATTTTTATTTGTGAGGAATCCATTTTTATGTGATGTGAAATTTATAAATTATGGAAAACTCTAGAATATTTCATATCATTACAAAACATTACTCGCAATACAAGAACTATTGCATTTCTAAACATAAATTAAAATTTTTATTCATAGATAATCTCCAAAATATGGGTTTTTTGGTGTGTTATTATGTATTTATCCTCAAATAATATGATAAGGTTATGATCTAAAATTAAAGATTTTTTAAAATAAGTAATGTGGTTTCTAGAAAAATTTCTCTGATAAAAACAATAATTAGCCCGACCCAAAAAGATAGGGGGCAGTTCCACAATTTATTTCATTTCCATGATTACAAGGAATCACATAAATAATGAACAATTAAATATAGTGGTCTTAAAACAAGATACATATATTAATATTAACTTAGAATGTAAAATATTTCAATACAACATAGTGAACCCTTTGAAAACACCATTAATCTTCTATGATAACCATACATATTATTAAAAACAATGATAGTATCATATTAGGGAAAAGCGTAATAAATGGGTGGGATCATATGCTCAGTAAGGGAAAGAATATAGAGGAAGATATCAGAATGAAAAGTAAAATGTTATTAATGGTGAATAACTAAAAAATATATAATGAACAAATAATATTAAAAATAGATAGAAATAAGTAAAAGTTGATCAAATACATCCATATATATAATCACAAGTGAATGAAATTTAACAAAGGACATTAAACTAGTCCAATAGTAACATGGAATATCAATCAGTAATTTCATAATGAGTAATTCATACTATGGGATGTCTAAAAAATAACATCATGGCCATGACTAAGATATATAAATAAATGTGAAAGTCTTAAGTGAAAACCTGGTATAGTTTGTCTCATGAGTCGGAAAGATGCATTAAGGGGTTATAACTAGCCCCCACATAACTTTTACTAAGCCCATTGAATTACTCTTGTGGTTAGGGTGAATCATGGTCATCATATATATTCATATTAAAAATATAATATGAACATCAAATAATTTCCCCATAAGGTAAACATAATCATAAACTGTATAGAGTAATATGGTGAATTGTATCGAGAAAGTACATCTCTTGTAAAAATGATCATAAGCCATTAAATAAAATATTGTAGATTGTATAATAGGATATACACATCCATTAAGAATAACAATAAATATAGGATGTATCAATAGATGTAAATAGTCTTAGTAAAAAATTTAATATTTCTTGAGAGAAATAAAAATTTTAATTTAAATAATTTTTTTTTAAATGGTAAATTACAAATGGAAATATTTTACTGGTAAATGATTTGGAAATATTTTAAAGGTTAAATAAAAAAATTAGTGAATCATGATATCAGGAAAAGACACACATTATATATAAGATAAAAATTTAATCTCCAACAAGATTTTAAAATATGAAATATTTAATTTATAATTTTTAAAAGAATGAGGGAGCATTAACCAAATGAATCTTTTATGTGTATTTTTCATAAATACACAAAATATAATTGAAAATTAAACATATGATAGTAAAAATTCATTTTTAAATTATAAATTTCATGAAATGATAAATAGAGTATATGAGTAACCCAAATAATATAAATTCTGTTATGAATTCCATTACCACTATGAAAATAGTGGATCTATTTGCCCGATAAAATTAATGATCACTAACTTAAATATTTAATAACATAAATATAAGAATATTATTACAAATATATATCAATAGTGAATATACATACACAATACACATGAAATAATTGGTGAATAATTCATATCTCCTATAAATAAATTTTAGATAAGAAACTATTACCTTATGTCTAAAAGACTTCTTCACTTTAACATGATAACCTTGATAAGGGAGGTAATGTAACAACCAAGGTAAATAAATAATATGAAATTTTCTTATTTATCCAAATTTGTGAATAAAATATTAAAATTTCTTTAAAAGGGGGACACTATGCTCGATGGCGTACCCAACACGCAACAACGAGTTTCTTGGGAATCTTACGTTGCACTATAATAATAAAATAATATTATTTTAAATGGTAGTTAACATGTAGCCATTGTATTGGCGGGAATGGATAGAAATAAATAAAATATGATTATATATGTTTTTAAATGTTTTTACATTTACCCAATAAAAGATAATGGCTTAAAATACGGAAAGAATTCAATTTTAGGCTTTTTTACCCTAATTTTCACTAAAGGTTCACTTATCGCCTTTTGATGGAGAACTTTCATTAAAAATAGTTTTGATCACTCTTATAAATTATTTTGGACCAAATAAAACTCTTCTTTAGAATTGGGACATCAAAATTTACTTTTTGTAAATTTTCAGTATCATTCCGATAAAGTTCATTTTTTTAATGAATAGTGTAAAATGTTGTTTTTTAATTCAAAACCTCTTTTTAATCTAATTTATTTATATTATTTGATTATCTTTTGAATTGGTTTTAAAGTGAAATTAGAAAATATTTTTACCATTAAATCAAATAGTGATCGTTGGAATTAATTTTCACTTTGAAATCGGACTTAAACTAGTGTCAATCTTTTGATACTTATTGTTTCATAAAAACACGCTATTTCCTCTGACAGCGGGAATTAATTATTAAATTAATTAATTCAACTTATAAGTTGTGAATTTTGTAAAATGGACTTCATTTTTGAATTCGGAATATCAAATATAGCTTAGGTTGAATTTTTAGTAATTTTCTGAAAAACTTCAATTTTTTATGAATAGTGAAACCACTAAGTGGTACTTATAAAAACTTATTTTCCATTTAAATAAAATTTTGCCATCATTGTGTTTTGAATTTAAAAAATCAGACATACATGGTTTTCATTAAGAAGTAAAATGTGGTTCAATGGGATGAAAATAATTTTTTGGTGAATAGTAACTTATTAAGTTCTTAATCGCGATTAGTGGTAATTGGTGTAGTTTAAGGTAAAAATAATGCTTTAGTCAAATAATATGAGCTTGACACATGTCCTACCCTCTTTGTTTGTGTCATGGCCGACCAAGACAAGCCATGGGTCAACTTGGGGACCCCATGGAGACACTTTGGTTGGGAAATGACATAAATAACTTTTTATTTAATGTAAAAGTCAAAATGACACAAACATCATATGTTTTACGAAAACAATTTTTATATGGGGTTATAATAATCAGATTATTGATTATAAATAGTCATTGGAAAACTAAAAATATTTCCTACATCATATTATTTTTTTTTATAATTTTTTGACATTAAATAAATTAAATTATTTATGACATAATAATGATGCAGCGATGACATCATTATATGACGATTTAAATAAAATGTAAAGATAATGTAAAATCAATGAACTAAACATGTCAAAAACTTATTGGATGGGTGGATTTAGAACCCTTATCACCTTATCCACGAATTATATCAATGTGGGACCTTTTAAAACCGAAACACATTTTCAAATAAAGTAATATTTCTTCACTTTCCAAAAGTGCCCCTCCTCTCCTCTTATAAAAGGCCCCCACCTCTACCTCATTTCACACACTCCTCAATCCTTTGGCTCGGCCAAAAACTGCCCATTTACTCTCTCCACATCCCTCCCCTCATCCTAGAGGATTCCCTTTGGGCATAAACCTTTCAAAGGAAGCCTTTAGGCTCAAATCAAAAGGAGTTACACTTTTAAAGGTAATTCATTCTATCATGTTCATTTGTTTTATTTTACTTCTCCAACCACCTAAACTCTTTATATTTACTTCTTTTGTAACAACACCAGTATCTTAAATATACTAGGATGTTTTTAAAAGATTTATTCGAGCTACACTCTCACACAACTACATCAAATGGTTAAATAACATACGGTTTCCGTGGATGGTGAAATTCTGCCTCCCGAAATGATGATTGTTCAATACTCATTTAACACCTTTAAAGGTGGCCATTATGATGTCACTATTTTTATATATGATATATAATATGTTTATTTTTTCCTTAATCTTCTGTTTTTTTTCATTTTGGGCATACCTTTATGGTTTCCATTATGGGTAAACGCGATATCTTCATTTGAGGAAGTGCGGACTACCGCCCCCTCAAAGTGATGTGATTCGTTAATGCCATATGTGGGACGTATAAAGGATGGATTTAATTTTATTATATATGATGTTATACTGGAATTATTATATTCCTCTATATCATTATTATTTCTTTCCATTAAATTATGAGATAGAAATGAAAGTAGCGTTCATGCGTACGTACGGCTTACCGTCTCCATGAACGGTGCATTTCATTTCTTATCCCCAAATGTAATTTACTATTATAATTACATGTATATAATGGATATATATGATGAATTATACATCTAAATTATGAATATAATTCTGGAATTAAAATATACATACCTCTCATTTAGTTTTAATTCCATTAATATGACAAAGAAATGAATGTAGTGTTCATGCGTACGTACGACTTACCGTCTCCATGAACGGTGCATTTCATTTCTTACCTCTAAATGATTATGTGATATTATAAATACATTTATATTATAGATATATAAGATATATATGATATCCAAATCAGGAATTTCATTCTGGATATAAAGAACCTTTGACCACACGAACAACATGTAATTGTAAGAAGTCCACTTTCGACTTAAGAACCAAATATCGAAAAAACAAACATTATTAACATAGATGATTACATAATGTTTATAACATGTAAATAATTGATATAAAAGGAATAATGAACTTGTAAAAGGTTCTTAAGAATGTAGAAATTAACTCAAGTTTATTATTCAGGAGATTAATGAACAGTCGGGTCGAGTCGGATACAAGGTAAGGGATCCTACTCCTCTCTTTCTTTTTTAAGTACACACTTTTATGTCATTTCTTTTTAAGGATAATATTTCCTGTTATTGGGATGATCTTTTATATTACAATTACTGAAATTTTTATGTTCATGTGATGAGAGACCCTGTTCTCTCTCATCAATCCATTTTGGACTTTTTGAGTGGCGCTGTTAGTCTGCCGAACTTTCGTAAGAGATCTAACCTCTCTCTTTCTTTTTAAGTACTCTCCTTTATGTCACTTATTTTAAGCAACTCTTTTTAATGTTGGGGGATGTTCTTTTATATTCCTCTTTCTTTAAATTTTATTTTAATGTGATAAGATACCCTATTTGATCTCATCAATCCATATTCGGAAGTTTAATGTGGCGCCATTAGGCTGCCGAGTTTTCGTAAGGGGTTTTTCATTTCACTTTTATTACCGTGAGATTTATGCTACATTTGCCAAAAATTCCATTGAGTGGTGTATGTACTGCCCATTATTCTACTCTTTGTGTAATATACTTTCGTTTATGAGTATTTACAACAATGATCTATTGTCCTTCTTTCATTGGGTGTATGTCTTGAAAGATACCCAAGTCGGTAAGGGAACCTTTCACCCTCCTCTTTTTTAAAAGACTTCTTTTGTTGGGTCTTTTAATTTACATATTTTTATGTTGGGATATGTTCTCATATATCCTTATTGATGTAAATTTTATGTCCAAGTGATGAGATACACTTTTTATCTCTCACCAACTAATTTTGATGTGATGCCGTTAGGCGGTCTAGGGAACTTTTTAACCCAATTTCGATTTCATTGGGTTCAACATGTGGTCATTGAATATGTCATCCATTGAATATGTGTGAATGACATTTTATTGTTTTAAACTTAATATCCTCTTATATTGGGTGTATTTATATTTTTCACACATATTTTTGAGATTGATTTGTCCTTAATTTAAGGATACTTTCTTTATAAGGGATTTCATCACATTTGACATTTCTATTGAGGGTTCATTGTTGTTATGCACAAATTCAATCTTATATGGTGTATATACTATCCTTTGGAGTATTATATCATAAATCCATTTATTCTCATGATATTATAAAGTTCTAACTAAATGTTATTCCTCAATTATTTTATTCAACTGTCACTAATTTTGGTAAAACCCCATTAACCAAAATATCATTTTAAATGTTTTAATTATTTGTTCTTATTAATATCCATGTTTTTAAAATGGTTTTATGGATTTATTTATATGGATATTAATGGTTTAAAATTTTAAGCTTCAAGGTGGTATGGGACACTTTGATTCAAAAATCTCTTTATTAAATGTTTTAAATGGTTTTGAAATGGTTTTTAATGCATTTATTATTTGAATATCCTAAAATATTATATTGTGATTGAAATGTGGAAATGTTATGTTTCCTTTATTCATGTTTTATGTGATACGATTATGTTATGGTTCTTGGGCATTGTTATGAAGAACGGGTGGTTCCGTGATAAACTAAGGGTGGGTGAGCCCGATATAGCTCTCCAATGTATTGGGTAACGCGAAGGAGTGAAACGTTAAGGTTTCTCCGAAGAGATTTAGGGAATATACTGTGATGGGTATTCCAAACGTAACCAAGAGGGTTACTCCCTACGTAATAATGTTATGAATGCCTCAAGTTACCTTTATGTCATATGATTTCTATGATTTTATGAGGTATGTTAAAGTGCCTATGCTTTATGGGTAAAGTATGATTTCATTCTTATGTATACATGTACTCATGATTCCTTTCCATATTTTTATATCCCTTACTGAGCTTTTTATGCTCATCCCAAGTTTTTGAAATGTTTTTCACAGGTCAAGGGAAGGGTACATGATGTGATGACAGTGTCAAGGATGTGTCAACAAAGAATCCATGTTTTATTTTAAATATGTTTCCGTTGATGGGAAGAATGAATACTGTCTTTCATGTAACCACTTTGTCTTAATATGGAATGTAATGCAAGTTTCATGATCTAATTCTCTAAAACTCTAAACCTGAAAAGATCCTCAATGTGTAATCTTGTAATAACTCAAGATTAAGTAAGGTTTAAGGCTGGGGCCTTATAGTTGGTATCGAAGGCCGGTTTAGATAACTTTAGAGGTTAGGGTATTCTTTAAGCATAAGTGACATTACCATAATGGTTAGGATTTCAGAAAGAGTCCTAGTTTTAGATAAAGTGAATGAGTAAGAATATCTTAGTGTTTACCTTCCTCATTAGTACATGATGGTTTTGTTGATATACGCACACTGACATTTTTGGTTTTAGTAAATGGCTGGATCTAGTAGGCACCAAAGTGACAATGGGTTTGAAGGAAACTGTGGTGGTTCTCTGATTAAGATACTGGATGAGATGGGGGATTCAGTGAGGAATCTCATAGTTGTTCTAAACCAACTATCAAGGAGTCATGATCAATCACTTCAACCTTGGTGAGTTCTCTAATGCATCATGTACGAGATGTCCAAATCGATGTGGAAATTCAGGTAATAATTATTAAGGTAACCATTAGGGTTTATATGATCCTTACTTTTGAGGTAATTATGGGTTATTATATGATATGATGGAAAATGAAGGGACTGAGATAATCATGAGGATAAAATATGTTATGATTATTCTTGAAGATTTTATCTCATTTTGGGGAATGTTTTAAGAATTATATAGTTTTGGAAAAAGGACAACACGCAGACCGTGTGACATCCCGTCGCGTCGGACAAAGCTACGGGAATCGAACCCACAACCAATGTGCGACTGGTATTTATCGCCTACCACTAGACTACGTGAAGTCCCTGGTTAGTTTGACCGATTATTTCTAGTTATATGATTTTATGAATTAATAGTAAGTTGATTTTGGGTTATTTATGAAAATGATTAACCTATCATGGAGGATATGTGATTAGGTTAATTATTTTTCAATATGAGACTTTAGGAGAAACTGATGTTGTTTGGAGATAAATGTTACGATTTAACTTGGAAGACTATGTGACTAAATCCTTCAAATATTTGAGTTTCAATCTTAGTTTTGTTTACTTTGAATAATTTTATGGACAAATTGATTATAGAATGGTCCTATTTGAACTTTGGGTTTTGTTGGACAATTTTTGGCGGTTAAGAATAGATTTTCTTTTTATAAAGGGTTATCCTTTTCTGGATTATCTGATCTTGTAATAACCTTTTTGGTTTTTGTTATAGTCTAAATACATGGGAAGTATATAGTTTTATTTTGTGGATTAGCTGATTCTCTAGAAGTTGATTATATTACTCTTAATGTGAACAAGTCTTCCAAAAAACTCGTCTTTTGGAGAAAATATGAGTTTGTGTAAGGAATCTAATAAAAGTTGAAAGTCAATATGATATATGATTATGTTTCCTTATGAATATATTCCTCAATAAAAAGTAACTTAAAACAAAAATGTTGTCTATTAACTATTCGTACTGGGGAATCGAATACCGTTTAACCCATCACAAGTTTGTGATTTTCTCGTGCTTAACTTTCTCCTAAACATGTTTTCTATCATTCTCCATCAGAAAATGACCCTTTGTTTTTTCATCCATGTCCATATTTTCATACTTGGAATCCTAGTATGGGTTAACTCGGGTGACCTTTGTACTTATCATTCTTTATTTTAAAGTAATTGTTTTACCGACTCTTGTTCCAATGTTGGATTTTCAAGGATGTTTCCAAGATCAATTTTAAAATTGCGAGGACGCAATTCCCAAAAGGGGGGAAGGATGTAACACCCCTGGTAAATAAAGACTATTAAATTTTCTTATTTATCCAAATTTGTGAATAAAATATTAAAATGTCTTTAAAAGGGGTACGCTATGCTCGATGGTGTACCCAACACGCAACAACGAGTTTCTTGGGAATCTTACGTTGCACTCTAACAATAAAATAATATTATTTTAAATGGTAGTTAACATGTAGCCGTTGTATTGGCTTTAATGGATAGAAATAAATAAAATATGATTATATATGTTTTTAAATGTTTTTACATTTATCCAATAAAAGATAATGGCTTAAAATACGGAAAGAATTCAATTTTAGGCTTTTTTACCCTAATTTTCACTAAAGGTTCACTTATCGCCTTTTGATGGAAAATTGTCATTAAAAATAGTTTTGATCACTCTTATACATTCTTTTGGACCAAATAAAATCCTTCTTTAGAATTGGGACATCAAAATTTACTTTGTGTAAAATTTCGGTATCTTTCCAATAAAGTTCATTTTTTAAATGAATAGTGTAAAATGTTGTTTTTTAATTCAAAACCTCTTTTTAATTTAATTTATTTATATGATTAGATTATATTTTTAATTTGTTTTAAAGTGAAATTAGAAAATATTTTTACCATTAAATCCAATAGTGATCGTTGGAATTAATTTTCACTTTGAAATCAGACTTCAACTAGTGTCAATCTTTTTATTCTTATTGTTTCATAAAAACACGCTATTTGCTCTGATAGCGGGAATTAATTATTAAATTAATTAATTCAACTTATATGTTGTGAATTTTTTAAAATAGACTTCATTTTTGAATTCATAATATCAAATATAGCTTAGGTTGAATTTTTGGTAATTTTCTGAAAAACTTCAATTTTTGATGAATAGTGAAACCACTAAGTGGTACTTATAAAAACTGATTTTCCATTTAAATGAAATTTTTCCATCATTTTGTTTTGAATTTAAAAAATCCGACATACATGGTTTTTATTAAGAAGTAAAATGTGGTTCAATGGAATTAAAATAGTTTTTTGGTGAATAGTAACTTATTAAGTTCTTAATCGCGATTAGTGTTAATTAGTGTAGTTTAAGGTAAAAATAATGCTTTAATCGAATAATATGATCTTGAAACATGTCCTACCCTCATTGGATGTGTCATGGACGACCAGGAAAAGCCATGGGTTAACTTGGGGACCCCATGGAGACACATTGGTTGGGAAATGACATAAATAACTTTTTATTTAATGCAAAAGTCAAAATGACACAAACATCATATGTTTTACGAAAACAATTTTTACATGGGGTTATAATAATCATATTTTTGATTATAAATAGTCATTGGAAATCTAAAAAGATTTCCTACATCATATTATTTTTTTTATAATATTTAGACATTAAATAAATTAAATTATTTATGACATAATAATGATGCAGTGATGACATCATTATTTGACGATTTAAATAAAATGGAAAGATAATGTAAAATATATGAACTAAACATGTCAAAAACTTATTTTATGGGTGGATTTAGAACCCGTATCACCATATACACGAATTATATCAATGTGGGACCTTTTAAAACCGAAACACATTTTCAAATAAAGTAATATTTCTTTACTTTCCAAAAGTGCCCCTCCTCTCCTCTTATAAAAGGCCTCCACCTATACCTCATTTCACACACTCCTCAAGCCTTTGTCTCGGCCAAAACCTGCCCATTTACTCTCTCCACATCCCTCCCCACATCCTAGAGGATTACCTTTGGGAATAATCCTTTCAAAGGAAGCCTTTAGCCTCAAATCAAAAGAAGTTACACTTTTAAAGGTAATTCATTCTCTCATGTTCATTTGTTTTATTTTGCTTCTCCAACACCCTAAACTCTTTTTATTTACTTCTTTTGTAACAAAACCAGTATCTTCAATATACTAGAATGTTTTTATAAGATTTATTCGAGCTACACTCTCACACAACTACATCAAATGGTTAAATAACATACGGTTTCCGTGGATGGCGAAATTCTTTCTCCCGAAACGATGATTGTTCCATACTCATTTAACACCTTCAAAGGTGGCCATTATGATGTCACTATTTTTATATATGATATATAATATGTTTATGTTTTCCTTAAGCTTCTGTTTTATTTCATTTTGGGCATACCATTATGGTTTCCATTATGGGTAAACGTGATATCTTCATTTGAGGAAGTGTGGACTACCGCCCACTCAAAGTGATGTGATTCGTTAATGCCATACGTGGGACGTATAAAGGATGGATTTAATGTTATTATATATGATGTTATACTGGAATTGTTATATACCTCTATATCATTATTATTTCTTTCCATTAAAGTATGAGATAGAAATGAAAGTAGCGTTCATGCGTACGTACGGCTTACCGTCTCCATGAACGGTGCATTTCATTTCTTATCCCCAAATGTAATGTACTATTATAATTACATGTATATAATGGATATATATGATGAATGATACATCTAAATGATGAATATAATTCTGGAATTAAAATATACATACCTCTCATTTAGTTTTAATTCCATTAATATGACAAAGAAATGAAAGTAGTGTTCATGCGTACGTACGGCTTACCGTCTCCATGAACAGTGCATTTCATTTCTTACCTCTAAAGGATTATGTGATATTATAAATAAATTTATATTCTAGATATATATGATATATATGATATCCAAATCATTAATGTCATTCTGGATATAAAGAACCTTTGACCACGAGAACAATATGTAATTGTAAGAAGTCCACTTTTGACTTAAGAACCAAATATCGACAAAACAAACATTATTAACTTAGATGATTACCTAATGTTTAGAACATGTCAATAATTGATATAAAAGGAATAATTAACTTGTAAAATGTTCTTAAGAAAGTAGAAATTAACTCAAGTTTATTATTCAGGATATTAAAGAATGGTCGGGTCGAGTCGGATACAAGGTAAGGGATCATACTCCTCTGTTTCTTTTTAAGTACACACTTTTATGTCATTCCTTTTAAAGCTCATCTTTCATGTTATTGGGATGATCTTTTATATTAAACTTACTGTAATTTTTATGTTCATGTTATGAGAGACCCTATTCTCTCTCATCAATCCATTTTGGACGTTTTGAGTGGCGTCGTTAGGCTGCCGAACTTTCGTAAGAGATCTAACCTCTCTCTTTCTTTTTAAGTACTCTCGTTTATGTCACTTCTTTTAAGCTAATCTTTGTAATGTTGGGGGATGTTATTTTATATTCCTCTTGCTTTACATTTTATTTTAATGTGATAAGATACCCTATTTGATCTCATCAATCCATATTCGGATGTTTTATGTGGCGTCGTTAGGCTGCCGAGTTTTCGTAAGGGATTTTTCATCTCACTTTTATTACCATGAGATTTATGCTACATTTGCCACAAATTCCATTGAGTGGTTTATGTACTGCCCATTATTCTACTCTTTGTGTAATATACTTTCTTTTATGAGTATTTACAACAATGATCTATTGTCCTTTTTTCATTGGGTGTTTGTCTAGAAAGATACCCAAGTCGGTAAGGGAACCTTTCACCCTCCTCTTTTTTAAAAGACTTCTTTTGTTGGGTCTTTTAATTTACATATTGTTATGTTGGTATATGTTCTCATATATCCTTATTGATGTAAATTTTATTTCCAAGTGATGAGATACACTGTTTATCTCTCACCAACTCATTTTGATGTGATGTAGTTAGGCTGTCAGGGGAACTTTTTAACCCAATTTCGATTTCTTTGGCTTCAACATGTGGTCATTGAATATGTCATCCATTGAATATGTGTGAATGACATTTTATTGTTTTAAACTTAATATACACTTATATTGGGTGTATTTATATTTTTCACACATATTTTTGAGATTGATTTGTCCTTAATTTAAGGATACCTTCTTTATAAGGGATTTCATCACAATTGACATTTCTATTGAGGGTTCATTGTTGTTATGCACCAATTCACTCTTATATGGTGTATATACTGTCCTTTGGAGTATTATATCATGAATCCATTTATTCTCATGATATTATAAAGTTCTGACTAAATGTTATTCCTCAATTATTGTATTCAAGTGTCACTAATTTTGGTAAAACCCCTTTAACCAAAATATCGTTTTAAATGTTTTAATTATTTGTTCTTATTAATATCCATGTTTTCAAAATGGTTTTAAGGATTTATTTATATGGATATTAATGGTTTAAAATTTTAATCTTCAAGGTGTTATGGGACACTTTGATTCAAAAATCTATTTATAAAATGTTTTAAATGGTTTTGAAATGGTTTTTTAATGAATTCATTATTTTAATATCTTAAAATGTTGTATTGTGATTCAAATGTGGAAATGTTATGTTTCCTATATTCATGTTTTATGTGATACGATTATGTTATGGTTCTTGGGAATTGTTATGAAGAACGGGTGGTTCCGTGATAAACTAAGGGCGGGTGAGCCCGATATAGCTCTCCAATGCATTGGGTAACAGGAAGGAGTGAAACGTTAAGGTTTCTCCGAAGAGATTTAGGGAATATACTGTGATGGGTATTCCAAACGTAACCAAGAGGGTTACTCCCTACGTAAGAATGTTATGAATTCCTCAAGTTACCTTTATGTCATATTATTTCTATGATTTTATGAGGTATGTTAATGTGCCTATGTTTTATGGGTAAAGAATGATTTCATTCTTATGTATACATGTACTCATGATTCCTTTCCATATTTTTATATCCCTTACTGAGCTTTTTATGCTCCTGCCAAGTTTTTGAAATGTTTTTCACAGGTCAAGGGAAGGGTACATGATGTGATGACAGTGTCAAGGATGTGTCAAGAAAGAATCCATGTTTTATTTTAAATATGTTTCCGTTGATGGGAAGAATGAATACTGTCTTTCATGTAACCACTTGGTCTAAATATAGAATGTAATGCAAGTTTCATGATCTAATTCTCTAAAACTCTAAACCTGAAAAGATCCGCAATGTGTAATCTTGTAATAACTCAAGATTAAGTAAGGTTTAAGGCTGGGGCCTTATAGGTAAGGTGAGGATAAAAATTATAATTAAAAAATAATATGAAGGAATGTTTTACCTTTTTAGTGTCATCTCCTTGAAGAAATCCTTATGTCAGTGGGAAATGGAATTTTGCTGAGACGAGAAGGGACAGAATGTGGGGAAGTGAATTTAGACAGGAATTAGGAAGAATATTACAAATATAAAATTTTTATAATGTGTATGGATAATAGGTGTGGAGTGGATATATTTAAAGTGGAAGAGATAAGAATTTTTTTGTTTATATTATTTATTAGTTTATTATTTTTTCCCATTACCATAATTACTCTTGATTGTTGTTATTAAATACCTTAACTAGTGTTAGTGAATTCTAATTAATGGATTATTACATAAGAAATGTATAAAAAAATTATTTATTTGGCTTAAAATGTTAAATAAAAAAATTACCATATTTCACTATTTTAATTGACCGGACCACTCTGGTCCATTCCGTTGTGAAAATATGGTGTTTGAGGTGTTTATGGAGGTCTATTTTACTCATCCCCAACACTTTTTCTATTTTAACATTCTGTAAACCATAGCATTAGTGACCCTCGATGAACAGTTACAATGGTAGACAATTGTAAACAGTGCCAATAGTGAGGTCTAATGGTAACCTATCTTCCCATTCCCAAATTTCCAATTTTATAAACTGTTCCATTAGTGATCAGTTCTATCTATAACCTCTTATGGTAACCTCTCTTTCCATTTCCAAATTTCTAATTCTATGAACAGTTCCTTCAGTGAACAGTTCTATTGGTAACCTCTAACGGTGACCTCTATTTCCTTTGTCAACTTTCAAATTCTATGAACAGTTCCTTCAGTGAAAAGTTATATCGGTAACCACTAATGGTAACCTCCCTTTCCTTTGCCAAAATTTCCAATTCTATGAATAGTTCCATCCGTGAACAGTTCTATCAGTAACCTCTAACAACATCCTCTCATTCCATTGCCAAGTTTTCAATTCTATGAATAGTTCCATCAGTGAACAGTCATTTCGTTAACCTCTAATGGTAACCTCTCTTTCTTTTCCAAATTTCTAATTCTATGAATAGTTCCATCAGTAAACAGTTCAATCAGTATCCTTTAATGGTAACCTCTCTTTCCTTCTCAAAATTTCCAATTCTATGAACAGTATCATCAGAGAACTGTTCTATCATTAACCAAAAATCATAACCACTCATTTTTTTCCAAATTTCCATTTCTATGAATAGTTCAATCGGTGAATAGTTTTATCGATAACATCTAACAGTAACCACTCTTTCCATTTACAAATTTCAAATTTAATGAATAGATCCATCGGTGAATAGTTCTATCGGTAACCTCTCTTTCCTTTTCCAGATTTTGAGTTATGTGAACTATGATTCTAGAACAGTTGGGGTAAAATGTTCAATCAGTGAGGTTCTAATGATGAGGTTCCAGAACATCATTCAATCAGTGAGTTTCTAACGTTATGGTTCATGAACAATGTTCTATCAGTGAGGTTCATGAACAATGTTCTATCGGTGAGGTTCTAATGGTGAGGTTCATGAACTGTGCTCTATCGGTGAGGTTCTTAAACAATGTTCTATCAGTGTGGTTCTAATAGTGAGGTTCATGAATATTGTTTTTTCTTTTCCAAATTTTGAGTTCATGAATACTGTTTCAATCTTCCTAAAGTTTGGCCACTTTATCATTTTACATTGATGTAAAATGCATTTAAAGCCTCATTTTATGAAATTTAAGGCCGATTCAAATTCTATACATCCTATATTAATTATTCCTATGGTTTTGGATGTTTTTACTTGGTCAAATCTTCTTGGTTTAATGTGATCCTATTTTATTTGGAAATCAAGCGTATCTAAAACTGCCGCTCTGTTAAATCTTTTAATGGGATGGGGTATCTTCCTCCCTAATTCTCCCCCTTTGTTCATAACTATGAGATGATGGAACCTTTCATTATATTCCGTATGATTTTCATAATCCAACTTACTCCTAGGATTAGTTCCTCTCTGTTTTTGATGCAACCAAGTAGTATCAATCAATCTTCGATATAAGTTTTAATCTATCATCACTATTTTGGGTTCACCTCCTTCGGTTTCGCCTAGCCCTTATTTGGAATATTTTTCCCATGTTTATAATACGCTTTTATTTTGTGTGTTCTAGTGTGGGGGTGTCTCTGCATCCTCGGGGGGATACATTTGTCACGTGGGAGGAGATCATAACATGTTGTGTGTCTCATTCTCGTATATAAGAATGTTAAGAACTGTTTGAGGTAGTGGATTCATTGCTTCATTTTTCTTTTACACGCAATTGTATTGTTAGAATGTTTTATCCCACCAGATGACAATGGACATAACATAATATATATTAAATCTTGATAAATAAATTAATATCGATCGTATGTTATTGCCTCTTGTTTTTCTAGATAGTGTAATATATATGTTAACATTGTATAGATGTTCGTTCTTGATAGAAATTGGTAAAGAACGTAAATCGGAATTAATTGAAAATTGTTTGGATAAAGAAAAAGAGGTATGTAAAGGAATCTGGTTCATCTTGTTGTAATTTTTATTTTTATCAAAATGGTGCAGTACGCATTTTTAATTTATTTGTGATAGCTTATTATTTAGGTTTCCTGAATATGAAACCTACGTATAATAAATTAGTTATTTCAAAAAAATTATTTGATTAATAAATCCGTGATGGGTCTTGAGTTACCTTTTTTCTTGTTTAAGGTCCAAGATACAATTGTTAAGATGTTTTTTTTTCTATTTCTTGTGTTGTGATGTAATCTTGGATGGCTGTAGTGATATGTTGGGGCATAGAGGCTTTTTGGTTGTGGCAGAAAATGACACCTTTGCTGGCGAGATTCATCGGTTTATGCATGTGGGAGTCAGGGATAAAACTAGGGATGATAGAATTGGATGGATGGGATTGTTGTATGATTGGTGTATCATTTTGGTTGATTAGCTATTTAAATTTTCTCCACTTCCTAAGGAAGCTGGTCTTGCTTACCCTTCTTCTAAAAGAGTGGAACATGTGTGGGGTATGCCACCTGCTTTCTGTGTTTATCTTCTCAGGGTAGGATGGGTCTACGGTTTTGATATAGGTAGAAAAGACTTGACAGGTAGTACATCTACTCAACGTGTGGATCCCACTTATGTTTAGTAGCATATAATGTTTTTCTAGAATTCCTGGGATTGTGGGAAAGTAATTCTATAATGAATAATTTAATAAATTGTGCTAACCCATGTGGTCGGAATATTTTGGATCATAATGATGAGGTTGTAGCATTAAAGGGATAGTGGAATTTGGGTGTGATGCTAATGAAATTTAATGTGTAATTGTGTGTGGTTAATTATTGTTGAATTAATTAATTAAAGTAATGTGAAATAAATTTAATGGAAATGATGTAATTTCTTAATGCTCTTTAAGTGGATGTGTGATTGTAGGATACCTAGTGATAGAGTAGTAGCTCGGAGTCTGAGAGACGTTAGCTGAAGTTGTGGCTGAGACTAGGTTATGCCCATAGTGTGGTTGTGAGAAATTTTATATCCTGCACATTTTGTATTTCTATATGCTACTCCACCCTTTCAGTAATGAAAACTGTCACCCTCGGGATCCTAAAGCCCAAGGGTGTTTTTCCCCAACATTCTGGTCGGAGGATGAATGGCTGACTACCACCATTGGCCACACTCTCTTCTCATTGTAGTTACATTTGATGGTTGGCACATTGGTTTGTTTTCCCCGTATTTGAATGTAGAGGGTTGTAATGGCTTGTGGAAATTCACAAACATATATTCTACATATAGTTTCCTATGGAATACTATAGGTGTAATGTGTATAGGCTATGATGGATTGAGGATCCATAGTCAGTGTATGGGATATAATGGCTTGAGGTATAATAACTGACATATGATACATGTTATGCAAGCTGTGGTGGATCCCATAAACTACCTAGTTACTTTCTTGTATGGACATGGTGGTTTTGTGGCACGAGGTTCATATTGTGGTGCTTCACCCAGGCGTCTGCGGGAAAGACTTTTTGGATAGAGATGCTCCGGACGTGAGACATTGGGGAAAAGTGGAAGACCAGTGGGGAAGTAGTAGCAAGGTACCCTTGATATTCATTATTATATGATATTTTCTTGTATGAGTTACTTGGTGAGAGTATCCATGGAGAGGTTGAGAACTTAGTATACCTATTAAGATGATTAGTTAGTTTCAATTATTGTTCACTGTTCTTTATCATGCTTTCTTTAGCTTTTCACGAGAGCCTCTGGGAGGATCATATTGTGTATATTGTTACACTCACCCTATGTATATATAAAATGTTATTCAGATCACTAATTGCATGTTGGATATCAGGCTGGTTACTAATAGCTTGTGGTTGCATGATCTATTCGGGCTTGTGGTTGCTGCTGTTTTACTTTCTTTTGGACACTTGGTGTTTTTCCCATTTCAGTTTTAATTGTTTTTCATGCCATTTCATATGTGTACATGGGATTTATATTACCTTACTGGTTGATTTGGAGTTGGTTGGTGTCTTTATTATCTCTCTATTCCACATGTGTTCTCTAAGAGGTTAATGCCTCCCATTTGAGTGGTTTATATACCCTCAGTGCTAGTCGCCAACACGGGGCCTCCTGGAGGCAGGACTTGGGGGTAATTATCTCCCTTCTCACATTTTTGGCCGAGAAAGGGTACTCTTTGCGGGTAGGTGGTTGTGATAGAGTGGTAATAATGGTCTGGTTGAGGGATACGATAGATTTTGGAGTTAGGCATAGGTGAGGTTTCATGGGTTGGTTGGGGAATGGTTTCATTCATGTTTAGCAAGTGATGTAAACACTGGATATGCGCTGATACAGAGGCATCCAGTGCTCCATATGATATGATGTATGGACCTTTATTTTTACAATGGCTACTAAACTCGGTGATACTAGTTGCAAGGTGAATAACTAATAAGGGATCATGCCTCATTCATAATTGTGCATGTCTTTGAATGGGTAGACCTTGGGATAGGTTATCCTGAAATCAATGATTGTAAAGAATTTATTAATTATTGATGAGTCATGAATATTCCAGGTTTAGGAGCTATAATGGTATGATATTTTATAGGTTTCGCTCTAGGTCAATGTCCTCATTAGGTTTTCACAGAAAAATCCTAGCAGGTTATACAAGAAGATCACCATTGGGTAGAGGTTGCCGCTAATGACACATGGAGGAAGACACTTTTAGATTTTCAACACCAGAGTCTGCAGAAGTATGAGGGTACCATTTTAGATGTCATCATGGAAGATTAGTAAGAGGAGTTTGAGATAGGATTTTGTTAGATCTGTGCATGGAAAGAGAATTTGGTGTCCTTGGTTTTGATGATGTTTTGTGGAGACAGGAAGAAGTGGTGGTTC
Source organism: Viscum album (assembly GCA_963277665.1). Taxonomy (NCBI): domain Eukaryota; kingdom Viridiplantae; phylum Streptophyta; class Magnoliopsida; order Santalales; family Viscaceae; genus Viscum; species Viscum album. The sequence goes on along the minus strand of OY728165.1, from coordinate 1,577,850,118 downwards.
TTGTTCCTCAGGGATCACGAGGAGTTAGTGATCTCCTGGGAGGAGTTCTGAAACAAGTTTAGAGTAGAGTTTCATTATTCCACTATGAAGTCATCCAGTCGCCAGTCGCTTCATAACTTTTGACTGGGAGCTCCATTTTTTAAGAGTTTGGAATCTGTTTTAGAAAAATTTTATGACATCCTTCGGACATGCTGCCAGATGATGAGGCCATAGTGAGGCATTTTGAGGAGTCTTGGCTTCCATAAATCCAGCACCATGTCACCCCATTTATGGGGAAAACATATATTGAGGTGCTGGAGAGGGAAAAGGTTGTTGATAGGAAAATTTCTAGGACCGAGTCATCACGAGAGGGGAATAGTCATGATTCCTAACCAAGTAGAGATGTGGTATGGGGATCCCGTTTTCTGGGAAGAAGATATTATGTTCATCCAAGGGTAGGTCACATCCCGTGACATCTGGTTTCTCTAGAGGCAGCCACTCTAATGCCAATTCTAAGGGATCAAGTACTTGTTTTTCTTGTGGTGGGCATGGTCATCAACAGTGGGAGTGCCCGACCTTTTAGATAAGTAATCGTGCAATAGGTGCTAGACACCAGGATCCTCTATTGAGGCTATTCCAACTGAGGCAGTAGCAGCTTGTTGTACCAACATTAGATCAGCATAGGGAATGTGGGGTAGGTAGAGGACATGCCCATGATGCTCCCCATCCACAATGTGAAGAGCATGACCATGGTGGTGGTTGTCATCAGGGTTAGAGAGGACATGAAGGATGTCGTGGTAAGCTTCATGCTCTAGCATTGCTACCTCCAGGTGAGGATGACATCATTATAGGTTCCATTTTCTTGTTTTATTTCTCAGTGTATGCCTTTTTTGATTCCAGAGTTACACACCCCTTCATATCACTTACCATAGTCCATGTTTTGGGGCTTCAGGTTGAGAGTCTTCCAATGCACTTGGAGTTGAATATGCCAGTTGGAGGTCGATCTGAGTTGTGTGTAGTATAGAGACATTGTGAGCTACTGCTGGGGCAACACTACTCTTGGAGAAATTTCCTGTGTTTATGAATAAAAACATATGATTTCTTCCTCGGAATGGATTTTTTGTATTCGATGCTGACTATCGTGGATTGCTTCCGGAAAAATGTCATTTTCATTTGTGCAGATGGAGATCCGGTAGTGTTTGTTGGTGAGAGAGATCCTCAGATGTGACATAGGCGCATTTTACCCTTTTCAACCATGATGGCTGAGGTGATTTTGTGTTCTTCAGAGGTTCAACAGTTGGCATTTCCTAAGGTCATAGAAGAGTACCCAGATGTCTATCTAGAAGAGTTTGTAGCATTACCCCCACCCATTGAAATATTGATTTTGGGATTGAACTACAACCAGGAGCAACTATTATCTATATTTATCCATATAGGATGGCCCCTTCTTTGTTACGAGATCTATGTATACATCTTTATTATTTATTATGTTGTGGTTTTGTTCATCCATGTGTGTCACCGTGGGGTGCACCAGTTTTATTCTTGAAAATCACTGACGACAGTTTGCGGTTCTGTGTCGATTATCATCGCTTAAACAAAGTTACAATAAATAATCACTATCCTCTTCCATGAATTGATGATTTATTCAATCATCTAAAGGGTGTAAGTTGGTTCTAAAATATTGACTTGTGGCCAGGATATCATCTGATGCGTGTAATTTATGAGGATATCCCAATGACTGCTTTCCATTCTCATCATGGGCATTTTGAGTTCATTTTAATGTCCTTCAGCATGAAAAATTCTCTATTTGCGTTCATGGTATTGATGAATTATGTGTTCCTTGAGTACATGAAAATGTTCATGGAGGTTTTCATTGATGACATCCTTGTGTAATATACATCTTAGGAGGAGCCTGAATAGCATCTACATGCCGTCTTGAGAGTTCTTTGTCTACATCATCTATTTCGGAAGATGGTGATGTGTGTGTTTTGGGATCAATAATTCTATATATTGGGGTATGTGGTGTCCCAAAAGTGAGTATTTGTGTATCAATCAATTCTAGAAGCGGTTGTGTCTTGGGAAGCCCCTAATACAATATTAGATGTGTGAAGTTTCCTTGGTCTCGCAGGCTACAAAATGTGGTTCATAGCCAATTTCATACTAGTTATGACCCTATGACAACTTTGAATAGGAAGGATCAGGCGTTCATATGGACTGATCAGTGTTAGGTTGCTTTCGAGTGTCTATAGAAGAAGTTATTAAGTGCTCCAGTCCTTTGTCTTCTAGCTGAGGGAGTCATGTTTGATGATTTCTGTGAGTCTTCACTTCAAAGGTTAAGATGTGTTCTGATGTAGCTGAGACCAGTTGTGTCTTATGGGTCTATTCAGTTGCATCAACATGAGAATAACTATTCCACCAATGATCTTGAGTAGGGAGTTGTAGTGTTTTCTCTGATGTTGTGGAGAAATTACCTCATTTGAGAGCACATTGTTGTTTTAACCGATCATAAGAGTTTGAGTTATGTTTTCTCCCATCATTACATGAACTTATGACATTGTTGGTGGATGGAGATCATATATTAATTTGAGTTAGTGGTATCATATAAACCTGGAAAGGATAATTTTGTAGCTGATGCCCTGTTTCGGAAGTCGCGAAGTGATGGTGTGCATGAATCTGTTGACACCTGGAGAGTAATGGAAGAACATCCCACATTAAATCATAATATGAGAGGTTGTGTGCATAATTTCCCTTTTTCGGATGATGGTACAGTCAAATATAATGAAGAATGTGGAAGATTACCAGTTGGGTGATCTTGAGGTGGAGGTGTGGAGAGACTGAGTTGTTTGTCGTGAGGCCCCTGATGGTTGGTCGGAGGATAAACAAAACATAGTGTTGAATCACGGAAGGAATTTTGTTCCTTTATAAATGCATGAGAGGGTTATCAGAGAGTTTCATTGTTCACCATTAGTGGTGTATCCTAGCGGGAAAAAGATTTATTGAGCCTTGAGGAGCTAGTTTTGGAGGCCTCAGCTGAAGTGTTTAGTTGCGGATTTTGTGTCATGATGTTTTGTATGCCAGAATGTGAAGGCTGAAAACCGTGTTCCTGGTGGTCTTCTCCAACCATTAGAGGTTCCTCAGTGGAATTGGGAGGACATTTCAATGGACTTGGTTACTGGTTTACCTCAAACATCGGGAGTACATCATGCTATTTTAGTGGTAGTATATTCTTTAACAAAATCGTCCAACTTCATAGAATTCATGGAGTCGCGATCAATGGATTTTTTGTGGAGGAAATATCTACATGTGGTGGTGAGACTTCAGGAAATCCCATGGGTGATCATTTCTGATCGAGATCCCCATTTTACCTTCAGGGTGTGGAGATGTCTCCAGCATGCTTTCAGTTGTCAACCATGCCTTAACAATGCATTCAATACTCAAAAGGACAGTCAGATAGAGAGAACCATCCGGACTCTTGAAGATATTTTATGCTCTTCTGTTCATGGTTTTGGAGGTTCGTGGATGATTCAATTACCCTTGGTGGAGTTTTCTTACAATAATAGTTTTCACTCTATCATCGTTATGGCGCTGTTTGAAGCCTTGTATGGTCAGCCTTAACGTTCTCTATTGTGCTGGATTGGGGTCAGAGTGTCCATAATTATCAGACTGGAACAAGTGCAGTATACAATATATATGGTTTAGTTGAATCATGATAGGAGTAAGACAGATCAAGATTGTCAAAAATCATATGTTGATCAAAGAAGGAGACTCATAGAGTTTAAATTAGGGGAACACTTGTTTCTGCAGGTCACTCACCGTCATGGGCAGCGAATGTTTGGTCGTGGGAGTAATCTTTCTCTCTGGTTTTTTGGGGCCTTTCGATGTGTTAGATAGTGTTGGAGCTATGTCCTGTTGAGTATCACTTCCCCAACAGATGATTTGGATATATGATGCTTTACAAGTAACACATCTCTTCTATTATCATAATGATGACTCTCACATCATTGATTTGGGGGAGATCGATAATTATAATGATGCAACCTTTGAGGTGAGACCTGTAGAGATCCAAGAATGCAATTAGAAGGTGTTTCACGGGCCTTCTATCTTTTTGGTTCGTGTATTCTGGCGACAAGGTGGCATGGAGGAGAGTACCTAGGAACGTGAGTCACAGATAGGTTCTTAGTACCATGATATGTTTGATGTTTAACTCATTTCATATATGAATGTAGCCTTTGTGGTAAGATACCATTCTTGTTTATGAGATGGCTCCCTTTGTTGCTTTTTGTGACTTGCTATCTTCTGAGAGATATCTCGATGGGTGGTTGATCAGACCCTGTTTAGTTTTCTCTTTATGTGGGTTTTGAATTCTCGGGGATGATATTGTTTTGATAGGCTTTTTATGTAATGGAAAAGACCTCTCTGCTCAATTCCATTGTGAAAATATGGTGTTTGAGGGGTTTCTGGAGGTCAAGGGGACTCATCCCCAGCATTTTTCCAATTTTATCATTCAGTGAACAACAACATTGGTGACCCTCGGTGAAGAGTTCCAATGACAGACATTTATGAACAGTGCCAATGGTGAGGTCAAATGGTAACCTCTCCTTCCTTTTCCAAATTTCCAATTCAATAAACAGTTCCATTAGTGAACTATTCTATCTGTAATCATTAATAGTAACCTCTCATTCAATTGACAAATTTTTAATTCTATGAACAGTTCTATCAGTAAATGGTTCTATAGATAACTTCTAACGGTAACCGCCCTTTCCTTTGCCAAATTTCCAATTCTATGAATAGTTCCATCAGTGAACAGTTCTATTGGTAACTTTTAATATTATCATCTCTTTCCCTTTCTAAATTTCCAATTGTATGAACAGTTCCATCGGTGAACAGTTCTATCGGTAACCTCTAACGGTAACCTCTATTTTCTTTTCCAAATTTCCAATTCTATGAACAGTTCCATCAGTGAATAGTCTATTGATATCCACTAATAGTAACCTTTCATTCCTTTTCCAAATTTCCAATTTGATGAATAGTTCCATCAGTGAGAAGTTCTATTGGAATCTTCTAACGGTTACGTATCTTTCCATCACCAAATTTCTAATTCTATGAACAGTTAAATCAGTGAAAATATCTATCAGTAACCTATAATGGTAACCACCCTTTCACTTGTCAAATTTCAAATTCTATGAAAATTTCTATCAGTGAACATTTCTATCGGTAACCTCTATCTATAATCACCTTTTCCTTTGCTAGATTTCCAATTTTATGAATAGTTCCATCGATGAACAGTTCAATCGGTAACCCTTAATGGTAACCTCTCTTTCCTTTGAAAAATTTGGAGTGTTGTGAACAATGTTTCTATAACCGTAGGTGTACAGTATTCTATCGGTGAGGTTCTAATGGTGAGGTTCATGAATAATGTTCTATAGGTTTTGATCTAATGGTTTTGTTCATGAACAATGTTTTATCAGTGTGGTTATTCTACAGTGTTCTATCGGTGAGGTTCTAACGTTGAGGTTCATGAACAGTGTTATATCAGTGAGGTTCTAGAACAATGTTCTATCAGTCTGGTTCTAATGGTGATGTTCAGGAATAGTGTTCTATTAGTGAGGTTCTTGAAGAGTGTTCTATCGATGTGGTTCTATTGGTGAGGTTCATGAACAATTATTTTACTTTTCCCGATTTTGAGTTCGTGAACAATGTTTCCATCTTCCTACAGTTTCTACCCTTTATCATTTTCCTTTGACGTAAAATTCATTTAAAGACTCGTTTTACGGACTCTATGGCCGACTCAATGTCCATAAATTCTATATTAATTATTGATAAGGAACATGATTTTTTTACTTGGTCAAACCACATCGTTTAATGCGATCTTATTTTAATGGGAAATCAATGGTATCTTAAACTATAACTCATTTAAATATTCTAAAGGAACCAGATATCTTCCTCCCAAATTATTCATCTTTGTTCGTGGCTATGAGACGCTAGAACCTTCCATTCTATTCCGTAGGAGTTGCATAATCAAACTAAATCGTAGGATTATATCCACTCTGTTTTCTATTCAACCAAGCAATATCAATCAATCTTAGATATAAGGTAAGATCTATCATCATTATTTTGGGTTTATCCCCTTCTGTTTCTCCAAATATTTTTTTGGAATTTTATCCACATGTTCAAAATGGTATTTTCTTGTGTGTTGACCTGTGTGGTGGTGTCTCTGCATCCTCATGGTGGATACAATTTGTAACTGGGGGAGGAGATCATAATCTGTGGTGTGGCCCATACTCCTATAGAAGATCGTAAAGATCTGTTTGAGGTAGAGGATTCATTGATTATCATTTATTTTATGTGGAACTATATTGTTAGCTTGTTTTATCACACTGGGTACAATGGAATTAACATAATAAATATTTAAACCGGGTAGAGAAATTGATATCGATCGTATGTTACTTCCTCGGGTTTTTCTAAATAGTGTGAAATATATGTGTGCTTTGTATAGATGTTCGTTCGTGGTAGAAATTGGAAATGAACATAAACCGAAATTAAATGTTAATTGTTTGGATAAAGATAATGAGGAATGAAAATGAATCTAGTTCTTCATGTTGTAATTTTTATGTTAATGAAAATGGTGCAGTAAGCATGATTAATTTATTTGGGATAGATTATTGTTTAGGTTTCCCGAATGTGGAACCTACGGATAATAAATAAGTTAATTCAAAAAGGATTATTTGTTTGATAAATCCTTGAAGGGTTCTGAGTTACCCTCTTACTTGTTTATGGTCCAAAAGACAATTGTTAATATGTTTTTTTTTCATGATCCTTGTTTTGTGATGTGATCCTATATAGCTGTTGTGATATGTGGGTGCATAGAGGATTTTTGGTTGTGGCAGCAAATGAAACCTTCAGTGGCGAGATGGATCAGCTTATGCATGTGAGTGTCAGGGAGGACACCAGGGATGATGGAATGTTATGGATTTGATTTTTGGATGATTTATATTTTTTTTGGTTGTTTATCTGTTTTACATTTCACCACTACCTAAGGTAGCTAGTCTTTCTTACCATTCTTTTGAAAGAGTCAAAGAAACAAGGGGAATTCCACATGCTTTCTATGCATATATTATCAAGGGAGGATGGGTATACGCTCTTTCTATAAGAAACAATAACTCAACGGGTAGTACATCAAATCACTGATTTGATCCCCCTTGTGTTTAGTAGCATGGATTTTTTATCTACAAAGCCTGTGAATGTTGGAAAGTAATACTGTAATGAATAATAGACAAAATGGGGATAATCCATGGAGTTTAATAATTATAGAACATCATAATGAGGTAGTAATTTTAATGTGACATGGGACTTTGGGTGTAAAGCGAAAGAAATTTAATGTGGAATTGTGTTTGGTTAATTATTGTTTAATGAATTAATTCTATAAAGTTCTATTAATATAAAGGAAATTAAGTAATTTATTAAAGCTTTTTAAGAGGTTGTCTGCTAATAGGATACATAGTCATATAGTAGCAGCCCGAAGTCTGAGAGACATTAGCTCCAGTTGTGCCTAAGAAAAGGTTATGGCCATATTGTGGTTGTAAGATATAGAATATCCTTTAATTTTTGTGTTTCTATAAGCTACTCCACCCTATCTGTAAGGGAAACTGACACCTCGGGGATTCTGAACCCTGGGGGTGTTTTTCCACAACATTCTGGTGGGAGGATGAATGGCTTATTACCCCCATTGGCCCCACTCTCTTGTCATGGTATTTACTTGTTCGGGTAGGAAGAACAGTTTGTTTTCCCCTTATATGGGTGTAGGGGGCTATAATGGATTGTTTTTATTCACACACATATATTCTGTATATAGTTTCTTATGGAAAACTATAGATTTAATGTGTATAGGCTATGATGGCTTGAGGATCCTTACTCTGTGTATGTGCTGTAATGGCTTGAGGTATTATACCCGACAAATGATACATGTCATTCGGGATATGAGGGATCCCAAAAACTTCCCAGTTACATTATTATGTGTACATGGTGGTTTTTTGAACTAGGTGCATATTGCGGTGCTTCGCCCAAGTGTCTGCGAGCAAGCTATTTTGGAGAGAGATGCTCAGGACGTGCGATGTTGAGGAAAACTGACAAACCAGTGGAGACGTAGTATCAGGGTACCCTTGATATTCTTTATTATATGATATATTCTAGTATGAGTTACTTGGTGAGAGTATCCAGGGTCATTCTTGGGGTAGTAGGAGCTGTTCAGCCTTGTGGTTGCTGATGTTTTACTTTCTTTTGGGTAGTTTCTATTTTCCCCCTTTCATTTGTAGTAGTTTTTAATGACCATTCATATGTTTACTTGTGATTTATTTTATCTTAATGTTTGAGAGAGAGTTGGTTGGTGTATATATTATCTCAATCTTTCACATGTGTTCCCTTAGAGGGTAATTTCTCCCATTTGTGTCTTTTTCTATACCCTCGGTGCTAGTCGCCAACTCGGGGCCGACTAGAGGCAGGACTCATGGGTTATTATCTATTTTCTCACATTGCCGGCCTGGGAAGGATACTCTTTATTTGGAGGGGTCATGACCACTATGAAAAAAAATCCAACATTTTATGAAAAATAAAAAAATCAATCTAAGTATTTATTGATTTTTAGATTTGAGAAATTAACTGAATATCAATTAATAATAGTATAAATTTGAAAAATTTAACAAGAATCAGAATTTATTGAAATGAATATTTAGTTTAATATTATAACCAATTTTTTGGTACACTGGAAATTAAATTAATCTTAAAAAATATTATAATAATATTAATTCAAAAAAATTATATATTAATCTATTTAATTTAAATTAAATTTCTATTAAATCATTATATAAGTTATAAAATTTTAAATTAATAATTATATATGACCAAAATATCAATATTTATCTAGTAATTTTAAAACCATTATTTACTTTTTAAATTATAAATATATTACATATTAACATTTATATGATACCATTATATTATTAATAATTTCATATGTGATATAATATTCAGCCCATAAATATAATTTTTTTATAATTTTTTTATTAAAAAATTCCAACACATAACCATAAACTAATTATGACATTATTCATTCAAAAAATATTTATTGGTGGATATTTAATTTATATGATAGTTAATATTTATATTTAAACAATTTTCACCATTATAAAGTAGATGAATTGTTTTTTTGAAAATACATATTTTTACTCATAAAATGAATTTATTTTTAACTTTTTCCAGTCAAACATATTGGAAGAATTTAAAAACCATTGATTTATTATGTAATATATTTGTTTTAGAATGATATTTTACTAATGGTGATTAATTTACTTTATTAATAAAAATTTCCATTGTGGGATATAAAATAGTTTTTTTATAAAAACAAATCGATTTGGATTAATTGTTTTTTATTTTCATTTATAATTATTTGGTAACTTAAGAATTTCTTTTCAACAAATACATATAATATTTTTCTTATATATCTAATATCATTCACTTCCAATATTCCAATGCTTATATGATATCTATCAAAATTAAATAATAGTATTTAATTTTTTTATTTGGATAAGGGTTATTGGTAATATAATTGATCGATGAAGTTAAATTTAAAAAGAGACAAACCCTAAAATCATTGGGTGTTACACAGTGGATCCAAAGTCTTCTCCGAAAAAATTAAAAATATCTAAGAGATGATGTCCCATAAATATTATCATTGTTTTAAAATATTAATAAAATTTACTCTAACATATTTGAATTCTTATCGTGTTATTACTAATTATCTACGGTAAATCAAAAATGAATCATAAATGTAAAGGGAAACACCCATTAATAAATTCCATTCCATTCACTATATAAATCCCATTTCCATTGATTGAAAATATCCCTAATTCTTTTTTCATTAAAATTATAGTCATTAATTTATTACACCATTCCCCTTAATTATTAACTTCTGAAATACATCATTGAAATTTTCAACACATATCCCATTCACACGTTATATTTTTATACATTCTAATCATATATTCTATGATAAAACATTCGTAATATTTTTCAAATTTTTAGTAAAGCCTTCATATTATTATACTAAACAAAATAAATTTATGGAATCCTTAATATTATGTAGGGATTATTACATGAAAATATATTCCTTATATAATTTATTAAATTTTTAAAAATAATATTACATATGATATTATATATATAAAAATGTACATGAGAATTTATGAATACTCGAATATTTTAATAGAAATATATTTATGTGATCTCTCATTAATTTCACTAGGATTCTCCATAGACACACTATAACCTATACGAACATAATAATTCATTATATTATTATTTAAATTACTCTAAATATATCAAAAAATTAAAATTGATCTAACCCAAATTAATTATTATACAATATAAATAAATAAAAAGGTTCACTTGTAAAAATATCATTATTAGTGTAACATAATTTAATTCATGAAAAATATCCATTTATATTTTATCCAAATATCTAAGCATATTATGATATATATAGATGATATATATAATTTTGAACATCAATTCGAATATATAATTTTTGAAATTAGTATATTATCTACTATAAAAATAAATTTCATCACATCAAATTTAATTTATATTTTTATGTTTAAGGATTATAATAAAGTGGATGAGTATTTCACTTATGAGGATACTGATAAAATAAATTATTAAGTTAGGACTTAATATCATATATAGTTTTATGTATTTGTAAATATAATATAAAATTTCCATTTATATTCCTTAACTAGAAAATATTAACAATTTAATTAATTGATGCTCTATGAAAAGTATTGCAACAAATAATTTTGTTGATTGTTTTTAGATATTATATTATAAATTAGGTCTTATAAAGATAAATAAATCATAATTAAAATCTAGCATCATAATATTAATTTAGTTTTTTTGATGAAAAATTCAATATATTGAGGTATATATTTCTGATCTCAAAAAAAATATAATGATAAGTAAACCCTTTAAAATGATTCTCATAAGTTACTCATAGAAAAAAAAATTGAAATTTTTTAATCAAACCAGGAATCACAATTTAATTGGAGAGTTACTTTCAGAAGACGGAGGGAATTTCATAATGTACACTATGATATTGGTTATGAATATTTTCTTAATTTTTATTCAAAGGATATTATATGAAAATAAAATCAATGAGGGAACAATGACATTAAAAATATTATTTATGTATAATGAATATATGATCAACAAAATTGAATGGATACCAATTATAAATTCATGTAAATGGTGTAATATTGATGAAATTTCTTCCACGATGTTTCATTTTGATAATAATTTAGGAAATAAATTAAATTATTGTTAGATATTATAATTTCAAAATCATATTTTTGAATGATATTATAATAGATAACATACAAGAATAAAAGAGTTAAAAATTAATAAACTCTATTTCTTCTTCGTTCCACATGAAAATATAAATGATTAATGAAATATATTTATATTCAAATAAATGGTAATAATGTTTGAATAATAATCTTGTGAAAAAAATATGGATTATCTATGATGTATAATGTAAAGTGATACAATTCAATTATTTGGTTGGAAAACATTCAAGATAAATTATAATCAATTCTATAATTTCCAATAAAGATATACCTATAATATATTAGAGAAATAATATCAATATGATTTTTTAATAATTTCATATATATTAACATAAAATAATGGCATTTCAATCAATGTAAAGGATTCTAATGTTATTTCTAGTGTTGAGTCTTTTTGGGCATAATAAATTTTCTTTTGACATATATTTTTTAGGACTAAAATGAATGAATGGATCATGAGGGGGGATTATCATGTACATTTAAATTATTTATATGTTTAAATATATTGACATAAGTATTATTATGAATAATAGGATTAGTGGTTCAAAATATAATTGGGGTATATTTGATCATGAAAGAGTATTTTCATTGAATTTCTATATCACATTCGATAATTCAATTTGAGGTTTTAATGTATGAATATTTTGTCCCTATATTATTTCTCTATTTCCCAAAGTTTTTCATTAAAAATGTAAAATTTTACCTAAGAAGTAGGTGGTTCATGATTAACATACGATCAGTGGAATGTTTTGTTCCTGTTGTAGGAAACTGCGATGATAGTTTTATTTTGGGATAGTGGTGAAAAATCTATAAGAAACATGGTTTTTGAAATGTGATGGATAACCATATGTATTTCTGTTATTGAAAAGTTATGGGGATAAAATTTTGTCAATTTCTAAAAAACTATTCATCCAAACTATTTGTGGTGTCGAGGTAATTAATAGTTAGGAAATTCCATTTGTGTCCTCTTGAGATTTAATAATAAACCACCATTCTTCCCCATAAAATATTTTCAACCATTGAAGATCACTAAAAGCTTCTTTGGACCTCCTTGGAACCACTACTTTGGAAATTTTGGCTAGAAATTTCATGTTATCATCAAGTAAGTGATTTTTCCCTTGGGTTCTCCCACTATATAGGGTTTCTCTCAAAACCTTCTTGTGTTCCAAATTTCTAGAAGCTTGTATGTTAGATAGAGTGTTTGTTCATTTAATTTGGTAATTTATAGTTAAATGATTTTCAATTGTGCAATTACATATTTTTTTTGTGGTGTAGTGTTTTATTTTAATGTTACTTGGGTGTGTTTCTAAGCGTGATATTGGTAGTTCAATTATTTTACATTATTTGAGGATTTTGACTGAATTTTTTTTCATGAATGTGTTTTATGGTATAATTTTGTAGATATAAATATATTTTAGATGTGTTTTAGAATTAATATATGATTAATATGTATATTATAAAATAAATTAGTTATTCTGTTGCATGTTTTAATTTGTTGTTTCTGGAATTATTTTTACACATTATGTTGAATGTGAAAAATGTGTTTTCAAAGAATTGGAAGAAAAAAATGGGGATAAAGTGACTTTTAATGATAAATGTGGGTTTGGATGTTTTATTCTATGTTATCTATCTTTTAATATGAATTTTCAATTGGGTAAATTATTGGAATCAGGATTTATAAATGAGTTGGGTTCATTGGTGGATTGAGGATGGATTCTCCCATGAAAATTGTTTGTTTCAGACATGCTCTTCTTTTTGTGTTTTCAAATAAGTTTCATTATGTGTCAATGTTGTGTTAGACAAGTTTTAAAATAAATTATATATTTTTATTTCATTCAATAGAGGTTTTGATTTATGGAACTGGGGGGTTATCATGCAAGTTATATTGATTAGATTATGCATGTCTGAAATTGATATTTTATGTTATATGTGGAATAAAAATTGTGAATAAAATGGAATCGTAGGACATATGTGGGTTTAAATGGACTATTATTTTTGTTTATCAGTGGGGACAATGATCGGTTCATTCTAGGGTGAATGATGAAAAAACACTAACTAATGTATGGTTGTTAGAGAAGACTATATTTTTGGATTAACTCATATGTCTTGGAATGTTCTTGGGGAAACTGTTCAATGTGGTTTCTAAACCACATTTCATGAATATACAAGGCAACTAGTGTTCGAATGAAGCTTTTTCCTATAGTTATTTCCCTATGTTATACTTCTCTCCTATGAGATTGTAAATACCATAAAAATATAGTGATCATTGTGTTTCATTTTAAAATAAAAATATGTTTTTTCTTTAAAATTCTTTCTCTATTGAAATGTTTTCTTTTAAAATTATTACTATAAAAATTATTCATACCATTTATAAAATGTGTATCTAAATTATTCTTCACATTTTGTAGCTTGTATACCATTATTTATGTCCCCATCATACTAGGCTCTAGCTCACCACATGCATATACCATAATGTGAATTTATACTTTGAAATGTATAAACCTTGTAATGTAAATATGTTTCATGGTGAGGATAATGGATCCAATTTATTTTGGTCTTCTATTTTTTGTGTTTGTGGTGGGGGTTTAAGGGATATCACCCTCATATTGTGTGGATACTTTTGTGTCATGTTTGGTTTGTTTTCCTCCCCATTCCCATTGTTTTAGTTATGTTTAAATTTTTAAATAGACAATCTAATAATATTTATACCCTACTTGATTATGGATATCATTTATTGTGATATTTATTATTAATGGATATTTATGATTAACTAAATGATTGAAATAATTACCAATGATTAATTTTAATTCTTAGCAACTACATGACATCCGTTGGGGTTAAAAAAACCGTTCGGGAATTGCCATAGATTGGTTCATGTGTCTTGTAGGATGGAATCACATCATAGATCCTGAAAAATTGGAATCTCAGAAGTTCTGTCTCATTAGATGACCTTTCATTCAGATAATACATTGTTATTTTATATTTCAAGGTTGATGGATTAAGCCAGTAAAAAAATATGGATTTGTGTCTACAAAAGTGTCTATCCAGTATATTATGGATCAAACCTTTAGTTTCCATATGATTTATTGGTTATTTTTCTCTATTTGGTTTTTCATATTTTTTTATGTTTGGGAAATTAATCCTTAGTTAGTTGAATGGTCTATATAATCTAACAGGGCATGGATAGCAATGTGGATGTTAGATAATGGTTATATAATCTTCTCAGTGATGTTTGTGAGATTGGTGTATGACCACCAACCATAAGTCTTGGTAACCCATAGATACTCATTACCCCATGTTAATAGTTTTTGGTATTCAAGGGTTTTGATGTTTTTTTTAAAAACTATGTTTTAGGAATAGTGAAATTGTGTTTTAAATGATGTAGTGGATTGGTTTTAGGAATATGGAAATTGTACATTTAGAATTTTTTTAAGAAATCATTACAAAAGAATATTTTTATAAAAAATTGTTTTTGAATAAATGGTGATGATTTTACAGTTATTGTATTTTTATAATCAAAATACATGGATTAACTAAATTTCTATTTTTGGAAAACATGGATTATTTCTATTGGTTTCTGAAAATAGGTTTTAAATGGGATTTGTTGTCCTAATAAAAATATTTAAATTATACGAATTGTATTTTTTTTATGGAACCCATGGGAATAAGTGTTGAGAAAAAATGGATTGGATTCATGTGTGATGATTGAAAATGGTTTTATATTTGTTGGTTATGGAGTCTCTGCAATGTTTTATGAATATTTTAAATATGAATAGATTTGATAATTTAATATGTGGGTATAACATTATTACTTGGAATGTGGAAATGTTTATTTTAAATTTGTTATTTTAATGACTGACTACATGCTTGATTATGTGTGGAAATTGACCAGAGGTAATGGGTTCTTGGATGGTCATCATAATGTGGTCAAGTGAGGATCCCTGGAATTCTAGTTTTGATTTTGAAACCCACCAATATTATCTACATTGAAAGGATTTTCTTAACGATAATGTGATTTTTATGATAAATATGGATTGGGTGGTGTGTCTCCTTGTGACATGGGAGTGTTTATTGCGATGTTTTTTATGTTTAAAAGATATTTTTATTTTAATGGAATTTCAGGTTGGATTTCTTTTTTATGTTATGGTTTTGAGATGATGGTTAGTGGTATCAATAAGAAAATGTTTTTGGAATCCCTTGAGTTTTTAATATCTATGTTTTCAAAGCTTATTTGGGGTATGTATCAGTTGATGCATTAGTTTGATTGGTTCTCAGTCTCTTGATTATCTAGAGTACACCCACACAAGATTTTATAGATATTAAAAGTATGATGATTGGTGGTTCACCATTGGAAGACACTCTAGTTGATCAACATAAATAAATTTGTCTAGAGTATCAAATGATTAGTCCAACACTAATTTTCATTTAAATAAATCACCTAGAATCGGAATAATCGATGAGCAAAATTTAATGAATAATTTGCTTCTTTGATATTCTTGAGATGTTAATGGTGAATTTTTTCAAGATTATTCTTTACAGCCCGTTCTCAATGTGGGTAAGATAATTGTATTAAGGGGAATTGCATGTGTGCTGAAACAATTGGTGTATTCTGTATTATTAAAAATATTTTGGATCTTCTATCACTATCTTTCAGGGTGTTGGATCTTGTTGTTCTATTAGATTGGAATTTATAATCATAATAATCCATCATATATTAATTCTCTGAACAACTTCCATTATAATGGACGCATATGTCACTTGCAGCGGTTATATCGGGGTGTTTCCAGGAAGCGATGTGGATCCAATTCCCAGAAGTAAGGCACACTTTGGTGCATGGTTTAATTTTCATTTATTTAAATTATTCTTTTCATGGGTTGGTTGTGTTTAGAGGTGTATTTTGGTGTCAATGTTTCAATAAAATTTGATATTTGTACTGTGAAATGATTGAGAAAATCCATTTTTAATAAAAGAATGTTTTTCATTCATAAAATCTAAATTATTTCATTTTAAATGGAGACCTGTTCCATGGTAATACTGATTCTTTTGTTTAAAATTATTATATAAGAAGATTGTTCATTTTCATCATCTATGTTATTATCATGGTGAGTACATATTGTTAAAGGGAAGTAAGTCGTGTGTGGTGTTTTTATCTTTTGGTTCTTCCAAGATTTCTATATATCTTTTTGTTGAACCAATAGATGGAAACCAGATCCGGTATATTCAACACATGTTCCTTGGTTATTAGATTATTCATGACATAAGGTATATATAATAATGTCCCATAGTGAGTCTTTTCACATTATGAAAAAACCCCTGAGAGTGTGAGGAACCTTGACGTAGCTCTAATCTCCACTGTTAGGATGTAGGCATATTATGGGTTCTTACTATATATTTCATTTCTGATGAAAGAAAATACATAATAAAAAAAGCTTGGTGCTTTTATATTTTTGTAATTTTAGTGTTTGGACCTTCCAGATTTAAGTCACTATTTGGCTTTACTTCTATGGTCATCCTTGTGAATTGGTCTCCGTTTTGGTTTATGCTCATGTGTAGATAGTCTCTCTAACACTTCGAACATTTCTGAATTCCTTATTTTAGGAATTATTTATTATTTTTATATTCTATATTTCATGAATCACTAAAAATATTTTATTTTATATTAATGAAACATTTTTTTCTATGTTATATGCCACACAAGGTCAATTGTGAACTACAAGAAGTGTAAACTTTTTATTTATCTACATGGAACATCGAGGATATCATACATTATACACAACTATGACTTTTATCAATGAAATGAATAACATTAATGAACATTGTGTACCATAAAATAATATGTTCTTAAACTATTATGATATAATATAATAATATAAAACCATGACAATAAACTATCGGCTATGAATAAATTTTCTAATATATTTAAATATATTGTTTATATAATATTATATTAATTTATATGTATCCCATTAAATATAATGGAAAATGATAACCGATTTAATATAAATGGAAATATTTTTATGGTCATAAAGTGGTTTTATCGTGAAATATTAAATTTCCATTAATTTCTAGAAATGCACTATTTCAAACATTCCTTTCAAATGGAATTGACTCGTAACACATATAAGTCCCCGACATTTAACATTAATTAATATTGAGTTAATTTAGTAATAATACTTTAATTCACATAGAAAATGTTTTTGGATTTAGAGATTCACGTAATTATTCCATTATTATTACATATCATCCCATTATCATACAATAGGATACTACCAAAATATTTTCCATTTTTCCATAAAAGTAAAATCTTTTAAAAAACATGATTTATTTTCTCGATAAAAATCTTCCTGACATCATCCATTCCAATAATAATCCTTATACTATATGATTTTTTTTTAAAAAATGTGGGATGAGACTAAAATATTAGTATGGGATACACAATGATGGTAAACTATTCACCTTGATAAAACATGAATCCCATGAATATGTTATCATAAAGTAATATTTTTCACCTTTATGAACTCGTAAATATTCTTCACTGAATATAATTTCGTTGTTAACGATTTGTATCCAAATGACTACAAAAAACCCAAAATAAGGACACATAACATATAAAAGGTAACATGGGACATAATAATACTTAAATGAAAGGACCATACGGTCGACATCGGAACAAATCTTTATTACTAATAGAATTTCCATATGACCAATATGCATAACCAATGAATTGGAGATTATAATGTTACCCCCAATCGTTGGTTTATCACAGAACATCCAATCATTTTTATCACCTATCCACCTGTAAAATATCCATGTTCCATTATATAATCATAAAACCTAAATTCTTGTAAGAATCAACATTTTACTCAATAAAATTCATTTTAAATGACAAGAAATTATATAAATACATTGAAATAGTCAATACACATTGAATAAAATTTTAAATACCAAAACACCCTCAAAGGGTATATATTATTTCATTTCCTTAAAAACATTAATTCTTATAAAGAAATCTAAATATCACATTATAGTTACGATGCAAGAGAATTAATTTTCAACGCATGCGTTAAAATATTACTTTTCATGTTCGTTGAAATGATTTGTATAAAAATAATCTAGTGGAAAATAGTTAAATTAAATTAAGAGTCAAAAGAATTATAGTAAACTGAATAAAATAATGTGGCATGTATTACCAAAATATGCCTAAAAAAATATTGAGATGAAATCCCTTACCTTGAGATAGAATCGTACCGTAAAAATGTTATTTTCCTTATCAATAAATAGAGTTTATTATATTATAGATGGGGATCCTTTTTCAGGTTTATTTTTCCTTTTATATAACTGGTAACCATGTTATTAAAATTATATAAATATTTATGGTCATAACTGATGTTATATCGATATTCGATGCTAGAGTCAAGAATGAACATGTATTGATGTAAATTGACCATGAGGTCAAAATTTAATTTTATACATTATATTAATGATTTAAATATCATATATTTCATGATTATATTTATTTAAAATAATCCATAATATTTTTATATTATAAATGGAATGCATTGTTCATGGAGACGATAAGTTCGATGTACACAAGAAAGATACATTCATTTATTTTTCATATCAAAAGAATAATAATTAAATTATAATTATAATGTTACATTAATTTCATATATATAAATCATAGGCTTCATTAAAATATATTTTATACATTCCTTGATTAGTGGTAATGAGTCACATCGCTTTGAGGGGGTGGTAGTCCACACTCCCTCCAATGAAATTATCATATAACTAAAATATTGATAGTATAAATCTAGGTATAATATAACATAACCAAAATATGAAATATTATATAATATACATATGAAATTATTATTTTACTAGAATAAAGCTTTCAAGAATATCCATGATGGAGGTAAAAGATAAATAATAACAACTTTATTCACAGAGGAAATTAATTGTAATACCTTTGACAAAAATTACGTTTATATTAATAAGAGGATGTGAGAAATGAAATGGATATGATATATTCTATTAGAAACATAACACTCCATAATATATAGGATTATAGAGTAATCATGCATATATTGATTAAGGAGGTGAGGTGAAAGTCAATAAAAAAATGAATTTATAGTGGTACTTTGAGAAAATTACATCCTGTATATACCCTCCTTGAAAGACCCAAGATGCCCATAGATTTTTGCTTTTGGTGATCCCAGAAGTTGTTGGATATGCAAAGATTGAGACAGAGACGTACATTGGCCATACAATGTAATTTGTACATTCTGATTCCAAATATGGAATCCATTTTAGAAATTTAAACTCAAAAAGTTTAGAAATTTCTATATAAAAATAATTACACAAAAAAATCCAAAAAAAAGGAATTAAAGTGAATAGTTCCAAAGATTGAAATTTTTTTATGTTTATTTTCAACATGAAATCGATCCCAGTGACTTAAATTGGATTAAAAGTGAAATATATAGATTAATTACACTATAAAACCAATTTATTGTATAATCTATTTATATAATTATATTTGATGAAAAAGATATATTGAATGAAAATATTTTACGTTTAATTATTAATGATGTTATAAGAGTCATCAGAAAAAGATTAAAAATTTATAAAAATTAAATTTTGATGTCTCGGTTATAATGAATAATTTTATTGTCTCAAATAATACATATAAATTTTTTCAAAAACTAGATTTAAAATGTGTTCATCCTCAAAAGGAGGTAAAAATAACTTTTATAAATAGTAGAGCACTTAATATTTAAAATTGTATTTATTACAAATTTAAGCATCCCTTTTTGTTAGATAAATGTAAAAAAATTAAAAAACATGTTTAATAATATAGTAGATAGTCATGTTAATTCTTGGACATACAAAATCTATGCTTCAACATGAATTCAAAATAATAATTATTTTATTGTATTATTTTTCGGCTTATCTTTTTGTTGTGGGCAACATAAGATTTATGTTAAATTTTATGTTTCATGTTGAGTATTCTATTAGACAATGAATCCCATTTAATGTAAAACTAATATCGTATTCATAAATATTAATAGATATGACAATTTATTACTTTATAAATACATGGGATGTTACACACTTCCCCTAATTCGTCACATAAAGTGGATAATATTCATTGTTATGATCTTAATATTAATGTGTTTAATAGTTTATAAACAACAATTTTATTCCAATTCAGAAATTGAACTTCATTTCCCATCATTGTGCAAATCATGGTTAATGTGTCAATTTGGTCCCACTCAATAATTTGCATGTGGAAATTACAATATTCATCATTTTAATTTGATATTTTGGTATAAGATTCATCACTTTATTTGGAACATTTTTTCTTTTAGGTCATATGGATGAATCACAAGTGAAGATGTAGATTTTTTCACATGAAGGAATAATCTTACTGGGAAAAGCATAATAGGCCCAAGGCCTATCAATCAATTGTGGGGCCCACAAAACAAGCCCAATGAAGCTCAAATTTAAACAGTAGAAATATATAAATATTAGGAGTGTTTTATTCAACTGTGGCCGGAGCTAATTCTGATGTTATCATTATGAAAAAGGGATCTGAAGTTGATATTTAAATGGTGGACCCAACATTAATGCACAGAAAGGCATCCCACCATTTCGATCATAACTTCCAAACGACTGAGTGAAATTTCTTGAAATTTTACAGATCATAAAGTACATATGGAAGAAGATATTTCTCTTCTACAACCCCTCTGGATTCTGCCTTCTTCAATTTCTAATTCACACGTCAATATGGTGGAAGAATCTGGACAGTTTTCCGGGTCAAATTTGAAACATCAATTTTCTTTTGATTATTCACCCTCCATATGACTCTATTAATTGTTGGGGGGTGAATTAATTGTTGGGGTATCTACCTAAGGCACATAATATTCCTATATAAGGAGATAGTGGTGAAGGGAAAATAGGGGGATATTTTTCATATCATCTTTTGTTTCTTGTTTCATTGTAAGGTTATGCTTCCAAATTTCATTTGTAATGTTTTCCATTTCCATGTAAGTTTCTTTTTTTGTATCTTTATGTTCGTAATCAAATTATTTCTCTTCTATATTTTCTATTTAATTTATTAAAATATTATTATCACAAAGCACAGTGATATCTCCGTGTTGTTGTGAATTAGTTCACAGATAGGTGTGAATTTCATTCACACACACGGAGGAGTGCTTGTTATTTCCGCAGGTTTAATTTCTTCAATACAATTCTTGTTAGTCATATTCCGCCCACCGTTGAGAGTATACCATCAATGGAGGGATAACCCTTTAATGGGTTTATCTTAGGAGGATGAAAAGGCTGGATTGAATGTTATTTTATGAACGAATTGTTGTTAATTGAATAATTAATTTAAGACATCCATTCTTCTGTTATTTCTACTCTTCATCTTTATTATGTTTGAGAAAACTAAATTCAATTACTAAATGTCCATATACCTTGGAGAGATCATGAATTTGGTTCTCTAGGTGTATAGGGTATTATTAATTGTGTATATTAGGCAACAAACTAGAAAATGATGAAGGTAGTGTTATTTTTGAAGAATGGATTCATCAAGAATTTATAAAACCTAAAATTGTTTAAAGAAGTAAAATTCATTCAATCCACCCACATCTTAATCATTGATCAGCCCATTTTCATTGAATTGAATTCACGTAGGTTTCTTAGTGTTATTTAAACCATCCAAAATCGAACACAAAGTCGGCTACTTCAAAGCCCATACTTCACCAAATCATAGCGTCTCAAGGTTACTTATTTGGTCCATGTGGATTCGACCCCTACATGTACTACATCGACCACTTTTACCAGTAGGGTAAATTTGGGCACAACAAAATTTTGGCGCCGTTGCCGGGGACCCAAGTAAGTTTTCTTAGACACACACCTTCTATTCTCACCTAACATCTCTTTTCTCGCTTAAATTTATCTTTTCTTTTCCCCTTTCTGTTTTCATGTGTCCCAAAAAATCCAAATCCAAATTTCATTCAACTCCAATGGAGTATCATCAACAGTTTCCTTTCATAATATCGGGCTGGAATCAAATAGAAAATCAACAATGGGAATCCCCTCTGATAGAAAATTACTTTGATCCGCACTTGAATGATTACCCCACACCCGATAACATGAACAATCAATGGGATGATGAATGTTTAAAAGATAAATTTCCATACCTATCAAGATTGATTGAAAAGATAAATAATGAGGAATTCCATGATGTACAAACATATATCAACCCTAATCCTGAAAACATTCTTGAACAATTGTGTGAACAAATGGATAAAATAAATTCAGAATTTTCATCTTTCATATTAGAATTACAAAGCTTTGAGACTTTTGAGGAACCCATTCCCACTCAAGATGTTATTTCCTCATCATTGATAGATTAATATTTTATCCCAAAAACCGCTCATGAATTGATAAAAGAACTAACCTTTGGATATGGGATAACTGAACAAGATCAAGGAAATGTTGAAGGGTATTTAAATCAAGAGGAAATTAATTTTTTGGATTCACAAGGGGAAAATTTGTCTTCATGGATCGATTGTTCAGAATATTTCCCCAATAACATTTTTTTAGAATCACCGATCATTGAACCATTGGTAGATATAATGAATAGTGATCCCATACACACTTCTGATATTCAACTGGACAATTTTCAGGATGAATCATATTTTCAAAATGAACCAATTCTTTCTAAATGTTTTGGAGAAGAAACTGATTTTGATTTAATTTGTCAATCTCATTTAGGAAATTTCAATAAACCTAAGCTCAAAGTTATTTTACTTTCTTCCAAACTCAAGAATCCCACTATAGTAGATAAGAAAGACCTTGTATTTTTAATTCATTCTTCTCAAGAAGACAATAATGTTTGAATGGTCCTTGATGTCTTAGGAAATACTATAAATTCAACTGAATCAACCATTAGAAAATTTCATTGGACCTCCACACTCATTATTAACCATGGGATTTCACATGAATCAAATTATACAAAAATTAAATCTAAATCAAGTTGAAGTGGACAAAAATTGGGTCCTAAAAATGTTGAAAGTTGGAATTGGATAAGTTGGGGGGTTCAAGTCGAGCTAACGACGTTAAACAAAAGCGCGACATGTTAGGCAACCCATGGTTTTCATGTTTTCTAATTATTTTGAATCATTTTCTTTTTCATATAATAAATTACCATAGACTTTTGACATTTTCTTCTTTTATGAGTTAGGATGGGTGTGAAAGAGGGGCACCATATTCATCCGTGTCACATGGCATGATCTCTGAGTAATACCTTACCCTAAAATAAAAAAAGAAGACAATGTATCATCAGTTTATTTTGTTTTGTTTATTTTTATGTTTTTATAGGTTAAAAAATAAAAGGACATGTCGTTAGTCATAAGCAAAATCCATTCACCACCATCAAAGCCACTAAGACTTGAACCCAGGATTGAAGGGAGACATTGGCATGCGATTTTTTCATCAACCACTAGGTGATTTCATTCCATGTTTATCATTTTCAAATTTATTCTTTTAACTCATCTCCTACCCCCTTCTAACTTTTCTTTTCTTTAAACCATGGGGACAATGTTATTTTAAGTTGGGGGGAAATAAAAAATGATTTTATTTATTTTGTTAATAAAAACATTCATGAAAATAAAAATTCCATTAATCATAAACATGATAACACACATTGAAAACTCTTAAATTGGATATCAAATAATTTTTCAAACCTTGATTCTGATTTTAATGCAATTTTATGTTCACGAGCATTGTTTTTGGAAAGTGCGGTTGTCCGATGAGATTTTTCAATGTTTTCATTTTCATCCTCTTAATAAAAATGCCACAATGCACGTCTACTAGATCTTGGGTGTAAATATGAGTTCTTTGGTCCCTTTTATTATAGCATAGGGTTCTGGGGTCACTTTTAGTTTAATTTGAGTATCCAAAAAAATTTACCACATAGAGCAATGTTTTGTCCAAATGCGTGGCATCCAGCACTTGGGGATCGTGACTCCATAGTTTTCTTGCCCATAGTTAGGCTTTATATCTCTATTGTAGAGCATGAAATTGAAAATATTTGTGGCGTCCAGCACTTGGGGATCATGACTCCATAGTTGTCTTGCCCAGAGTTAGTCTTTTTATATCTATTGTTGTAAAATAATAATAATAATCATAAAAAAATTCAAAAAAATGGATACTCGTATTAAGGTTTAATGTGATTCCCACCTAGCGCTTCCATTTTCCCCCTTGAAAAATAAAATGGGCCCCATATCTTTTGTGATGCACAACACTTTATCATGTTTAATTGAAATTGGATGAAATGTGACGATGAATTTGAACAAAGGAATGGGCTTGGGGTTGGGATATGCTTATGGACCTAGCTTGTTTTAAATGATTGTGATGGATTCCATAATTTTTTTGGTATGAGGTCTTTAGGTGAGCAATGTGTATTTAAATGTTTTGGGAAAAGGGGATTTGAATTTCATATTTGTAATATATTTTGCTCAGGACAAGAAAAACTCAAGTTTGGGGGTGTGATTAGTCACTGAAAGTGGCTAATATTCATTGCTAATATCTTAATATTAATGTGTTTAAAAGATCATAAACATCAATTTTAGTCCAATTCAAAAAGTTAACTTCATTTCCCATCACTGTGCAATTCATGCTTAAAGTGTCAATTTGGTCCTACTCAATAATTTTCCTGTGGAAATTACAATATGAATCATTTTAATTTGATATTTTTTTATGTGATTCATCACTTTATTTGGAACATTTTTTCATTTAGGTCTTATTGATGAATCACAAATGAGGATGGAGATTTTTTCACCTGAATGCAGAAACATGCTGGAAAAGGCATAATGGGACCAAGGCCCATCAAACAAATGTGGGGCCCAAAAACCAAGGCCAATGAAGCTCAAATTTTTACAGTAGAAATATATAAATATGAGGATCATTTTATTCAATGGTGTCCGGAGCTAATTCTGATGCTATCATGATGATAAAGGGATCTGAAGTTGAGATTTAAATGGTGGACCTGACATTAATGCACAGAAATCCCTCCCACCATTTCGAACATAACATCCAAACGGCTGAGCAAAATTTTCTGAACATTTTAAAGATCATAAAGGACAGATGGAAGAAGATATTTCTTTTCTATAACCCCTCTGGATTATGCCTTCTTCAATTTCTAATTCACAAGTCAATATGATGGACGAATCTGGACAGTTTTTGGGTGAAATTCGAAACATCAATCTTATTTTGATTATTCACCCTCCATTTGACTCTATTAATTGTTGGGGGGTGAATTAATTTTTGGGTGATGTACCTAAGGCTCCTAATATGCCTATATAATGAGATATTGGTGAAGTGAATATGGGTGGATATTTTTCTTATCATCTTTTGTTGCTTCTTTCATTGTAAGGTTATGCTTCCAAATTTCCATTGTAATGTTTTTCCATTTCCATGTAAGTTTCTTTTTTGTATGTTTATGTTCTTAATCAACTTCTTTCTCTTATATATTTTTTATTTCATTTATTAAAAAAATATTATCACAAATCATAGTTATATCTCTATGTTGTTGTTAATTAGTTCACACATAGATGTGAATTTCATTCACACACACGGAGGAGTGCTCGTTATTTCCGCGGTTTTAATTTCTTCAATCCAATTGTTGTTAGTAATCTTCTACCCACCTTTGAGAGTATTCCATCAATGGAGGGATAACCCTTTAATGGTTTGACCTTAGGAGGATTCAAAGGATGGATTGAATGTTATTTTATGAACGAATTGTTCTTAATTGGAAAATTAATTTAAGACATCCATTATTCAGTTATTTCTACTCATCATCTTTACTGTGTTGGAGAAAACTAAATTCAATTACTAAATGACCATATACCACAGAGAGATCATGAATTTGGTTCTCTATATGTATAGGGGATTAGTAATTGTGTTTAGTAAGCACCAAACCAGAAAATGATGAATTTAGTGTTATTTTTGAAGAATAGATTCATCAAGAATTAGTAAAACCAATATTGTTTAAAGAAGAAAAATTCATTCAATCCACCCCCAAAATAATCCTAGATCAACACATTTTCATTTAATTGTATTCACTTAGGTTTCTTAGTGTTATTTAAACCATCCAAAATCGAACACAAAGTTGGCTACATCAAAGCCCATCCTTCACCAAATCATAGCGTCTCAATGTTACTTCTTTGGTCCCGGTAGATTCGACCCCTACATGTACTACATCGACGGATTTTACCAGTACGGTAAATTTGTGCGCAACCAAATTTTCCATTGCTGGGGACCCAAGTAAGTTTTCGTAGACACCCACCTTCTATTCTCACCTAACTTCTCTTCTCTCACCTATATTTCTCTTTTCATTTCCCCTATCTGTTTTCGTGTGTCCAAAAAAATCCAAATCCAAATTTCATTCAACTCCAATGTAGTATCATCAACAATTTCCTTTCATAAACTCAGGCTGGAATCAAATAGAAAATCAACAATGGGAATCCCCTTAGATAGAAAATTACTTTGATCAATACTTGAATGATTACCCCACACCCGATAACATGAACAATCAATGGGATGATGAATGTTTAAAAGATCAATTTCCATACCTATCAAGAATGATTGAAAAGATAAATAATGAAGAAGTCCATGATTTACAAACATATATCAACCCTAATCCTGAAAAAATTCTTGAACTATTGTGTGAACAAATGGATAAAATAAATTCAGAAGTTTCATCTTTCAGATTAGAATTACAAAGCATTAAGACTTTTTTGGAACCCATTCCCACTCAAGATGTTCATTCCTCATCATTGATAGATGAATCTTTTATCCCAAAAACCTCTCATGAATTGAAAAAGGAACTAACCTTTGGATATGGGTTAACGGAACAAGATCAAGGAAATGTTGAAGGTTATTTAAATCAGGAGGAAATTAATTTTTTGGATTCACAAGAGGAAAATTTTTCTTCATGGATTGAGTGTTCAGAATATTTCCCCAATAACATTTTTTTAGAATCACCAATCATTGAACAACTGGAAGATATAACGAATAGTGATCCCATACACACTTCTGATATTCAACTGGACAATTTTCAGGATGAATCTTATTTTTATAATGAACCAATTCTTTCTAAATGTTTTGGAGAAGAAACTGATTTTGATTTAATTTGTCAATCTCCTTTAGGAAATTTCAATAAACTTGAGCTCAAAATTATTTTACTTTCTTCCGAACTCAAAAATATGACTATAGGAGATATGAAAGACCTTGTATTTGTAGTTCATTCTTCTCAAGAAACCAATAATGTTGGAATGGTCCTTGATGTCTTAAGAAAGACTAGAAATTCAACTGAATCAACCATTACCAAATTTCCTTGGACTTCCACACTCATTATTGACCATAGGATTTCACATGAATCAAATTATAAACAAAATCAATCTGAATCAAGTTGAAGTGGTCAAAAATGGGTTTCTAAAAATGTTGAAAGTTGGAATTGGATATGTTGGGGGGTTCAAGGTGAGCTAATGACTTTAAAAAAAGCGCTACATTAGGGGAAACTCATGGTTTTCATGTTTTCTAATTATTTTGAATCCTTTTCTTTTTCATATAATAAATTACCATAGACCATTGACATTTTCTTCTTTTATGAGTATGGATGGGTATGAAAGGGGATTTCCATATTCATCAGTGTCACGTGGCGTGATCTCTGAGTAATACCTTACCCAGAAATCTAAAAAGAAGACAATGTATCACCATTTTATATTGTTTTGTTTATTTTTATGTTTTTATAGGTTAAAAAAATAATAGGACATGTCGTAAGTCATAAGGAAAATCCATTCACCACCATCAAAGCCGCTGAGACTCGAACCCAGGTTTGAAGGGAGACATTGGAATGTGATTTCTTCATCAACCACCAGGTGAATTCATTCCATGATTATCATTTTCAAATTTCCACTTTGAACTCCTCTCTCACCCCCTTCTAACATTTCTTTTCATTAAACACTGGGGACAATGTTATTTTAGGTTGGTGGGAGATAAAAAATGTTTTTTTTTATTTTGTGAATAAAAACATGCATGAAAAGAAAAATTCCATTAACTATAAACATGATAACACGCATTGAAAACTCTGAAATTGGATATCAAATAATTTTTCATGCCTTGATTCTGATTTTAATGCATTTTTAAGTTCATGAGCATAGTTTTTGGAAAGTGAGGTTTTCCGATGATATTTTTCAATGTTTACATTTTCATCCTATTAATAAAATTTCCACAATGAAGGTCTACTAGATCTTATGTGTAAATTTGAGTTCTTGGGTCCCTTTCATTATAGCATAGGGTTCTAGGGTCACTTTTAGTTTAATTTGAGTATCCAAAAAAAATTGACCACGTAGAGTAATGTTTTGTCCAAATGTGTGGCGTCTGGAACTTGGGAATCGTGACTCCATAGTTTTCATGCCCAGAGTTAGGCTTTATATCTATATTGTAGAGCATGAAATTGACAATATGTGTGGCGTCCGACATTTGGGGATCGTGACTCCATAGTTGTCTTGCCCAGAGTTAGTCTTTTCATATCTATTGTGGTAAAATAATAATAATAATCATAAAAAAAATCAAAAAAATGGTTACTCATATTAAGTTTTAATGTGATTCCCACCTAGAGCTTCCATTTTTTCCCCTTGAACAGTAAAATGGGGCCCATATCTTTTGTGATGAAAAACACATTATCATGCTTAATTGAAATTGGATGAAATGTGGAAATGAATTTGAATAAAGGAATGGGCTTGGGCTTGGGATATTCTTATGGAACAAGCTTGTTTTAAATGATTTTTATGGGTTCCATATTTTTTTGGCATGAGGTCTTTGGGTGAGAAATGTGTATTTAAATGTGTTTGGAAAAGGGGATTTGAATTTCATATTTGTAATATATTTTTCTCGGGATTAGCAAAAATCATGTTGGGGGTGTGATTAGTCACTGAAAGTGGCTAATATTCATTGTTAATATCTTAATATTAATGTGTTTTAAAGTTCATAAACATCAATTTTAGTCCAATTCATAAATTGAACTTCATTTCCCATCATTGTGCAATTCATGCTTAAAGTGTCAATTTGGGCCCACTCATTAATTTTCCTGTGGAAATTACAATATTCATCATTTTAATTTTCTATTTTGGTACATTATTCATCACTTTATTTGGAACATTCTTTATTTTAGGTCTTATGGATGAATCATATTTGAAGATGGAGATTTTTTCACCTGAAGGCAGAAACTTGCTGGAAAAAGCATAATGGGCCCAAGGTCCATTAAACAAATGTGGGGCCCACAAACCAAGCCTAATGAAGCTCAAATTTATACAGTATAAATATATAAATATTAGGATCATTTTATTCAACTCTGGCCGGAGCTAATTCTGATGTTATCGTGATGATAAAGGGATATTAAGTTGAGATTTAAATGGTGGACCCGACATTAATGCACAGAAAGTCGTCCCACCATTTCGACCATAACGTCTAAACGAATGAGAAAAAGTTCCTGAAATTTTTACCGGTCATAAAGGACAGATGGGCTAAGATATTTCTCTTCTACAAACCCTCCGGTTTCGGCCTTCTTCAATTTCTAATTCACACGTCAATATGGTGGATGAATCTGGACAGTT
Source organism: Viscum album (assembly GCA_963277665.1). NCBI lineage: Eukaryota > Viridiplantae > Streptophyta > Magnoliopsida > Santalales > Viscaceae > Viscum > Viscum album. Next base: position 1,577,820,060 of record OY728165.1, on the reverse strand, counting down.
TTCCGGTTCAAATTCGAAACATCAATTTTCTTTTGATTATTCACCCTCCATTTGACTCTATTAATTGTTGGGGGTGAATTAATTGTTGGGGGATGTACCTAAAGCTCCTAATAGTCCTATATAAGGAGATAGTGGTGAAGGGATTAGGGGTGGATATTTTTCTTATAATCTTTTGTTTCTTGTTTCATTGTAAGGTTATGCATCCAAATTTCCTTTGTAATGTTTTCCATTTCCATGTAAGTTTCCTTTTTGTATCTTTATGTTCATAATCAACTTCTTTCTCTTCTATATTTTTCATTTCATTTATTAAAACATTATTATCACAAATCACAGTGATATCTCTGTGTTTTTGTGAATTAGTTCACACATAGGTGTGAATTTCATTCACACACATGGAGGAGTGCTCGTTATTTCCGCGGTTTTAATTTCTTCAATCCAATTATTGTTAGTCATCTTCCTCCCACCATTGAGAGTATACCATCAATGGAGGTCAAACACTTTAATGGTTTGATATTAGTAGGATGCAAAGGCTGGATTGAATGTTATTTTATGAACGAATTGTTTTTAATTGGATAATTAATTTAAGACATCCATTCTCCAGTTATTCTTACTCTTCATCTTTACTGTGTTTCTGCAAACTAAATTCAATTACTAAATGACCATATACCACGGAGAGATCATGAATTTGGTTCTCTAAGTGTATAGGGGATTAGTAATTGTTTTTAGTAAGCACCAACCCAGAAAATGATGAAGGTAGTGTTATTTTTGAAGAATGGATTCATCAAGAATTAATAAAACCAAAATTGTTTGAAGAAGTAAAATTCTTTCAATCCACACCGAGCATAATCCTAGATCAACCCATTTTCATTGAATTGAATTCACGTAGGTTTCTTAGTGTATTTTAAACCATCCAAAATCAAAAACAAAGTTGGCTACTTCAAATACCAACTTTCTCCAAATCATAGAGTCTCAAGGTTACTTCTTTGGTCCCTGTGGATTTGACCTCTACATGTACTACATCGACCGCTTTTACCAGTAGGGTAAATTTGGGCGTAGCCATCCCCCCTTTTGGAAATTTTTCCCCATTATTTTATTTAATTATCAACAAATATGGGTATTTCTTCATCATATAATTTTTAGATTTCATTGTTTCCTCTTCAACAAAATGGGTTTTCACATAACCTATATCTAATTAATCAACTTATTTCATAACAATTTCTCTCTATTTACAATAATATATATTGTATGTTCTGTATTAAAATGATTCTCTTCAAACTGAACAATGTTTATTCTAAAAAAATGAGATTGGAATGGAAAATACTTTCATAACAATAAAACACGAAATACATTGTTTACATGGGATAAATGTAGAATTAAAGACAATATACAGGCAACTGATCCAACGTTCTTAGGGATTTTATAAGGTAAAATTAAACACATAATCATATTCTCTTTCTTACTAAAATTCATCACACATTTCCATGGTGTAACTTTTAGATATACATGATCACCTACCTAAAAAAAGATCCTTCCATGGGTTTTCCAGATAACTTTTCTGTATTCTCTATGATTTCCTCATATGCTTCTGAATCGGATGAAGTTTTTCTACAATATTTTCCACCAATTATGGCCTCATCTACTTCAATTCACCTTCTTCAATCCTAAATTATGGAGTTCGTCACCGATTTTCATATAGTTCATTAAATGGTTTCATCCACATACTATACTAAAAATAGTTATTATAGGAAAATACAACCAAAGAGATATGTGGATCTAGAAATCCCTAGTAATCAAATGAACAGAAATGTAGAATATCCTCCAAGGACTAAACTGTTATTTTTAACTTCCCATCTAATTGAGGATGAACAACATTACTGAAATTTAATTAAATACCCAATTTATTTTAAAGGCCCTTTCAAAATATAGATGTGGTCCTTGGATGAGGATCACATTCAATGGAGTGTGAAATTCCATGTAACATAACTATCTATTTAATAAAAAACTCATAATGATGATCTAGAGAGAGATGAAATTAAATTGGAATAAAATTACGACATTTAGTAAATCAATCAGCAATAACTCAAATTGTATTATTAACTCGAGATGTCTTTTGTAATATCACAAATATGTGTATCGATATATTTTCCCATTTCCACTCCAACATTGGAAATGGATGATGCATCCTCGTGGAAAATTGTTGTTATACATTCATCTATTTACAATTAATATATTTCATGGTAAAGTCAGCTATTTATCATTTTATTTCATCCCACCAGTAATACTCTAAAATTCCTCTGTATATGTTAGTGATTCCCCAATGAAAAAAAATATAGAGAACAATGAGCTCTACAAAAAAACAATTCTTCAACTATGAATCACAAGTCCCACTTAATATCGATCCAAATCTCATAGAACAATTAGTATTAATGATAAATTGTAGAAACATACTCATCTAAACAAATTCTACCATTTTCTGAAACTAACTGTATTATATCAATGCATTCATAATTCTGTCTGATATAGATGATTTCACTGACATCTAAAATAGAATTTATGAATTTTCTACACCAAAAACTTCTAGGACAATATTAGTCAAATCATTATCCAATGGATCTCAATCTAAATATATAATGGTTAATGTAGCATTACTTTTTCGACACAGAGCATCATCCCCTTTATTTTATATTCCTGCATGTCAATGAATCATCCAATCATAATCCCCGATTAATTCCATTCATCTCATCTATTAAATTTTAAATAAATTCTAAGTAAATATATGCATCAATCATTTGTGAACAGTAAATATTTCACACAATATTCTATAAAAATTATGTCTCTGATTTTTTTAATGCAAAGACAACAATAGATAATTCCAAATCATTTGTATGGTAATTTAACTCATGAGGTTTCAACTGAAGTGATGCATTAACAATTAAATGATAATTGAGAATTATGAAAATACTAAATACATCCAATGAAGAATATCAATAGATAACCAATTCACCTTTCGTATAAGTAATGTCCAAAACTAGTGAATTTACCAATCTTCATTTCAGTTCCTTATACAATCATCAGATTCTATTGTCTAGATTAGCTTAAAACCATCACGTATTAACATACTTAGTCAGATAGATATCTGAGATAAGTTTTCAACAACCAATCCTTAATGACCTTATAATCTAATAAAAAGATAAATCATTGTGATATTGGTAGGTCTTGGAAACTCATTAACAGCTTTTATTATAGAATGGTCAACATATATATGATATTTAGAAAAAATATAACCAAGGAATTATTTTTTGTGCATCCTAAATTCATTCTCAATTCACTCTCAATATAATTTTTTTATTTAATTATTTGTATAACAATCCTTAAGGGGCATTGGAATTTCTACTAACTTTTAAAATATACAAAATTATGATCTATAACACAACCACTAACTGAACCAATAACTGAAAAAATAATTCAGTCATGAGATTTGTATATATAATAGGAACTTTAGGTAAACCATAGGTAATAACTAAAAACACATAATTCTCATATCTCATTTAAATGGATGTCTTTAGAATGTCATCCTCCTTCATCTTCAGCTGATTTTACTCAGACCTCAAATCAATCTTTGATAAAGAAAAATCTCCATGGGGTTGATAAAATAAATTATTATTATGAGGAAAAGGATATTTTTATTAATAGATATATTATTAAAGGATCTGTAATCAATACAAAGTAATATAGAACAATCATTATTTTTTACCAAATAAAATAGGAACAACCTATAGTGACGTTATAGGTTGAATGGAACTTTTATCAGTCAATTTTTTCAAAAACAAATTCAATTACACAAGTTATTCTTGAGAAATTAGATATGGGGGTCTCAAAATTGGAATATAATTGATCCCTATATCAATATTAAACTGAGCCTCCAGTTCAGGAACAATACAAGGAAATTCATCTAGAAAAAACCTGCAAAACGCATTCATTACTGGAAGGTCAGTAAACAAAATTGTTTCTTCCTTTTCAACAACATAAGTGTGATATCATGCACTCACATATGTAATCATTCATTCAACTTCTTCATTTGTTATCAATGTTAAGAAATCATTGAATTAATCTTATAGTCATTACAATATATTTTATCATGATTAATGAAATCCAATCCATAACCGAAATGATATCAAATTCCATTATGGGATTTTCAAAAAGTTTTGAAAAAAATATCTCACTAATAAAAATATATAAATTATTATAAATCAAGGTTGTTATAAATATTCCTTCTGATGTCTTTACCAAAAGTTCTATATCACATTCATGAGGTGTTATTTCCAATTTACATGCACAATTATAAAAAATAATAAAATTTGAAGATCTACGGTCAAATAGATTATTTCTATAATTTGAAAAAATGTATATCATACATTTAACCACTCCATTTTATGGTCAAACATTAACCATAGTTGTAGAAAATGATTTTGGCATGCCCTTATTCTTTCAATCATGCTATTTTCCACCCTAGGTAATCAAATTTGGACACACATTGGCGTAATGTCATAAATAATTAAAACTAAAATATCTTATTATTGATTTTTCATTGCCTAACATATTATATTCATTATAGTTATAATAAATATGATTGTTCTTGTCACATCTGATGCACTTACTAGACAATGAGAGACATTATCCATGTTTCTTTTACCCACACTGTTCATAATATGAAAACTAAATTTTCTTATATCCAGGAAACATTGATGACTTCCTTCCAAATGACATCCAACTCGATAACTTTGTTTTTTCACTCTTGGAACACTTGATCATCAAAAAACTCCATTTCTCCATTATCAATAGGTCATAAAAGTTTCACATATCTTTTTAACTCAAGAGAAGCTAATTCCGTACGATATTTTTGATTCAATCCTTAGTAATACTGATTAATCCAACTACCAAAATACCAGAAAAAATAGGGTATTTAGCTTGTCAAATTGGTGAAATGTTAATCATATTCAGTCATAGAATATTCATCATTTTGTCTCCATTCAAGGAATTTATTTTCTTTCATAAGTTCAATAGACATAGGAAAATATTTCTCAAGAATGAGACTCTTAAATTCATCTCATTAAATGGAAATAATCACTTCACATACTATAATATTTTTAATCACTGACCACCACTAAAAAAATTTACAGTAAAATGTGAAAAATCAAGAATAAATTTTCGATTTTATGAACACCGCATTATATCAAAAATATTTTCTAGTGCTTTATTCTGCCCATTTTCTTGAACAAGGTCATATGATCCTCTGAATGACTGGGGATGTTACCTCATGAAATTCTACACTAACAACATATTATTCTATGGTTGATCTAGTTGATCTCATGAATTCAAACCACCCACATTTATGGTGTGTGTAAACTAATCCATAACTTCATAAAACTATTCATTTCTGATTCCTTTCCATCGTAGGATGGTAATTTGGAAGGATTTTTTCCCATGTGTTCCTTCATAGCATTGCTACCCTATTTCCTCTGCAGAAAACAATTCTGAACTGACATATCATTGATGAAAAAACTGGGTAATAATAAAATTATATTTTATTTTAATTTTTCCATAATGTAAAAACCAATTATGCATATTTTATTAACTATATTATAACCCATTATGTTATAAAAACTGACCTATTTGACCAACTATATGGAATCAACCATAAACATTACTAAATATGGAATTGTTATAATAATTTTAGTATCATTCACAATGAGTATATTTTATGGTTTAGTGTTTTATGGAAATAATACTTTATTATTCCATATCATCCTTGGGTTGAGTGTCTCAACAAGAGCGCTCATGTCAATTTGGATGTCTCCCACACATATCTATAAGCAAATAAAGTTACAGATGTGCTTTCCAAGAAGGTTTTCAGTGGGATGGGTATGTTTTGGTCTTTTACAATTCCTAATTTGTGTGAATCAACGGAGAATGATGATATGTGTGGTGTGATTCACTCTCAGATATGTTACAACCCCCTATAACTATTGATATGTTTTTCTCTATTTTACTTATATATTTTTATGGGTCACACTTTTTTCGGATCCCACGCTTTCTTGGTATTCCATATCATCCCATAATCATAAAATAGAATACTATCATAATATTATCAATTTTATCCCCCAAAGATTACCTTTAAAAACAATTTTTCTTTTGTTGTTAAAAATAAAATTTACTTGTTCATTTCTGTTAATCATTCTTATACCTTGTGAATTTTTAAAAAAAACACAAGTTGATGTTAAAAACTCTTTATAGGATAAAAAATGAATAAAAATGATAGAATTTCAGAAACAAAAAAAACCATGAATAAATTATCATAAAATAATAATTTTCTCCATTATGAAGTATTAAATCTTCTTTACAAAAATATAACCTCATTTCTTACCCATTGAAACAAAAATATTACCATAAAACCCATAGAAATCACACATAAAATATAAAAGGTATCACATGACAGAATCATACAAATACAAAAAAAAATGTTGTCGAAATCCGCCCATTTAATTCTTACAAATAAAATATCCAAATAGTCAAAATTCATACCAAATTAATTAGATGTTATAACATAATAAAATTTCCACGTTTTATCAATGAACCACCCATATTTGGTTTATATTTTAACCACCCATCAAATTTCCAAGTACCATTATATAATCACTAAACATAAATTATTACAATTATCAATATTTCACTCAAAAAATTTCATTTTATATCACATGAAATAATTTTTATATAGTAAAATGTCAAACCACTTTTAAAACAATTTCCAATAACCAAACACCCTATTAAGGAATAAGGGATTTATTTTCATCGGAAAACATTAATTCTTACAGAGTAATCCAAATATCAAATATCAATTACAGTTGTGGAAAATTATTTGTACCAACATTCTTTAAAAACAATATTTTTTTCATTTATTAAAGGCTTCATTTAAAAATGATTCCACTACATGCCATTTAAATAAATTACATGACGATTGGTTGATTATACCCCATATAAAATAAGGTGTTGTATATTATCAAACCTTGCGTTAATGAATGGAGATTGAGATAATTTTCTTTACCATGACCCATTTTGTCACGTACAATAATCATGTTCATGAATAATAATAATTGGTTAATTTCTAATTTATTGAGAAGCTTTTTCATGTTTGTTATTAATTTTTTTTCTCTTTACCTTGTTATTAAATTGAAATAATTATTTATGTCCATATCAGATGTTTTCTATCGATATTTGGTACCAGAGTAAAAAAGGATCTTGTTTTGATGTAAATTATACATGTGATATAAATTAAATTATCTAAGAATATATTCATGATTCAAATATCATATATATCTTGTATATTTCTATTTATAATAATCTTTTATACTTGGAGATAATAAATGTAATGAACCATTTATGGAGACGTTAGACCGTACATACACAATAATTATACTTCCATTTCATCGTAGTATTAAATGAATAATAATTAAATTATAATTATTGTATTATATTAATAAAATATTTGTCTCATAGGAGTATAAACAACATCCATTATACACATCATGTATAGTGGGAACGAGTCATATATATTTAAGGGGGAATTAGTCTAGACTTCCTCATATGAAATTATCATAAACAACAATATGGAAAGCATGAATGTATATTTTATATACCATATACATAATTTAAAATACAATATAATATATGTATTAAAAAGCTAATTTTACCAAAATATTGATTTGAAGACCAAACATGATGGTGGAAAAGGAGAATAAAAATTAATTCACCGAGGCGATTAACCGACATAACTTGGACACCAATTTTGATTATTAGATTTTGGGGAGGTGAGAAATAAAATGGCCATGAAATATTATATTAGAAACATAACACTTTTTTATATAAATAAGTATGGTGTAATCATAAAATGAAGTAAGAAGGAGGTGAGGAGAATTTAGAGATATAAATAAATTAATAGAGTTAATTGGATAAAATTACCTCTTGCATATCGTCTCCTTGAATGATGGTTGAGGACCCTCGATTAGGTCTTTCCAAAGACCAGAAGCACTTGGAAATGTGGAGAGTGACAATTTGAGTTATTTTTATGATATTTGGTGAGATAAAAGTTTTTTTTGTGTCGAAATATGGTGGTGGAGAGGTGATATTTATACTTTAAGAGAGGTGGGTTCAAATTATTATTTTATTGATTATTTTATAGTAAAAGGAAAACATATAGTGGTGGGATTTTTTTCCGTGACATTGGATTATAATTATGGTTATATAGTTTAGTTAGGGTCTATAAAAACCTAAAAATACCATTAATGTTTTTAACATTTAGGTATGTTCATCTTTTAACATTTAACTTTAACACATTTCAACATTCCACTTTTAATACGGTGACTAATATTTTTTCTATGGTAACATCTTTATACCTAATAACAAAATTTACATAAAAATTAGTGTGTACCTTTTGATTAAAAATATGAACTCCATTTTATAAAATCCATTTCATATGATTGGGAAAATTTGATTTTAAATTAATTTCGTAAACAACACAAAAATCATGTTTTTAATGTGAATATTTCAAAGGTTTGAAATGTTTTATATATTTATTCAAATTTAAATTGATTATAATGACCTAAATTGGATTAAATGTTAAAAAATATATTAATTACACTATAAAAACAGTTAAAATCATATTCTAACTATATAAATAAATTAGACAAAAAGAGGTATTAAATTAAAATGCATTATTTTTCAATATTCATTAAAATAATAACATTATTAGAAAATTAATAAAAAACAAAATAAATATTAATTTATTTATTCTAAAGAATAATTTTGTAATGGCCTGGGTTTTTGGGGGTCCATTACTTTGTTAAAATCTCATGTTGGGTGTTCTGGGTAGCCTGGGAACCTCGGTGATGTTTGACCCCAACGGTAAGCCTACCGGTCGTCGTAGCATACTCGTAGCAGGTCTACAGGTAGCTCGGTCTTCCAGTCGCCGCAGCCTACCGGTGGCTCAGTCCACCGGTGGCAACACCCCATCGGTGGCACGACCACCGGTCCGTACAGCCTTTCAGTTGTGCGGCTTCTGGTAGTTGTCTGCCACTAGTAGCTCTCAGCTACCAGTGGCTCTTGCCTACCCCCACGGGGTTTTTCCAGTAGCGCTCCTTTTGTGAAAATTGGGTTTTAAAATCCTATTTTGACCCCTATAAATTTGTTTTAAAGCCCAGTAATGCCCGAAAATGACGCTTAATTAAATATTTAATGATTTAAACTTGATGTGTGCGTCGGTTTAGAACGCCCAACCCTTAACGATGTGTGGGGTCATTCGTTCAACCCAAAACCCCGATCCTTACGTGGTTTCGCGTGCTTATCACAACCATCCCGGACCTTTATAACCTAAGGGTTATCCCTGGGTTTCTTTTTCTCAATCACCATGTTCTAGGAGTACCCATCATTTGGATGAGCCACATCGCTATCTGTGGAATTCCTCACCTAGGCTTACCGTCAATCATTGTTCAACATGTAGGGTTATATCCATAGGCTCTCATAATTGTGTATCATGTGGCGTGGGTGTGCTTTTGATTCTGTAGAATTGGATGAACCAGACCTAAATGAAGATAATGAACAGATTCTAAAGAATGAATTGGGAGGGATGTGATCGATGATATTTCTCTATTCTTATATTTTGATTATTTATTTCTAAATTGTGTGGGCTTATGCCTTCTGAAAATCATGGCCGTTGGTGGTATTTCTCTATGCACTAATGAACCATTAGCTCTGGTGATGTTAAATGGATCGTTTGTGGTTGTGAACCCTTGATGTGTAAAAGAAATTGATTAATCACGTATATCCGACTAAATAAACTGAAGCACTAGGATCAATACCTTATATGATAACCCCAGTTAGGGCACAGAAGTTGAAATCATGGAGTGTGTTAAATCTAATAAATATGAAAACACCCACATGGGCCTGCCTTGTGTTGGTGGTGGTAGTCTGGTTGTTTTGTTTTTCCTTCACGTGTTGTTTGATGGGTGATGTGGGTGGGGATGGGATCCCCCTGTTGATATGGAATCAATGGTTATGAATTTTAAGACCAGGTGGTTACCTTGTTTATATCACGAATTGGGGTGGGATCCTCTATTCATAAGAACCCATTTGGGGGGACATGGGGCAGTTTCTCGGGGTTTCCTTTGCTTCCATTACTTCAAGGTATCTCACTTATCCCTTTGTTGTTGTAACTTTGCAAGAGAACTGGGTGTGGATATTGTAGTTGATTCTTGACTATTTTCTTTCCCTTGACTTGTGCTTATGATTACTAGTTTCCCAAGTAGGTGTAGAAACTTATTTAAATATCATTACTGAACATGATAACAAGGATGGGACGAATGGGTTTTTGGTTTGGTGTAAGTTGTGTCCTGGTTATGGTACTGACTTTTGTTCTTTAGGTAGGCTGAATACAAACCTAAACTTGGGAGAGTTCTTGTTACCTATATATATACTTTTATTTTTTTGTGTCTTATTCGCACCCCACCCATGTTGATCGCATAGTGCTGAACACCCCCATTTCATGGGGGAGGGTGTTTTTTCCAACACTTCTATTAGTGGCTGGTTATTAGCTCCTTTCAGCTCCATTTCCCAAATAGCCCAAGTATTTTCAGGCAGGCTGTGATGGCCTGAAGTCCATTATTAGCACAAGAACCTTCGGGAGGGGTAGTGTGGTGGTTATGGCCTAGATGTGTGCAGGCAGGCAGTTTCCCAAGTGTCTTTGGGATGAGGACCATGTGTATTCGGGCGTGGAAGTGGATCCTTTAGCCCAGGTGTCTTCGGGCATGATGGTGGTTGTTCTAGCCTAGGTGTTTGCAGGCGTGGTTACGTGAGACAGTTCATTCCAAGGTGTTTGCAAGCGGGGTTTGGCAGTGGGAGTGCGGTGAGGTAGTGGCACAGGTTTGTGCGGGCGGGGTATGACAGTGGGACTACGGTGAGAATGGCAGAATTGGTTCGATGCGTCGGATGTCTTTAATAACCAGTGGGAAAGTGGTGCGGGGTACCCAAACATTGATGTTCCATTACTATACATTACATGACATTCATTATTTGGGGATTGTGCCTTGGTTAGGCTTGGGTGGATAGTTTACCTTGTCAGGTGTTTAGTTTACTCCTTTCCTCATGGGACATTAGTACGTTCCCCCACTTGTGCACGATGGCCTTTAACTTTCCCTACTGAGTATACTTGTATGCTCACCCTACATATATAAAACTGCTTTCAGGTTTCCAGGAGGACTTCGGGGATCACGCGGGATCATACTAGCTTGGACCTATTGGGCATTTCCATTTGTTATTTTTCATTCTTTGGTACTTTATCCTTGTAGTCACTTTGAACCTTGTGGATTTTACATTTGTAACATGCATTGGGAATGGTTCTTGGCTTTACTTTTACATTCCGCTTTTGGTGTTGTTGGGATTTACCATCTTATCTCCCTATCCTATTAAAAGAAAAAGGGTAATTCCGTCCATTCAGTGTGTGATTCTATAACCTTGGTTCTAGTCGCCACTCTGGGTCATATTAGAGGCGGGTTTCATGGGGTTGATTATCTATCCTTCAACTTAATGAAGGAAGGGAGTGGCAATTTGATGACCCTTCCCTCCTATTGGTGTTGGAGGGTCATGATAGAATGGTATCAGAGTGGTATGGTTGAGAGATAGGATGGAGTCTGGAGTTAGGGATAGTGAGGATTGTATGGGATGGTAGGTAAATAGTGTTGAGTGACCTTGGTGGGTGAATTTAGCAAGGGAAGACCGGCTAGGATATGGGATTTTAGGGCCCCCTGTGATCCGATGCAAGGACTCTGGACCTACAAAACGACCGAGTGAGGCCATGCTGATTGAAGGGTAGAGACCCTATGGAAGGTACATGTATCATAATGACTCGTGTTCTCGTGTTTCTGGGATGTCTTGGGAATTAAGGATAAATAAAAAGTTCATGATGTTTTAAGAACAATATTCTGCACTACTTGGGCTTATGCATTCCTTGTTTACCTTGTAGCTATGGAACCTGGGAGATGACCACGTGTGGTGCAGGCGATCGAGACCCCGGAGACTAATTTTGTCGATCGGCAAAGAGCTGATCGAGAGGAAGAGGACGACCAGTGGAAGAGGACACTTCGGTCCTTCCAGCGGTAGACCCTCGAGAAGTATGAGGGCAAAACATCTGATATGAAGACGTAGGGATGGCTAGTGGAGCTAGTGATAGCCTTCAACTTGATCTAGACTCCGAACGAGTACTTGGTTCCTCTAGCCGTCATCCAGATGCAGGGAGCTGTGCGTCAGTGGTGGACACTTTACCTGGGGGAGAGGGGAGAGCCTGAGGTGGCATGGGCTGACTTTGAGAAGGAGTTCCGGGCAGAATTCCTCTCTTCTACGATGAATGCGGAGAAGAGGCAAGAGTTACTCTCCCTCCAGTAAGGGAATATGTCGGTATGGGAGCTGGGAATCAAGTTAAAGGACCTCCTATGTTTTTATCTGGACCTGTTTCCCGACGAGGAGTCTCGGGCAAGACGTTTAGAGGAGGTTCTCTGACCCTCCCTCTAGTATGTTGTTACCCCCTTTACCCTGCCTACATACTTGGAGGTCCAGAAGAAGGCCGAATTGGTAGAGATGATGCACACTATAGGAGGTATTTCATGAGAGGGGATCCATGCAGGACCATCCAAAGGGAGGGTTGTTAGCACCAGGCCTCCAGCATCAGGACCCTCCAGGTTCCGACCAGCGGGGAGCAGGCCGCAGCAGTTCCAGTTTCGATCCCCTGGTCCTCGCCCTTTTCCTTCAGGCCCATGACAGCAGTGTTTCGTCTGTGGGATCCATGTACATATCCAAAGTCAGTTCCCATACTGAATATAGTACGGAGTTGGCGGACAGCCGTAGCCCCCGCCCTAGCAGTAGCTTCCAGCCATGCGTTTTCAGCAGCAGCAGTAGGGACAACAAGCTCTCACTCCTCTAAGGGTAGACGTTTTAGGAGGAGGATGACCTCAGGGCTCTCCTCAGAGACCTCGATCGGGGCGTTGTCCGGGGGGTGGACGACAGCTGAGGGGCAGAGGAGCTGGGCATGGCAAGCTGCACTCCATGGAGGAAGTAGTTTCAGCAGGGCCAGAGGTCGTTCGAGGTACGATCAGTTTGTTTAGCACACTTTCTTATTCCTTGTTTGATACCATAGCTTCTCACTCCTTTGTCGCACCTATCCTAGCCTGTGATTTGGGTCTGAATTCCTAGAGACTTCCAGTGCCCCTGGTGCTGAGCACACCAGTGGAAGGTTAGAACGACTTGTTATATGTTTGTCGAGGATACAGACTGATGATAGGTCCACATCAGTCAGTCAGGGATCTTCTTCTGCTATAGATACAGCCATACGATTTCATCCTAGGCATATACTGGCTGTTCTCTGTGTGTGCCATCATTGACTCCTTCTGGGAAAGGGTTGTGTTCTTAGACTTAGGCGGACGGCGTGTTACTTTCATTGGCGGCCGGACCAATCAGAAGGGCAGTAGACGAGAGGAACCGCTCCTCTCCTTGTTAGCCGAGGTATCAGTGGAGTCAGTAGATGCTGAGATGGTGGGGGTGCCAGAGATCGTTCATGTGTTTATGGACGTCTTTACTGAGGAGGTGACGACTCTATCCCCTAGACAGGATATCGATTGTGGGATAGGCTTGCAGCCTGGTGCTCGACTGATCTTGATGGATCCTTACTGGATGGCACCTTCGGAGAAACTGGATTTGCAGATTCATATTGACGATCTAATGAAGAGGGGTTATGTTCGACCAAGCGCTTCACCATGGGGTGCTCTTGTCTTGTTAGAAAATAATGCAGATGGTGGTCTCAGGTTGTGCATAGACTATAGAAGGATGAATCAGGTGACGATTAAGAATCGCTACCCTCTTCTGAGGATAGACGATCTTTTCGACCAGTTGAAAGGGGAAGGATGATTCTCGAAGATCGACCTGTGGTCTGGGTACCACCAGCTGAGAGTGAAGAATGGAGACATCCCGAAGATGGCCTTCAGGAGAAGATATAGACACTTCGAGTTCGTAGTCATGCCTTTTGGTGTTATGAACTCCCCAGCTTTGTTCATGGGGCTTATGAGATCCATATTATGGGAGTACCTGTATCGGTCTGTAGTTGTGTTCATCGATGATATACTGATCTATTCAAGATTAGAGGAGGATCATGAAAAGCACTTGAGGATAGTTTTGGAGGTCCTCCGACAGCACCAACTCTATGGGATGTTGTCAAAATGAAAATTCTGGACACGAGAAAAGCACATCCTTGGGCACGTGGTGTCCGAGATGGGGGTAGCGGTGGACCCATAAATGGTTGAGGAAGTTGTTTCTTGGGAGGCACCCAATAATGTGGCAGAGGTTCGTAGTTTCCTCGGGCTGGCAGGTTGCTATCAGAGGTTCGTACCCAAATTCTTCTGAGTAGCAGCCCCTTTGACAACCATGACCAAGAAAGACCAGGTTTTCATGTGGAGTGAGCAGTGCAAGACAGCCATCATCTATCTTAAGGGGAAGTTGGTTAGTTCCCCAGTGCTGAGGCTACCAGAAGAATGGGCAGCGTATGAGGTGTTTTTTGATACTTAAGACAAGGCCTGGGATGTGTGTTGATGCAGTGAAAATGGGTGATCTCTTATGGGTCTAGGAAGCTACGCCCTCATGAGTGTAATTATGCCGCCCATGACCTGGAGCTTACAGTGGTCGTTTATGCACTATAATTATGGAGGCACGACCTCATCAGGGAACGCTTTGTGGTCTTCAATGATCACAAAATCTTGATGTATATCTTCTAACAGTTGGACATAAACATATGGCAGTGAAGGTGGATGGAGTTCCTCCAGGACTATGAAATCTAGGTTTCTACACTTTAGGAAAGGGTAATGTAGTGGTGGATTCCTTGAGCAGGCGATCACAGAAGGATGTAGTCCGAGGGTCGTCAAATACCTGGAAGGCAATGGAGGAGTTGGCTGCCTTACACCTGGATGCGAGGATGGATAGAAGTAGATGTTTAAAGTATCTGATGGTACTGCAGTCGTCTCTGTTTCAGTACGTGGATGAGTCTCAGTGGGGACACCAAGAGTGTGAAGTGATGTGTGACTGAGTTGACCAGAGCAATGCTTCAGATGGATGGACGGAGGATGGCCCGAACCGGTTGCTTTTCCAGGGAAAGCTGTTTGTTCCAGAAGTGATGCACGACAAGGTTCTCAGTGAGTTCCAAAACTCACCTCTAGTGGTAGACCTAGGAGTTTCCAAGATTTACCAGGGACTGAAGAGACATTTTTGGTGGCCCGGAGTGAAGTGATAAATGGCAGAGTTTGTGGCCAATTTCTTAGTGTCTCAGTAAGGGAAGGCTGAACACTAAGTTCCTGGTGGCCAACTGCAATATCTAGATGTCCCTGAGTGGAAGTGGGAAGACATATCGAAGGATTTCGTCATGGGACTACCCAAGGTCCAAGGGGGATATGATGCCATCTGGGTGGTAGTGGACCAGTTGACCAAATCGGCTCACTTTCTGGCGATCAAGGAGTCGAGTGCAGTGGCAGCTTTTTCACTAAGGTATGTGGATGAGGTGGTGCGGTTTCAGGGAGTCCTGAGGTCCACAGTCTCGGATAGGGATGCACAGTTTACCTCATGGGACTATAGAGGATTGTAGCATGATTTTGGCACCCACATACGTCTTAGCACTACTTTCCATCCCCAGACAGATGGGCAGACATAGCACACCATCTAGACAATGGAAGATATGTTGCGGGAATGAGTTCTGGACTCAAGAAGATCATGGGTGCGACACTTTCCTCTAGTAGAGTTTTCCAACAATAATAGATATCACTCTTCCATTAGTATTTCCCCGTTTTAAGCCTTGTACGGGAGACCACGCCGCTCACCTGTGTGTTTGACCAATGTCAGAGAGGCAAGCATCCTTGGCCCGGAGGTGGTGTAGAGAACGACGGAGAAGGTTTAGCTCATATGAGAATGGATGATGGCAGCCCAGGACCGACATAATTCGTATGCTGATACCAGGAGGAGGCCCGTTGAGTTTGTGGATGGGGACCACGTCTTCTTGAAGGTCTCCCCTCGGCATGGACAACAGAGATTCAGCAAGGGGAGTAGGCATTCTCCTAGGTTCACTGGAACCTTTGAAGTGTTGCAGCGGGTCGGCGATGTGGCTTATCAGCTAGCGTTACCACCACCGCTTCTGAGGATAAATGATGTCTTCCATGTGTCCCAGCTCTGTCGGTATCGACACTATGGTTCACACGTCCTCGGCTGGGGAGAGCTGGACGTCGAGGACGAAATGACTTTTTTGGAGAGACCAGTGAAGATCGAGGATCTTAAGGAAAATTTTCTTCGTGGGAGAACCATTCCCTTGGATCGTGTGTTATGGAGACATGGTGGGTTTGAGGAGAGTACGTTGGAGAGGGAAGCCCAGATGCATACCCAGTACCCAGAGTTGTTTTGAGTTTTGTGATGTTTAGTTATACCTATTGTGGTAGAATGGTTTATATTGTTGGCTATGAAATACGTGGTTTTCTTCCCTCTGAATGTGTGTGAGATGTCCTGGCTATGGGGAGGGAAGGACCCGAACCCTAATCAAGACACATTAATTTGGATGCGATTAAACCCGTATGTGCGAGTATGTGCCGCCCAATGAGGATAGTATCTTGACTTGGGGAAGGAGACTCTCCAACCCACATGACTGGGAAGTTGTAATGTTATATTGCTTGGTTCTTGATAGGTAGGTGTTCATAGTTAACAATGAGGTTCACTTCTGAGCGGTATCTTTTGAGGTGGTTGTTCATACCCTCTATTTTCTTCTGGTTTGTTTTTCTTCTCGAGGACGAGAATCAGTTGAGAGGTATCTGATGTAATGGCCCGGGTTTTTGGGGGACCATTACATTGTGAAAATATCATGTTGGGTGTTCTGGGTAGCCTGGGAACCTTGGTGAAGTTTAACCCTAAAGGTAGGCCTACCAGTAGCCGTAGCCTACCAGTAGTAGGCCTACCGGTAGCTCAGTCCACCGGTAGCTACAGACACTGTTTGTTGCAGCCTACCCGTAGCCCGACCACCGGTAGCTGCGGCCTACGGGTGGCTCAGATACCGATTGCTACATCCTACTGGTGGCTCTCTCCTACCCTCGCGGGGTATTTCCAGTACCGGTCCTTTTGCGCAATTGTGTTTTGAAACCCTATATTGACACCATTAACCATTTTTTAATGCCCAGTAACACCCCTAAATGACGCTTAATTAAATATTTTATGATTTAAACCCGGTGTGTGTGTCGGTTTAAACCACCCAACCCTTAATGACGAGTGGGGTTGCACGGTCAACCCACGACCCCACTCTTTACGAGGTTTCGCGTTCTTATCTCAACAATCCACGTCCTTTATAACGTAAGGATTCTCCCATGGTTTCTTTTACTCGATCACCCTGTGCTAGGAGTACCCTTTGTTTGGATGAGCCACATCGCTATCCGTGGAATTCCGCACCCAGGCTACATGTCGATCGTTGATCAATAGCTATGGTTTTATCCATCGCCTATCTTTTTTGTGTATTATGTGTGGTGGGTGTGCTTTTGATTCTGTAGAATTGGATGAACCAAACCTAAATGAAGATAATGAACGGATTCTAAAGAATCAATTGGGATGGATGTGACCGATGATATTGCTCTGTTTCTATCTTTCGATTATTTATTTCTGATTTGTGCGGGCTTACACCTTCTGAAAATCATGGTCGTTGGTGGTCTTTCTATGTGCACTAACGAACCCTTAACTCTGGTGATGTTAAATGGCTGGCTTGTGGTTGTGAACCCTTGTTGTGTAAAGGAAATTGATTAATAACATATTTTTGACTAAATAAACTAAAGCACCATGATCAATCCCTTCTCTGATAACCCCGGTTAAGGCATGGAAATTGAAATCTTGGAGTGTGTTAAATCTTATAAACATGAAAAATCATGCATGGTCCTGCCTTATGTTGGTGTTGGTAGTATGGCTGTTTTTTTCCATCACGTTCCGTTTTCTGGGTGATTTGGGTGAGGATGGGATCCCCCTGTTGATATGGATTCAGTGGTTGTGAATTTTAAGAACGGGTGGTTACCTTGTTTATATCACGAATTGGGGTGGGATCCTATGTTGATGTGAAACCATTTGGTGGGACACGGGGCAGTGTCTCGGGATTTCCTTTTCTTCCATTACTTCGAGGGATCTCTCTTATCCTTTTATTGTTGCAAATTTGCATGTGAATCGGGTGTGGATGTGGTAGTTGATGCTTGACTATTTTCTTTCCATTGACGTGTGCTTATGAATACTAGTTTCCCAAGTAGGTGCCGAAATGTATTTAAACATAATTTCTGAACATTAAAAAAAGGATGGAATGAATGGGTTTGTAGTTTGGTGTAAGTTGTGACCTGGTCATGGTACTGACTTTTGTTCTTTAGGCAGGATAAAGAAAAACCTAAACTTGGTAGAGTGCTTGTTACCTATATATATACTTGTAGTTTTGTGTTGCTTATTTTTGCCCCACCCAAGTTGATCACTTAGTGCTGAACACCCCCATTTCATGGGGGAGGGTGTTTTTTCCAACGCTTCTATTATTGGCTAGTTATTAGATCCTTTCTGCTCCATTTTCCGGATATCCCAAGTAAATTCGGGCAGGCTGTGATGGCCTGAAGTCCATTATTTGACCATGATCCTTTGGGTGGGGTAGTGTGGTGGTTATGTCCTAGGTGTGTGCGAGCATGAGGTTTCCCAAGTGTCTTCGGGTTGAGGCCCAGGTGTCTTCGGGCGTGACAGTGGTTGTTCTGTCCAAGGTGTTTACAGGCGTCGTTAAATGAGACAGTTGTGGCCCAGGTGTTTGCGGGTGGGGTTTGGCAGTGGGACTGCAGTTAGGTTGTGGCTCAGGCATGTGTGGGCGGGGTATGGTAGCGGTACTGCGGTGAGAATATCAGGATTGGTTCGATGCGTAGGATGTCTTCAATAACCAGTAGGAAAGTAGCTTGGGGTACCCAAACATCGATGTGCTATTACTATACATTACATGACTTGCGTTATTTGGGGAGTGTGCCTTGGTGAGGCTTGGGTGGATTGTATACCTTGTTAGGTGTTTGGTTTACTCCATTCCTCACGGTACTTTAGTACGTTCCCCCACTTGGGCACGAGAGCCTTTGGCTTTCCTTACTAAGTATACTTGTATGCTCACCCTATGTATATAAAACTGCTTTCTGGTTTCCAGGAGGACATCAGGGACCATGCGGGACCATACTAGCTCAGACCATTGGGGCACTTGGAGTTCACGCTTTTGTTTCTTTGGTACTTTATCCTTGTAGTCACTTTGTACCTTATTGATTTTACTTTTGTAACATGCATTGGATTGGTTCTTGGATTTACTTTTACATTCCGCTTTTGGTGTTGTTGGGATTTACTGTCTTATCTCTCGATCCTATTAAAAGAAAAAGGGTAATGCCTTCTATTTAGTGTGTGATTACTTACCCTTGGTGCTAGTCGCCACTCCGGGACCTATTGAAGGTGGGTTTTGAGGGTCATTATCTATCCTTCCACTTAAAAAGAGAAGGGCCTTGCAATCTGCTTACCCTTCCCTCATTTTTGTGAAGACGGGCCGTGTAAATGTTTATTATATCAAAAATATCATTTATAAATTTAAAAACTATATTTAAAAAGGGTTCTGCATCAAATGGAATAAAAACTACCATTAAAAAATATTAGATTATTTAATGAATAAAATTGGATTTATTCTTCATTATAAGCCGCTAAAATTCATTGGATAAATGTAAAAACAATTTAAAATGATGTTTATTAATATTTTAGTTAGTTTTATTCACTATCTACAATAGAATATATTATCTTTTACTATTATTTAAAATAATAATAATATTATTGTATTATATTTTAGTATAACTCTATTGTGTGTGCAATGTCATATTTCGGAGAAACCTATTGTTGGGTGTCATGTACTTTATCGGAAAAAGTGTCCCCATTAACATAAAATTAATTTAATATTCACAAATTTTATTAGATATGAAAATATACTATTCAATAAATTATAGTGAGGAAACATTAAGTTACACACAACACTGACTTGGCGTAAGACTTGGTGTACACCACAAAAAACATTAACTTGCGTATGATGCATGAAACAATGAGTTTATAAAAATAAATATTTTTTATATAATTACTCAAATTAAATATTAATAATCTACCTATTAAACATTGTTATAGTAATTGTAATAACTAATTATAAAATACTTTTTAGAATTTTTTTATAAAAATTAATCATATAGATAATGAAATATTTGATTATTTTTAAAGACCTTCATTGTTAAAAATATAATTTTCTGGAAAGAACCACATTTAATAATAAAATATATTTTATAGACATTTAGATTTTTAAAATGATAAAATAATATTTTTTTAAATTTTTAATTTCAAAATTATCATACTTTGAATTTTGGATTTTTCTGAGAAATCTTAATTTTTATGAATATTTAAAAGTACAGTTTTTTAGTAATCAATAGACTTTTGGTTTTATTAATTTTTAAAAATAAATGATATTATATAGTTTTATAAGTAAATATTAGATACATTTACAATATAATAATACAATTTAATTCATTATAATATATTTCACTTTGAAATAGAATAAAAATTTTAAACAAGCATTTGATAATTTTTCTAATGTAAAACCCCATTATTTCATCTTGTATGTGGGTTTAGCATTAATATTAAATATTATATTTCTTTGATTTTAATTTTGAAAAACTATAATAAAGCATTGTATTTGATATAATATGTAGATTCTAATAATAATGAGTTAATTTTTTGAGGAAATTGATTATTAAAAGTGCTTAAATTTAATCATTGTGATAAAGTCCAAATTAAGATAAATTAGCGACTAAATCATAAAATAAGGGGCCAAAATTAATTACAAACTTATAAAAAACCCATTTTATTGACATATATCATATACACACCTTCAAATTTATTGTTTTGGTGTTCATTTTTTAGGTAATATCATGTGTACACCATACTTGTGTCTAAAAATTCCAAATGATTCATTTTTCTTCCGTATAAAAAGCCCCCAAATCTCCCACATCCTCAAACCTCTAAATAATATTCTTCTCAAACATCTCCTGACCAATAAACATCCAAAAAATACCCCATTCTTCCTAGAAGTATACTCTTGTGAATAAGACCATACAAGGATGCATTTTCGAAGAAACCTTAAGGATTTACCTCATTAAGATGTAATGTCTACTCTCAAGTCCTTTCTTTTTATTATCATTCACTATATCCTAAAATTTTATTTATTATATGATTATATAAAAACACAATTATAATAAATGTACTAGTTTTTTTACATAAATGTTTCCAATAACACATATACACACCTCCATCTAATGGGTAATGTAACCAATGTTTCTATGTATGCTGAATTACTGCCTCACGAAAGAATGACTCTTCATTTTTACACATACAATATAAATATGGCCATTATGAAGGAAAATATATATATATATTATATATATTATATATATTATATTTATAATTACTTTATTATTCAATAATTTCTATTTAGAACATACTATTATGAATTTTAACTTATATAAATACGATAATTTGTTTGAGGAAGTTTGGGATACCGCCCTCTAAAAGTGATATAATTATTTCATACACTACATGGATTGTTTTACGGATTGTTTCTGTGAATATTTATGATTTCATAATGTTAATATAATAATGATATTTACATATATACTTTTATGTCTTCTAAATTCTTTCACTCAACATGATAATGAAACAAAAGTAATATTTATTCGTACGTAAGACCCACTATCTTCATGAATAGTGTATTCAGTTTCACACCTATATTTAATATATATTATTATAATAAACAAGTACTATATATATATATATGATATTGATATTCGTTATTACATTATGAAATCTTTATATAGCTATATGTTCGAACAATATAATTTTTTTGACACATATGAAATGAAAAATTAATATTACCCGAAGGGAAAACATATCATAAGATGGTTACCAAGAGGGTAATATAAGGTCATAATAAAACCATATATGGACATAGATATAATATTACTTTTCAATAAAATATTTATAATAAATTTATATTTATTACACTAATGTTTCAAATGATTACTAAGAGAGTGAAGGCACAAGGTTAGGGGATTTCATCTCACAATTTATTTTTGTTACATACATGATATTTTCATCACTCTTTCCTTTTGTTTTGTATTTATAATGACCATGATTGTATTATATTTTTATTTTTATTAAAAATATCTATATTAATATATACATTCTATGATCCTTTTCTGGGGATTCTGTTTTAAAAAAATACAGAATTAGTAAAATAGTTTAACCTTAATTTTCATTCATTTATACTAATGTTTTGTTATGAACCTAAATTCTTTTATGAGGAGTAAATACATCCATTTTACATTTTATATAATTAATTTTCTTAATTTTTTAGTATTTTTAATTTCATTTAATTTCCTTTCATTACCAGGAATTTATGATACCAATTTACAAATTTAGAAGTGTTTATTATGATAGACTCATGGAATTTAATGGTTGTTTATGATTAGGGTTCCATTGTTGAAACTATTAAACCCATATCTCAATAATATTCCGGAGGTTTCTTATCCTATAATTTTTTTTATGATTTACCTAAGTATTAGTAAAATTTATCCAACATTTGGTATATAAGATGATATTATAATTAAAATATGACAGCCTCTCTCTCCAATCTAAAATCAATAGATTTCAAAAACTAGCCTTTAAAAAATGTTTTTAATTTTTTTTCAAAATATAATTGAAGATAATTTTCATTGAAAAAGGATTTTGTAATATTTTATGGTTTTCAAATCTTATTTTATATGTTTTAAAATTATTTTAATGTAAAAATAATTTTCAAAAAAGTTTTTTGGATTTATTTATATGTTTTCAATTGATTTTCATGGAAAATGGTTTTCAAAATGTTTTATTGTATTTAGTATATGTTTTAAATGAAAAGATATTTCTCAAAGGGTATCAAATATATGTCCTTAATAATTAATGGTTATTTTTATTAATGTGGTTTCCAAAAGGTTTTTATGTTTTAATGATATTTTTCAACGAATAACGTAATTTTTCCTCCAGAAACGTTTTAAAATGTTATTTTAAAATTATTTTCATCTGAGATGAAATACATTGATGTTACTCATTCCCATCTAGGATATTATTTAAAGGTTCCATTCATTTCATTTCTATGAATTTTTATCCATAATGTAATTTGACTTTGAGAAACCCATTTATCAGCATGGGTATTATGTTAATGAAATATGGTTCATGTTACTAGGTTTTAAGTTTTTGAAATTTTGTTCTCATTCATATATTAAATGTTTATGAAATCTATTTATCTTTCATGATTTATTCTTTTGATTAAATTATTTTTAATCCTGTATCTTTTCAATTGATTATTATATTTTTACACGTTTATGATTACAATTTAGTTGCACGACATAAGATATGATTGTTTATGATAATCTAGCACATGTATGAATGGTTTAACTATCATATGGGTGTGACCTATATCTCCCTCAAATTAAATGTGTAATGATATTATATCTCATAACCTCAAATATTTTTATATTGTATGTGATAACAGACTACCAATATGGCATTAGCGGTGATATCATTCTACTATGATGGCCATGATAGTGAACCATGACTACCAAGATGGTATAAAAAGTAAACACCTGCTAATATGATTACCATGTATGTTGATCATGACAACAATATGGTTTTGGAAGTGAGCCCATACTTACTAGATTTAATTGGCTGTGATATGTTGACTATTATGTCTGAACACGATTCCATATTCAAAATGTGAAGCATTGATGTGGTTCCATGTCCATAATTTAATGCAACGGCCAAATATCATGTCATTATCTTAATGAGTGAACCTATTTTTAAAAATAAGTTATCAACATTTAATTTGGTAATGTGTTCACCGTAATTTCATGTTTTATTACTATTATTGACATTCCTAGATTATGTTATATTTTTCCTTATTATTCAAGTCTTCTGAACTTCCAATCATTATTATAATATTTTAGATGCATGTTGTGATCATCAAATGTAATTCTCATGCTCTATATCATTTTTAATATAAAGATTATTCATTTTCTTTCTGTACACTTACTCATCATCCGATCTCACCACTTTCTTATGATTCCTTTCTCTAGGTTATGAATAATGGTTTTATGTAGAATTATTAATGGTGTATTTATTTATGTTATATGTTGAATATATTTTACCAAGATAGATGATATTTTTTCATTGTTTCCAAATTCAGTAAACTAATACAGTTCATAGGGATATATTTTTTCAATGTATAAAATATTCAACTAAAATGATGTAATATCCTTGAATGATATAATTATATCTCTATAGATGGTAATTAAGTAATTGTTTTGTCATCATTTAGAAAATATAATGAGAATACATTTATGAGATCACTAAGAAGATTTATTAGTATAGTTTTAGGTATTCCTCAAAGGATAATTATATGGATTATCCAATGTGTAAGAACTTATCCTAGAATATTGAGAAAGGGTATAGTGAGTGATTTCATTGAAATACATCCTTGTATGGATACTATAATGGGATGTGAATCTAGATCAAAATTACATATGGGTAACAACTATGTTAATATTTTATAGGCCTAACTCTGGGTAATCTCTTAAAATACCAAAATCCGTACTAATCAATTGGAATGAAACACTAAGGTGATATTATTTGCAAATTGAAGAACTATTTGGGAACCATCATGATCAATATAGATCTATATTTCATGTGATTACCCTAGAATGAACATAGTGTGTCCAATATAAAATGGTGTAAAAGGATTTAGAAATACCATAAGTAAATAATTTCATTATAGTGTTGTTTTATACAATGATATGTAATGATCACACTAACCTTCTGTATTTAGAAAATGTTAAGAAACATAATGAACTAAATTATTGTGGAATTTGATGGGGTATTTTCTAATGAGTAATCAAGTGGTATGATAACTAGAGTGAATCTTTTTTATCATTCCTAATCAAATTTCATGGAACATGATTAGAAATGTGTACCTTAACATACAATTAGAATAAATATAGAAGATAAATTATGAGTTCATTAAGAGTTCAGGTAATGTAGACCATGAGTCAAAGAATATTCAGTTACCTTTTTATTAAGAATGTTGAATGAATCACCTATGAGAATGTCTTAGTGTAACATTATGATGTTTTAAATATCAAAAAAGTTCACAATCAAAGCGAATGAAAAGGAAAAATTTTGAGTTTGGTTAATGAAATTGATGTGAATATTTTCCTCCAAAAATCATCTCCAATGGTTATGTGGTTTATGTTTGGGGTAAATGGTCATTATGAAAATAAATTTTCCAAGAGGAATGTCCCTGAAGAGAATCAGTAAGGTGGTGTGAGTAATGGTTACATTGTGGATGATGATGAGCCAATAGATGTAATTTGAAAGTGGATATGTATTATGTAAGTGGATGAGGTGGAAAAGTTAATGAAATAATGTCAATGTAGTCAGAGGTTTAATTTTTTTTGATTCAAAATTTATGAATGATGAAATGTACAAGGATCGTTCTACTTATGATTATTTTGTTTTGTGTATACAAATTTATATTTAATGTTCTTAATAAAATGGTGATGTCATTTAATTACAACGGGAAATTTTGACTAAGAGACGTTACCCATTAATATGTTCTTTATGTGTGGAGAAAATTTTATGGATAAGGATATTTGGACATGTATACAAAAATTGGATGGTATTGATTACATGGGATCATTATATGTAATTGTAGATATGTTTTTTGTTCTATCATTGATGAATTTTACAACATGCTTGGATATATAGAATAGATCCATCATACATTGTAATAAGTAATCATGAATGTATTTCAAAAGTATTTAGGTAAATTCACACATTTGGAATTTGAAAACCATGATATACACAATGATATATGGGTGAATTAATAATAAGATTATTTCATGACTCTATTTATAATTTTATGTATTTTTTATTAGGTTTATCTGGTAAAAAATTAAAAAAAATTATATGTTAAACTTTAGAGAAAGTATTTATGCACTATGCTTGAATTGAAAACCGTGGTTACAAGGCTATTTGGGGATTATACTTATTTCAAATATGGCCATCTTATTTATTTTGAAACTTATATTAGTATTGTATTATACATGGAAATTATGTATATCACGTGACATCCAATAAATATCGGATAGGCCACAGGTCATGAAACTATGACCAAGGGATAATAAGGGTTTCATGATAATAACTAGCCTACAGGATGTCCCAGTTTATATATAATTATTTATGATGAATAATTATTTGTGAAGAAATTGATATATTAGATTTATGTTTAGATATTAACATATTATCCATTTTCATTTTTAATAATATTTATAGGTAAATAATTATACTTTACATTATTTTTCGGGACATAATATTTCTAAAAGTATATTTTAGTACATCAGGCATCAATGTTAACTTTATTTCATTAATTTATTGAAGAAATGAATGAATTTGAAATAGATTAAATCATAACCAAATAATGAAATTATTATTTTTTATTGTTCAATAAAAATAATTGCTAAATTATAGGATAACCAACATTAAGATAATTTTTTATTGTTTTCTATACATTAGAATGAGATATGTGACACATCAATAGAATTATAGTAGAATCAAGTGTCTTAAGAGGATTTAAATTTTAGTTGATAACCCTTTAGATAAATTATTATATAGTATATATGGATGATATTTTTTTAGTCATTTAAAAGATAAAAATATTCCTGATCACTATGGTATGTGATAAATAATACCATATTTTATGATAAATTTTTTAATTATTCTTTACAGATCATTAATATGAAATAATTCCCAAATTGTTTTGAGGAATTTTCATTATTCTCGTGTATTATATATATGAATTTGTTTGTAGTGGTTTATAGAACATGATGTTTGTAGATATTACAAAATTACTAAAGACATGATATATACTATAACATATATATGTTACTTCCAAGTATATAAGGATTTACTTTAGAGGAGTGTGCTATGATTTTAAGGAATAATATATGTAAATATTTCAATCTTGAATGAAATAAACTTCAACAATTTAGTAATTTTTTAAATAGATATATGTGAAGATATTTAAGATAGTCAATAAGATATAGAGTTCAGAAAAGTGTTGAACTCCACTCTGATAAAAAAAAATTAAATTTAAAACTATTATTGTTCATTAAAACATATAATATGTATATGATTAAATCCATGATAATGTATAAACATACATACATACATATATATATAATTTATAATATTTAAACGACAAAACAGATGGATTATTGAAAAATGATGAGAGATTCACAACTAAATGAATTCCATTTCAAAAAGTATATTTGAACATTAATAAAACTGATTCTAAAAATATTACTCAATGATTTTAACTATCATGACCCAATACAATTTAACATTGAGCTGGACACCTAATATGATACATAGAAAGGCCCGAGAGGCATTCTTGATCCTCAAGATGGAAACAAGTGTTTAGGATCAAATTATTGATCATGGAAATGATTTCACCAAATATAAAAATAAATATTGTGAAAAATAAGAGAAATAATTAACATCCCAATATGATTAAATATATAAATATAACATCATTTACACATAAAAAGAACTAAATTCCACATGATAATGAAAAATTCCCCATGTGACCCAGAGGGCCACTCTGCAATACCAAAACCAGCAATCACCCAATAAGAACAAAACTAAGTTGATACCTACAAAAAAATATCATATCAAGAACGAAATATTTTTTGAATATTAAAACTCATTATTAATTACAATAAAAAATATCTTCTAAATATAAATACTTTAAATAACATAATCATTTAATTCATGATTGAAATATAATATATAAAAGAATATCATCCATATACTTCATTCATTAATGATTAACACAGTCTATTACCCATTTTTACCACTAAGAACTACATTATCTTATGGGGTGAAAATATAAGAATCTATATAATAATGTTAAAATTTAATTTATAATGTTAAAAATGAGTGTAAAACATTTTCAAAAAAAATTTCCTAAAATATTGAAAAAAAATCATTACATTCCAAATAAGTACACCATTGATGATATCGCCAACAATGATCACATAAAAATGTAATGGAAAATAGAAAACCAGTGTATCCAACAAAGAAATTCAGCTCAGTCAGCTGCATATGTGAATATACATGGGAATACCATAGACCTTGTTAATTAATAAAAAACAAACAATAAATAATGAAACATTCGAAAAGGCAATCCTCACTCGATGAATGTTTTTGACATGCTCGATAACAACAAATCTAGAATGACCAAGGGGAACTACGTCATTGAAATAAATAAAATCATATCATATACCATGAAATATTCCACTAACATGAGCATAATCCTATCAAGTAAAGAAATCATTCCCAAAAAATTTCACTAGCTATCATAGATCCGTATGTCAATAGTTAGGAGATTTGTGGGGTAGTGAATGATATATTCCAAGAATTAAACCAAATCAACATATGTCATATATAAGGAACTCACATAAAAAATAACCCTCACAAGACACCATGGATCAATTCTATGCTATTAAACAAATATATCCCAAAGGGATCCACACCAAAGATCCACAAATATTCTCAATGTAAATAGATCACGATGAGTCCACAATAAAGTTATCCCATCTATTCTACAAAAATGGGTCATGAGGATTCCACGGTGAGGACATCACATCTATTCAGTATAAATAATGAAAGTGGATTATCAAAGTTTTTTTCAACCAAAATTGTATTTCTCAAAAATATTTAATGATCCTCAAGTATCATTCATAAAATAGTCCCTTCTTCAAATAATCCAAATCCAAATTATGAATAATTTAAAAAGAAAATCCATTTATCATTTCCCAATAATTTATAATATCTTCTTTCATATGTCACAGAAAATATTAAAAAGCATGTACCCTTCATCCAAATTCTGTATGGGATACTCTTTATCATTACAAGAAAACCATTTTCAAAGAGACCAACAAACACCACTTTTATTTGTGGAATATTTATAAATTGGATTTATATGTCTACCTAATAATTTTATATGTGAAAAATATATTTAAAAATACATTCTACACTATAAACCCACACATCAAAAATAAGAAACATCATTTCATTATATTAACCACTTGGTGTGCATATTAAAAAAACAATATAAATTATATAAATAAAGATAACCATATCATTTTAAATCAATGAATTGTTACAAGGATGAAAAAAATTAGCACTTAAAGATGGTGAAAAAACAAGAAACCATTGATTCATAAAATTAAAGGAAATGTGAAAATTGAATCCTACCTCAGAACCCATGCACTTCAAAAACACCAACCCAAATCAAATTCACAATGTTACAGGAAAATAAAAAAACCATGAAAAACCCTAGTATAGAAAACCCCCAAACATAATCCCCCAAAAATAGTGATAACTTGATTTAAATTAACATGGGAGAAGAGGAAAAAAAGATAAATAGGATTAATGTTGTAGAGGCAGAAGAGAAGAGGATAAATCCTTTATCAATTGATCCCCAAACACGAATAAATCACCTGATCCAGACCATGGGATATTAATATAGCTTTAAATAATATTATAGGTGGCATGTTAGGGTTTCATGTACTAGGGGAGTAGGAATTGTTGGATTTGGTGTTAAAATCCTTATTGTGTAGAAGTGTAATTTAAATTTTTTTAATAGTTTTACATTTTAGATGACTTCAAGAACCTTGTTCCAACCATGATACATGGTTATTCAAAAAATGTTTGAAGCATGAAAAATACCTCTCTATTGTTTTCTTATCCAAGAGTGGTGTATGATCCCCAACCAGCGGAAACTCAAATCTCTCATATATTCCATGGATATGCCCCATGGTTTTCTCTAAACATGCTCTAACATTGTGTAACCTGCTTTCAAGAACAAGATCAACACTTTTCACATAAAATTTCCTTAGAAATTATTAATTTTTCTGGCCAAATGATAAACAAAATGGTCAACTAAATATTTAAACATTGTCACAATATAAACATGGGGGATAAAAATATAATAAAAATGATATAGAAAAAAGATTTTCATAATAACCATTGTGTGAGAATTTTCCCAAACATTGACACATTACGCCCATGAGTTCCAAAACATTTCACTTTTTATCAATCAATGTAATTGGATTTCCACTACCACATGATCATACATCTCATACCACAAACGCCTCACCACCCAATAAATTAAGCTAACAACTCTTACAAGAAATGAACCAATGAACCTAAAACTCATCTTGAGAAACATTATAAAACACAAACTACAACCCACAAAATCCAAGCCCTGGACAAAAATATTATATGTTCCCCAAAAGTCCATCATACCAACTAATAGAGAGGAACTCAAAATTCCACATCTTCATGATTAAAAATCATCCTACCTAACCAAAACCACATAACAAACACAATTATAAACAAGGAATGGCTAAAAATAATCCATGTCCTTATAAATCAACTATAACACATCAAATATAGTAAAAATCAAAATTAAATCCATTATTGGTCCCGTACAGTTATGAACTGGCCAACATGGATCGACACATGAAAACACATCTTGGGCCAAATGTGGAAATCCTCTACAAACCAATCTAATAACATTAATACAGACTAAGAAACCTTCAGTACAAATTGAAAAAATTTAATTAATGAATTACAAACACATATTACCGGAAAAAACAAAATCAGAATAAAAAATGCCAACTATACAAGGACATCCACTTCAAATATCAACTTTTAAAAAAGTAAAACTAAATGAATTTCATGAAAACGAGAACACCACACCACCTTAAAACAAAGTGGAAAATTGAAAACTATAAGGATTTTGAGGAAGAAAAGAGGTCTCTATGCCTTTTTTCATAAAATGAATTCTTTTTTTGGTAAAGAAACTATAATAGATAAACTGAAACTTCCCCCATTCAATCATTGAATAAAATATTTTGGTCGAGGCCCCTCACACATGAAATTTTTCACTATACATGAGCTTAAATAAGAGGCATGTGGTTGGATGCTTGATATTTTGAAACATTAGCTAACTCAAAGGAGTAGAAAATTCATGATGAAAGAACATCAATTTCATTAAAACAGGGACTCATAGGATACACACACAACATCCTTTTTCACATAAATTAATAAATAACAGGGAATAAAATGAAAAGAAATAAAACCTATATTCAAAATAGAAAAAAAATATAATTTCCTAATGAAAAAAACACATCCATTGAAATAGATGCTCTTTGGAGACCCACGACATGCCCGTTATGAATTTAAAGAGAAACATACCCCAAAAAATAGCATTTGACATAACCATTGCAATAAAAGAACAACACATAAAAAGGGACATAGGCTGAATATATAAAAGAGCTTTATTGCTACTAATTAAGTCCACATCACATCCCAGAAACTCTCCAATATAAATATTTCAGGTTTTTTAGGCATCCAAATTCCTTATATGTCTTTTCTGTACTTCGGTATAATAGCTTACAATGATCATGATTAACGAACTACGTACACACTGAGAGAATGTTATTAGATGAATATAATTGATGTTCTAGGTGAAATTTAATATTATATCCAACTCTAATAGATTCAAGACCATAAAAAATTTTCTTATTGTAATTACAATTTCCACTTACATAGATCTAAAGAGAGATGTATTCACCACTAATAATTTTTAAATAACCTCAATACGATCACTTAAGCACACCAAGTTGTCAGTTGACATGAAAAAAACTCTGACACCTTCGACTACATATTTGGAAGGATCCCACAATCAAAAAATCATGACATCAAGGAATTACATATAGCCAACTCAAGATGGTATGGAACTAGATCCAAAAAATGACATAAAAAATCAACATCGATCCATCTTATTGTATAACACCACACATTTATATACCCTTACATACCTTCATTTCCATGCAGAACATATGGTAGAATAATAAAGCCCTGAATAATATCAGGGCAATATAATTTCAAGGAATGGTTCAGGAGACCTTATTAAACAATGTCAATTTAGGTTCAATAGGCATAGAGGATGATAATTTTACCTTGGTCGACTCGAGAAGCTCAAGGGGATAGAAAATACATTCTATTTCTATATCTACTATTGAAATTCAAGAGGATCCTCTTGAACAAAAATTATAAGAGGATTAAACTTTTGAAACAAAAAATGGATGTCCCCATGTTGATCAACTAGATAGTATACTAATGGTCAACCACCTATATCCACTACTTTAATTTCCATAAAGTCATTATGGAGGTAGACAGAAGGGAATTTGAAAAACATGATATCAATCAAAACTAACTCATCATCAACAGTTCTCAAAATAAAAATACTAATAAGAATGATTTTCTATACAAAAGAAAATATTATATATAGATAATGATTATTAAAACATCATAATTTTTTTTTAAAATCACATTCGAATGAAAGAAAAATACTATGTTCTTCACTAACCAATGGCATTTAATGAAGCCTCAATGATCGACATTCTCATTACACCCTATACACTCACATTCTCATACCAATCAGGGTGCTCATCAACACATCATCATGCATCCATATTCCCACAAATATTAATTATTGTGTGAACCAATTGAAATACCTATTTTAAAAAACATTACATTTTTTGAAACATAACATTCCAGCCAATATTCTTCAGCCTCAACACACTTCCATTTTAACTATAATAAAAAACCATTAAAATGGAAAAATCACATTTCTTATAAGTATAATAATAATAATATAGTGATAAACAAGTGAAATCATTGAAAATAAAATATCCAGAGAATGAAAAAATAAATAACTACGACATGGTAATTTTTTATTTTTAGGAAATAAATAATTACATTAATGTCTTCCTATTTGATTATGTAAAAATTTATTAATTGATGAGAAATCAATAATTTTTTTATTAAAATCCTAATAAACATAAATAGTTCCAAACACATTACCAATTATTATTGGTTGATTATATAATGACCATAAACATCCAATGGTCAAGACAGTGACCATCTAGAGCCTTGTTTAATTGATTATAACATCTATATTATTTTATTTAATGTATTGTTAATGTTTTAACAATCCTAATTTATTAACTATAACATTTGTACTATTTTGTTTTATATAATATAAATTCAACTAAATTTATTATGATGAAAGATGTTAAATTTATCTTCATTATATTATTTTATTTTTAAAATTTACTAAAAAATTATGTATATAAAATAATTACCCAAAATCATTGTTGTAATCATTTTATTAATGGAGATATCAAATGAATATTTTTAAAAATACTAAAATAAATGTCTTTTGGGTTAATTAATATGACCAATGAATTTTAAATAATCCCTTTACCTCATATACATCTAATAAAATTGTTTTTTAGAACAAAACTTGTTATCTTATTATTTTTAAAAATAAATAAATTAAATATTATCAAAATTGACACCATTGATTGTTTATAAAAATTGTGTTTTATTAAATTATATAAAAACAATAAATAAATTTTTACAATATAAAATAGTTATTATATCGTTACAAATATAATATTTGTTTTTATTTTTTGGTCTATTTTACATAAAATATGTACATATTTAACCCTTTGTACAATGAAATAGTTTTTACCCTAGATAAATGAAATAGAATAACGATATTTTTAATTGAAAAGATAAGGACATAGTAAACATTGTAAATTGTATAAGATTTACTGGATGATGATATTAAAACCATATCTCATCTAATATTTTAAATAGGGATATTTTGGTGGTTTTTTGTGGGGTTTTATTTTAATAAAAATTTATAATTTTGAGGGTTCAAAAAGTTTCTATCACCTCAATTATAAAAGGGAACATCCTCCATCATTTCTACACAAAAAATTAGACCTTCATGTTCGTCCATACCATAAAAATTTATCTTCAAAATATCCCTAGTTACATTATAGTGGTTCTGGTCTTGTAAAAAGGCCAACTATAGTTCCATTATGTGGAGATCTAAAGAGATCACCTCAAAGAATAGGTAACCACCTCTACAGTGTCATTGAAATTTAATTCTACTTATACAACAAAATCATGAGTTATTACATTATAAAATAATAACTATAGATTTAGTTATATACTGAGATGTTTTAATAATAATAAAACAACCATATCTAAATTTCTACCAATCCCATGAATGAATAAATCCCCATGTGTTTGTACGTATGACTTATCATCTCCACACCGTTGTGTAAATAAATTTTCAACACCAACATACTTGGATAGGTATAAAATAGATGTAATATATATATATATATATGATTATTGAAAATTTATATTGATTTCAAAATATATTAAACCATTCAAATCAATACCATTCAACAAATATGGGGATGATATCCTCGCTCGTGCAAACTTACGACCTACCATCTCCATGATGTGATGTGGTTCATTCTACATGATAATAAATCTTCTTGAATATGTTAACCAAATTATCTATATCATTATATAAGAGGTTCATACAAATTATAATCCTATCACACCTAAGTTAAGGCATTATATTGCAATCTTATTTTTTATCTGATACTGTTTTTACATATGTATTTCCTAGGGATATATTTATCACCTATATCAATAATTTTTTTATTTAATATAAGAGATCCTTTTTGTTATTTCGGGAAAATGTATGAGGAGAATGTTGTTTTAACATAAATGACATAGATAGATTTTTACGGTTTCTAGAAGCCTTATTTACTTAAAGCTTACATTATAAGATTTCAGGTTTATTTTCATCTAAATTATTATCTTTTAAAAATATGAGGGAATTAGAGAAAAGAAAACAACATTGAATACAAAATGATATTTTCTTCCTGAAATAATTTTAAGTGTTTTCTCATAAATATTTTCCATCTAAGATGACACTATTTAAATAGGATTAAATTTTTATGCATCTTATTACTATGATTTATTTGTTTTTATGATTGAATGTTATTTAGAAAATCTATTTCTATTATATCAATTATGATGGAATGATATTTTACAAACCAACTTTATTTCATTGGTTATGATACGGTGAATGTTTTGATGTTTTTATTGAACATGTAAGAATAGTTTCAATATGATATGTGTGGGACCTATATCTCCCTCCAATTAATTGGGAAGATTTTTATATTCCATGAAATATACAAGACACGAAAGGATTGTAAATTGCTTCTGTAATATAGGGATGGAACAATAAGTTAATCGAGTTAAAAATACATGGATAGAATGTAAAGTAATCCAAATTCAATAAAAGACTTTAACCTCTATGATGGTCTTCGAGTAATGGTTTGGATACTATAAAACTAATATAATGTTATTATTAGTTTTCCATAATTCCATGATTTATGCCAATGCAATTTTATTAGGACTAATGTTACTTTATAATCTATTCTATACTTATAACAATGATTTATTTCAAAACACAAGATATTGATATTAAAATGTTCTGTTGGTGTTTTTACACTCTTATGATTATGAGTTGTATGATGTTTTCTATGCTTATTCTTACTGATAATTTGAGGTCACCCTTTTCATATATTTTCTTTTCCCAAGTTATAAATAATGTTTTTAGGAAGGAAAATAAAAGGGGAAGTTATTTGTGGGTGATGTTGAAGTTCTTCACCAAGTTTATATATTATGTAATACATTTCTAAGGACAATAAACTAATATGGGCATTGGGTGTCTATTTTTTTCATGTATTAGGTGTTCTGAAAAAGTAATATAATGTCCATGTACATCATGTTGGGTTGATGTAATCACCTTGGATCTTCTACTTTGCTGATTTTAAATGGATTATGTGGAGTCCAAATCAAAGAAATCCCATCCATTCAATATAAATTGACAACAAGGATTCGACATCATATAAATCTCATCGATTAAAAATAAATTAATAAATAGGATTATCCAAGGAGTGTTTAAAAAGAAATTTCTCAAAAATGGGAAATGAGTATCAAGAATCCTTCATCAAAACAAACATTCTTTGTGCCACACAATCCATATAACCAATATGTGAAAACACACCATTTATAATTTCCCAATCATTTAGTAAATCCCATATAAGCAGTCAAACCACATTTAAAACCATAATTATCCTTCTAGAAAATTAAAAATGGGATAAAAATTATCATCACCTTAAAACCATTTTCAATGTACCAATCATACACCACTTTCAAATCCAAAACATTTATAAATCCTTTTTTTAAATCTGGACAACAAGTTTAGATGGAAAAATAATTTTCTCAAATCCATTCAATGATTTAAAGACCAAAAATAACATACAAAGTCCAATAATAATTTTATCAACCACTTGATTTTAATTTTATATAAAAAAACATCAAGATACATAAAAAATTGAATAACCACTGCCATTCACATTAAAATATTATTCATAAGGTGAATTTGAGAAAATAATTTAGTTGAAA
Source organism: Viscum album (assembly GCA_963277665.1). Classification (NCBI taxonomy): domain Eukaryota; kingdom Viridiplantae; phylum Streptophyta; class Magnoliopsida; order Santalales; family Viscaceae; genus Viscum; species Viscum album. The sequence continues at coordinate 1,577,783,316 of OY728165.1, read as the reverse complement.
AAATCAATAAACCAATGATTCATAAATGTAATGGGAATGTGAAAAATGAAACATACATGAAAAACCATGTGTTACAAAAACGCCAACTAAAACTAACTACAAAAAGGATCAAAGAGTCATAGACAACTATAAAAGAATCTAGAAAGAGAAAACCCCCAACATGAACCAATGGAATCTTGACCCCAAGATCCACATGACAATAGTAAAGGATTAACTCAAGATGAAATGGAATAAATAGGAAGAGAGAGAAATGGGAAGATAATATCATTAGAAATATATCCAAAACAATTGATGAAATGTATAGATCCAAAACATAGTATTAGTGTAGAGAATTAGAGAATATAAGAGGAGTCCACATTGGGACACAAAAAAAAGGAGGATGAATAAGGCGATTTTTGGATTAAAATCCGAAGAGGGTAGAAGTTTAATTTCACAAGTTATATGATATTTGCATTGGAAATGGTTATGCCACATGGTTTGGGAAACCTTGTTATAATCATGTGACATGGTTCTTCCCAAAATTTTAGAACTATGAAAACAAATTACATATGGTTTTTTCAAACCATGGGTGGGATGTGAACCACATACCCGAGGTATACGAATTCTCACATGGTTTCCTAGGATAGGGTATATGATTCCCTCTGACCATGCAACAACCATGCACCACCTACTATCATTCTCTTAGTCCACACATTCCACCAAATTATCCAATAAAATTAATGAAATAATCATGGGTCGAGAATAATGATATAGGATCACCTCCAAATTTCTACACCAACAAACATGGAACGTGAGATGAAAACCATTATTCAAAATATGAACATGAGAAACGGGAAATATAAAAATATAGGATTGACATTAATATCACAATTATTCAATGGATTTTTTTTCAATATGTTTTTTAGACTAGAAATTTTCCATCATCTAGAGAAGGTTATACCATTAAGTATAATTAATACGATATTTTTTATGATCTTCACAATATAATTCGTTGTTGAGAATGTTAGAAACAATTCAAGAATAATATAATATATTATTCATGCTAAGACTTTAGATTATATAGTAAAACAACATCGAAACATAATAAATAATCAATGTTTATTATTGTATGAGTATCCGATGTGAAAACATCTAGTTAGTAACTCATGTATCAACAAATGAGAATTTTTTATGATCCATGATATAATGTTGTTATTAAAAGCATAGTCTAACAGATATATTACATATAATTGAAAAAAATAACTTCTTTATAATGTTAAGTAGTAAAATAAAAACATTTAATGGTTTATATATGTTGAAAATTTTAAATTTTTTTCAATTACGTATGATGAGATTATATTATTAAATTAGTGGATAATAAATTCTAATAAACTATACAAAAATATTCTGATGAAACATTATGAGTATAAAAATACCCTTGTTTCTTATATTCGTATTAGATAAGGATGACTAAAATTAACTTAGTTTATTTTTGGATCATTATATCTATTTCCATAATTAAGAACAATATTTTTTCATGAATTCATAGTAATGTTTTTATTAATGATTATGTCTTGTTGGTTCTGTAAATAATATCATGTTTAATGTCCAAAAAATGTACATTTTCAATACATGATACTATAAAGAGACATGTGTGTGAATGATATAAACACCAATATACACTTAAATAGTATACATAAATCTATGAAGAAGACACGTTCATTAAATGTAAAGCATTATTTTCTTTTTCAACATTATATTGAGTTAACAAATGATGTTTTTAAAAATACATAGTGGATATAAAGTTTGTTAGAATCTAATAATAAGGATTCACCACTCCTGCGAGTGTTAATCATATATCATTCCATCTTATTATACAATGATAATAAAAATATAGAAGGAAACAAAAATGATGTTTATTTCATGACATCACCATAACAACCCCTTGTGATTCAATATGTTAGATGACAATAGACTAAAATAGATCATATATTTATAAACCAAGTTAATTTATTTAATAATTAATTATACTAAAAAAATCCATGAAAACATTTCAACATCATTTTGATATTATATAATGAACATGATTCCACATATTGGGAGTAATGTAACCAAATAATTAGAAAATAAATTATAGAATTATTATAGAAAAATCATAAACAGTATATCTTGAACAAACAATAAAATAATTAACTGAGAAGAGTGATTCCAAAAATACCTATACTCTATTAAATTTTATCACTCTGAAAATGAAGTTTTTACCTCTCCAATGAAATATATGAACCTTTCTCATCTCTTGAGAAAATTCAGAAGAATTAATGACTTTATATAAAAATTACATCATAGAGATTCAATTTTATTATTATATTAATATAAAAATTTAAAAAATGATCGGTTTTCGAAAACAACAGCTCATAATCATCACCCACCTAAAAAAATATATAATCATATATAAATTATATATTAATGACCATTGTAATACAATTGTTCCCATCTATTTTTTATTAATCCCAAACAAATGTGTTTATGTATGATGGGAGAAAATCTTGTGTAAAACATTCACACAAAATTATAGTTTGTAATCAAATATTTAATCATGCAATATTTTATCAACACTGTACCTTGAATACTATGACATGAAAATGTTATTTTTGTAATGATTTTCCATAAAATATTTGATAAGAGCCACAATGGTTAACACCCTAAACCATTTTCAACTGATTACAATTTGTAGTAATAGGATATCATCTACCTACTCCATCCAGGTACAACAATCAAGGCATTTTATTAAACTCTTACTAATTAATTAACAAAAGAAAATTCATAAATTATTATACTTATTTATGGCCAAAAAATCATCACATTATACTAAAAAATGATTTATAATTAATCATATAGTATCCTTGAACCTAAAAAATAATACTATGTATTATATCTTGTTATATGTTTTATAAATTCATGATTCCATGAAATATCTTAGGGATGTTAATTTAAAATTTGGAATTCGAGGATCCTTATCTCACCCAATGATCTAATAACTATTTTTACATCATAAATCCACAAAAATTCCAACACAACACCTTAATGAATTAAATTTGTACAGTACAGATTCTATTAATATAATAGATAATTTATCTATAATCTCAATATTTAATGGTTCTGTAAATATGGAAACCAAGAACTATGTCATCAGATAATAATCCTTGTACAAATGCATTAGTCTATCCTAGCCATTTAGTCATCTATGATGTGTGGATTTTACCATGGTTTATTACCTTGAATCATTATTACCTACCCTACCATGATTAAAAATGATGTATTCCTTATAAATTTTCAATTGGAACCATAATAACTATCCACAAGATAGTGTCCTTGACCCCCAGCATTCATTGTATTTGAAAGAATTTTTTATCCTTTCCAACCCATATATAATCCAATAGTTGTACTAACCAAAATATATTTAAAATATCACCCATACTCTTGGAAACCACAATATCATTATCTTCATATAATATAAACCCTTATTTATGACTTGTGAATACATATATATTCCTCAAATCCATATTCAAAAATTTCATCGAATGGTGGAATAAATGGTTTTATAAAACCATTATTATTGGTGGAACTAAGATCTTTAAATACACGATAATTTTAAACCCTCCAATACACTCAAAAACATCATAACAAAATTGATCCAACAAATAAAGTTCGGTCATACATTAAAAAAATAAATAAATTGGTGAGATGAACTAAACATCAACACCGACCATTAAATAAGAACGTAGAATCACAAAAAATAATTTTTAGCTATAAATGTTCATCCACATCCTATAACACATCCAGTTATACGAAATATTGAAAATAAATATAAAATATATATGAGTAATTATCCAATCATACACTGTTTAAACCAATCCAAAACAGCTTTATAATATTGAGGAAGAATCATAAGAGTTCATTGGTGAATTAATAATGAAAAATATCTAAAAAATATTAGCTTAAATAAATTATAATCCTCTCCAAGTGTCACATATCTAATCCTAACCTTTTTTTATTAAATAATATAATATAAAAATAAAGGCTCATAAAAATGTACCTAAACCCAACTTCATACAAAACAAACCCTCCTATTGAGGAAACATAACAATTCTACAAAGTATAATAATTTTAATATGTTCTATATATATATATATAAGTGGAATCAATATAATCCCAACAAAATCACAATGAATTTTGCATCATCACATAACATAACACTCTAAAATTATACCATACACATTATAATCATCTTATCTTATCCCATCCATATATACATATACATATAAGTATATATATAACATAACCATATGACAATACATCTCAAATATATATATATATACGTTTAATATTTTTAATTAATCCCAATTAAAATATATATACAATAACTATAAAAAATATCATCTTGTACATATAATCACAATATACTACACCTCAAAAATAGAGATGTGATGTCAGAGTGAAGAAAAATTTATATCTTCAACAACCTAGAAGTTGTAGAAATAAGCAATAAAATCAATTTAGGCTGATTCTTAATACCCATCCAATATGGATGTTATTATTATTAAAAAAAGAACAATGAAAATATATTTTCCAATAATCATTAACATTGGTTTAATATCTAATAGAATACATGAATACTAATCTAATTATAAATATATTTAGTCCATGTTTCTATCTTTAGCCATAACATGAAAAAAACATACATACAAACACAATTATCGTAAAAAATATTTCATTATATCATAAAAATATATCAAAAATCATTTTCCATGTAATAATAAAAATATTTATACATTATCATCATGTTATTGGAATTTAATTCCAAATTCATTAATAAATGTTTTATCATTCATTATGAATGTCACATTCATTAACATAAATTAATATTCCAAAATAAGAATTACATATTTGAAGCTTTATTATTAATAATCAATTCAATTACCACAAATAAACAAGTTAAAACGTAAGATAAATAATATATCTCTATCCCATGAAATAATATTCATATAATATATACAATTTTATTAATTTAATCATCAAATTATTGACTATTTCCTGATTATACAATTCCGACTTATTCATATTAATCATTACTCCATTAATTTAGTACCATTTCATAACACAGTATTCTATTATTTAAATTCACTCTCCTCTGGAAAAAAACACAATAAAAAACAGTAACATAATAGAATAATCATCTATAAATTCTTTTAACAAATATAACATCATCCCAATCATCACACACAACACAGAACCAACCTAATTATAACATTACATAAAATAATGGTTCAAAAAAATTAAAAAATAACATCAAACTAATTGAGAAAATTATAATAAGAATAAATGGATATATGATAATTATAAATGTGAAAAATTACAAGAACCAACAACATTAACTATACTTTAAAAATTAAAAAATGATTCAATCATTGTAATATTAGCATTCAATAACAATACAAATAATCATATCTTATTTTTGTGATCCATTTTCTAGTAAAATTAGTAAATTATAATAAATTTATAAACATTGTAAACAATTTTCATATACCATGATAACATAAAAATATATTCAAGAGATATTAAACAAGTACTATATTCTTTATCCTGGAACACAATGTAATATATGAATATCATACAATTCAAATTGAAATACTCAATCTCTTTTCTCCATTATATAATTTCACAAATTTATTTAATTATATTCTTATATAAATTACCAAACATTATTTAATAACATGTTATATTTATAATTTCATAATATGATATAATTAATGAATGGATTGTTATGAAAACCCACCTCAATAAAACAATTAATGATTATTGGAGAATAATAATTAAAAACACCAAAACACTCATATAAATAATATATAACAAATAAATATAGAACGAAATCATTCAATAAAATTATAATATACATAATAACCTCTAAAACAGTACATTTATATTACTTTTAAAAAGATAAATAATTAAATATTGGTGTATGATATGATATATGGTTGAAAGGGTATGGAATATATTGAAATTTTTTTTGAACGGAACATGACTATTATAAGAGGCCTAAGACCACTATGATGTAATCCCAACAATTCATAGGGTATGAGAGGATGATTAAAAACTAATACATGATGATTTATGTTAATAATTTATAATAGTAATTTATTTAACCCTTTCCATGAGAAATTATATCACATATTGGAAATGAATTTTCTATATCAATTGATATCTAGTTTCCAATGGATCTATAATAGAAATATTTCCCAATTAAGACACACTGGATTAAATAAAATTAATGATTTTCAACTTCAAAAAGACAATTTTATATATATAATAAAACATTCATCATTTAACACCAACGTCTCCCAATCATGACAAATATATATCCTTTTACACTATATTGTTTTTGGAAAACCTGTTATTCTCAATAAAAGTAATGAATATCCATAAAAAATAATTATAATATAAGTATCTACTAATAATTTAATTTCTAAATTTACCTTCCCCATGATCCTATATTAACTCAAAATTCCTTTTAAAATACTAGGTTTCCCATAAAATTTATAATTTAATTCATAAATATAAAAAAACTCACCAAAAAAATTACAATCATTACATAACCTCGACACAAAATACATTGTTCAAAATAAATTTTAACAAAATAATCCCATAAGATAAAATTCATTTCAATGAAAAATACTCTAAATTAAAAAACATAACAATATAATCTATATTACTATTTTAATGTTATTAATCATTATGGATATTGATGTTTATAAATAATTTAATTTCATTCATCAGTTTAGAGGTTATTTATTAGAATTGAAATTTTGATTTTAATTATAGGAATTTCAAAAATATTCGTATGTTGCATTACCTATAGACTGAGTGTTGAGGATTTATTTATTTGTTATAGAATGTATAAGGATATTTTTAATAGAACAAGAAATATTGTAATATGTTGTTTGTATGTTAATGGTTGGTAAATTGTTGCTGGAATCTCTATGATGTGATCATGTTTGATGGTTTTATCCTATAGAATATATAATTATTGGAAGAAAATTCCTTACAACCATTCATATAATGAAATATTATTAATGTGGTTAAAACAAAGATGGATGTTTTTTTTGTAAAACTTTTAGCCTAACAATGGATATGGTAACATTAATTATCACTCCAACCACGTGGTTGGTGAATTGTTTTAAAAACAGTTCATCTAAACCATGTTTCCTTGACAATTTATTTTAAATGAGGAAATAATCAATAATAATATTTAATAATTTAATCCCTATCAAGATCCTTTATATTATCTCTAACACATATTTGAATATTTTTTCTTCTCAATTAATTTTGATTCAATTTCAATATGAGATGGTTTCACTACAATTTTAATAACGTATACGGTTTTCTCATCCTCCAAAATCATCTATTCATTCTCCCATTACATCATATATAATTATTGTAGAATCTAGTTATTTGTTTATTATTATTTAAAAATATATTTTTTGAAAAAATATATCATAATGTTTATTTCTTGTGGGGTTGATTGATGGATTCAACAGATGATCATTGGACACTACAAAACACTATTTCAGTTGAGAAACATATCCATATAAAAATGTCATATATTTTTTTGGAATGAAATTTACTACTAAACTGAGATTAATTATTAAAACGTTCTTAAGGTTTATCGTTAGGATTTTCTGGGTTGGAAAACACACCATTTATCGTGGGTTCAGAAAGAATATATTTTTATTGGGGGTTTAGTCATTTCTACCTATTACAAAAAATATATATTCTAATTGTTAATTATTTATCAATTATTATCAATAACTCTAAAAATATATTAAATATTTTTATAATTAGTTTATAGATTTTGGGGTTAAGAAATCTTCTCATATTTCAATTGAATTCCAATATTTGTATAGGGGTGATGGTCCACATTATTTCCAATGTAAATATATTCTTATTTAGTATATGATAACAATATATGGATGTGTGGTCAATATATTCCATTTCTAAATTTTTTGATATGTTGTATCATTAATTTGTAATAGAGTCCACTTAAAATATAAAAAAAATTTATAATACATTGAATTTTATGGAAAAAGTGATTGGGGACTGTATATACCCTTGATAAGTAGTTAGGTTCAACAACCAATGATAGTCTAGAACATGATTATAAGTTTTTTCATTGTAATATAATTATCAATTGTGATTCAAATATAATGAACTATTTTTTTCATATGTAAATTAGATAAGAGTATGTATACCTTTTGAATATGGATTTCTGACAGAAAATTATCAATATACCCTTGTAGGATATGATAGGATTTTTATATTCTTTATACTCTCTCAGATTTTGGAGACATGTGTGGGGAGATTTTATACAAAACATAGTGGTAATTACCATGTTTGGTTGGATTTAGGTAGTACATGTGGATAATATTGGAGATTGTTGGTTGATATAAGGTTACATGGATATGATATAGTATTGATATCATCTCTATTTTTTCACATAAATATAAGAATACATATATATTAATTTATATTACGACTAGAATATACTGATATAAATGTATAGTAGGTCTTATAGGGGATGAGAATACAATATGAGGTGCTATTGTGAAATGGTAATTCATAAAGTGATATCAAATTATGATGTGTACTAGAGAATAATGATGGGTTTTCAGACATTAGATTAAACCCCGATGGGTATTTTTTTGAAATATGTAGTTCCAAATTTATAGGTCATAATTAAAAATAATTAAATGTGTTATTTTGAATCCAATATTGACAATTCAAGATATTCCAAAAGGGATAAAATTCCTTAAAAAATCATGAATGAATACAATTGTTCATACCAGATATTTAGTAACCAATTCATTCATTATTATGTCAGTTTTCATATAAGAGTATTCTCTTTATGATATTATGGATTTATAATATTGGGTTTCTTATAAATGACCATATTGATATACCACCCAATTTTACCAAAACAGTATCCTTATAATATTCATTACTTCAGATGTTCATGTCATTCCATGAACTATATCATTTTAATCGATATTATACATGATATTTCTGTATATCTATGCAATAGAACCTTGGGATGTACTTTATTCAATATATCTCATCATTACCAATGTCATCTAACCATGTAATTAGATTTTATTTCATCATAAATACCTTGGATTACCTCTATTATCATGGTTTACTCAATTTGAAAATAATTCCTTAAATATTCACTATAAATATGAAAGTGTGAATGTTACTATTTAATTTTTCTGGATGACTTCCTTGAAATTATAATTATTAGGATATTTATAGAATACATATATAGTATCATATTAGATTTATATTGATCCTCATTTTACATTAATATACCCTAAGGAATTTTCATTCAGATATAGTGGATGTTCAGTGTTGATAAATTCAAATGATTATTAGTTGTTAATTTTATATTCTTTTAATGATATTTAATTATTATTTTTTCATTTCACATAGGAATTCACGAAATTAGTGGTCATATACAATTACCATTTGTTGGATACCTATAGTGTAATTGTGACACACTTCATGATAATCCATGATTGTTTTCACTGAGTACATACTTCAGTGATTAAGTGATAAGGTGGGATATATTAATCGTGTCGCATGATCAGGAATAATAACAAGTATTCAATCACTATATTTATATGGGGATTCTTGGGGATATAGGTACACTAATGTTATGGTCTAAATTAATAAATCCATTCTGTATGTGAAATAGGATCCGATGTTGATGATCTACTATTTTCTAGTGTATATGTCATTCCATAAAAAATTTTCCTTCCATATTACATTTTTCTAATAAGTTCTATGGTATTTTAAATACATAAATGTTGATTGTATTATTAATTTTTTACATTTTGATATATTATCATGTATGATGTTATATTCTCCATATAGTAACAAATTATATTATTAGTGCTTGTCAACAGTATAAAGAATCCATAGAGGCACTCCTCAAGTTGTTTGGATTAATCTAATATGGGATCTATCATGTTGTCTCGGGATGTAAAAAATTATAAATATATATTAACCAGTAAGCTTCATTAGTTTTATATTTTTTTGAAATTTTATACATGTATTAGTTATCATAAATTTCTTATGATGGACCACATAAAAATGTTTCACGAAAAAATTTACTAACAAAATGACTATTTTGATCGGGATAATGGATTTGTGTTATAGATTTTTTGTTGATTGGTTTTTTAAATACGTTCTATGTCATCCTCCATTATTGGATTTATGACTTTTATGTTCCAAAATCATGTAAAATTTACAATTTAATTGTGGACATGAATAATTCATATCAAGGATGAGACATACATCATTCATGGTATCATGAGTGATTGATTTATCTAACTATATTAGTTTTAGAAACATAATGTTTAAAAGGAATATATATTAATTATCAAATTAAAAATAATACGAATTTATAATCCAACCAAATACATTATATTTCTATACTATGATTTATCTCATTGACTTTATAGAGGTATTCTATTTGAAGATTTTTAAATATTCCATCTACTATTTTGTGTATAGTAACACAAAGTGGGTTAGTATATAAACATTATGGCATTGTACTGGTACCCAAAAGAGTAAATGTCTTATTTATATAATGTCTCAATAGAAATATTTATTTTTTTCCTTATATAGATTCTCTAATTAATTGTATATAACCACACCATATAAATATTTCTCATTCACATGACTCTTCATTTTATGTATTAAAAATATATGTATGTGTTTATGGATTTGATTTTTGGTCCATTAGGGGATACACACTTCAATGTATTCCCTTTTTTATATGATCCCATGATAAAGAATATGTATTTTCATGTGATGTTGGTATGCATTTGAATATGTGAGACCCTAGAGTTAGTGTAGAAATGTGAGTTACCTAAGGATATATGATATGGATGAATATGTGTTTCAAATGAGGCATGATATATTTGAGACATGGATTATGTGTTAGGTGAGAGAGGATAGAGGCACTCGAATATTTCATAATATATTTTTTATATTGTATTTAGGATAATGTGGGTTTTATTATGTGATGGTGATCGAATAATTGATTTTACATGAGCATATGATCTCCCTTGGATATGTGAAGCATGTGTAGATTTTTCAAGATATCATATCGGTGTATAAGAGTCTCAAATATGTATATGTTATAGGGATGCATTATCTAATTTTATTTATTATGAATGATGGGTTCTACAGTGTACGATCAGAATGTTAATTAATGTTGTCTATTATAGATGTGGTTTATATGGAATGGTGATAGATTTAGTAGATGATTTTACCTTGGGTAAGATCCCCTGGTTGGATAGTTATTATATGGATTTCTTCTATATTATTTAGATGTATAGATCAATGGAATGTAAATTATAATGTGTATATGGGTATATTAATGTAATAAGGATATTTTTCATGGTCCGAAATTCAAATGTGTAATCAGATTCATGATTTGAGGTCAACAATGGAAATAATATTTTCATTACATATTTGGGTGATATATTATAACACACCCATTTTGATTAAAATAGATATATGAAATCATTATTATAAATGTATTTACTCCATATTATTGTAAATAATTTCATGTACATGTATTCTTTGAGGGTCGAATGATGAGATTATAATATAGTAATTTTTATTTCCCTTGTTAGATGAAAATATATCATGTCAATTAATGGGGAGAGGTGATATGGAATATTAATCAGAGTATAGGATAATCATAATTCATGGATTGGTCCTTGTTAACTATTTTGTGTTAATGTTTGAGCATGGATTAAGAGTACCAACACAAGTTTGATTATAGATCATATTAATGGTATAATTGAGTAGTTTTATAAGGGAATATGGATTATGTGTATCATTCCTGTTTTGTGTGCAGGGTATGACCCTCATTGTGAAAGGAATTTCAAATATAACTGATTATATTGTATCTGATAACCTTGGAAACGGTAGGGATTTATAATTAATGGTTTTTATTCATTCTATGGGTTAGCTTCACATACATATATTATAATTGAGAATACAAGTGTCATTATTCTTGAATGTATGACTATTTAATTTATTGGGAAATGGATACAGTGAAACCTATTAGTAGAAATAAGTTATTCTAATTATATATTATAGCGAAAATCAATGGTATTCTTTATGTTTTCATAAAAAATGTTTGATTTTATTTTTTGATAAAATTTTGGAAGGATTCACTATATTGGATCATATCTCGGTCTCATTTTGATGGGATCATATAGTGAGTTGAATTGATATGAGGATGTGCTCATGGTGAATAACTGTATAATGGTAATAGAGTTTGAGAATACAATTATGTAATTATAAAAAAATAAGGTTAATAACTTATTTTTTGTTATCACATAATCTATGTATGTCTTTAGGTTATACTGAATTGGGATTGAGGGTGGTGATGTCATGTTATCAAATGAGATTGTGTGTTTTGTGAATATGTATTTTAGACAATAATTAATTTATGATATAAGGAAAATATTTATGTGGTGGATTATATTTGGAATACAATATATACTATTGAGTAAAAATTATAAGATTTTATGAAATAGAGGGGACTCCTAAGAAAAACATTGTGTATAATATATTTTTTCATGTATGATGAATTCTCATATGATTCAATTATATTTATGATATGATATGTGGTACTATGTTATGAATAATATTATATGGGATAAATTTTCATGAAATGGAAACCACTTGCAGAGGATCAATGGATCCTTGAAAATCTATTTCTATAGGATATTATAATGATGGGGGTACCATTTTTGGGAATTATCCATTGTGAGATAAGTCATATAGTGCAAAGAACAATTTATATGAGGTTAAAAATATTATTTAATCATTGGATTAATTTGGTATAGTGATGTAATTAATCACTATCTAGTAAATTCAATTATTGTGGATAGATCTATAATTGATTTTTTTAATATTACTCCTTGGGATTGATTATTTCATATTAAATTATTGTTCTATTTTTTTGGGTAGAATGTAGTGATTTTTTTTCATTTGATGTCCATGATAGGGTAGTTGTGGTAACTATATGAAAAATGGGGCTTCCTAATGAAATTAATTACTATATGAAAAGGTTTTAAATAAAATTATCCAATTGAGTTGGGAAATTCTATTGAATTTGAATAAAATTATTCTATAAATTTGGTGTTTTTAGAAATGGAAATAATATTATTATTTCAATTTTTAAAAAAATATAATGATATTTTTTATATTGATTATGGATGATGAATTTATTTCGTTACCTTTTTTGTATCACTAGATTCATGACCAATTTTTTTATTTTGAAATTTATTTTCCTTGTACATGGTTATCATATAACTATATAAAATTATGCGGGGTTCCTATTTTAATTGGTTTTTTGATAAGATGGTACTTAATTTTATCATTATCGAAAATTATTATTATGTGGTAATATACATGCCTTTTTTAATATTTCAGTTTATTTACCACCAAACCATGAGATTCAGATAGTTTACGATATTTCTTTATTCAGGTATAAAAAAATTGTTTGGAAAATAGATATTCATAACCATTCATCATTTCAAATTTCATTAAAAATGTGAAATACCCTTATTTTTACGACATTTTTAATCTTCATCTCATGACTTCACAACTAACTCATACTTGAATACCAAGATGGTCTTCTTCCTTAAACATATTCAATTTTGCATCAACTTTTTTTTTGTTTTATGTTATTTAAATGATTATTTATTTGTGTTACCCCTCTACTTTATTAAATGATTTCTCTCTTATATTCATTTAAATTATTATTTTTCTTCATATATATATCATTGGTAATTTCTAATTGAATGTAGTATAATAAATCCTTTTTTTAATGATTGAATATTTCATTTCTATAGGGAATCTAATGGACATGATGAAACACTTCTATAAACCAATTTGATTGAGGTATTTTGTCATATGATATTTTCATTTGTTTTTTATGGATTTTTATGTAATAATAATTTAAATTTAGTGTAATTATTTTTTATTTTTTATATACTAGGTTCACATGCGTATAATCAATGGAAATTACCCTTTTGCATGAGTATTTAAAGATGTGATATCAATAAATGAGGATTCCATAATTTAAAAAAAATATTATGTTATATAAATTATATTTTATATTAACTAGGAAGTTTTATAATTGAATTTAGTATTTTTAAAATATATTATTTAATTATAGGATATTGTGGTATTAGATATTTTTGAGGGTGCAGAGGAATATTTTTTTTATTAGTATATGATAGTATTATATTAAATTTTATCAATGGAAATATTTTTATTAGAGGTAATTGGTACCTTGGAATTTAATTGGGTAGAGTCTCTTAATCTTATAACTCTCCCAATTTAATGTTGAGACACCTCACCTCCCTTGTTTTAATTTTGAAACCATCCTTTAAAAATTAATCATGTGTGTTTTAACAGTTAATGAAGGACAACTCTTGAGGTGTTGTGCCATAAAAATAATAGAGAACTATCTCTATTATTTTTCCTAAACATTCTCTGGAGAACTCATTGAAGAACAACGTTCTATTCCAATGAAAAATATGTATCATCACCGAATTACAACGAGCATCAATTTCTTCCTTCTTCGCCCAGAGCAAGGAAGGGAAGCATCTCAGTCTTTGGAGTACACCGACGGTGTCAAATGTACTCGACTTCCCCAAGCTCTACCTCTTTTGGCTTTGACAGAACGTCGTCTCTCTTCTGTGACATCTGTCTTCCATGTCTCATCAATGTACAATGTCAGATACGACATAGGGGGTTTTTATTTTTTTATGTATAAATTTCACCCTTGTTCCTCATTGTTTGTTTGGGATCGTTGTTGGCCACTTGTTATCGCCTAATGCGGAGGGTGTGGGCTGAACCAACACAGCCCGACGCCCTTCCATTGGGTTTTTTGTCTAACGTCGGAGGCAATGCCGAATGGGAACGATGCCATCGCACCGCGCCAAAGAAGAACCACGAGACAGAAGTGGCAGTGGCATCTACGACCAGAGGCGGTGGTGGCAGCGGCAGTCGTGCACCTGCCGTAAGGAGGGATACATGCGACCGCTCGGGCTGCACGGACCCCTGGACAACTAGACGGCTGATCCGGCCGGTCCGCATGTAGTATCCAAGGAAAACGAAGGTTCCACTTGGAGGGAGACTGCGGCATGCATCCACGGGACGCTTGGCTAGAAGAAACAGCCAGCTGCCTACTGGCTGGGATGGATGACCGCGGCCCCCACAGGCGCCGCGCGGAGGAGGACGCGGCCCGCATTCGCCAACCGCTCGGCTGGGATAACCAGTCGGATGCCTGGCGGCTGGGCTGGTGAACTATTGCGCCAACATGTGGCATGTGGGGAGAACTGAGGCACGCAGAACGGGTCGCGTACGTCGGGCCATACCGGACGGCTATGGCCGGCTGGGCGTAAGAGGAGGCGCCGCCGCCGGGCGAACCGAACCATCCCACATTGCGGGCCAGGTCCACAGGTGGGCCGCACCCCACCAGGCCGGCCTGACCCCAAGACGAGTCGGTCCCGCCGAGCTGGGTCGGGCCGACCCACCATCACACTAGGCATAACGGGTCGGGCCCGTCTTTGCTTAAATGAAAATATCTCCTAGACCGCATCCAATTGATGTGCCCTCAGTGGTACTGGGATCCTCACGACAAGGCGTCCTTTTGCAATAATCTAAGTGAGTTTAGGACAAATTTGGGGAAACTACAGGGATTGGATCCAGTGTAAATCTAACCGGGCCCCTGGAATATAAATCCCAATAACATCACATCGGTCGCCCGATTGACGTACTGTCTATCGCGTTGTGTTCTTTCGATGACACCGAACTATGGTATGCATCAACTCAAGACTTCGTGATATTTGATATATCGAAACTTGGCTCGAGGAAAGGACCCTCTCGGAATCGAGCATGCTGTGTGTGGGAACCTTAGAGATGGCTATGCCCACTACTGTACCAAAATCCTACATGGGTTTGACAATGATGAATATTGTACATGGATCCTCAGTGCATCCGACAGTTCTTACTACTGTTCCTCGATCCTGTGTGGGTCTGACAGAATAGCGGGTCCTCTATCCTATGTGGGTCTGACATCATAGATGTTCTTGTCTTATGTGTGGGTCTGACAGCTTAGATGAGATAGCAAGTCTTGTTTCCTGTGTGGGTCTGATAGCTCAGATGAGATATTAGGTCTTTTATCCTATGTTGGTCTTACAGCTTAGCTTGACCTATATATTTTGTGGCTCCAATAGCTTAGATGAATCAGTGACTATATATGATCATCTCTATGTCTATACAAAAGATGTATACATGTGTGAGTTGAGTCTTGTCTTTCATCCATTATCATCGTGTTTATTGACTTTAATTCTTTTGTGGAATGGTTTGTGCTTGGGCTTGAGAGTGGGAGTCGGACTATAATTTGTATCTTTGGTATATGTATGGGCATATACCTAAGTAGGTTTGGTTGATAATTCATGATGGATCTTTGTTCTACAATTTATCCTTTGTGGATTCTGGGAGACCATTGGAGGTCTCGGGGTCCCCTACAGAGTATTTTTATACTCACCCATGTATGTGCTTCACCCGCACATTTTTGTGTTTGTGAAGATGACAAACATTAGTGATAGAGGCTTAGGGTGATAGACGAGAGGCTGATCGGAGCTGGAATAGATAGGATGTACCGCATGGATGGGTTATTCGAGTTCGGTACCTACCCTTCAGGTAGGATACCCTGGTGGACGATCCATGAGCTATTTTCCCATTTTTACTTGTACTTGTACTTTTTGTTCAGTTGGGTTTGTATACTGGACCATTTACATTCAGCACGCCGTACTTTTCTTTTTAGTCCTTCTTCCCTCTATTGCTTGTGTTCAGACTGTGTATGTTATAGGTTTAAAAAGTTCCTTCACTTTTTATCAGGGAATCACCATTGGTTCTAGTCCCCAGCCCCTGGCCTATGGAAGGTGGGCTTGGAGTAGTAAACGCACGAGGCCAGAAGAAGGGTCGGGACAAATTGGTATCAGAGGAGTCAGTCCTACCACAAAACATGAACTTTGATTCTTTTAATGGCAATTGTGTCATGTTTTTTGGGTGTGTTTATCTGTTTAGGGAAACATGTGTTGGTGTGGTGGCTGACGTATCCATACACTGTGCCTCTGACTTCTAATCTCCGACTCAGTTCATGAAAACACTGATTGCGTGTGTGATTCCATTGAAATTTCTTCATTGGGATTACATTGTGTTTGCTCAGCAGGTATACTGTTTAAACCATGACACACATGTTTCATTTTAGGATGGCCCCACGAAGGAAGCCAACTAGGGTTTCGAGTTTCATATGAGAAGGTAGCCCACTGAGCGATGTGGCCTCGGTGCAGGGTCCCATCACAGCGAAGTACCAGCGGTACCACTACCCACTGGGCCACCGATACCACCAGCTCTAGCCGCAGAGATTGCATGCCACCTGAGTGCATTTTAACAGTACCAACACTAGAGGCCACCCAGGTTCCTTGGAGAGATGGACCCACATGCAGTTGAGGATTGGCTAGAGGGTGTCGTGAGAGTTTTCATATTGGTAGAGACACTAGCTGACCTCGTGGTGATCCTTGTGGAGTGTCTCTTGAATGAAGCAGTAGGAAGATGGTGGAGCCTAATGCTCCAGGTGCATGATGATGCATCATTACTCTAGACAGACTTCGAGAGTCTCTTCCGCTCAGAGTTTTTTCCAGCCACCCTTCGCGAGGCGAAGATTCAGGAGTTACTTCATCTATAGCACAACAACATGACATTAGCTCAGTAATTAGCGAGGTTCACCGACCTCTCGTTCTACTCCATAGGCACGACACGAGACCAATTCATCAGGTTTCAGACATTTGAGAAGGGACTTAGACATGAGATCATGGCAACAAGGATTCCCCTCAGCATCCCGATGTAGGCAGGGGTGCTAGAGCGAGCCCTTCTAGTGAAGACATTACTTGATGAGTTTTCACCAGAAGTGAGAACCACCACATGGTGACACTTAGCTGAGTCTTCTGCTCTTGACAGTAGAAATATGTCGCAGAGGTCCAAGCAGACCACTCCATTGGGTGGGCGACCCTAGGATTCAGGTTTGGTTGTGCAGGGAAAACAAGACAGAGTTAGCTATACAATGAGTAGGAAGTTATATGCATGATGCAGGCATGGTCACATGGATTCAGACTGCCCGACCCTCCATGCATGTGAGCATCATATAGTAGAGGGTCCTCCAAGGAAGAGGTATAGGATCGACCATGGTGGTCTGTCAGGAGGAGGCAGACGTGGAAGAGGAGCTGGCATAGTAGCGGGTGGTGGATGACCTTTCGACGCTCTACCACCACCACCACGAAGAGGTCCACCCCGAACATAGGGAATAGGAAGATAGAGGCGGGCTCAGCTCCAGACAGTCGAGGCCTATGACCACGGTGCACCTGAGATGATTCGAGGTACTATCTGTTTCTACTCCACTCTTGTATCAATACTTATAGACACATGTTCAAGTCATTATTTTATTTCCACTACCTTTGTTCAGAGCTATGAGATTTTGATGGTGAAGTTAGCACAATTCTTACATCTAGAGACACCTACGGGAGAATACTGGTCAATTACACACTGGTGCCAGCAGTGTGAGTTTACTTTAGGTGGCGGGAGCTTTGGATGGATCTTCTGGTATCAGTGTTGAGGCCTTACGACGTCATCATGGATATGGACTAGTTATCCCCGGTTCATGCTCATATTGACTATATTAGGTGCAAAGTGTTGTTTATCTGCATGGATGAGACCAGGTTCACCTTCACTGATTATAAGGGAGCCTTTGCAGCTCAGGATGGACATACATAAATGATGGGGTAGTCGATCACACATTAGTTGGGTAGTCTCATCCTCGGAGCAGATGATGTGCGGAGTTTGAGTTTTCCTGTTTTCGTGGATCAGTACGTGGATGTTTTCCCTAACGATGTTCCAGGACTACCTCCTTGCAGCGAGGAAGACCTCGTTATTGACTTTTACCATGGGATGACACTGATGTCTACTCCAACATATCAGATTGCACATGCCGATCTTCATGAGCTGTGGGTACAGCTAGAGGACTTGCAGGGGAAGGGATTTAGCCGACCCAGTGTTTCACCTTGAGAATCTCTGATTCTGTTTTCCAAGAAGGTAGATGGGAGCTTGGAACTTTGTGTTGACTACCGTCACCTAAATCAGGTGACCGTGAAGAACAATTACCCACTATCTAGGATTGATGATCTCTGTGATAAAATCTAGGGAGCACAATGGTTCTTGAAGATATACCTCATTTAAGGCTATCACCAGCATAGAGTTCGAGACGAGGATGTGCTGAAGATAGCCTTCAGGTGTCAGAATGGTCATTATGAGCTCTTGGATATTCACTTAGGATTATCCAATGCTCCAGTAGTGTTCATTAATCCCATGAACATGATATTCCAGCCTTACCTCAATCGCTTTGTCATAGTTTTCATTGACGACATACTGATCTACTAAACTATTGAAGAGGAGAATTCCTACCATTTGTGGGTAGTACTAGACACACTCTGAGAGCACTAGATTTATGATAAGCTCTCAAAGTGCCAGTTTTGGATTCAAGAGGTTCACTTCTTTGGACATGTCATCTAGGAGGATGGAGTTGTAGTGGATCCAACAAAGATTGAGGCAGTGCATTCTTGGGAGCCACCCAGGACTGTGATGGAGGTGCAGAGTTTTCTAGGACTGGCTGGATACTATCATAGATTTGTTCCGGACTTCTCCAGAGTTCCAGCACTACTTTCAGCATTTATGAAGAAGGGGAAACCCTTCGTGTGGTCAGATAGATGCTTGCAGAGCTTTCAGGTTTTTGGTTAGTGGTCGACCATTGCACCCATATTGAGGCCACCAGAGGAGGCCGTAGGGTATGTTGTTTACTATGACAAATCAGGGACCGGACATGGGTGTGTCCTGATGCAGGAGTGAGTAGTGATTTTATGTGGTTCACTTCAGTTGAGACAGAATGAGAATAACTAGGATACCCATGATTTGGATTTAGCAGTAGTGGTCTTTGTCTTGAAGATGTGGAAGCACTATCAGATGGGCGAGCTTTTTATAGTCTACTCTGACAACAATAGACTCAGTTACATCTTATCGCAGAAGGACCTAAACCGGAGACAGTGACAGTGGCTCGAGTACCATCAGGATTATGACTTTGAGATAGTTTATACTCTTGGGAAGGGGAACATTGTAGCAGATTCTCTCAGCAAGACCTCAGGCATTCAGCCACTTGGAGAGGCAACAAAGCAGCTATCCGCATTGTAGATATCCTTTGTGGATAGATATGGAGTAGCCTTTCTATAGTTTCTTACAGTCACTCCTCCACTTCTTCAGTGAGTCAGAGAGGCACAGCGTGGGGACATTAACTATGAGACATGGCGTGCTCAGATATCCTCAGGGTAGGCACCTGATGGATTTTTAGATGGTGGGGAGCACCTCATCCCCTATAGATGACGTACCATGGTACCATTTGCACTGCAGAAGGTTGTGTTGAGGGAGTTCCACACTTCCCTCTCAAGCGGTACATCTAGGAGTGGCAAAGATGTTTCAGGACCAAAGAAGACATCACTGGTGGCCGGGTATGATGAAGGAGGTAGCATAGTTTGTCTTGTTATGTTTAAATTGTCAGCATGTGAAGGCAGAGCACCTTGATCCAGCAGGCTTGGATCATCCTGTAGAGGGCCCAGAGTGGAAGTGGGACGGGATATCCATGGATTTTGTGATGGGAAATCCACGTACATCCAGAGGAAACAACTTTATTTGGGTGTTCGTAGACCGAATCACTCATTCGGCCAACTTCCTACAGATCAGAGAGAAAGGGTATGTAGAAAGCATTGTATGCGTCTAGGTACAAGAGATCATATGACTTCATGGTGTAAAATCGACAATCATTTTCTATCGAGATTCTCATTTCACTTCCCAGCATTGGAAGGGGTTGCAGGAGGCTTTAGGGACACAACTTCACTTGAGCACCGCCTTCAATCCAAAGATGGATGGTCAAACTAAGAGAACAATTCAGTCTCTCAGAGACATGCTCCATGAATGTGTCCTTGACCTTGGTCACAGCTGGGAGGATCACTTTACCTCGGTAGAGTCTGCGTATAATAATAGCTTCCACTCAACCATTCGGATGGCACATTACGAAGCACTTTACGGCCGACCATGAATATTGACTCTGTGCTGGACTGACCTAGGGGAGTCAGATATTGTAGGACCAGAGATGGTACAGGCTACAACGGAGAAGGTGCGGATCATCCAAGAGCGGATGAAGGCTGAACAGAGCAAGAAGAAGTCATTACTGATAAGAGACAGAGATCACTGGAGTTTTGTGATGGAGGAAATGTTTATCTATGGGTCTCACTTCGATGAGGTCTTTGGAGATTTTGAAGAGGTGTAAAATTGTCTCCATGATTCATTGGACCTTTTCAAGTCCTCGACAAGGTAGGAGATGTGGCTTACCGCTCGGCTCTTCCACCTCAGTTGGACCGTGTGCATGAAATCTTCCACATATCTCAGCTAAGGAGATACTTGCATGACCCATCCAACATCATTGACCACAAAGAGATAGACATCAATGACGTGGTGACTTTCATGTAGGTTCTAGTGGATATTGAGGATTGACAGGAGCTGTTCATGTGTGGATAGTCGATTCCTCTGGTGCGCGTTCTTAGTCAGCCCGGAAACCACCAGGAGAGCACATGGGAGGTGGAGGCTCATATGCGTGCTCAGTAACCCATTTGTTCCCTTAGTGTGTGTTGTATCCTAGAGGGATGTAAATTACTGTGGTGGTGAGAATATAAAGAATCTAAAATCCTAATTAAATTTATTTCTTAAATAAATCGTAATTTTATGAGTCTGCAGTTTCTGACGGCGATTGATTCATGGCCCGATGTGCCTGGAATCAATTTCTGAAGTTTTTTTCAGGTAATTTTAGTAAACATACGTGCAGGTTTTTTTATCATTTGAATAGTTGGTCAGAATTGAAATCTGCGGGCACCATTGAACTCACATCAGTGGTATTTTATTAAGGATACCTTTACCGTAGTTGTGTTTTATCGAGGATGGAAAATAATTTTTTTTGGGGATTTTTAATAAATTAAATAAAAATAATGTGAGACATAATTTTATTTAAGGGTTGGTTTTTTTCTCTAACGGTAAGTTGGAGGTGGGACCCACCCCCACATAACATCCCATGGGATGATTTTATTTGGGGGGGCCACACGAGCATCAAACTCCTCAACTCCCCTTGAACCCCATTTAAACACCCATGTAACTCACATTTAATTGTAGATAGTCTCTTAAACTTCTAACTCTCCCAATTTAATGTTGAAACTCTCCACCTCCCTTGTTTTAATTTTGACTCCATCCCTCCGCAATTAATCAAGTTTGTTGTCACAATTAATGAAGGACAACTCTTGAGTAGTTGTGCCATAAATATATTAGAGAACTATCTCTATTATTTTGGCTAAACATTTGTTGGAGATCTCTTGTAAGAACACCATTCTATTCCAACGAAGAATGCCTATAATCTCTGAAGAACAATGAGAATTATGTTATTCCTTCTTCACCTAGAGCAAAGAAGGGTAGCATCATCATCATGGTAGTAAACTGACGGTGTCAACTCGACTCCACTTCACCGAGCTCTACCTCCTTCGGCGTTGACGGAATGATGTCCATCTTACGTGACGTCCATCTTACGTGACGTCCATCTTCCACGACTCATCAATGTACAAGGAAAAATATGATGTAGGGGGTTTTGATTATTTTAATATATAAATTTTACCCTCGTTACTCATTGGTTGTATCGGATCGATGATGGCCACTTGTTATCGCCTAATGTGAAGGGTGTGGGCCGAACCAACATAGACTGATGCCCCTATGTTTGTTTTTGTTGTTTGACATCGGAGGGAAAGCTGAAAGGGAATGATGCCATCGTACCATGCTAAAGAATAACCATTGTATGGAAGAGGTTGCGGTTTCGCCGGCCACATGCCGGCCACGTGGAGGGAGACCGATGGCCGCTCGGGCCACTCGAACCACGGGACAATTGGTCGGTCGATCCGGCCGATCCAACTATAGGAGCCTCGGTGCACGAAGGCGCCGTGTGGAGTGGGATCGCGGCCTGCGTTCGTTGGCCGCTCGGCTGGAAGAACTGGCCAGCCAACTGCCGGCTGGGCTGGAGGACTGCGACACCCCTAGGCTCCGCGTGGAGGAGGACGCGGCCTGCATCTGCGGGAAGCTCAGATGGGCGAACCATCCATCAGCCTACCGGATGGGCTGGAGAGCCGCGACACCCGCAGTCGCTGCATGGGAAGAACTGCTGCCCACGGCGTAGGCCGCAGGCGCTGGGCCGAACCGGCCGGCTATGGTCGTCCGGGCAGAGGAGGAGGCGGCGCCGCTCAGTGCCTCTGGGCGAACTTGACCGGCACTCAGTGCGAGCAGGGTCCGATGGTGGGCCATGCCCCACCAGGCTGGGCTAACCCCCATCCGGATCGGACTCGTAGAGCCGGGTTGGGGCGACCCTCCGGCCCCTCGTGCCTAACGGGTCGGGCCCGTCTTCACATAAATGCGAATATCTCATAGACCACACGTTAAATTGATGTGTCGTCTATGAAACATGGATCATCATGACGAGGCGGTACTTTTGAGATAGTATAAGTGAGTTTTAGAAAAAATTTGGGAAATCGGCTGGGTTTGGATCGAGTAAAAATCTAACCGGGCCCCTGAAACAGAAATGCCAATAACTCTCAGACTGTGCGTCTGATTGACATGACGTCTTTGTCGTTGGGTTCCTTTTGAAGAGACGGAACTACAATATACATTATCTTGAGACTTCGTGATAGTTTATATATCAACACATGGATGGAGGATCAGACCCTCCCGGAATTGAGCATGTTGTGTGCGAGAACCGTAAACCCGGCATCAACGACTACTATACTGGAATCCTATATGGGTTTGACAATGATGACTACTGTACCGGGATCCTCCGTGGGTCCAATAGTTCTGACATCTGTTCCCAGATCCCATGTGGGTCTGACAGAATAGTTGTTCGTGAATCCTTTGCGGGTCCGATAGCTTAGATGCTCATGTATCATGTGTGGGTCCGACATCATAGATGAGATAGCTGGTCATGTATCATCTGTGGGTCTGACTGCTTATCTAGTCATGTATCCAGTGTGGGTCTGACAGCTTATATTAATCAATGGCCACATCTAATCATCTCCATCTCTATACAAAATATGTATACTTGTGTGAGCTGAGTCATGTTTATCAACTATTATCATTATGGTGATTGACTTTAAATCCTTTTTGGAATGGCTTGTGCTTGGGCTCAAGATATGGAGCCAGACTATGATTAATGACTTAGGTATATTTATTGTCCTATACCTATGTAGGGTTGGATGATACTTCATGATTGTATATTTATTCTGTGATTTATCCTTTGTGGAGTCTAGGAATCCTTTGAGGGTCTCGAGATCCTCTACTGAGTATTGTTATACTCACCCATTCAAGGGTTTCGCCCGTACCTTGTTGTGTTCTGCGCAGAGGACGGACATTAGTGGTCGAGGCTGAGGGAGACAGACGTGAGGCTGATCAGAGATGGAATATATGAAACGTACCACTGGGAAGAGTTGATTGAGTTCTGTACCTACCCTTCAGGTAGGATACCACGGTGGACGATCCATGAGCTGTTTTCCCCTTTTTACATGTAATAGTACTCGTTGTTCAATTAGGTTTGTATACTGTCCCATTTACATTCAGTACACCTTACTTTTCTATTTTAGTACGTTTTGCCTCTACTTCTTGTGTTTAGACTGGTGTGTTATAGGATTAAAGGAAAAGCCTTCCCTTTTTATCAGGGATTCACCTTTGATGCTAGTCACCAGCCCCTGGTCTATAGAAGGCGGGCTTGGGGTAGTCACGGCACGGGCCCCAAGGACGGGTCGTCACATGACCCAAAGAGGGTGTGAAAAATAAATCCCAGTTGGCAACTACCTAAGGGCACATGCCCAACTATCAGGGAAAATGTGCAACTACAGTGTGAAATAATGAAATTCAGTAAACTAAGAAGTACTCAAAATTAACAATTTCTACTAGTTACATTTCCATTTTAATAAATATTTAAATATTCAATATAATTTAATTATGAGTTTTTCTAGACTCGGCCTTGACTGACAATCTCATATAATAATGCCACAAATAAAGCCACAACTGGATGTCAAGCTAGTAAAATATAATAATAATACAAAGCCTGCGCTTTATCATGGTTGGTACAACATAAGAGAATCATCACAATGAATATTCAATGTAAACATTGACTTCAAACAGGAAAATCCTAACCCTCATGCAAATAGAAATGAAACCCTCAGGTGACTTCCCTTAGGCTTAACAAATAATGCACTCAGGAATACAAGTTATCTCCATTATCCATATGAGCTACTACCCTCATGAATGAGAAATGTTTCCCTCTGGATAAACAAATCATATACCTTAGGCTAAAAAAACATTGGCTTCTAGCTAATCAAAACAGTTCCCTCATGCTAAACCAACAATGCCCTCATGCTAAAAAAACATTGTCCTCAGGAATTCCATAGGAAAAGCAAGTTACTGGGATGAGACGAATGCCTAAGAAAGCAATTTATATATTTTTCTTCTCAATAAAACTCGAAACATTCTATAATCACCACATACCCCTGGGAATCCTGACCAAACGGCTAAACATTAGAAACCCACCCTCGTGGTGGCTCTAGATCAATGAAACGATCTCAAATATTAATTTCTACTTATTCATTAAATTACCTATGCAATTCTAGGTATCCCAACAGTCAACAATTCAGCCATACGACACCTCGATCGTGGGAGCATGGCACAACTTTACAAAAACTCAACTCGACAGATGGAATTAAACACAAGACCACCAACCTAGATCTCATCTGATTGATATATGTGAATGGCGCCTCCCTAAACAACCATGAACAAAATAGATCTGAGATAAAAGATTACTCATTCAAACCTATATAACATCACATAGGGAAATAATTGGAATGAAATATTTAAGAAGAGGGAATAACATACAAGCGCAGTTCAAATGAGACCGACCAAGGATGAATTAGAGTCCTGATGAGAGATCAAGAGCTCCTCCAAGTCTCAGCCTCCTCTCCCACTGCTCCTAGTGAGCTCTCTGCCTCTTCTACCGAATGAGGAGACTACTGACTACTTTTAACGAAAAAAACTGCAAGGTGTGTACTCTCAAGTACACGACATGTACTATCATTTTTTATTGTTCATCTGGAGAATACTTTCAACCGCCTCACTGTTCACATGTCGACTGATTACCCGGCATGTATTACAAAGTACATGACGTGTAGTATGTTTTTAAAACATTAATTGCCGACAAGACAATACCCCCTGTATTCTCATCCCATACAACAAAAGTAAACCGTGTGTGTAAAAAAATTACACAGCGTGTAGTTAATTTTTACACCCAAGCCTACACACCCTATATTATTACCCCACACAGCCAAAGAAAACAGTGTGTGTACAAAAAGTACATGAAGTGTACCTATAATTTTGGTATTTTTCCCACATTTCCCTTGTATTCTCAAAAACACATAAGGAAATGTAAAAGAAGAAACATGTAGCTCATGAATAAAAACCGGTTTCATACTAACTTCCCCCTTAAAGCAATTAATCGACAAATATCCCTTCCAAGGGTGGTGAAGATATAGGTGGGAAAAATTATTGCCACTGAACACATACATCGTTCTTCTACTCCCATGTTTCTTCCTCCACTTGGCCATGCTTCCACATCACCCTTATGAGAGTAACTAATCGGCCTTAGAGACCCTTTGTACTCCTATCAATAATATTAATCAGATGCTCCTCAATGGATGCATCAACTGAAACTTCAACCTCCTCTGGATGAAAAACGTAAGACAGGTCTGAGTGATAATGGCGCAACAGAGATACGTGGAAGACGTCGTGCTTGGCCCAGTTCCTCTATGGTAACTGCAACTAATAGGTAACCGGCTCGACTCTATCCAAAATCTCAAATGACCCTACATTCCTTGGGGAATGTTTACCGTGTCTTCTGATCTTCATATGCCCCATACTCGAGGAAACAAGCAATAAAACTTGATCCCTAACCAAAAACTCCAAGGTTCGTCTTTGATGATAATCATAAGATTTATGACAGGACTATGTAGTAGCCATCTTCTTTTGATTCAATTGGACCTACTCTGAAGTCTCCGACACGAGACGTGGTCCTAGTAAAACTGTATCACCTACCTCTAAAAAACACAGGGGGATAGGCATGTCCTACTATATTAAGCTTTATATGATGACATCTCAATAGTTTCCTGAATACTATTATTGTAGGAAGACTCGACTAGGGGTATGTACTTCTATCAAGTACCCCCAAAGTCCAGGACACATTCCCGCATCATGTCCTCTAACACCTGTATTGTATGCTCTGATTGGCCATCGGTCTGAGGGAGGTAAGCTGTGATCAGAAAAACCTATGTAACCAGTCCCCTCTCAATAATCTACCAGAAATGAGACATAAAACATGCATCCCTATCTGAAATGATAGAATGAGGTACCCCAAGAAGATGTACCCCCTCTCAGATATACCACTTCCTGAGATCATTAACAAGGATGGCCTCCTTGATCGGAAAAACCAGCTGACAGGTGGAACATCTCATAACAAAACCACCTACCTATCTTTTGATACTCAACAACCAATTATGACGTCTCATGTCAGGGTACCTTTTGGTAAATCCAGGATGCATTGCCCAAGCTGAATCATGAAATTCCCACATCCACTCCTCGCATATATTCCCTAGAACCAACACGCATTTATGGATAGAATGTACCTCAAAATCACCTTTCATCCACCTACGAGGAGGGTACTACCTTGCCACTGACTCGCATAGAACTAGGCGTTCTAAAATTGATATTTGTCTCATCCTAACTCTATCCAGTCAGGTAGAAGTCATGGATAAGGATGGAAGATAGGTTCACCCATTATTAACTTGCACGGACAAATGCATCTCAGAGAACAAATCCATAAGTAGCCACTCACAACTGGCCTTCTGCACTACCTATATCTGAGTCTTCATACACCGTGAATCAGCTATTGAGTTTCACATACCAGTTGTATAAGCAAGCTCAATGTCCAATGACTGAAGGTATTCAACAAACCTTGACTCTCACAAATTCATGCCACACTAGGTAAAGATGTATTTAAGACTATTGTGCTCTGTAAACACCACAAAATTTCATCCCAAGGGATAATGTCTCCAAAATCGTAACATATGAACAAATGAATCCATATCGATATCATGTGTTGGGTAATTCCTCTCATGTGGCCTCAACATCCGACACTCGTATGTAACTACTCGATCGACTTG
The DNA here is from genome assembly GCA_963277665.1 of Viscum album. NCBI lineage: Eukaryota > Viridiplantae > Streptophyta > Magnoliopsida > Santalales > Viscaceae > Viscum > Viscum album. The sequence goes on along the minus strand of OY728165.1, from coordinate 1,577,754,736 downwards.
CAACAGCACTGCTCCCAGCCCAATACCTGATTCATCACAGTAAACTGTATATCTCATCCCTTTATCTAGAATTATCTGTACTGGTGATGATTTCAACCTTATCTTCAGCTCCTAAAATGTTGTCTCGCATGATTCTTACAGAACTAACATCATACCCTTCTTACTCAAACCCATCAACGGGGCTGCTAAGTGGGATATGTCCTATATAAAGAGCCTATACTAACCATCAAGCCCCAAGAAAATTCATATTTCAAACACATTATTATAAAGCCACCAGGAAACAACTTCTCTCACATTCTCTGGGCCTACCGAAACTCTTACCTTCGAAATAATATGACCCAGGAAGTAAATCGGGTCCATCCAAAAGTGGCACTATGAGATCATTGCATATAACTGAGGCTCTCTCAGTGTACTCAGTATGATGTCAATATTGGTGAAATGGTCATGTCGATTGTGAGATTACACCAACATATCATCCATGAAGACATCCAAAAATGAATCTAGATATGGGTGGACCACACAATACATCAGAGCTATGAAAACTGCTGGCACGTTTATGAGTCTGAAAAGCATGAAAATGTACTCAAATAGACCATATATGCTTTGATAGGCTATAAGTTGTATGTCCAATGGTCTAACACATTACTGATGATATCTGGATGTCCTTTAAATTGCTGATAACACTCGTGGTCCTTGATGTTGATAAAAAATATCATCAATCCTTGGTAAGGGATATTGGTTCTTAACCATCAACTGGTTCGTTTTTTGATAATCTACACAATGTCTAAGGGTATGATCCTCCATCTTAGCGAAAAGGACAGGCAAACCCCAGGGAGAAATATTGGGTTGGAAGAAACCCTTAGCTTGTAACTCCTCTACCTTCCTCATGTGCTCCTGCAATTCTGGCATAGCCATCCTATAAGGAGGATTGGACATCAGTTTCTCTCCTAGAACAAGTTCAATAGAGAAGTCCACCTCTCTCTCAATAGGTAGACCTGGAATGTGGTCTGAGAAGACATCCATGAAATGACTAACCACTATAAGGAAATTACTCTTACAAATCCCCTGGTCATCCAGGTATAAAATCATAATCTGGGCTGTCACTCCACCTCATCCACGCTGCTCGGATCCATCTCAAATCACCTGGACATCACATTCACCCTTGAATAGATTCCATATTCCCTCTGGTGACATAAAAATCACTCTACGATGAAAGAAAACTACAATGTCTTGAAAGGGAACCAACAAGTCCATCCCGAGAATGACATCATAGGCCGTCATCTCTAAGACATAGAGGTCCCATAGAATGTGACTGCAACCAACCTATAGGGGGATGTCTTTTAACTGATTCCCACCTACCATTCTAATTCCCAAAAAAGTGTCTAGAATCATGATATCCGAAGAATAAATAACACAGAGGCCAAGGATCTCCACAACGGGCACAAATATAAAGATACTTGTAACACTAATATCAAAAGTAATAGAAGATAAAACAGAAACAACTAGAATAGTTCCACTAATGGAGGAAGGTCCAGGATCGTGCGCCTGTTGGGTCTATTGCACTGTATATGTCTGCCCAGTGCCACAGCCCTATGACACAACCTGGCTACCCTGAGCTAACCCGCCCTTTTGTCTCTAATATCGTGGTGTTTGGCTACCACAGCCACGACCACCACCTTGTCTTGAACGTCCTGACGTATTCCAATTTCTGGATTAGTAAGAAGCTGTTGGCCCTAATCCTTCTCACATAGTCTGCACAAAATGCCTCTCACTAGTCACTGGTCGAAATTCCTAGAAAAAATGCTGAAGATGACCCATTTTGTTGCAAGCTCCACACTCCACTAGGTCACGTAGAAACTGAGGTCTCTTGTGCCCCTCTTTACCACACTAGTAGCACATTATCTGGTCACCTGAAGAAATATTCTATCTAGTACTGCCATTGTGAGAGAAATCCATCTGCCTCTTCCTCAAGCTGGTAGAAATAGTACTTAAGACCATTGTCGAACAGCCCTGGTCCGCACCACTAGATTCCTGCAGGTTCCGCTCTATAATAAACACATGGTTCACAATAGCATGCTATATAGGTAGCCTAAAAACATTCACCATCGCTCAAATTTCATATTGAATACCATTATCAAAATGTCTAGCCCCAAACTTCTCATCACCCACTAGAACAGGTGAAAAATGTTGTAGCTCAGTGAAGCGGGTAGAATAGTCCATCACAGATATGGTGCCCTGCTCCATATTCATAGACTCTCGAGATCAATCTACCATTAGTGTATATGAAAAGGAAAATTCATTTAAGACTACCTGAAAATCATCCCACGCCATCTATCAGTGATGCTTAGTCTAGGTGGTAACATCCCACCATCTCTTTGCGGAATCATGCAGCATGTAAGTAGCGAGATTCACCCTCCTCCTAGGATGCATATCCATATGCTCAAAGATCGCCTTCATTGAACCCAACCATGAATTTGTAGCTTGTGGTCCTCCATCCCCTGAAAACGTAGGCATATGCTACTACTGAAATATACATGTCAGAACTGCCATAAATATGGCAACCATAGGTGCTCCAACGAAGGTCTGTATGAACAATATGAATCATTCATAGAACATCGAATCTGTGGATGCGTACAATATAACGGCTAGATCTGCATCTGGAACTACTGGAGGATCCATTGGTAGCCCATGGCCTACCATCTCTGGATTATAATCGTTTCCACTCACTTGAAGATCAACTAGTGGTTGTCTCGGAGGCATGAATCTACATGTTCTACCACCCGCCTTAGTTTAATTTACTATCAAGGATACTTTTTTCTTGTTATGAGTGCCAACAAAAAGGGGAAAGATCCACAAGAACGAAAAAAAAGAATACACGACATGAATAATATCTACATGGCGTGTACCCTTTAATCACTTACATGGTCAGGTTTTGATGACGGCTTGGGCGTGACTCCACACTAGGTGAACGGTGGGTTACACCCACCCACGGTGTGTACAACACCCTATTTCCCCATCCCCACGGTCATGTCCACATAGCCTCTCACTGGTCAAGTCTACACGGTGTGTCCCATAGGTACACATCGTTTCCTTTGTAGAATCTTGAAGACTTGTGTTCAATCCCACATAGTGGGTTACACGGCCATATACTACACGGCTTGTACATATTATTACACAGCATTTACATAGAAATTTTCATTTCTTCCCAAATAGATGAGTACATGGAATGTAGTGAAAACTACACAGCGTGTACTTTGTACTTTTCTAGATAGTAATCCTTAGAAACTACTCTGAATCTTAGAAAAACACAGAAACGAAAACCAATGTGAAAAATTCCGATTCGCGAGGGCCTATACTCCCCACGAATCAGAGCTCGGTATCTTATACATGTCATAAACAATGTAAACAAGTCAATAATCCACAAAATTATATTCAATAAGGGCCAAAAACACCTCAAGATCCAATGTATAGAGATCATTCACAGAAAACCTCTTACAATCAATACCCCATCAAACAAAAATTATTTTTTCCAAGGAAACTATCACAACATCATACATTTTCTCGCACAAAATCTGTCACAACTACATGTAATTTCTAATGCACCTATATTTCATGGAAATAATTCATGACATTTTATTCTTTCATTTTCCTAAATGTTACATGAGATGGTATACCCTCATCTAATCGGGTTTCAACTACGTAGAAATAAAGTATAAACTATAAAGAACACACCATAGTTCATCATACAATGGTGAAATATTATAAATTGTGATAATCATAATAAGAAAATCACAATTTAATTTGAGGAATTATGGCCATTACCTATACATGGGGTAGAAACTCCCATGCACTGTTTATTACCAAATCCATAAACAATCTATCTATTTCTATTGACGCCAAATAATAATGAAACCCATACAAAAGATATTATATCATACCACATTGTTACGTCCCAGATCTAAGTGCCACACAATGGGTCCTCTGAACCCGGTTGGTCTCATGTCCTCATGCACATTCTCCCAAACTATAGAGGCTTACAACTAGTTGCGAGGGCCTAGGACTGATAGTGGGGAAATTATGCCCTCATTTTTCAAATTGCAGCGTAGTAGAAAAAATTATAAACATATAAATGCAAAAGAAGTAAACAATATAGACCTGAAATGGACTACGAAACTGAACTAAAAGATAAGAAACAATCATATATATGAAGATAAAAAATTCACCTAAATCTAATAAAGCAGCCAAAATATGATACACTATAATCTGATACAATACAAGAAAAGTTTCAAAGTACAGAAAACTAAAACAAAGCAGTGCAACAGGAATACCGCAGCATCACAAGCCAAAGCTCAGTCCCATTCTCTCCAACTCCTCTAAAATAATCATGTACCTGTGTAGGGACTATTTACTTTATCGACACCCACATAAATATATTCTGTTTGGGCCCAAGACCTGGCCCAAATAGGGTGTGAGAAATAAATCCCAGTGGGAATCCACGTAAAGGACTGTGACCAAATATCCGTGACAACGTGCAAGAGTAGTGTGAAATAATGAAATGCAGTATACTAGGAAGTACCCTAAAGTAACCATTTAAACAAGTTAAATTTTTATTTTAATAATTATTTAACAATTCAATATAATTTAATTCTGAGTTTTTTGAAACTCAGCATTGACCGAAAATATCATATACCAGTGCCACTACAGAAACCACAAAATGATATCTAGCAAGAAAAAGATAATGATACTACAAAGATTGTGCTTTACCTTGGTAGGTACATCAAACAAAAATCATCATAGTGAATATTAAAAGTAAACATTGTCCTCAAACATGAAAATCCTTACCCTCAGGAAAACCGAAACAAAACCCTCATGTGAATGCCCTCATGCACAATGAGTATTTCCCTAAGGCATACGAGATATCTCCCTTAGGCACAAATTCTACTACCCTTATGGATGAGAAATATTTCTCTTAGGACGAACAAAACATTTCCCTTAGGCTACACATAACATTTCCCTCAGTCTAAACAAAACATTTTCCTCAGGCTAAACAAACATTTCCCTCAAGCTAAACAAAACACAGCCCTCCGGTATTCTATCGGATAATCAAGTAATCGGGCCAAGCCGAATGCCTATGCAAGAAAATTATATATGTTTCCTATCAAGAAAACTCAAAACATGCTATAATCAGGGCATACACACGGGTATCCTGGCCAAATGGCTAAATAAGAAAATCTCACCTACGGGGAGGTCTAAGATCAAAGAAACAATCTCAAATAGTAGTTTGTACTTATTATTAGAATACCTATGAAATTTTAGGTATACAAACAGTAAATGTCTTAGCCATAAAACACCTTGAACTTGGTTGCGTAGCACAACAGTACAAAAAATCAACTCAACATTTGGAATTAAACACAAGAACATCTACCTTGAGATAAATTATTACATGTTCAAACCTAAATAACATACCTTAGAGAAATAATTTGAAAGAAAGATTCATGAAGAGGAAAGACCATACCCACACGGTTCAAATGAGATCGACGACAGAAGAATTGGAGTCTCGATGAGTGATCAGGAGATCCTCAGTGTCTCGACCTCCTATCATACTGCTCCTACTATGCCCTAAGACTCCTCTGCCGATTGAGGAGATTACTACCTATTTTTAATGAAAAAAAAACTATAAAGCTTGTACTCCCAAGTACCCAACATGTACAATCCTTTTTAACTGTTCCTATGGTGGGTACTTTCCACTACCTCACTGTTTGTCTCCCTACTGATTACACAGCGAGTATTACTATGTACACGACATGTATTTAGTTTTTACACCCTTAATCACCGACAATCCTACATGCCTTGTATTCTCATTCCACAGAGCCAATGTACACGGCATGTGTACAGAAGTACACGACGTGTTGTTAGTTTTTACACCATAGCCTACATGCCCTTTATTCTCATCCCACACAGCCAAAGTACACGGTGTGTTTACAAAAGTACATGGATTGTACACATTAATTTTGGATTTTTCCAACATCTCTCTTTTTTCTCAAAAACACTTAAGGAAAAGGAAAAGAAGAAACTCTTACCTCAATAATATTAATAGGTTCATACATATAGTGTGTATCCTTTGTGAAATAGTATTACATTGTTGGTGGGATATATCATCCAACATATGGGGTGTTATATCTAATATAACATATTGACTATCAGTCCATGAATTATTAATTAGTCTAGAGAAGTGGGATTTTACTCTATCGATTACCAATTTATATATAATATTTTAAAAGGTTTTAATAATTTATTCATACCTGACCAACTTATAGAGAAATCCATATATTTATTCATGTTAAATATAATTTAAAAAGGTATAAAATTATAATTTTAAAATAATATTATATTTTTCATCAAATTTCAATTCTTATTCATTCAATTATAATTAGGTTTCATATATATGAAATCTAAATGTGTTCAATTCGACAAGATTCATTATTGTTATTTTTAAAAACCATGCTACTTGAATCTTATTCTAATTTTTTAATACATATTCAATGTTTATATTATAAAATATCAAAAACTTTTATTATATTGATCAACACATACCTATTAAAAAATATAACTTATTTTATTGAATAATATATATAACAATATTTAATCTAACATATCAAGATATGGTTTGGAATTAAAAATAATGAAACTAATGGTAACAACTATTATAGGTCCTTTTAAATGTGAGAAAATTATATTTTTCAAATGTTAATCATTAATGGATAAAATCTAAAAAATAAATGGAAGATATTTATTTTCCCCACAATCAAGAGATATTATTGTAAATGAAATTATTCTAACATATTCTCCCAACTAATTTTATGAAAATATTATTCTCTAGTATGAAACATAGTTTCATTATCATTATTTTTATATATTTCATTTATTAACCATCATCATTAATAGTAATAAGAATATAAAAATTAATTATATTCAATTTTTTGATTAATAGGTAGGATTTTCAATATTATTATATTGATTGGATTTATGAAATCATAGGAATATTTTAACTAATAATGTTAACATTTATTGTATGATATAGTGTGAAATAATGAATCCAAATTAATTCATGATTTTATGCCAAATAAGAAATCAAAATAGAGAGAAATTATTCACTATATGGATGGGGGATGGGGTGGAACATGATGTTTAATGTGGATGTAAATGAAACATAATCCATAGGAGAAACAAAATATCAATCATAGTAGACGTAATACTATTTTTATATATCAATTACATATATTTTTTGACCATAATTTGTTACGAATATTGAAACCACAACAACATTCTATTTAAGGATATATAAAATGGCTCTATTATACTTTTCTTCTATCCATAAAAAACGTGTTTTATTCTTCTCACAAGGATATATATGTCATTTAATAAATCAGTTCTCAATATTTCATGTCTTCTATGGGTTTATCATTTGAAAATTGACATACATTATACATTTTCTTGTCTATATCATATATCTACCCTCAATTAATTAAATCAAATGTTTTTAAATATTTATTTAATTTATCAATGCTACAAGTGAATAATTATATAATTATATATGAAAATTATAATAAGATCATTTATGGTGGATTAAGAATTATTTATTGTTATTAGACATGTTCTTTTAACAACACATTCAGTGTTCTCTATCATCTACCTATTTCTAGTCTATATATGATATCATGTATGCCTCCTGATACACCAATGGCTACCAATTAGATATTAAGGCCTTATAAATATAACTTGATGGCAATAAAATTAATTAAATATTAATGAATTAAATCATAATCATATAAAAATTATTCAAAAAACTGTTCCCTATAATATATCAGGAAAATAAAAAACCACTCATATATAGTAATAAATTTTTATTTCCTGAATAATTTTTATCATTATATCAAAAAATTATGAATGAAACTAAAAATAAAAAAAATTAAATGACCCCACCTAGTCTTAATTTGACACAATATAAAAAATCCCCTGATCATACCCTTGATACACAAACAAAACATTCATCATCCCTGTATATCCACTAGTCATGTTATCCAAGATCCCATGTTGAAAACATATAACACAGAACACTTGATTTGGTACCAATTATGAGTAAAATACTAATCTATGATTTATAATCTAGTGTACTTGTAGTTTATAATTTTTTTAAATTAGAAAAATATATAATGTAAAAATATCATGTTTTTAATAAAATTTTAACTATTTTTTACAATATAAAATGATTATAAATACATAATGAGTATTCAAAATCTCCCAAATATTATATATACTATATACTATTCTATAATTTTAATTGAAATTGAATTATATCAAAAACTATAAAAATGGAAAAATAATGTAGTTGATTTTAGGTTCATAGTAAGGTAATAATTAATTTAAAATAATTATGATGAGATAAATTATATGTTCTGGGTGCCATAAAATATTATGATAAAGGAAATAGAATCAATACATGATAAATTTTTACATAATTTAATGGACAAATAATTAATAAATTTTAATACCCTGTTATCACAAGAATATTGAAACAACATACACATTATATAGAAATAATAAGTCGATGATATCTATATCATTACCAAAACTTATGGGCTAGGATAACTACCCAATCATGTTGTTAGGTAGTATCACATCCTATGAACAATGACTTCACATGAGATGGAATCATTACCCAATTAATTAAATGGATATATAATTCCATTCTAACCAATCACATAATGTAAATCCTTCATATCAAAATGATACATTTTTTTAATAAACATATCACAAATATTCATGATATAAAGTCAATTTTATATCAACATACTGTGGTTACATAACCATGTATTCATTATTCAATATATAAATATGGAAATATTAATCAATTAAATATAATATTAAATAAGTTATATTCAATAATAATTCTCGGTAAATACCCCAAAGAAAATATGATTACAGATATTGAATTTCTTCCGTAAAATAAATTGGTATATAGTATAGATATCAGTTCTCACAATCAAATGATGTATTTCTAATTATAATGATTATCAATAAATCATGTAATAAAATTTAGGTATTTCATAGAGGAACTATATTGTCATTAAATCTTAACTAAATAATTAGAATGTTAACATATAAAATCGATATAAATGATAATAGAATAAATGATTATGAATTTATTAAACTGCCCTGATAATCAAGTGGGTTGTATAATTTAAATAATAAACATAATCAAAATAAAATAAAGATGGTGGAAAATCATGGATAAATTATGAAAATATCATTGAAAATGATAATTTCTATTTTCTTTAAGAAAAATAAGAAAAAATAATATTTTGTTATTTGGCGAGAATTATAATTTTCTTGAAAATATTAATTTATAATGGTTATTTCAATAAGGAAATGCAGTGGTCCATGGAATGATACACTCACACACTGTAAATTAATATATATTCTATTTAGTCAAAAAGAAACCCTCATAGAATTATTTCAAAGAATCCTTCTCAATATAATTGTAGAAAATAATGATATATAAATATTCCATATATTTTTTTGAATTATTTCCTTTTAGAACATGATAATAAATTATAATTGGAGAACCATATTTTAATACCAATGATTTTGTAATCATTTAAATTTTATTTAATTTTATTATATAATTGTGCATTGTTATAAGGTTGTAAATACTATAATTCAGTAAGTGTATACAATAAAAATAATTTTTACTTGAGATGAAACATATTTGGGTTATAGATCACAATTTTGATACGTAAAACCATAATTTCAAGATAACTATAAATTGAAAATTTCCTGAGTTTTTCTTTTTGAAAAAATTAAATTATTAGATGGAGGCTTCTATAAATGGGTAGGATGGTATTTAAGATAAAAATATCCCACATTAAAAATTATATATATATTTTTACTAGATAACTATTTTATATAGTGAACTAGAAGATAAACTTAAGATGAGATTTCATGACCCATGGGAAATATTTCTTGTGTTCATAAAATTATTATCAAATTATAATTATTTTTATTGAAAACCATGATGGATAATGATTATGAAAATTTTCCTTCAATTAATTTTACAATATATATTTCATGATTACATAAAAATATTTAATCATAAAAGGTTTTTAAACTTATTTGGTGCATCATATAATACTTGTCTCAATAATGGGTTCTTGAAATAAACCAACCTTACTATTATTTTTAAAATAATTCTGATTATTTATTTAACATTATGGATAAGAAATTATTTTTAATTAATAACATTTACATAAAAATTATTCATCTATTATTATATTCAAATGGTATATTTAGTTTTATATTATTTTCACTAACTGAATAATTTTCAATCCCTCATGTTAAAATATATTGTTTTGTTGATTTTAATAAATTTCACAAGAAATGATTATCTTGGTTAATATTGTCATAAAAATAAATGTGAAATTTAAAAAATATGAATATAATTACAAGCATTATTATTATTATATTTAATTGTATTAATTCATAATTGATATAATATAATTGAAAACAATATTTTTCACTGATGTAAATGTAGTATATTGAACATTAATATAGAAAATTGTTTTCTTTTCTGTATGGTGGGGGCATGTTAAAATATATGTGATTATTCACATAAGAGTAATAAATGAGCCAAAAAAATATATTATTAATCATTTTCCTTGGTACCATCCCTGAAAGGAAGATATGAACGACAAATATATTATCTTCTTTGCGGTTTTAGCCTACATAATCCCTCAATTTATATGTACGTTTTCTACTATAAATGCATGTGGATAAATAATTTATTTTAATTCAATATAATTAAATTTACTTATATGAATTTCAGTGATACCAATTTTATATTTTTTTAAGGAAGATGAAAATAATTCATGTTTTAAATTATTTATAATAGGAAGAAACACTCATGATGGGGACTTTGATTTAACTTTGAAAATCTACATTGATAAGAAGGGAATAGGATAAATAAGGCTAGAAAACAATATTATGGATTGTAAAGTACTTCATTTAGATTATTTCAGGGTTGTTATTTTTTTAAATTATAATTATAAGATATTAGTGTTGGGTTTGACATGGTCTCCTTTTATAAGTTGAAAGATGAGAACATTCCATAAAAAGGAATTTTATGAAAGAATAACAAATGGAATTTAATGACTGTTAGATAATGTATATGAGTAAGGATCATAGGATATTTATATATGATTTTTAATAATAAAAAATATCTTATGATTTATATATATGATATATTTTTTGAAAAAAATTTATTGTATTATATTACTCTATGAAACTATAAATAGTATTAATTATATATCAATAATATTAATTTATTTATTTCAAAAAATATTACAATGTGCATCCCAAAAAATCAATATAATATATATCAATTTTTACCTATATATAATCTATTTCAATTTATAAATTATAAAATTCATAAATTCAAATTAAATATATAATATATGAATACACATATTTCATACCAAAATACCACAAATGACAAAAAAGGATTACTGTAGTTTTAAAATTTGTATTATAAATAAATTATATATTCATATGTAGAGGTATTTTTTTATAAAAATTTAATTAATTTATACATTATGATAATATCTAAATTATCAATAATATTAGAAAAAATTGAAATTTTATTATTCCACAAAAAATTATGTATTTCACAACAAACCCAAAAATACTGAATAATATTATTTATATATATTTTTTAAAAAATTACAATTCAATTTCTAAAATAAATTATTTAACATTTTTTATGAAATAAAAAATATAATGTATTTCATAAAACCTTTTAATCATATAGTATTTCTGTTATTATTTCCAATAGATATTAAAATATAATGAATATAAAAATTTTATTTCTCATATATAAATGATATATTTTATCATAATACAATTTTACAGATGAATTTTTAAATTTAAGTATAAATAATAATTTTAGTGTAAGTATGTTTGATTAATTTTATCGCACTCAGAATTTCTAAATGGTTATATATACACACTAAAAGATCAAGAATTTAAATTATCTTCAATAATAATAAATTTTTTTCCTTGAAATTTTATGAAAAAGAAATTATGTATGCAGTTCAAAAAAGATGAATTGAATTATGATGAAATTTATAATGTTTTTTATATAATAATATAAAATATAAAACTAGAAATGAAATTTTTTTCATACACATACTTTACAAAATGATTTATATTCTCAAATTATATAGATTATATATGTCCACAATAGGAAAAAAATTCTTGTTCCATTTATACATTCCCCATTTTGTTTCTTCCAATATTTCACATATACATGTAATTGAACATATTTTTCCTTAATATATTTTCCAGTAAAATGTTTACATTCCTCCCTCATTGTTTTCATTAGTTTTATAAATAATTTAAACTATATATAGTTTGTTAAACATAATTCATAACAATTGTCATTCTATGATTACATGATATCTAACTGAATTTATTTTCATAATTGATTTTATTTCCAAACAATAATCAAAATTTTTGATGCATACATTGTTACCATTATTCCATACCTATATATTTATTACATTAAATTATTTTTTTGTGTTGAGAATATATATATTAGCATTTTAAATGGGAAGTATATGAATTTAGAAAAAAATATAGTAAATGTTCTGAATTCCAATACATATGAAACATTATATTCAATTATGGTTATTAGTTGATATATATTTATTAATCAATAAATTTTAGTTGTGATATATAATTTAATGTATTAAAATACTCTATAATGGTTTATAATAAAAATAATAATTACCCAAACAATATCCCTTATGATTTTTTTTAATTAATGTGCATTTAGGTCCCATTCACAATGAACCAATATTGTAACCATGATAAACCATGGATTTCCATAAATTTTATCTTATCATAATACCAAAAAAACATTGGATACTACAATGTAATGGTGTAACAATATCATTAAAAACAATATATACCTTAATGAAAAATGCATGATATTATTCATAAATATTTAATCATTATCATGCAATAACATCATAACCACTAATGTAATCTATTTACTACAACATTTGATCCACGATACCAGTTTCCAGATCAAGAAAAGAAACAAAACATATCACACCTTGTTTTGTACACATATACAATTATATTATCATTTTCACATTTACAATCCATGGATCATTTTTATTAGAGTTTTTTTTTAAAATATGGATAGATAACTAGCATAAAATATGATTTACTCTCATAAAATATAAATACATTTTTCAAACATTATTATAAGTTAAAAAATTCCTAATGAATCTTTTTCTTCACCAATAATATCTCTATAATTGATACTCATATATCCTTAGAATATATAATATATTCTTATATTTAATTAAAAACATTAAAACATAAGATGTGTTGAGTTGAGATTCTGAGTAAATGTTTAATCAAAACAATATGTTGGGGTTATTCCACTTGTTGATGTAATGAGTCATACTATTTTATCATAAGAATGGAATTAATAGATCATAATTATTAACAAAAGGTCATGGAATAGACATGATCATATATTAAAGAAATTTAATTATATTGAAGTGTGTGTAATCTAAACTTGAAATAGATTTTATATTCTATGTCTCCAAAAATCACTAAAAACATGCTTTTAATGGATGAATACTGAATTCCATACATTTCTATGAACTAAAGTCACACATCCTAATATCTCGTGATATGGAAATAATACACATTTTATTTTAATGGTATTTAATTATATGTCCACACATTACATTGTGAAAATAATAAATATGTACAGGGTACTAGATTTCATTACTAATAAATTAAAAATCCTATAATATAAAATGGTGTTTTTAAAATTCTCATGTGGTTACCTATGGAAGAATTATTGATTTCATAAATAAAATTGGAATGCACTTCACTAGAAAAATAAATTTGTATCAGATGATTTTAATCACTATTCTATGTAAATACCCATCAGAAAAAATATTCTTATATAGTAAATACATTTTACATCAAATAGATAATTAATGTAAGTACTTTTCCAAAATTAGTCTATGTATTTTGATTCATTGTAAAAATCATAAAATCAAGTATAGTAATAAGGGTCATTTATATTAGATATGAATTGTAATTAAAATATTTATATACTAGTGGATGACTAAGCATAAAAAAATCCAAAATGGATCAAACTATACAATTAATTGTGTATTTTTACAAGAATTATATATATGAAATATAGCTATATTATATGGTTAATGAACTTAATCAGTCATATGACATGGCTGTCGGACACTTTTAGAATAAAAAGTAAAATATATTTTTAAAAATAATAATTTAACATATTAATTAAAAGTATTTTATGATAAGAGTTTTATTAAACCATGATAATAATAAATTCATTTCATCAAATTGATAATGTATTGAAAAGAAGTCGATATAATTGAAAAAAATTTTGTGGAATGATATATTCAAATGTTAATGTTTGAAAATGTTTTCTTATTTAGGAAAAATTAAAACTAGAAAATTTATAATATTTCCATTAATTTTATTACATAAATTTTTGTAAGATAAATATTCTATTTTATAATAAATTTAAGTGAAGAAAATTTATAACATTCTATTACATTATTATTAAATTAATAATTTGTAAAAAATAATCTTTTCTTAATCCTTTAATGTCAGTTAATACATTTTAATGAAACACCAATTTTAAAAATTATTTTATTATATTCTGTTAATAGGTTACATTAAATTGTAAATTTACTTGAGTTGAAATAAATCAGGTTTATATATAACAAAAGTCGAATGAAAATCCTTTACATATAATTGAAACATGCATTTGATTGTAAAATAGTTATTCTTGATAACATTATTATTTAATTAGAGCATATTCTCTCATAAAATGGATAAATACCAAAGTGAAAAATTAATATCATAATATAATAATATTGTAACACCCCAAGTAAATAAAGAATATGAAATTTTCATATTTATCCATATTTGTGAATAAAATTTTAATATTACCTTAAAGGGGATGCTATGCTCGATGGCGTCCCCAATACACAACAATGAGTTTCTTGGAAATCTTACGTTTCACTCTAATAAAAAAATAATATTATTTTAAATTGTAGTTAACGCCTAGCCGTTGTAATGGAGAGAATGAACAGAACTAACTAAAAAATGATTATATATGTTTTTCAAATATTTTTACTTTTTACAATAATTGTTAGAGGATTAAAAATGCGAATGAATCCAATTTTAAGCGTAAACATTCTAATATTCTTTAAAAGGATGATTAACCGCCTTTTGATGGAGAACCTCTATTAAATCCACATTTTGACAATTTTATGTGTTATATTTGGAAAAATTAAATTCAACTTTATAATTGAGACATCAATATTTACTGTGTGTAAATTTTTGGTATTTTTCCGATTAAGTTCATTTTTTAATGAATAGTGAAAAATGTAGTATTTTAATTCAAAACAACTTTTTAATCTAATTTATTTAAATGAATAGATTATCTTTTGAATTTTTTTTAAGTGAAATTAGAATATATTTTTTCCATTTAATCCAATAGTGGCCATTGGAATTAATTTCACATTTAAATTGGATTTAAACTATTGTCAATCTTTTAATACATATTGTTTCTTAAAAACACTCTATTTGTTTTGACAGCGGGAATTAATTATTAAATTAATTAATGAAACTTATATGTTCAGAATTTGGTAAAATAGACAAAATTTTTGAATTCGGAATATCAAATATATCTTACTGTGAATTTTTGGTATTTTTCTGAAGAACTCCAATTTTTTATAAATAGTGAAACCACTAAGTGGTAGTTTACTAACTGTTTTTTCATTTAAAGGAAACTATACCACTTCTGTGGTTTGAATTTCAAAAATCGAACATACTTGGTTTTCATTAGGATGTAAAATGTGGTTCAATGGGATTAAAATAATTATATTGTGAATAGTAACTCTTAAGTTTTTAATCGCGATTAGAGGTAATTAGTGTAATTTAAGGTAAAGATTATGATATAATAATATTAAATGACCTTTACTCATGTTCTACCATTATTGGATGAGTTATGGCCAACCTAGACAATCCATGGGTCAACTTGGGGACCCCATGGAGCCACTTTGGTTGGAAAATGACATTAATAACTCTTTATTTATTGTTAAAATTAAAATGTCACAAACATGTTTTGTTTTACTAAAACAATTTTTACATAGGGTTATACAAGACATATTTTTTACTATAAATATTAATTAGAAAGAAAAAATTATTTCCTACATCATGAAAGTTTTTATTAATTTTTAGACATTATATAAATAATATTATTAATGACACCATGATGATGCAACGATTACCTCATTATTTATCAAATTAAATAAAATGAAAATATAATGTAAACTCTATGACCTAAACTTGTCAACCCCTATTGAATTGGTTTATTTCTAAACCTTATCACCTTAGACTCGAGATATATTCTTTTGGGACCTTTAAAATCCGAAAATCATTTTATAATAAAGTAATATTTTATAACATTCCAAGAGTGCCCCTCCTCTTCTCTTATAAAAGGTCCCCACCTCTACCACCTTACCCACACCTATCAAGCATTTGGCTCGGCCATACTCTTCCCATTTCATCTCTCCACATCCCAATCTTCATAATTGAAGCCTCACCTTTGGGCAGAATCTTTTCCAAGGAAGCCTTTGAGCTCAAATCAAAAAGGGTTACCCGATTTAAAGGTAATGTCTTCCCTTGTGTTCTTTTGTTTTATTTTGCTTCTACAAACCCCTGAAATATTTTTATTAATTTTTTTGTGACAACACCAGTATCTTGAATATACTATGATGTTGTTATAAGAAGGATTTGAGCTACACTTTCACACACCTCCGTCTAATGTTTAAAGAACATACTGTTTCTATGGATGGTGAATTACTGCCTCACGAAACGATGATTGTTAAATATTCTTTTAACACCTTCAAAGTTGGCCATTAAGATGTCACTATATTTATATATTATATAAAGTATGTTTATGTTTTCCTTAAGCTTATGTATTTTTCATTTATGTCATACCTTTATGGTTTCCATTATGGGTAAATGCGATATCATCATTTTAGGAAGTGCGGACTACCGCCCCCTCAAAGTGATTTGATTCGTTAATGTCATATGTGGGTCGTATAAAAGATTTAATTAATGGTATTAAATATGATATCCTACTTTAATTATAATACACCTTTATATAATTATTATTTCATTCCATTTAATACAAAAAAAATAAATGAAAGTAGCGTTCATGTGTACGTACGGCTTACCGTCTCCAGGAACGATACATTTCATTTCTTATCTCCAAATGTTATATACTATTATAAGTACATATATACAATGTATATATATGTAATATATTACATCTAAATTAGGGATATAATTCTGGAATTATAAAATATATATCTCTCATTTTTTTAATTCCATTAATATGAAAAAAATGAAAGTAGCGTTCATCCGTACGAACGGCCTACCGTATCCATGAACGGTGCTTTAAATTTTTTATCTCCAAATGCTATGGAATAATATAAAATGAATATATACTGTATATATATGATATTTAAAACATTAATACTATTCTGGATATGATTCTCTTATAACTACATGGAAAATTCTTTGCCAACAAGTTCAATTTTTACCCATGTACCGAACATCGACAAAAATGTCTGATATGAAATCACTTTATTAACAAATTAATATAACATTATAATATGTGATATGAAATGAATAATAATATTTAAAGGAGGTCCTTAAGAAATTATAAATTGACCAAATTTTATTATTCAGGAGATTAAAGAACAATCGAGTCATGTCGGACACGAGGTAAGGGATCCTACCCATGTCTTTCTTTTTAAGTACACTCTGTTATGTCATTCCATTTAAGCTCATCTTTCTTATAATTGGGATGTTATTTTATATTACTCTTACTGTACGTTTTATGTTAATATAATGAGAGACCATACTTTCTCTCATCAATCAATTTTGGTAGTTTTGAGTGGCGCCGTTAGGCTGCCGAATTTTCGTAAGAGATCCAACCTCTCTCTTTCTTTTTAAGTACACTCCTTTGTGTAACTTTTTTAAATAGCCTCTTTGATATGTTTGGAAATGTTCGTATATATTCCAATTTATGTACATTTTATGTTAATATGATTAGAGATCCAATTTGATCTCATCAGTCAATTTTTTGAAGTTTTAAGTGGCGCCGTTAGGCTGCCGAGTTTTCGTAAGGGATTTATCTTCTCACTTTTATTCCCGTGAGATTTATGTAACAGTTCCCACCAATTCCATTGATTGGTATATATACTGCCCATTTTTCTACACTTTTTTTAATATACTTTCGTTTATGAGTATTTACATCAATGATGTATTGTCATTCTTTCATGGGGTGTATGTTTCGAAAGATATCCAAGTCGGAAAGGGAACCTTCCACCCTCCTCTTTTTAAAAGACTTATTTTGTTGGGTATTTTAATTTACATATTGTTATGTGGGGATATGTTCTTATATATCCATATTGATGTAAATTTTTTTCCATGTGATGAGATACCCTTTTTATCTCTCATAAACTCATTTTCTGAATTTTGAAGTGATATCGTTATGCTATCGAATTTTTGCAAAGGAACTTCTCAACCAAATTTTGATTCTTTCGGATAAACTTGCACTCCCTGAATATGTCGTTCTATGAATATGTGTGAATATCCTCTGATTGTTTTACACTTAATATCCACTTATATTTGGTGTATTCTTTTGTCACACATAATTATGTAATTGATTTATCCTAAATCCAAGGATACCGTCTTTGTATGGGACTTCATCTCAATCTCATTTTATTGAGGCATATTATGTTTTATACACAACATTATTTTATACGGTGTATAAACCTATTTGAATTTTACTTTTATTAAAAAGGAATCTTTTTATACGAAACGTTTACCAAATGACAAAAGGGAATGTTTTTTTGTCGTACGTATGCAGCGAAAACAACTATCCCGCCGCCATGAGCATTATTTGAGTTTCGGATTCCTTTACAGGCCATAAATTTTTTTTAAAAAATGAAAAATAAATACCATGTTTTACTTTTCTTTTATTTTGGTATTGAAAATGGTTTTCATAATGTGTTTACTATATCAATGTGTTGTATTGATATCTTGTGACTGAAATGTAGAAATGTTATGCTTTGTTTATGCAAGTTTTATGTGATAAGATTATGCTATGGTTCATGGGAATTGTTATGAAGACGGGGTGGTTCCGTGATAAACTAAGGGAGGGTGAGCCCGATATAGCTCTCCAGTGAATTGGGTAATGTGAAGGGGTTAAACATTATGGTTTCTCCGAATAGATTTAGGGAATATACTGTGATGGGTATTTCAAACGTAACCAAGAGGGCTACTCCTTATGTAATAATGTTATGAATGCCTCATGTTTCCTTTATGCCTTATTATTTCTATGATTTATTAATTATTTGATGAGTTATGTTAAAATTCTTATGTTTTATGATTAAAGTATGATTTCATACGTGGACTAATTTTTTCTTTTTGTACTTTTATATCCCTTACTGAGCTTTTTATGCTCATCCCTAGTTTTTGAAATGTTTTCCACAGGTCAAGGGAAATGTGCATTATATGATGACAGTGTCAAGGAAGTGTCAGGAAAAAATCTATTTTTTATTTTAAATATGTTTCTATTGATGGGAAAATGAATACTATATTTTATGTAACCACTTTGTTTAAATGTTGAATGTAATTCATGATTTATGATCTAATTCTCTAAAACTCTAAACCTAAAAAGATCATCATTGTGAAATATTCATTTAATTCAATATTAAGAAAGGTTTAAGGATGAGGATTTATAGTTGGTATCAAAGGTCAGTTTAGATAACTTTAGATGTTAGCGTATTCTCTAAGCATAAGTGACATTACCATAATGGATATTATTTAAGAAATAGTCCAAGTTTTTGATAAAGTGAATGAGTAAGTATATCTTAGTGTTTATCATCCTCATTAGTACATGATAGTTTTGTTGATACACTAACACTGACATTTCTATTTTTAGTGAATGGATGGATCTAGCTGGAACCAAAGTGACAACAGGTTTGAAGGAAACTGTGGTGGTTCTCTAATTAAAATACTGGATGAAATGGGGGATTCAATGAGGAAACTCGTGGTTGTTCTGAACAATATATCAAGGAGTCATGATCAACCACTTGAACCTTGGTATGTTCGGTGATGCATCATGTACGAGATGACCAATCGATGAGGAAGTTCAGGTAATAATTATAAAGGTAACCATTAGAGTTTATATGATCCTTACTTTTGAGGTAATTATGGGTTATTATATGTTATGATGGAGAAGTTGGGGTTTGGATTAGTGGTAAGAACCCCTTAAATGTACATGAAAAATGGGGGTTGAAAACACATTGGGCATTGGTACTGTAGCAGTACTATAGAAGTACTGTATCAGCGGCCGAACTGTAGCTATGGCGGGCACTATAGCGGCGGTGGGTACTGTGCAGTACTATAGCAGCATGGGGTATTGTAGCAGTACTATTCACAGAATGGGATTTGGGCCAAAAAAATGGGTCTATGGGTCATGTAGTGGGATAAATTCCCATTGGGTCTTCGGGCTATGTAACGGGTCTTCCTCTACCCAGTTAAAGAGGTATTTGCTTTTCTTTAATAATAAATGAGGCTTCAGCCCCAACCTTTAAAAAAAATGTTATGATGTAAAATGAAAGGCATGAGATAAACATGACGTTAAAATATGTTATGATTATTTTTGAAGATTTTATCTCGTTTTGGAGAATTTTTTAAGAATTATGTAGTTTTGTAAAAAGGACAACATGTAGACCCTGTGACAACCCGTCGCGTCGGGCAAAGCTGCGGGAATCGAACCCACACCCAAAGTCCGACTGGTATTTATCGCCTACCACTAGACTACGTGAAGTCCCTGGTTAGTTTGACTAATTCATTTTAGTTAGATGATTTTAGGAATCAAGAGTAAGTTTATTTTGGTTTATCTATGGAAATGATTAACCTATCATGGAAGATATGTGGTTAGGTTAATTACTTTTCAATATGAGAATTTAAGAGAAACTGATGTTATTTGGAGATAAAAGTTAATTTTTACCTTGGAAGACTATGTGAATAAATCCTTCAAATATTTGGGTTTCAATATTAGTTTGGTTTACATTGATGAATTTTATGGACAATTGTTTATCAAATGGTCTTTGTTGAACTTTGGTTTTTTTGTTGGACAAATTTTGGAGATTAAGAATAGATTTCCTTTTTAAAAAGGATTATCCTATTTGGGTATTATCTGATCTCATACTAACCTTTTTGGTTTTAGTGTTGGTTAAGGTCTAATGACATGGGAAGTATATAGTTCTCTTTTGGGGATTAGGTGATCCTCTAGATGTTGATTATATCTCTCTTAATGTAAACAAGTCATCCTAATTACTCATCTTTTGGAGAAAATATGAGTTTGTGTAAGAAATCTAGTAAAAGCTGAATGTCAACATGACAAATAAGTATGTTTCCTTATGATTTAGTTAAGCTCAAAAATAAATTCCTCAATGAAGACTAACTTAAAACAAAAAGGTTATCTGTTAAATTTTCCTACTAGGGAATCGAATACCATTTAACCCATCACAAGTTTGTGATTTTCATATGGTTAACTTTCTCCTAGACATGTTTACTATCACTCTCCCTCAGAACATGACCCTTGGTTTTTCCCCCATATCCATGTTATCCTACATGGAATCCTAATATGGGTTAACTGGGGTGACCATTGTACTTCTCTTTCTTTATTTTAATGTGATTGTTTTACTGACTCTTGTTCCGATGTGGGATTTTCAATGAAGTTTACATGCCCAATTTTAAAATTGCGAGGACGCAATTCCCAAAAGGGGTGAAGGATGTAACACCCCAATTAAATAAAGAATATTAAATTTTCACATTTATCCATATTTGTGAATAAAATATTAATATTACCTTAAAAGGGACAATATGCTCTATGGCGTACCCAATACGCAACAACGAGTTTCTTAGAAATCTTACGTGGCACTCTAATAATAAAATAATATTAATTTAAATGGTAGTTAATGCATAGACGTTTTAGTGGCGGGAATGAACAGAACTAACTAAAATATGATTATATATGTTTTTCAAATATTTTTACTTTTTACAATAAATTTTAGAGGATTAAAAATGCAAATGAATCCAATTTTAAGCGCAAACATTCTAATATTCTTTAAAATGTCGAATAACCGCCTTTTGATGGAAAACCTATATTAAATCCACTTTTTGACATTTTTATGTGTTATATTTGATAAAATAAAATTCTTCTTTAGAATTGAGATATCAAAATTTACATTGTGTAAATATTTGGTATTTTTCCGATAAAGTTCATTTTTTAATGAATAGTAAAAAATGTTGTGTTTTAATTCAAAACAACTTTTAAATCTAATTTATTTATATGATTATATTATCTTTTGAATTGATTTTAAAGTGAAATTATAATATGTTCTTACCAATTAATCTAATAGTGGTCGTTGAAATTAATTTCACATTGAAATTGGACTTAAACTAGTGACAATCTTTTAATAGATATTGTTTCTTAAAAACACGCTATTTGTTTTGACAACGAGAATTAATTATTAAATTAACTAATGAAACTTATATGTTTTTAATTTTGTAAAATATAAATCATTTTTGTATTCGGAATATCAAATATAGATTAGGGTGTTGTTTTGGAATTTTTTTGAAAAACTCCAATTTTTTGATGAATAGTGAAACCACTAAGTGGTAGTTTAAAAACTGTTTTTTCGTTTAAATGAAACTTTACCACTTATGTGGTTTGAATTTCAAAAATCCGACATACATGGTTGTCATTAGGATGTAAAATGTGGTTCAATGGGATTAAAATAATTTTTTGTTGAATAGTATCTCTTAAGTTTTTAATCACGATTAGTGGTAATTAGTGTAATTTAAGGTAAAGATAATGTTATAATAATGTGAAATGACATCGACACATGTTCTACCCTTATTGTATGAGTCAATTACAACCATGAAAATACATGGTTCAACTTGTGGACCCCATGGAGCAACATTGTTTGGAAAATGACATTAATAACATTTTATTTAAAGTTAAAATTAAAATGTCAGAAACATGTGTTGTTTTACTAAAACAATTTTTACATGGGGATATACAAGTCATATTTTTGACTATAAATATTCATTATAAATATAAAACTATTTCCTACATCATTATAGTTTTTTATAATTTTTTGACATTAAATAAATTAAATTATTTATGACACCATGATGATGCATCGATTACCTCACTATTTAACGATTTAAAAAAAATGAACAGATAATGTAAACTCTAAGCCCTAAACTTGTCAAAAACCAATTGTATGGGTGTATATAGAAACCTTATCACCGTAGAATCGAAATATATCCTTTTGGGACCTTTAAAATCCGAAAATAATTTTATAATAAAATAATATTTTATAACTTTCCAAGAGTGCCCCTCCTCTTCTCTTATAAAAGGCCCCCACCTCTACCACCTTACTCACATCTATCAAACCTTTGGATCGGAAAACCCCTTCCCATTTCATCTATCCACATACCTCTATTAATCATTTATTTCTCACCTTTGGGTAGAATCCTTTCCATGGAAGCCTTTGAGCTCAAATCAAAAAGAGTTACCCGATTTAAAGGTAATGTCTTCCCTTGTGTTATTTTGTTTTATTTTTCTTCTCCAAACCCCTAAACTCTTTTTTTAATTTTTTATGTAAAAAAACCAGTATATTAAATATACTAGGATGTTTTTATAAAAAGTATTTGAGCAAAACTTTAACACACCTCCCTCTATTGGTTAAAGAACATACTGTTTCTGTGAATGGCGAATTACTGTCTCACGAAACGATGATTGTTCAATATTCTTTTAACACCTTCAAAGGTGTCCATTAATATTTCACTATATTTATATATGATATATAATATGTTTATGTTTTCCTTAATCTTATTTATTTATCATTTAT
Organism: Viscum album; assembly: GCA_963277665.1. NCBI lineage: Eukaryota > Viridiplantae > Streptophyta > Magnoliopsida > Santalales > Viscaceae > Viscum > Viscum album. The sequence continues at coordinate 1,577,730,593 of OY728165.1, read as the reverse complement.
GGAGTACCTTTATGGTTTCCATTATGGGTAAAGGCGATATCTTCATTTTAGAAAGTGCAGACAACCGCCCCTCAAAGTGATTTGATTCGTTAATGTCATATGTGGGATGTATAAAGGATGGAATTAATGGTATTACATATGATATCCTACTGGTATTATAATATACCTTTATATCTTTATTATTTAATTCCATTTAATACAAAAATGATAGAAATGAAAGTAGCGTTCATGCGTACGTACGACTTACCGTCTCCATGAACGATACATTTCATTTCTTATCTCCAAATGTTATGTACTATTATAAGTACCTATATATAATGGATATATATGTAATATATTACATCTAAATTATGGATATAATTATGTAATTAATATATATATCTCTCATTTTGTTTTAATTCCATTAATATGACAAAATTTAAAGTAGCGTTCATGTGTACGAACGGCCTACCGTATCCATGAATATTGCTTTTAATTTTTTATCTCCAAATGATATGGAATAGTATAAAAATAATATATACTGTATATATATGATATTTATAACATAAATATTATTCTAGATATGATGTAACTATAACTACATGGAAAATTCTTTTCCAACAAGTTCAATTTTTACTCATGTACCGAACGTCGACAAAAACATCTGATATGAACTCAATTTATTAACCAATTATGATGAATTTATAATATGTGATATGAACTGAATAATAATATTTAAAGGGGGTACTTAAGAAATTATAAATTGACCAAATTCTATTATTCAAGAGATTAATGAATGATAGAGTCATGTCGGACACGAGGTAAGGGATCCTACCCCTCTCTTTCCTTTTAAGTACACTCTTTTATGTCATTCTTTCTAAGTTAATATTTCTTATGAATGGGATGTTCTTTTATATTACTATTACAATAATTTTTATGATCATATTATGAGATACCCTACTTTCTCTCATCAATAAATTTTGGATGTTTTGAGTGGCATTGTTAGGCTGTCAAATTTTCGTAAGAGATCCAACCTCTCTCTTTCTTTTTAAGTACTCTCCTTTATGTCACTTCTTTTAAGCTACTCTTTGTTATTTTGGGGGATGTTATTTTATATTCCTCTTGATTTAAATTTTCTTTTAATATGATGAGAGACCCTATTTGATCTCATCAATCAATTTTTGGTTGTTTTAAGTGGCACCGTTAGGCTACCGAGTTTTCGTAAGAGATTTTTCATCACACTTTTATTTCTGTGAGATTTATGCAACATTTTCCACCGTTTCCATTGATTGGTATATATAATGTCCATTATTCTACTCTTTGTGTAATATACTTTCGTTTATGAGTATTTACATCAATGATGTATTGTCATTCTTTCATTGGGTGTATGTTTCGAAAGATTCCCAAGTCGGTAAGGGAACCTTTCACCCTCATCTTTTTAAAAGACTTGTTTTTTTGGGTCTTTTAATTTACATATTGTTATATGGGGATATGTTCTTATATATCCATATTGACGTAAATTTTATTTCCAAGTGATGAGATACCTTTTTTATCTCTCATCAACTCATTTTCTGAATTTTGAAGTGATGTCGTTAGGCTGTCCAATTTTTGCAAGGGAACTTCTTAACCCAATTTTGATTCTTTGGGATAAACATTCACTCCATGAATATGACGTTCTATGAATATGTGTGAATATCCTCTTATTTTTTTACACTTAATATCCACTTATATTTTATGTATTCGTTTGTCACACATAATTATGTAATTGATTTATCCTTAATCCCAAGATACCATCTTTGTATGGGACTTCATCTCAATCTCCTTTAATTGAGGCATATTATGTTTTATACACAACATTATATTATACGGTGTATAAACCACTTTGACTTTTATGTTTATTCAAAATGATTCTTTGTATACGAAGCGTTTACTAAATGAAAAAAGGGGATGTTTTTTTGTCATATGTATACGGCGACAATGCCTTTTTTGCCGCCATGACCATTATTTGAGTTTCGGCATCCTTTACAAGCCATAACTTTTTTTTAAAATGAAAAATAAATACCAGGTTTTAATTTTATTTTATTTTGATATTGAAAATGGTTTTCATAATGTGTTTAATATATCAATGTGTTGTATTGATATCATGTGACTGAAATGTGGAAATGTTATGTTTATTTTATGCATGTTTTATGTGATACGATTATGTTATGGTTCTTGGAAATTGTTATGAAGACGGGTGGTTCCGTGATAAACTAAGGGCAGGTGATCCCGATATAGCTCTCCAATGCATTGGGTAACATGAAGGGGTTAAAAGTAAAGGTTTATCCGAAGAGATTTCAGGAATATATTGTGATGTGTATTCCAAACATAACCAAGAGGGTTACTACCTACGTAAGAATGTTATGAATGCACCAAGTTACTATTATGCCTTATTATTTGTAACACCGCATGATTCTACGATACACTTCTCTTTGAATAATGTGATAGCGTGTGTTGTACGCAACATCGAGTTCTAACACACCACAACCAATAAAACTAGCCGTTATGAATAGTAATACCTAGTTTGTTAAATTTTATATATTTTATATTTCAAAATGGACTTCATTTTTGGATTCAGAATATCGAAATAATCCTAAGTTGAATTTTCGGTATTTTTCTGAGAACATCAAATTTTTATGAATAGTGATAAATACTTAAAAACATCTTTTTTAATAAAAATAATTTATAGTGATAAATTATATTATTTAGTGGTTTTAAAGTATAATTAGAATTTATTTTTACCATTTTATCCAATGGAGTTCATTAGAATTAATTTCACTTTGAAATTGGATATAAACAATTGCCAATCTTTTGATATATATTGTTTCTTAAAAACACTATATTTGTTGTAACAGCATGAATTAATTATAAAATTAATTAATTCAACTTATATTTTTAGAATTTTGTAAAATAGGCATCATTTTTGAATTTGGAATATCAATTATAGCTTAGGGTGAAATTTTTGCATTGTTCTGAAAAACATCAATTTTTTATGAATAGTGAAACCACTAAGTGGTAGTTAAAAAACTGAATTTTTTATAAAACATATTTTTACCGCTTCTATGAATGGAATTTTGAATATCTGAGAGACACGGTTAATATCAAGTAGTAAAATGTGGTTCAATGAGATGAAAATAATTTTTGGTGAATAGTAACCTTTCACTTTTCTTTACCAGAGTTAAAAGTAAACAGGGAAATTAAGGGTAAAACTGATATTAATATTAACCTAACACATGTCCTAATAATATTGTAAAAGTTTATCTCGACCAAAAACAACCTTAGGAATAAAATATTGTCATTTAGGTCCACTTGGATTATATTAGGACATTTATTATTATTTAATTTAAAGAAGAGTTAAAAGAGTTAAAATCAACGTTTATTTACTAAAACATTATTAATATAGGGGTATACATAATATAAATTCGATTTTAAATATAAATTATAATTATAAAATTATTTCCTACATAATTATTTTTTATTTATAATTTTTAGACATTAAATAATTTAATTTATTTATGACACAATGATGATGCAGTAATTACCTAATTAATGAGAAATTAGAATAATTGATATTATAAATACCCAAATAAATATAATATGAGACCTTTTCTGAATTACCCTAATTTTCTAGGTTAATATGACATGTTAGAAATTATTTAATTAACTTTTTTCGAAGTAATCGTTCTTTTATGATTTTTACAAAAATCAATTATTGAATAGTGTCAAAGTTGACATAAAAGAGTTTTTAAAACAAATATAATATTATTAATTGATATTAAATTATTAAAAATAAATGGTTCGGCCAAGAGACTTATATCATGATATATGTATCATTAATTAACCACTTAGGGGTCTCTTGGATGTATATAGTAAGTTTATTCACAATATAAAAAAATACAAAGAGACATTGTAAAAGTGAAACTAATTAACTAAGAGTTAATACTTAAAGACAAGATTAATATAGTAACACAAACCTGTATAAATTCAATAGGTTGAGTGGTTTTTGACCCATCCTCACCTTAACCTTTAAATAATCAACTTTGGATCCATTAGAAACGGAATATGAATTTATTATAAATTAATATTTCTAGTTTTTCCAAAGGTTCCCCTCACCCCTCTTATAAAAGGGCACTCTCCCTTCTCATTAACTCACACCAGAAAAGCCTTTTGGTTTGGCCAAACTCTGACCAAATACTCTATCAACTTCCCTATCTTCATTCTAGAGGCTGTACTTTTTTCAGAAATCCAACTTAAAGATCCCTTTTATTCAAATCAAAAGGAAGAACCAAAAGAAGAGGTAATGATTTCACCACACTTTTTCAAGTTCCTTTCTTCTTCCACTTCTTATTTCTTTGTTACTACTATTCTAAAATAACAACTCCAATATATTATATATATTGCGATGTTATTATAAATATGGTACATTCATATTCAGAATTATATCCATCCTTTGGATAACATTTCACCATTCGTGCGTACGTACGACTTACCGTCTCCACGTCGTGGTGTAATTGTTATTCAATAAATTATTATTTTGATGGGTATAATAATGATGTTTAATTCATGTAAATAATAAATGTAACATTATAATGATTCTGTATATATGATATAACATCCAATTATATATTATTTTAATATCAAAAGAATGATATTGTGGCTCGTGCGTACGTACGGACTACCGTCGCCACGAACGCGATGAGATTCAATCTCCATCGTATCCATTCAAGTATAATTCTCATTTTATGATTACTAATAGTATCTAAGGACTTCATATAATTATGAATATGATTAAGATACATCCTATCCATGACAAACATGACTTACGTAACAAAACATATAAAATAAAATGAGTAAGCTAACACCTGAAACAACGATAATAATAAGATATTATTAACAAATCAATGTTAAAAGAACATATATTATATCATATTAATTTATATGATTCTTGTATAATTTAATAAAAATTATTTAACCATTTAATTTAGGTTAACCTACCCTCAACTAAGGAAAAGTTCAAGGTAAGGGTTTATTTCGCAATCTCTTCATTACCCGAGGTTGTTTATACGTAATAATCTACTGGGACTTCTTTATCATCCACATCCATGTTTCTTAAAAATGAATTTCAAAACATTTTTACTATTTACTATAATATGTTTTAAATTCATTTATACCCTTTTATGACTTTTTATAAGAGGTTTATAAAAGAATATTTCCGTCGTTTTCCAAACAAGGTTCTTTTTAACCCTTTCGACAGAATTAAGGTAAGAATGTTTTTTAACTTATATGGTGGGTGCGGCTATTTTACGCCGTTATAAAATCGTCGTAGCTTCCCTTACAAGCATATAAAAATATTTTCAAAGAAAATGTTTTATTTTATAAATATATGACTCTTAAATGACTTCAAAATAGAAAGAGATATTTCTATAAAAGAGTTTGGATTTCATCTATGACAATATCCTTTGATCAATTTTACGCTTATATGACGTTGATTTATCATGATACCAAAATTATATATTATATTGAAGGTTTTTTGATATGTTTGACTATGTATGTGCTATTTTTATACCATTCATGGTTTATGGTTTAAGTATTGACATTTCTTATACTGGTTTTAATACGAATGTTTATGTTATGTTTAAAACTTTTCATATGGGAATGAATTGGACTTAATATGTGATGGGTGGAGACCGCTCTAGCTCCTCGATGCATCGGTAGTTCTAATGAGACAAACTAGTGTTTTTGCACAAGGCCTTGAAAAAATCTTATTTTTAGTCTTGGCACGAGGCCTTGGATATGTGGTTACGATAGTCTGGCGTTACACATTCCATCATTATGAAAGTTGTTATTGATATTGCATGTGATTATTCGATTAGTAGAATATTCATGTGAATAAGTAAATGACATTATTTCATTTTATTTTTTCCATAATATGAGTATGTTTAATTTTAAAAGGCTTTTGTTTTAGTTAGACACTACCATAAATGTTTATTCTTATTTATGAAGGTTTCCGCTATATTGTTATCCTTACTGGGCATTTGATCTCATCCATTTTCTATGTTTTATTTTTCCCAGGATGTGAAGATGTAAATTATGAATGACCTATAGGGATATTATGAGGGGATAATATTGTGGACAATGGAGACAATATGTTTTTGTATTAGTGTTTCACTTTATGATGTAATGTAAATCCTTATGAATATATCTAGTGTTACCAAGGCTACTAAACAAATTGGTCTTTCGAGATTTGATCTTTCTTGTCATCCTGCCAATGTTATGTAATAATGCACTGACTCTAGGAAACATTGGTCGGGGCGTTACAGTTGGAATCAGAGGAAGTTTAGTACAAATCTTGGAAGTTAGATTTAGATGAACTCTGATTAGAGTACATAGATTTAAGATGGACATTGAGGATTAGTATAGAAGAACTTCCTAGAATTTTGGTATTGTAGTGATTTTGTGAGTTTTCCAAGAAATACATCCATGTCTGGATACGAGCAGGTAGAGGCGGCTCTGGCACAAATGTACCTAGTGGTAAAACCCAAAAACACCACTTTGAGCTAGACACGAACGAGAACTGGTGCACGACAATGGGTCGTGCTGCACTCTTGGTTACGACACTCCCAGGGGATATGCTTAGGATAACTCTCATTTTCGTTACAAATCATTATGAAGGGTTTATGAGTATATAATTCCTCAAAGAAAACATTTTTATGATTATGAATTATATCCATAAATAGTTCAGTTTATGTTAAGTGTTTTATAAGTATGGAATTATGTATTTTGATTCTTAAACTGATCTAGTTTATTCCATTGTTTAGAAATGGCACCTAGTAGAAGAAATGGAAACTGTATCAATGCACTCACGACATGTAGGGAATTCCCTCCTGCTAAAGATAATTATAGTGGAGCTAGTGATGCAACTGGTGCTGATCAGCTAATCACCATACTAGGACAACTCACTCAGGTTATGAATAATAACCTTACCCATATGGAGCACCCTGATCCGCAGCATGGAGGATCAATGTTAGATCGATTCATGAGGCAACAACCACCAATGTTCAATGGGAGTAAAAATCCCTTAGTAGCTGAGAAATGGATAAATTCCCTAGAGAAAATATTTCAGGTTTGGGGAGTAGTGAAAGGGAAAACGTTATCATGGCATATTACCGCCTCACTATAGATGCTGATCAATGGTGGTCATTGATTCAAAACACGAAGGAAGATGATGAAGTATCAAATATGGAATGGAAGAAGCTGAAAGATCTGTTTTTAGAAAAATACTTTCCTTGTGACCATCGAGCAGATATGGAAAGGAAATTTATGAGTCTGCGACAAAAGGAGGATGAGAATGTCGCAAAGTATGAGGCTAACTTTACAAGGTTAGAAAAGTATACTGGAGATTATATACGTAACCCAAGAAGTATGGTTGATCGTTTCTTTGATGGGTTAAAACCATTTATCTTTCGATAATTAGTCTCAAAATCCTTTTTATCGTACGAAGACATTGTCTCATGTGCTATCCTGAACGAAAAGGAATTCTATAAGTCTTATGACTTTAAAGCAAAGAAAGAGAAGAAGAGATCTTCTGATCAATCTGGTAATGGAAATAATGGGAAGACGGGAAAGGTTGAATATCCATCCTAGGGTAAATGTGGGAAGAAAAACCTCGGTACTTGCTTGAAGGGAATGGGCATCTGTAACAAGTGAGGTGAAAAAGGCCACCATGCTCCTGATTGCAAAGGGAAGAAGGAAGCTACCAATGTTCAATGCTACAATTGAAGGGAGATGGGACATTATGCAAATCAATGTCCCAATCGTCAGGGGAACTTACCTTAGAAAAGGCTAAGGGATCAAGTCCATGCTTTTGCTATCACTACTACTGAGTTAGAAGCTCCAAAAGACATGGGGGCAGGTAATTTAATGGTTTCCTCGAGTTTAGAAAATGCATTATTTGATTTTGGGTCATCGCATTGTTTCATATCTTCCCAGTTTTCTATGAAAATTAGATATTTCCTGTTTGATTTAACAAGGGAGTTTTCAGTTAAAACTCCTTTGGGAAGTATCATTGCAATAGAGTTTTGTGAATCAATCCCCATTAGAGCACATAAATGTTCTTTATCTTCTCATCTCATCATCATACATATGATTGAGTTTGATATAATCCTCGGTATGGATTGGATTTCGGACTATGATGCGAAGATTTTTTGTAAGAAGACGGAGGTTATGATTTTTGATGATGATGGTTAGGAACACCTTAACTTTAGAGCAGAATCGTCACCACCTAATTCTTATCTAGATCCACCCCAAGTAGCTCAACTAAATTCAATTATTGGGGAGGAAGAGAATGAAATGACTCTGGTTGAGGAAAATAATGTTCAAATATAGGATGTACCTGTTGTGAAAGAATATGTAGATGTTTTTCCGGAATATTTACCTTGATATCCTCCAGAATGAGAAGTTGAGTCATCCATTGATTTAATTCCTGGATCAAGGCCTATATCGAAGACCCCTTATAGAATGGACACTGTACAAATATTTGAACTAACGAAACAACTAGAGGAATTGTGTAATAAGGGATTTTTTCGCCCTAGTGTTTCTCCATGGGGAGCCCATGTTCTTTTTGTAAAAAAAATGATGGATCTATGAGGTTATGTATCGACTATAGGGAGATCAATGCTATAACAATAAAGAATAAGTATCCCCTACCTCGCGTTGATGATTTATTTGTCCAACTCCATGGAGCTCAATACTTTTCAAATACTGATCTTCGATCTGGATACCATCAGTTGTGTGTGAAGAAGGATGACATTCCGAAGACATCATTACAAACCAGGTGTGGGGATTACGAGTTTACTGTAATGCCTTTGGGATTGTCTAATGCACCCTCTGTATTCATGGATCTGATGAATAGAGTTTTCAAGTAATATCTCGATGATTTTGTGGTGGTATTTATTGATGATATATTGGTATACTCCAAAAGCTACGAAGATCATGAAAATCACTTGTGCATTATCTTGAGACTCTGAGAAGACAGGAATTATATGGGAAGTTTAGCAAGTGTGAATTCTAGCTTCATGAGATTTCTTTTCTTGGCCATATTGTCTCTAAATCTAGAATCTCTGTTGATCCTTCTATGACCAAGGAAATCCAAGAATATCTATCACCTACGAGTATAACTGAGGTACGCTATTTAATTGGATTGGAAGGATATTATCGACATTTCGTCCAGAATTTTACCCAATTGGGTAACCCATTAACGAAGCTCACACGTAAAGGGGTTAAATTTGTTTAGACAAAAGAGTGTGAAAAATGTTTCGAAGAACTGAAGATAATATTAGTCAACGCTCTTATATTGACTCTACCATCGGGGAATGATGGGTTCATTATTTATAGTGATGCATCGAAGAAAATACTTGGTTGTGTCCTTATGTAGAATGATAGGGTTATATCATATGCATCACGACAGTTGAAAATTCATGAGAAAAACTGTCCTACTCATGATTTTGAGTTAGCATCTATGATCTTCGCTTTGAAGATATGGAGGCACTACCTATATGGTGAAAATGTGAGATTTATACTGATCACAAGTGTATGAAGTATATTTTCTCACAAAAAGAACTCAACATGAGGCAAAGTAGATGGCTTGAATTACTCAAAGATTATGATTGTATGATACACTTACACCCTAGGAAAGAAATCAAGGTGGAAGATGCTTTGAGAAGAAATGACCATGGAGTTTTGAACAATTTGATAATTGAAAGGGATCCAATTTTCTTGGATCTAGTGAAGATGGACATGGGAATAACCATGAAAGGTGAAACATCAATGCTTTTTCAAATGGTTTCCAACCCATCTTTACTAGAGAGGATTAAGAGTTATCATACCGATGATGAAGAATTTAAAAATAAGAATAAAGATGTGAATGATGGGAGATTGAGAGACATTGTGTAAGAATATAGAATTTTGAAATCCGGGAAGAGTCTTTGTGTTCCCGATATACCTGATCTAAAAAGTTAATTATTGGATGATGCTCGTAGTTCCAATTTCTCTATACACCCTGGGATAACCAAAATGTATAGTGATTTGAAAGAATATTTTTTGTGGGACAACAAGAAGAGGGAGATTACTGATTTTTTGTCAAGATGTATGGTTTGTCAACAAGTGAAACCTGGAAGTCAACAGCCTAGAGGAGTCATGCAACCTATTCCCATACTAGAGTGGAAATGGGAAAATATTACGACAGACTTTGTCATGGGGCTACCAGGGACTCCTAGAAGGAATGATTCAATATGGGTCATTGTTGTTCGTCTTACAAATTCAGAAAATTTTCTTACTATAAGAGAAGATCTACCACTGGAACGTCTTGCAATACTATATATTGATGATGTTGTGAGACTTTATGGAGTAACCCTATCGATTGTTTCTGACCATGATCCCCATTTTACTTCAAGATTCTGGAAAATTCTTCAAAAAGCCTTGGATACTGAACTTCATTTGAGCATTGCCCACCACCCTCAAATAGATGGACAATTAGAACGAACTATTCAAACCTTAGAAGACATGTTGAGATCATGCTCACTTGACTTTCAGGGTATGTGGGATCAATATTTACCTCTGGTAGAATTTTCCTATAACAATAGCTTCCATTCGAGTATTTAGATGGCACTATATAAAGCATTATATGGAAAGAGATGTCGTACACCAACCTGTTGGGATGATGTTGGTGAAAGAAAACCTGTAGGCCAAGAACTGGTAGAGGAAATTATGGAAAATGTGAAGGTAATCAAAAATCACATCAAAGCAGCTCAATGTAGGCAGAAGAGCTATGATGATAAACAAAAGATGGATTTGGAATTTCGAGTCGGTGATTATGTTTTACTGAAGGTATCTCCATGGAAGGGAGTCATACGTTTTGGTAAGAATGTTAAATTGAGTCTCAGGTACATCAGACCTTTCGAAATTCTAGAACGAATTGGGGTTGTAGCTTACAGATTGGCAATGCCGCCAAGTCTCTCCAAAGTTCACGATGTGTTCCACGTATCTCTACTGTGGAAATACATGCCTGACCCAAAGCATGTACTCACCTATGAGGAATTAAAACTGTAACCCAATCTGTCATATTGCGAAGACACCGTCAGGATTCTTGATTTGAGAGATCAAGTACTGAGAAACCGGACGACACGTCTGGTAAATGTTTTGTGGAGAAACCATAAGATGGAAGAGGAAAAATGGGAACCCGAGGAACTTATGGTGAAGAACCACCTGAGTCTTTTCAGGTGGTAGTATTCTATAAATTTCGAGGATGAAATTATTTGAAGGAGAGGAGAATGTAACACCCCAAGCTTCTACGGTACGCTTCTCTTTGAAAAATGTGATATCGTGTGTTGTACGCAACATCGAGTTCTAAACACCACAACCAATAAAACTAGCCATTAGGAATAGTAAAACCTACCTTTTGAAATTATATGTATTTTATATGTCATTATAGAAATAATTTTTGGATTCAGAATATCGATATTATCCTAAGTTGAATTTTTGGTATTTTTCTGAGAACTTCCAATTTTTATGAATAGTGAAAAATACTTAAAAACAACTTTTTTAATTAAAATAATTTATATTGATAAATTATATTATTTTGTGGTTTTAAAGTATAATTAGAATATATTTTTACCATTTTATCCAATGGTTTTCATTAGAATTAATTTCACTTTGAAATTGGACATAAACAATTGTCAATCTTTTGATATATATTGTTTCATAAAAACACCGTATTTGTTGTAACATCGGGAATTAATTATAAAATTAATTAATGAAACTTATATGTTTGGAATTTTGTAAAATATACATCATTTTTTAATTCAGAATATCAATTATAGCTTAGGGTGAAATTTCGGCATTGTTCTGAAAAACATCTATTTTTTATGAATAGTGAAACCACTAAGTGGTAGTTAAAAAACTGAATTTTTCATAAAACATAATTTTACCGCTTTTGTGAATGGAATTTTGAAAATCCAAGAGACACGGTTAATATCAAGTAGTAAAATTTGGTTCAATGAGATGAAAATAATTTTTGGTGAATAGTAACGTTTTTACTTTTATTTACCACTGTTAAAAGTAAATAGGTAAATTAAGGGTAAAAATGATATTAATATTACCCTAACACATTTCATAAATCTATTGGACAAGTGAATCTTGACCAAAAACAACATTAGGAATAAAATATTATCCTTTTGGTCCACTTGGATTAGATTAGGACATTTATTATTATTTAATTCATAGAAGAGTTAAAAGAGTTAAAATCAAAGTTTATTTACTAAAACATTTATAATATAGGGTTATACATAATATAAATTCGATTGTAAATATTCATTAGAAATATAAAATGATTTCCTATATAATGATATTATATTTATAATTTTTAGACATTAAATAATTTAATTTATTTATGACACAATGATGATGCAGTGATTAACTAATTAATGCAAAATTAGAATAATTGATATTATAAATACCCAAATAAATATAATTTGAGACTTTTTATGAATTAAAAAAATTATAGGTTAATATGATATGTTAGGAATGCTTTAATTAACTTTTTTTTCTATGTAATCATTCTGTTATGAGTTTTACAAAAATAAATTATTGAATAGTGTCAAAATTGACATAAAAGAGTTTTTAAAACAAATATTTTATTATTAATTGATATTATATTTCAAAAAATATATGGGTCGTCCAAGAGACTTATATCATGATAGTTGTATCGTTAATGGACCACTTGGGGGTCTATTGGATGTATATAGTATGTTTATTGACCATATAATATATAAATACAAAGAGACATTGTAAAAGTGAAACTAATTAACTAAGAGTTAATACTTAATAATAAGGTTAATATAGTAACCCAAACCTGTCTAAATACTGTTTCTTGAGTGGTTTTCGACCCATCCCTACCTTAACCTTTAAATAATCCACTTTGGAGACATTAGAAACCGAATATTAATTTATTATAAAATAATATTTCTAGCATTTCCAAAGGTTCCTCTCACCCCTCTTATAAAAGGGCACACTCCCTTCTCATTAACTCACACCTTCAAAGCCTTTTGATTCGGCCAACCTCTGAAAAATTACTCTCTAAACGTCCCTCACTTAATCCTAGAGGTCTTCCATTAGTCAGAAATCCATCTTAAGAAGACCTTTTGATCAAATCAAAAGGAAGAACCCAAAGAAGAGGTAATGATTTCACCACCCATTTTCACGTTCCTTTCTTATTCCACGTCTTCGTGCTTTTTTATTACCATTCTAAAATAATAACTCAAGTATGTTATATATATTGTGATTTTATTATAAATATGGTACTATCATATTCAGTATTCTATCCATCCTTTGAATAACATGTCACCATACGTCCGTATGAACGGCTTACCATCTCCACGTCGTGGTGTAATTGTTATTCAAGAAATTATTATTTTGATGGGTATAATAATGATTTGTAATTCATGTTAATAATAAATGTAACATTATAATTATTCTTTATATATGATATACCATCCAATTATATATTATTTTAATATCAAAAGTATGATATTGTCGCTCGTGCGTACGTACGGACTACCGTCTCCACGAACGCGATGAGATTCATTCTCCATCGTATCCATTCAAGTCTAATTCACATTTGATTATTAATAATAGTATATAAGGACTTGATATCATTCTGTATATGATTAAGATACAACCTATCCATGAAAAACATGACTTACGTAAAAAAACATAATAAATCAAGTAAGTTAACACCCGAAACAACGATAATACTAAGATATTATTAACAAATCAATGTTAAAAGATAATATATGATATCATATTAATGTATATGATTCTTTTATAATTTAATAACAATTATTTATCTATTATAAAGGAGGTTAAACTACCCTCAACCAAGGAAAAGTACAAGGTAGGGTTTTATTTCGCAATCTCTTCATTACCAGAGGTTGTTTATACGTAATAATCTACTAGGACTTCTTTATCATCCACATCCATGTTTCTTTAAAATGTATTTCAAAACATTTGTACTATTTACTATAATATGGGTTAAAGTCATTTATTACCTTGTTTTAATTTTTATAAGAGTATTATAAAAGAATATTTCTGTCGTTTTCCAAACAAGGTGCTTTTTAACCTTTTCGACACAATTAAGGTAAGAATGTTTTTTTAACTTATATGGCGGGTGCAACTATTTTACGGCATTATAAAATCGTCGAATCTTCCCTTACAATCATATAAGAATATTTTCAAGGAAAATGTTTTATTTTATAAATATATGACTCTTAAATGATTTCAAAATATAAAGAGATATTTCTCTAAAAAGAGTTTTGATTTCATCTATGTCGACATTCTTTGATGAATTTTACGCTTATTTGAAGTTGATTTATTATGATAAAAAACTTCTATTTTGTATTAAAGGTTTTGTGATATGTTTTACTGTGGATGTGCTATTTTTATACTATTCATTGTTTATGGTGAAACTATTGACATTTTGTATGATTGTTTTAATACGAATGTTTATGTTATGTTTAAACCTTTTCATATGGGAATGCATTGGACTTAATATGTGACGGGTGGAGCCCGCTATAGCTCCTTGATGCATCGGTACATCTCATGAGACAAACTAGTGTCTTGGCACAAGGCCTTGACAAAATCTTATTTGTAGTCTTGGCACGAGGCCTTGGCTCTGTGGTTATGATAGTCTGGCATTATTCATTCATTCATTATAAAAGTGGTTATTGATATTTAATGTGATTATTCGATTAGTAAAATATCCATGTGAATAAGTAAATGGCATTATTTAATTTTATTTTTTCCATACTATGTTGAAGTTCATTTTAAAAGGATTTTGTTTTAGTTATACACTTCCTTAAATGTTTATTCTTATTTATGAAATTTTCCGCTATATTGTTATCCTTACTGGGAATTTGAGCTCACCCCTTTTCTATGTTTTATTTTTTCTAGGTTCTGAAGAAGTAAATTATGAATGACTGTAGGGATATTATGAGGGGATAATAGTGTGGACTATGGGGACAATATGTTGTTGTATTAGTGTTTCACTTTATGATGTAATGTAAAATCTTATGAATATATCTAGTGTTTCCGAGGCTACTAAACCAATCGGTCTTTCGAGATTTGATTTTTCTTGTGATCATTTCAATGTTATGTAATAATGCACCAACTCTTGGCAACTGGTGTCGGGGCGTTACATTAATTCTATGGTTTATCAATGATTTGATGAGTTATGGTAAAACTTTTATGTTTTATGAGTAAAGTATGATTTAATACATGGACTAATGTTTTCTTTTCGTATATTTATATCCCTTACAAGGCTTTTTATGCTCATCCCATGTTTTTGAAATGTTTTTCACAGGTCAAGGTAATGGTGAATTATATGATTATAGTGTCAAGGAAGTGTCAAGAAAGGATCCATGTTTTATTTTAAATATGTTTTCATTGATGGGAAAAAACGAATACTCTCTTTTATGTAACCACTTGGTTTATATGTGGACTGTAATTCATGATTTATGATCTAATTCTCTAAAACTCAAAACCTGAAAATATTCTCATTGTGATTTATTCATTTAATTCAATATTAAGTAATGTTTAAGGATGGGGCCTTAATGTTGGTATCAAAGGTCGGTTTAGATAACCTTAGAGGTTAGGGTATTCTCTATGCATAAGTGAGATTACCATAATGGTTAGGATTTCAGAAAGAGTCCTAGTTTTTGATAAAGTGAATGAGTAAGTATATCTTAGTGTTTATCTTCCACATTAGTACATTATGGTTTTATTGATATACTTACACAGACATTTTTGTTTTTATTGAATGGATGGATCTAGCAGGCACAAAAGTGACAATAGGTTTGAAGGAAACTGTGGTGGTTCTCTGATTAAGAGACTAGATGAAATGGGGGATTCAATAAAGAAACTCATGGTTGTTCTAAACAAACTATCAAGGAGTCATGATCAACCACTTGAACCTTCGTATGTTCTGTAATGCATCATGTATGAGATGACCAATCGATGTGGATGTTCAGGTAATAATTATAAAGGTAACCATTAGAGCTTATAAGATCCTTACTTTTGAGGTAATTATGGGTTATAATATGTTATAATGGAAAATGAAAGGCATGAGATAAACTTGAGGATAAAATATGTCCTGATTATTTTTGAAGATTTTATCTCATTTTTGGGAATGTTTTAAGAATTATATAGTTTTGGAAAAAGGACAACATGTAGACCGTGTGACAACCTGTCGCGTCGGACAAAGCTGTGGGAATCGAAGCCATAACCAAAGTACGACTATTATTTATCGCATACCACTGGACTACGTGAAGTACCGGGCTATTTTGACTAATTCTTTTTATTTAGAGGATTTTAAGAATCAATAGTAAGTTTATTTTGGGTTATATATGCAAATTATTAACCTATCATGGTGGATATGTGATTAGGTTAATTACTTTTCAATATGAGAATTTAAGAGCAACTTATGTTATTTGGAGATAACAGTTAATTTGTATCTTGGAAGACTATGTGATTAAATCCTTCAAATATTTGGGTTTCATTATTAGATTGGTTTACTTCGCTGAATTTTATGGACAATTGTTTATCGAATGGTCTTCGTTGAACTTTGTGTTTTTTGTTGGATAATTTTGGAGATTAAGAATAGATTTCTTTTTTATAAAGGATTATACTTTTTGGGTATTATCTGATCTCATACTAATGTTTTTTGTTTTTGTTTTGGTTAAGGTATAAAGGCATGGGAAGTATACAGTTCTCTTTTATGGATTAGGTGATACTCTAGAAGTTGATTATAGGTCTTTTAATGTAAACAATGCATCCTAAAAACTCATCTTTTGGAGAAAATATGAGTTTGTTTAAGAAATCTAGTAAATGATTAAAGACAACATGATAGGTAAGTATGTTTCCTTATGATTTAGTTATGATCAAAAATAAATTCCTCAATGAAGTGTAACTTAAAACAAAAATGTTGTCTGTTAACATCTCTTACTGGGGAATCGAATACTGTTTAACCCATCACAAGTTTGTGATTTTCTTATGGTTAACTTTCTCCTAGACATGTTTACTATCACTCTCCCTCAGAACATCAACCTTTGTTTTTTCCTCCATATCCATGTTTCCAACATGGAATCCTAGTATGGGTTAACTTGGGTGACCTTTGTACTTCTATTTCTTTATTTTAATGTGATTGTTTTACTGACTCTTTTTCTGATGTGGGATTTTCAATGATGTTTCCAAGCACAATTTTAAAATTGTGAGGATGCAATTCCCAAAACGGGGAAGAATGTAACACCCCAAGTAAATAAATAATATGAAATTTTAACATTTATCCATAATTGTGAATAGATTATTAAAAATACCTTAAAAGGGACTCTATGCTCAATGGCGTACCCAATACCCAACAACGAGTTTCTTGGGAATCTTACGTTGCACTCTAATAATAAAATATTATTATATTAAATGGTACTTAACGCCTAGCCATTGTAATGGTGAGAATGAACAGAACTAACTACAATATGATTATATATGTTAGTCAAATATTTTTACTTTTTACAATAAATGTTAGAAGATTAAAAAATGCGAATGAATCCAAATTTAATCGTAAACATTCTAATATTCTTTAAAAGGACGATTAACCACATTTTGATGGCGAACCACTTTTAAATCCACTTTTTGACAATTTTATGTGTTATATTTGACAAAATAAAATTCTTCTTTAGAATCGAGACAAAAAAATTTACTTTCTGTAAATTTTTTGTATTTTTTCGATAAATTTCTTTTTTTAATGAATAGTGAAAATGTTGTATTTTAATTCAAAACCAATTTTTAATCTAATTTATTTTAATGATTATATTATCTTTTGAATTGTTTTTAATGTTTAATTAGAATATATTTTTACCATTTAATACAATAGTGGTCATTGGAATTAATTTCACAATGAAATTGGACTTAAACTAGCGTCAATCTTTTAATAGATATTGTTTAATAAAAATACGCTATTTGTTTTGACATCGGGGATTAATTATTAAATTAATTAATGCAAATTATATGTTTTGAATTTTTTAAAATAGACATCATTTTTCAATTCGGAATATCAAATATTTTTTAGGGTGAATTTTTGGTATTTTTCTGAAAAACTCCAATTTTTGATGAATAGTGAAACCACTAAGTGGTAGTTTAAAAACTGTTTTTTCGTTTATATGAATCTTTACCAATTCTATGGTTTGAATTTCAGAAATCCGACATACATGGTTGTCATTCGGATGTAAAATTTGGTTCAATGGGATTAATTTTTTTGGTGAATAGTAACTCTTAGGTTTTTAATCGCGATTAGAGGTAATTAGTGTAATTTAAAGTAATGATAATGTTATAATAATTTGAAATGACCATGAAACATGTTCTATGTAAAGACCCGTAAATTTCAAGGAATTTTTTTCTCTTAATTTTCTTTGGAATTTTACAAGAGCGCAGCTTCTGACGGCACCTGATTCCGAGCCCCGGTGTGCCCGGAATCATTTTCCGAAGTTTAGCTCGGGTACGTTCAGTGAACAAACGAGCGAGTTTTTCTATTTTTTGAACCGGTGCTCGGAATCAAATTCTGAGGGCACCGATAGAATCGAAACGCCGATATTTTCTTAGAAACTCCTCTTCCGGAGTTGCGTTTTCTCGGGTGTGGTTTTTAATTTATGGGCTTAAGGTTGAGAAATAAAATAATCTGTACAACAAACTTTAGTTTATTTCACTTAAAGCCACTTGGAACCCACTTAAAGCTGCTTAAGCAGAGATGATACGGATAGGGTGCCATCCAAAAATATCCTATCCCCTTCATAGGATTTTGTGAGGTGGGGCCCGCACGAGCCCCACCGTTTCTTTTCCGCTAACTAACACACCCGCGAAAACCCGTCATTATGAAAGTCTACTGACGTGTTTTCTTAAATTCTTAACGCACCAATTAATTGGGCGGTTTTCTTCGTAGACTTAATTCTATGAATTAATTTATTCATTTCTTAAACTGTTTTCAATCCGTTGGCGTAATAATAAAATAAGACCAACGCACGACTTCTGGAAAAATGTTCGTTGAGGGGATTTGACAGAAACCAAGAATTCTTCATCCTCCTTCATGAAGAACGCGAAAACGTGAAGAACGCGAAGAACTCTAGCCTCTGACGATGAATGCCGAACCCGCAGAAATCGACGATGTGACACCGTGTGCTGCGACGCCGACGTTTCCTCTCCCGCGACATTCTTCGGCGATGTTCCTTAATCCATAACAAAATCATCGATCATCCGTTGAGTTCGTCGACGCGCACAGTATTCTGCGACGACGTGACGCCCTTCTGCGACGATGTGACGCCCTTTCGCGACGACGCGGCGCCTTCTGCGACGCGACGATCGCCTCCTTCCGCGGCGATCAATTCCGTGAAGAATGCGTGTGCGACACTTGACGAGGTAGGGGTTTTTATTTGAGAACAATATTTATTTTCCCGTGATTGTTACTTTTAAGATAAAGAACCTGGTTCATAAGAACAATTTTAATTTATTTAAATTGTTTGGTTATGTTTTCTATGTGTCGATTAATCCTCCCAACTGTTATTGCCTAACGCGGAGAGTGTGGGCCAAACGAACATGGCCCAACAACCCTCCGCCGTTCTTCGTTGTTGTGAGGATTTGGAGGGCGACGACATAACGTGATTCAAGGGAGACTTGATGTTTCCGAATTGAAGAATGGGACCCGGGAGGGGCAGCGGCGCAGACGGGAAGGAAAACGGATCACCAGAGCATCTCTGGCGGCCCGCGGAAGCCTCCGGGGGCGCGACGGCGCGCCGCCTGATAGGGCCGCCGCGACTGAAGCCGCTGCGGCGGCAGCCAGTGGACCCACGACCGCGCGGTTCCGGCTCACACACACGGGACACGGCTTCTGCTGCGTCCGCTGTCTCCAGTGCGGCCCCACGCGGGGCCGCGGCACCCCCATCTCGCGGGGGCTGCGCCATGCAGCTGGCTCCCTCGGCCGCTCGGCCAAGCCGAGCAGGGCCGGACCGGGTCCAGCCGGGGTGACCTGGTTCGGCCGACCCAGGGGGGTCGGGCCGGGACGACCCGGGCCCAGACCCCCCTGTCTTCGGGCCGTTTTCAGTATTTTTCCCGTGACATGAGCTACGGGCCTCCGAACGAGGCGCCATCAGCGGATACTCAATCCTTTGATCGAGGCAGTCATTTCGGTATATCGCACTCAAGGTTTCGGAATACTTTGGGTTCGGCCGGGTTGGTTCGTACACGAAACCAACCGGGCCCTCGGAGCGGAAACGCTCATATCTTGAGCTTCGGACGTCCGATTGATGTGTCGTCGACTTTGGTGGTTTCCTCTAAGTGAGACGGAACTTTTGGCTCACTCCGCCCGAGGTTTGGAAGTAGGTGGAGTACGGTCGGGTTGGTTTTGCCTTCAAAACCAATCGGACCCCTGGGACGAAAAAGGCAATAACTCTCAGACCGGGCGTCTGATTGACGCGCCGTCTGCGACGTTGAGTTCCTGCTGATGATACAGAACTTTTGGATACATCAACTTCGGACCTTGTGTCAGTTGATGTATCAGCCTCTCGGCTTGTGGAGCGGACCCTCCGAACGAGCTTGTGGTGTGTGGGAACCCTAGAGCTGGCTACAACTGCTGCTGTGACGACGACGACTGTACAGAGATTCTCAGTGGATTCGACTGTGACGATGATGAAAAATAGTACGGGAATCCTCCATGTTTTAGGCAGTAACTACTACGGTACATCGTGAGATACATCAGCTTCAGACTACATGTCAGTTGATGCATCGACCTCTTAGCTCGTGGAGTGGACCCTCCCGGAATGAGCATGATGTGTGCGGAAAACCCTATAGCCAGTTGGGACTTGACGACTACTGATCGAATGAATCGTGGTGTTAAGAATAACACGACAGAGGTGCGATTTATTGTAGCGGCACAAGGGAACGCTTGGTTGTAGCGGCAGACCCATGACAGAGGTGCGCTTGGTTGTAGCGGCACAGGGGAGGCTTGGTTGTAGCGGCAGACCCACGATAGAGATGCGCTTGGTTGTAGCGGCACATGGGAGTGCTTGGTTGTAGCGGAAGACCCATGACAGAGATGCACTTGGTTGTAACGGCACAGGGGAGCGCATGGTTGTAGCGGCAGACCCACGACGGTGGAGCGCTTGGTTGTAGCGGCATGAGGGAGTGCTTGGTTGTAGCAGCAGGCCCACAGTACCCGATAGGTGGAGAACTACAACAGTCCAAGGTAAGAGGGAAGCACTTGGTTGTAGTGGCATAAACACTATAAATAATGGAGAAGGAGTTTCCCAATAGATTTGGGTTCAACTTCATGATCGATCATGTGTGGGTCTTTGCGAGGGTTAGTACCTACAGATCCTTGTGGGTCCGACGGCTTAGATGAATCAGTGGTTACATCTGATCATCTCTAACGTCATACGAAGAAGTACCTGTATGAGTTGAATCTTGTGTTGAACTATCCTGTGTGGATTTACTGTTTACTCTCCTTTGTGTAATGTGATGTGCTATCCTGTGTGGATTTACTTTTTACTCTCCTTTGTGGAATGTGTTGTGTTATCCTGTGTGGATTTACGTTTTGCTTTCCTGTGTGGACCGGGTTGTTCTTGGGCTCGGATGTTGGAGCCGAATGGGAATTGATGACTTGGGTATATGTATGGGCATATACCTAAGTAGTGTCGGATGTTACTTCTTGATTGTATCTTATCCCTTGTGGTTTATCCTATGTGGATTTCAGGAGACCTTCGGGGGTCTCGGGGTCCCTACTGAGTAGCTTATACTCACCCCTGCACGAGCTATGCCCACACTTCGTTGTGTTGGTTGCAGACGACGGACAGCGCTGATCGTGGTGGAGGCTTGCGGAGCAAGACGGTACCTGGAGGTGGACCACTAGGTGGGACGTACTCGGGGCGGACGGCTGGACCGAGGAGCTGTGGAGGCTATATGTGCTCACCCTTCAGGTGGGACTTCCAGAGGACGGCTCGACGCTGTGGCTTTTCTTTCCAGTTGCTGTTTTTCCCTTCAGTTTTACTTTAGTTTAGGGCATGTATTTCCGACACTTTTTACTTTCAGCACAGCTTGTTACAATTTTTAATTATTGTTTACTATTTCTACTTGCTTACTCTGTGGTGGTTGTTTACTTTACAAAGGCAATGCCTTCCCTGTTTATCAGGATTTACACCTTGGTGCTAGTCTCCAGCCCCTGGCCTATGGAAGGCGGGCTTGGGGTAGTCACGACACGGGCCTCGAGGACGGGTCATGAAAAATTGGTATCATAGGTGGTCGGTTCTACCGCAGACTCTGATCTTTCTTCTATGTGAAGAAATAGTGTTTAGAGTATTGGGTGTGGTTATCAGTCCAGGGAGTCCAGTGTTGGTGCGGCGGCCGACGTATCCGTACACCAGGACCCTGACTTCTGATTTCCAACTTAATGCACCGAAACGTTGATTGCATATGTGTTAAAAGTTTTCTGTGTGATTACTTTGTGTCAGCTCACCAGGTACACTGTTCTGACCGTGGCACACCTGTTTCCATTCAGGATGGCACCACGATGATAGCCAGTTAGGGTTCCGAGCGTTGTGCGTGGCGACAGCCCGCCGAACAATGAGGCTTCGGTACAGGGCCCTTTGACAGCAGAGGCACCGGCGTTACCTTTACCCACCGGGCCACCGATGCTACCAGCCGCAGTTGTTGACGATGCACGTCGCTTTAGTGTACTGCATGAGTTCCAGTTCCAGTGACCGCCCAGGTTCCGCGGGGCGACGGACCCTCAGGCCACCGAGGACTGGATGGAGGCAGTTGTACGTGTTTTTAGATTAGTGAGGACACCAGTAGACCTCATAGTAATCCTCACAGTGAGCCTCCTGCACGCGGCAGCAGGCAGATGGTGGAGATTGATGCACTAGGTGCACGATGAGATATTTGTCCTCTGGACGGACTTTGATGGCATATTCCGCTCCGAGTTCGTCCCAGCCACCCTCTTTGCAGTGCACATTCAAGAGCTACTACAGCTTTGGCAGGGCAACATGACAGTAGCCTAGTACGCTGTGAGGTTTACTGATCTCTCGCGCTACTCCACAGATATGGTACGGGACCCGTTCATCCGGGCCCGGACTTTCGAGCAGGGACTGAGGCACGAGATCAGGGCTTCGATGATCTCCCTCAACATTCTGACTCAGGCAGTAGTGTTGGAGTGAGCCCTCTTAGTGGAGAGTTTCATTGCTGAGCAGTCTCCAGCAGGAGGACCCACCACATGCCGGCATGCGGCAGAGTCTTCTACAGCGGGCAGTAGACAGATGACGCAGGGGTCCAAGAGGACTAGACCTATAGGTGGTCTACAGAATGACTCGGGATCGTTTGTGCGAGGCACTCGGGGTGGACAACGACTTTCCATGAGAGGGCATTGTTACTCCTGCGGCGGGATTGGTCAAATGGCTCGTGACTATCCGACCCGCCATATGGATGACCAGCAGATAAATGAAGGACCCCCAAGGCATAGGCATAGGTTCGATCAGGGCGGGCCGCAAGCAGCAGGCATTCATGGAAAGGGAGCTGGCCGTGCAACTGGAGGTGGACGACACTTCGCAGTGTTGCCACCATTACCACCAGGAGATCCACCCCGACCGCAGGGAGTTGATGGACATGCGAGAACTCAGCTACAGGCAGCTGAGGCCTTTGATCATGGAGATCTGGGAGCATATGGACAAGAGAAGAACTTGTGGATATGTCTTTTGTACTTCTAGTTCCTTGTTGCTATGGTGTAGTGTCTTTGTATTATGAGTTGCAATAATAAAAGACGCATACCTTGGTGATGTTTTTTTTATTCTTGTCCTCTTTTGTGTTGTTACTAAGAGGTTCTAATTTAGACTATGGACTCGACCCTCACTTGTGAGACATCTACTAGAGGAGACCCAGTTACCACACACTGATGTCGATAGTGTGACTCAACCCTTGGAGGAGAGAGTAACAATTGGATCTATTGGTAGTAGCGTCGAGGCCTTATGACGTCATCCTTGGTATTGATTAGTAACATCCATGTCGGGATTGACTGTATTAGGCAAAGGAAGTGGTTCATCCAGGGGATGAGACCAGATTTCTCTTATCGGCAACGAAGAAATCTAAGCAGTTCTTCTGGGATCGGAGATGATCCAGGTCATCCAGGAGCGGATGAGTATAGCTGAGAGCCGACAGAAGTCCTATGCTGATAGGAGGCGGAGGCCACTTGAGTTCGAGGATGGCGACCACATCTTCATGCGGGTCTCACTTCGACTTGGATTATGGAGGTTTGGACGAAGCGGCGAGTTGTCTCCATGCTTCATCGGACCCTTTCAGGTCCTCAACAGGATTTCCAAGGTGGATTATCGCCGGCCTCTACCACCACAGTTGCGCCGGGTGCAAGACGTCTTCCACGTATCTCATAAGAGGAGATACGTGTACGACCCGGCGCAAATCTTTGACCATGGAGAGATGGTCTCTGATGATGGGCTGACTTTTGCGGAGGTCCCAGTGGAGATCAAGGATCGACAGGAGCGGGTCCTACATGGATGATCGATTCCTCTAGTGCGCTTCAGATGTCAGCTCTGGAACCTCCAGGAGAGAACTTGGGAGCAGGATGCTCAGATGCGTGCTCAGTACCGCCTTTGTATCCCTAAGTTTGTGGTGAAGCTTTATGGGGACGTAAAGCCCTATGGTTGGAGTAATGTAAAGACCCATAAATTTCAAGGAATTTTTTTTTCTTAATTTTCTTTGGAATTTTACAAGAACGCAGCTTCTGACGGCACCTGATTCCGAGCCCCGGTGTGCCCAGAATCATTTTCCGAAGATTGGCTCGGGTACGTTCAGTGAACGATCGAGCGGGTTTTTTTAACATTTGAACCGGTGCTCGGAATCGAATTCTGAGGGCACCGATGGAATCGCAGCGCCGATATTTTCTTAGAAACGCCTTTTCTGGAGTTTGCGTTTGCTTGGGTGTAGTTTTTAATTTTTGGGATTAAGGTTAAGAAATATAATAATATGTACGAAAAACTTTATTTTATTTCACATAAAGCCACTTGGAAGCCACTTAAAGCTGCTTAAGAAGAGTTGATACAGATAGGGTTCCATCAAAAAATATCCTACCCCCTTGGTAGGATATTTGTGAGGTGGGGCCGGCATGAGCCCCACCATTTCTTTTCCGCTAAGTAACGCACCCGCGAAAACCCATCATTATGAAAGTCAACCGACGCATTTTATTAATTTCTTAACTCACAAATTAATTGGGTGGTTTTCTTCATTGAATTAATTATATGAATTATTTTATTCGTTTCTTAACCTGTTTTCAATCCGTTGGCGTAACAATAAAAAAAGACCAACGCACGACTTCTGGAAAAATGTTCGTTGAGAGGATTTGACAGAAACCAAGAATTCGTCATCCTCCTTTGCGAAGAACATGAAGAATGTGAAGAACGCGATTAATGCCGGCCTCCGACGAAGAACGCCGAACCCTCGGATATCGACGACGCGACGCCGTGTGCCGCGACGCCGAAATTTCCTCTCCCGCGACGTTCTTCGGCGACGTTACTTAATCTGCAACAAAATCTTCGATCATCTGTTGAGTTCGTCGATGCACACCATATTCTGCGACGACGCGACGCCCTTCCGCGACGACGCGACACCTTCCGCGATGCGATGATCGCCTCCTTTCGCAACGATCAATTCCGCGAAGAACGCGCGTGAGACACTTGACGAGGTAGGGGTTTTTATTTGAGAACAATCTTTATTTTCCCGTGATTGTTACTTTTATGATAAAGAAACTGGTTCATAAGAACGATTTTAATTTACTAAAATTGTTTGGTTATGTTTTATATGTGTCGATTAATCCTCCCAACTGTTATTTCCTAACACATAGGGTGTGTGCCAAATGAACACGGCCCGACAACCCTCCGTTGTTCTTCGTTGTTGTGCGGATTTGGCGGGCGACGACAAAACGCGACGCAAGAGCGATTTGATGTTTCCGCAGTGAAGAACGGGACCCGGGAGGGGTAGAGGCACAGACGGGAAGGAAAACGGACCACTGGAGCATCTCTGGTGGCTTGTGGAAGCCTCCGGTGGCGCGGGTCGCCGACGCGGCAGCGCCCCGGCATGCCGCCGGACAGGGCCACCGCGGCGGCGACGACCAGCGGACCCGCGACCGCGTGTGTCCGGCTCACACGAACGGGACACGACTTTTTCCGCGTCTGTTGTCTCCAGCGCGGCCCCACGCGAGGCCGCGACACCACCATCACGCGGGGGCTGTGCCCCGCTGCTGTCTCCCTCGGCCGCTCGACCGACCCAAGGTGGGTCGGGCCGGGACGGCCCGGGCCCAGACCCCCCATCTTCGGACCATTTTCGGTCTTTTGCCTATAACATGAGAAACGGGCCTCTGAACGACACACCGTCAGCGGCTACGCGATCCTTGGATCGAGACGGTCGTTTCGGTATATCGCACTCATGGTTTCAGAATACTTTGGGTTCGGCCGAGTTGGTTCGTACACGAAACCAACCGGGCCCTTGGAGCGGAAACACTCATATCTTGAGCTTCGGACGTCCAATTGACGTGTCGTCGACTTTGGTGGTTTCCTCTAAGTGAGAAGGATCTTTTGGCTCACTCCGCCCATGGTTTGGACGCAGGTGGAGTATGGTTGGGTTGGTTTTGCCTTAAAAACCAACCAGACCCCTGGGACGAAAAAGCCAATAACACTCAGACCGGGCGTCCGATTGATGCGCCGTCTACGACGTTGAGTTCCTGTTGACAATATGGAACTTTTGGATACATCAACTTCGAACCTTGTGTCAGTTGATATATCAAACTCTCGGCTCGTGGAGCGGACCCTCCGAATGAGCTTGCGGTGTGCGGGAACCCTAGAGCTGGCTGCAACTACTGTTGTGACGACGATGACTATACAGAGATCCTCATTGGATTCGACTGCGACGATGATGAAAAATAGTACGGGAATCATCCGTGTTTTCAGCATTAACTACTACGATACATCGTGGGATACATCTGCTCCGGACTACATGTCAGTTGATGCATCGACCTCTTAGTTCATGGAGTGGACCCTCCCGGAACGAGCATGCTATGTGCAGAAAACCCTATAGCCGGTTGGGACCTGACGGCTGCTGATCGAATGACTCGTGGTGTTACAGATAACACGACAGAGGTGCGTTTGGTTGTAGCGGCACAGGGGAGCGCTTGGTTGTAGCGGCAGACCCACGACAGAGGTGCGCTTGGTTGTAACGGCACAGGGGAGCGCTTGGTTGTAGCGGCAGACCCTTGATGGTGGAGCTCTTGGTTGTAGCGGCACGAGGGAGCGCTTGGTTGTAGCAGCAGGCCCACAGTACCTGTTAGGTGGAGAACTACAGCAGTCCAAGGTAAGAGGGAAGCGCTTGGTTGTAGCGGCATAACCACTATACTTGATGGAGAGGGAGTTTCCCAATAGCTTTGGTTTCAACTTCATGATCGATCCTGTGTGGGTATTTGCGAGGGTTATTACCTACAGATCCTTGTGGGTCCGATGGAAAAGATGAATCAGTGGTTACATCTGATCATCTCTAACGTCATACGAAGAAGTACCTGTGTGAGCTGAATCTTGTGTTGAACTATCCTGTGTGGATTTACTGTTTACTCTCCTTTGTGGAATGTGTTGTGCTATCCTATGTGGATTTACTTTTTTCTCTCCTTTGTGGAATGTGTTGTGTCATCCTGTGTGGATTTAGATTTTCCTTTCCTGTGTGGACCGGGCTGTGCTTGGGCTCGGATGTTGGAGCCGAACGGGAATTGATGACTTTGGTATATGTATGGGCATATACCTAAGCAGTGTCGGATGTTACTTCGTGATTGTATCTTATCCCTTGTGGTTTATCCTATGTGGATTTCGGGAGACCTTCAGGGGTCTCGGGGTCCCTACTGAGTTGCTTATACACACCCCTGCACGGGCTATGCCCGCACTTCGTTGTGTTGGTTGCAGATGACGGACATCGCTAATCGTGGTGGAGGATTGCGGAGCAGGACAGTACCTAGAGGTGGACCACTAGGCGGGATGTACTCGGAGCGGACGGCTGGACCGAGGAGCTATGGAGGCTATCTGTTCTCACCCTTCAGGTGGGACTTCTAGAGGACGGCTCGACGCTGCGGATTTTCTTTTCAGTTGCTGTTTTTTCCTTCAGTTGTACTTTACAGTTGGGCTTCTATTTCCAGCCCTTTTTTCATTCAGCACAGCTTGTTACAGTTTTTACTTAGTGTTTACTCTTTTATCTTTCTTACTCTGTGGTGGTTGTTTACTTTACAAAGGCAATTCCTTCCCTGTTTGTCAGGATTTACGCCTTGGTGCTAGTTGCCAGCCCTTGGCCTATGGAATGCGAGTTTGTGGTAGTCACGACACGGGGCTCGAGGATAGGTCGTGGCATTATACCCTTATTGGATGAGTCATGGCTGACCAATACAATCCATGGGTCATCTTGGGGTCCCCATGTAGCCACTTTGGTTGGAAAATGACATTAATAACTTTTTCTTTAAAGTTACAATTAAAATGTCACAAACATGTGTTGTTTTACTAAAACAATTTTTAAATGGGGGTATACAAGTCAAATTTTTGACTATAAATATTAACTAAAAAGATAAAAATATTTCCTACATCATGATATTTTTTTATAATTTTTAGACATTAAATTAATTAAATTATTTATGACACCATGATGATGTAGCGATTACCTCATTATTTAACGATTTAAATAAAATGAAAAGATAATGTAAAATCTAAGACCTAGACTTGTAAAAAACCTATTTGATGGGTCAATTTAGAAACCTTATAACCTGAGACTCGAAATATATATTTTTGGGACCTTTAAAATACGTAAATAATTTTATAATAATGTAATATTTTATAACTTTCCTAGAGTGCCCCTCCTCTTCTCTTGTAAAAGGCCCCCACCACTACCACCTTACCAAAACCTATCAAGCCATTGGCTCGGCCAACCCCTACCCATTTCATATCTCAAAATCCATCTCTTCATCATTTAAGACTCAACATTGGGCAGAATCCTTTCCAAGAAGCCTTTGAGCTCAAATCAAAAAGTGTTACCCGATTTAAAGGTAATGTGTTCCCTTGTGTTCTTTTTTTTATTTTGCCTCTCCAAACCATAAACTCTTTTTATTAATTTTTTTTGTAACAAAACCAGTATATTAAATATACTATAATGTTTTTATAAGAATTATTCTAGCTACACTTTCACACACCTCCGTCTAATGGTTAAAGAACATACTGTTTCTGTGGATGGTGAATTACTGCCTCACGAAACGATGATTGTTCAATATTATTTTAACACCTTAAAAGGTGGACATTAAGATGTAACTATATATATATATATATTATATATACTATGTTTATGTTCTCCTTATGCTTTTTTATTTTTCATTTATGGTATACCTTTATGGTTTCCATTAAGGGTAAATGTGATATATTTATTTTAGGAAGTGCGGACTACCGCCCCCTCAAAGTGATTTGATTCGTTAATGCCATATGTGGGATGTATAAAGGATGGAATTAAGGGTATTACATATGATATCCTACTGGAATTATAATATACCTTTATATAATTATTATTTCATTCAATTCAATTCAAAAAAAAAAGAAATGAAAGTAGCATTCATGCGTACGTACGGCTTACTGTCTCCATGAACGGTACATTTCATTTCTTATCTCAAAATGGTATGTACTATTATAAGTACATATATATAATTTATATATATGAAATATATTACATCTATATTATGGATATCATTCTGGAATTATAATATATATTTCTCTCATTTTGTTTTAATTCCATTAATATGACAAAAAATAAATGTAGCAATCATGCGTACGAACGACCTACTGTCTCCATGAACGTTGCTTTTAATTTTTTTTCTCCAAATTCTATGGAATAGTATAAAATGAATATATTCGGGATATATATGATATTTAAAAAATCAATACTATTCTGGATATGATTTTACTATAACTATAAGGAAAATTCTTTTCCAACAAGTTCAATTTTAACTCTTCTACCAAACATCGACAAAAACGTCTGATATGAACTCACTTTATTAACCAATTATTAAAACATTATAATATTTGATATGAAATGAATAATAATTTTTAAAGGAGGTCCTTATGAAATTATAAATTGACAATATTTTATTATTCCTGAGATTAGAGAATGATCGAGTCATGTCGGACACGAGGTAAGGGATCCTACCCCTCTCTTTATTTTTAAGTACACTCATTTATGTCATTCCTTTTAAGATCATATTTCTTATTATTGGGATTTTCTTTTATATTACTCATAATTTAAATTTTATTTTCATATGATGAGAGACCCTACTTTCTCTCATGAATCAATTTTGGATGTTTTGAGTGGCACTGTTTGGCTGCCAAATTTTAGTAAGAGATCCATCCTCTCTCTTTCTTATTAAGTACTCTCCTTTATGTCACTTATTTTATGATCATCTTTGTTATGATTGGGGATGTTCTTTTATATTCCTATAGATTTAAATTTTATGATAATATGATGAGAGACCCTATTTGATCTCAACAATCAATTTATGGATGTTTTAAGTGGCGCCGTTAGGCTGCCGAGTTTTCGTAAGGGATTTTTAATCTCACTTTTATTCAAGTGAGATTTATGCTACAATTTACACCATTTCGGTTGAGTGGTATATATAATGCCCATTATTCTAATCTTTGTGTAATATAATTTCATTTATTAGTATTTTCATCAATGAATTATTGTCATTCTTTCATGGGGTGTATGTTTCATAAGATACGCAAGTCGGTATGGGAACCTTTCACCCCGTTCTTTTTAAAAGACTTATTTTTTTGGGTCTTTTAATTTACATATTTTTATGTAGGGATATGTTCTTCTATATCCATATTGATGTAAATTTTATGTCCAAGTGATGAGATACCCTTTTTATCTCTCATCAACTCATTTTCAGAATTTTGATGTGACGTCGTTATGCTGTCGAATTTTTGCAATGGAACTTCTTAACCCAATTTTGATTCTTGGGATAACCTTTCACTCCTTGAATATGTCGTTCTATGAATATGTGTGAATATCCTTTGATTGTTTTACACTTAATATCCACTTATATTTGGTGTATTCGTTTATCACATATAATTATATGATTGATTTATCATTAATCCAAGGATACCGTCTTTGTATGGGACTTCATCTCAATCTCCTTTCATTGAGGCATATTATGTTATATACACAACTTTATTTTATAAGGTGTATAAACCTCTTTTACTTTTACGTTTATTCAAAACGAATCTTTTTATACGAGGCGTTTTCAAAACGACAAAAGGGAATGTTTTTTTTGTCGTACGTATGAGGCGACAACAACTTTTCTGCCGCCATGACCGTTATTTGAGTTCTGGCTTCCTTTACAAGCCATAACATTTTTTTAAAAAAATGAAAAATAAATTCCATGTTTTCCTTTTATTTTATTTTGGTATTGAAAATGGTTTTTGGAATGTGTTTATTATATCAATGTGTTGTATTGATATCCTGTGACTGAAATGTGGAAATTGTATGTTTCCTTTATGTATGTTTTATGTGATACGATCATGTTATGGTTCTTGGGAATTGTTATGAATATGGGTGGTTCCATGATAAACTAAGGGACGGTGATCCCGATATGGATATCCAATGCATTGGGTAACATGAAGGGGTTAAACGTTAAGGTTTCTCCGAAAAGATTTAGGGAATATACTATGATGGGTATTCCAAACATAACCAAGAGGGTTACTCTCTACGTAAAAATGTTATGAATGGCTCAAGTTACCTTTATGACTTATTATTTCTATTATTTATTAATGATTTAATGAGGTATGTTAAAATTCTTGTGTTTTATGAGTAAAGTATGATTTTATAGAAGGACTAATTTTTTCTTTTCGTACTTTTATATCCCTTACTGAGATTTTTATTCTCCTCACAAGTTTTAGAAATGTTTTTCACAGGTTAAGGGAAAGGTGAATGATATGATGATAGTGTCAAGGAAGTGTCAATAAATAATCCATGTTTTATTTTAAATATGTTTTCATTGATGGGAAAAAATTAATATTATCTTTTATGTAACCACTTTGTTTAAATGTGTAATGTAATTCATGATTTATGATCTAATTCTCTAAAACTCTAATCCTAAAAAGATCTTCATTGTGAATTATTCATTTAATTCAATATTATGTAAGTTTTAAGACCATGGACTTATAAATATAGTCTTCCATTTAATGAGATAAAATATTTTTAAATAAACATTTAATATATAAATATATAAATGATTTTATAACTCATTTAAAAAATAAATTTAGAAGATATATGAATTTTGAATTTTAAAAATAATGAATTAAAACCATTGAAGTATAAATATTTTGAATAAGAATGTAAAAAATAATAAATAAATGTAATTTCATTACTCTATAAATTAGATATCATAAAAATGATATACAAGTAATTTTTTCCATAATGTAAAACATGTTTCGGGGAATTGAATTTGATACAAAAATCCATCTATACTATATAGGAAATAATTTTTCACATGTACATCTCATACTATATAGTTAAATTAATTTCATAAAAATCATTAATAAAAACTATATTAATCTACAATTGGTTTTGTAGGGTTTATTTATTATCATAAAAGCTATACATATTAAATATTGTTTCTCTTATCAGTTATACGATATGGTTTGGTTGATTTTTAAAATATTATATTAACATGTTTATTCTTGTAAATATTATAATAAAAATAAATTCAAATGACCTAAAAAAGTCAATATATATTTAAACATAATAGAAATATTTAATTTTTTTTGTAAGAAAATAAATCTTTTCATGATATAATAAATATAATATTGTGTTGTTAACAAGGGGGGGATCATCCAGATGTACACATAAAAATAAAATTATAGTTCAATATAATAAGTGGGAGATAAAAAATAAAATTATTAATAAAATAATGCATAAAATTGAGATATAAGAAACATATTTATTCAAAATATTCATCTGTAATACCATCTGTGAAATTTGGAAATACCCACAAAATGAATCTTTTAATGGAGGTGGTAGTCTAAGATAATTCTCATTTTCTATATATGATATTCATAGTGAATTCATGGGGATAAGAAATAGTTTTTTAAAAATTATTATAAAATATAATTATAAAAATGATAACAAATAAATTTATGTTCTTTTTTTTGTTATATTAATGCTAAATAAAATAAATAAAATAAGAAAAAGATAAAAAATACAAGTTGTGGACAACGATCTTCTTGGTAACAGTCTATGTAAATGATGTCATTTGATAATAAATGGTCGAAAAAGCGAATATTAGAAAAAAAGGAAATAAATTTAGCAAATTAGGAAATAACTTCAACTATAATTATAATGTTGGGTGCTTATTGAAATGAGTGGATGTTGACACCATTAATATGTTAAGGTAAATAAAATATCTATTTAAATGAATGTTATATATGGGTAACTAATGAAATACAATTACTAATCTGTGAGGTTTCTGAGGTATCGTTTATATACCATTTTTGATAGATTGTATAACCTATAAAAATACATTTAGATTGACAATAGGGAATCAAATCCTCAAAATGATTATTCGATATTATATTAAACACTAAAACAAAAATTAATTTTAATTAAATATTAATCATGGATATAAAATTATTTCATAATAAACATGATAACCCTTCCAAAAAATATATGAACTGTTGAATACAAATTTACCATCCATCTGGTAAAATACAATTACTAATTATGGGAAAATATAATTTAGAAAAAATTAATATATAGAGACAAATATTTTATATTAAAATATTCATTATAATCAAAATTTCTATTCACATATTTATAAACATGATATTTTAAATATTATATATATATAATTTTAAGGACCAAAATCTACAACGATCAGCCATGTGCAATTTCATTAAGACAATGGTTCTCAAAAAAGCCATGAATGCTGTCTTGATGATTTCAACAGCTAATAGATTAAATTATGAATATTTTACATGATTTCAAAATTTAAAAGATTTGAATGTTGGTTTTGTGTCATGTGTTATTCCGATCACGTCGTGTAATAAATTGGTGTTTCAAAATTGAAATAGAAATATGTTTCACGTTATAAACCATACACTGAGGATTACATTCAATGAAATGGGAATACACATCAAGTAAATTACTAATGTTTTAGATTTGTAAATATTAATATCAAATGGTTTCTTAAAAAAATATATAATACATTGCCTCTTTCATGATCCATGTGACCCTGGAGCCCCATGTTCAATGATATGGGTAATCCTATGTCATGGATTGATATATGGATTTCCACCTTTTAGTTGACATAGATTCAAGGTATGTTGTACATCAAATCATGTAATTTAACAAATCAGTTTCCTCTTATTCCACTTTTCTTGATTACCGTGCTTGATCTAAAAGTTTCTAAAGGTGTTTTTTTAAAAATACTAGGAACAATCATCATTTTGTTTCATTGGGAGAGTGGTGTTCTTGTGCAAGAGGTAATCAGGATCTAAAGCATTGGTCCATTCTAATGTGATGAACATTGACACCCAATTGAGGTTGGTGATTTGTGGCTTCATTATTATTTGTGGGTGGTCAATAATTATTTATGATTTAACCCCTACTATGAAAATGAAATTAAGTTAATAATTACAAAAAAATGATTGATCAATTTATATCGATCGCATGGTGATGTTGTTAATTTTAACCATGATAAAAAGTTTCTTCTTTTTTTATAGACATTGTGATATTTGTGATTTTATTTTCATATATGGATTAGAATATCGAATTAGTAAACAATATAAATCAATAACTTTTTGATTATTAATTGGTTAAATGAATTAATGAGGGTTGCCTAATGAATCTGGTTTGTTTTAGTCATAATTTTGTAAGAATGATTAAATTAATAGACCCTCATGTGTTAATGGAATTTATTAAATATGTGAAATTGGTTTTTTCTTAATGAATAAATAATTATCGTCATGTTAAATTAATAATTTTATTTTTTGATAGGTGTTGTTATCATGATACATAGGTTTCTATTAGTTGGAACCTATAAATATTGAATAGATTAATTATATATGGGAAAAATAAGTTTCGTGATAAAAAGTTCTGACTTTTAAGAGTATATGTTTCCAACATACATGTAATGGATGAGGGACTTGTTCTTGGGGGCCATGAGGGCTCATTTTGTTTAATGGTGGGATTCCTCATCTTATGGCCAAGAGAATTGATGATAAGATTGATTAATAATTTTTTGGATGTTCTCTAAATACAATACTTGTGTTGTGGGATGAGGTGTCCCATATGTCTTATGATCCTTGGATGGATGATGCATGAGGAAAGTTGTAGTATTTTGGGTTGATTGGCCTAGTTATTGTGGTAGAAATTGATGTTTGTTATTTCAGGATGCATCGGGATATGCTTGTGGGTGTTGGGGAGGACACCATGGAGGACCGAAATTGTTGAATATTGGATTATCTTTTTAAAAGATTGATGAATGAATTGTTTGAATCAATTTTTTGGATGACATCTAGATAATTATTTATCTCTATTTTATTCTCCACTACCCGAGGGTGATATATCTAATTGTCTATTAACAATTTTTTCCATCCTCATATATTTTTCTTAAAGTACCTGGTAATATGGAATGTAATGATGCCAATAAATTAAGGACTGTTTTACCAATGGTGTTAGTGTATTATTGGATACAATTCCATGTTTTTCAGTATTAGAAGTCGTGGACTCGGTTTTATTATGCCTATAGGTATTGGAACATTGTTTTGATGATAATTTAATGTACTTTTGGATGCGATTATGGATATTTGGTTTTTAATGATTTAAATAAAATAACGTGAAATTGGGGGAAATGAATAAAATTATATATTGTATCTCTTAAAATGGATTTGTGATGATTGGAATCCTGGTCTTAATAGTGATTGTTTTTTGTAAAAGAGATGTTATCTTTAGATGATTCGGAGTCAATGTGTATTACATAGTGTGGATATGAGCTATATTATACTGTGTACATTTTTTGTTTTATTCACAACTCTACCCTATTAGATATTGAAATTGGTAACCTAATATTTTGATCCTAGGGGGTGTTTTCTCCAACAATCTAGTCGGAGGATGGTCGACTGGCTACCACCATTGGCCCCACACCCTTCTCTTGGTATCTGATTATACTGGTATGAATGGAAGTTAGTTCCCTCATTTAGATCTATAGAGGTTTGTAATTTATTTTAGTTATTTCCTAAACATCTATTCAATATATAGTTACCTAAATAATATTATAGGTATAACGTTGATAGACTGTGAATGAATGAGGATCCTTAAACAATATATGGGATGTGATGGCTTGACCTATAATAGTTCATGTATGATACATGTTATATGGGATGCTATGGCTCACAAAAACTAACTGGTTACTTATCAATACATAGATGTGGTGGTTTGTTGCATTAGTTTCACGTAGTGGTACATCACCCATGTGTCTATAGTCCACATATTTTTTAGATAGTCTCTCATGACATGGATTTTTGGGGTAGAGTGGAAATCTAGTGGGTAATTGTATGCATTGTAACCTTGATATTCATTATTATGTTATATGCTCTTGTATACTATATGTTCTTAGAGTAACCATGGGGTGGTTAGAACCATAGAAATTCTATTTAGTTGAAGAATTATTATCACTTTTTGTTCAATATTAATTAGAAAACATTATTTATCATTTTCATGGGAGTATATTAGGCATATTCTACAGATTGCACAATTATACTAACCGCGTGTATATTTTAAAATTATCATTTTGGTTGTTGGGAGTATTCTGTAGAGCATACTAGTTACTACTATCTGGTTGGTTTTACAAGAGCTTTTTTGGCATCATAGTCCTCACCTCCATATTTACCATTCATTTGGTACATGATGTTTTACATTCATGTGTTGTAGACATTCATGTCATTTTATATATGTAGATCAGTTTTCATTAAAATGGAGTCAAGGTATGATTTTGTTGGTCTCTGTATAAGGACCAGACGTTAAAATAATACATAATCTTGAAATAAATGGATAATTCACATTGAGTATCTTTTCACATTTAGAGTTTTAGAGTATTAGGCAACAAATACTAAATATCAACTTGAATATTACAAGAATACACTACTACTCAGTATCCATTTTTTCATGAAATAAAAAATAAACGCGTCTAGTTCCATGTTTTTTACAACATGACTTTTCCTTGATCTCATCCTTGACAATTATTAATCTTCATTTCCTGTGGAAATATTTCAAAAACGTGGGATGAGAAAGAAAAACTCAGAAATAAATATTAAATAAGGAATGAAACCCTTATAAAATCAATAAATACATAAAAAATGAAACCATACTTTTTAATCAAAACATAACTTATGAAATCATAAGATTTATGAACAATACATAAAAATCATAAAACATAAAGGTATGTTATGGAATACATAAAATACTTACCTTTTAGCTATACCAACTACATAGGGATTAATGTTGGAATACCCATCAGAATATATTACCTAAATCACTTAGGAGAAACATTAACGTTTACCTATGCCACATTACCCAATACATTGAAGATCTATCTCGGGCTCACCCATCAAGGGTTTATCACGAATCCACCCGTATATGTAAATAATTCACAAGAATCATAACATATTCCTAACACATAAAAAAATAATATTGAAAATATAAAATTTAAATATTTCAACCACAACATATCATTTCAATATATAGACATAATCAATGCTTTATCAAATCATTTTCCAAATCATTTAAAAAATTTAATAACGATAATTTTGAATCAACGTGTCCCATAAATCATAGAAACATTTGAATAAACTATAATTTGAAAAATATAATGTCCATTTAAATATATCCTTAAACCCATTTTTAAAATATGGACATTAATGATAAATATTTAGATGAATAAACCGTTAAAACATTTAAAATGATATTTTAGTTAAAGATTTTAATGAAAAAATAAGATAAGCATGAATAAAAATAATTGATGAATAAAATTGAATCAGAACATTATACTATCATGAGAATAAATGGATTCATGATATAATATTCCAACGGATAGTATATAATCCATATAAGAGTAAATTGGTGCATAACAACAATGAAGTCTCAATAGAATGTAAATAGAGATGAAATCACTTATAAAAAATGTGTCTTTAGATTTAGGATAAAACAATTACACAATAATATGTGAAAAATTTAAATACACCAAATAAGATTGGATATTCAGTGTAAATCAATCAGAGAACATTCACAAATAATTTTCGAAAAAAAACTCTAATGAATTGGATGTTTAACTCAGTGAATGTAAATTGAGTTAAAATTACTCATATCAAGTATATATCGATGACTTGGGAATTTATCAATGGATTAATTATTTGAATTAGAAGTATATAAACAAAAAGGGGTGTGAAAATTACAAAAATAAGTAAATAAATAGTTATTTTACACATAGTCTTGGAGTAAAATAATCAAGGAAGTATGTGTATAGCCCAATGAGTGTAAATTGAAATTTGAAATTCCAATACCAATTAGGTAAATTAGGAAACATAAAACCCATGAATGATGGGTAACAAAATGAAGATGTAAATACCCATTAAATGAATTATATTACACCCAAAAAACTTTTAGAGGATGTACATACACAACAAAAATGGAAATAGTGGCTAATATAGAATGAATCTCATGTGAATAAGAAGATTATTTAAAACCCTTACCACGTTGTAATCAATCGAATCGAAAGAACAAAAGATAATAACTACCAAATAAATAAAACAATACAATGAATATAAATAGAATCATGATAGTATATATCAAATGGTAGTTCAAAATACACCATATGAAATAAATATGTGGTGAACAATGGATATCTCATGGAATTAAAACTGAGATAAGAAACCACTTACCTCATGTCTAACATGACATATTTTTCCTTGTTCGTCCGGAATAATAAAATTAAGTTAATTTATACTTAATTAAGAACCTTTTTCTTGTTTATTAATTCTTTCATATCACTTATTACCATGATATAAACATTATGTAGCCATTTATGTTAATAATGGTTGTTTCGTCGATATAAGGTACTTGAGTAAAAAATGAACACCTTATAATTACATTTTTACTTGTGGTCAAGAGTCCGATATATTCAGAATTATAATCATGATTTATATATAATATATATATTATATATCAACTATATATATGTATTTATAATATTACTTAGCAGTTATAGGTAAGAAATTAAATGCACTGTTCATTGAAATGGTAATCCATATGAATGCATGAACGCTAATTTCATTTCTATTTCATATTTTATAGAATGAAAACATAATAATACATAGGTAAATTATAATTTATTTATAATATTTTATATAATTTCATTAACACCATCCGTTATACGTCCCACATATGGCATGATCGAGTCATATCACCTTGTGAGGCCGGTAGTCTTCACATCCTCAAATGAAATTATTGCATGAACCCATAATAGATACCATAAAGGAATAAATTAAATTAAAAAATATAGAATCATGAAGAAAATATAAACATACAATTAATATCATATATAAATACAATGTCATCATAATGGCCATCAGGATAGGCGGTAGGAGAGATTCGAACAATCAAAATTTCATGAGGTAATTGTTCGTTGTCCATAGAAACTGTATGTTCTTTACCAATTACAATGGCTATGAGTTAAATATCATTTAAAATAAGATTATTATTATATTATTTTTTAGTATAACTCATTATTGTGTAAAAATTATGATTTCAAAGAAACCCATTGTTGTATATTAGGTATTCCCTCGAACATAACATCCCCTTTAAAGTAAAATAATTAATTAATTTACAAATATTAATAAATATGAAAAATGTCTTATTCTTTATTTTCCCGGGGTGTTTCATCCTTCCCCCTTTTTTGTAATGATGTCCTTTTAATTTTAAAATTGGGCTCAAGAACATCATTGAAATTCCTATATCATAAACAGAGTGAATAAATCTATCACCTTAAACTAAAGGAATACAAGTCCAATTGTCACACTAGACAACAAATACTAAGATTCCATAAAAACATGGATATGGAGGAGAAAGAAAACCATAATTTTGTAATGGAGAGTTATAGAATTCAAGATTTGGAGAATGTCAACCCCCAGAAATTCACAAACATGAGATGGGTTAAACTGTCATTGATTCCCCGATAGTAAAAGTTAACAGACAATGTTTTTGTTTTATGTTACTTTTTATAATGTTGAGAATTTTATTTATGAGAATAAAAATATAAGGAAACAGATTTATTTTTCTTGGTGACTTTCATCCTTTACTACCACACACTGGGTTTTCCTTGAAACGATGAGTCTTCATGATGACTTGTGCACATTGAATGCACTAAAAGAAACTTTTATAGAATCAAATAATCCAAAAAAGATGAACCATATTTTTCCAAAAACAAAAACCATATCAAAAACCAAAACCAAAATGGATAGTAAAATACTAGATAATCCCTAAAAGAAAAATCATTTACAATAATAAAAAATATTGTTAATATCCCAAATTTTTCAAACAACAACCAAATTCAAAACAAAGGCCAATCAATAAACAAATTTATATAAAATTATTCAAAGAAATTAATACTAATATTGAATCCCAAATATCATAAGGATTTAATCACATTGTTTTCAAATGAAAAATCTTAACATTTATCTCTGAATAACATTAGTTACTCTAAAAGTCTCATATTGAAAAGTAATTAACCTAATCTCATATTCTCCATGATAGGTTAATAATTTATGTATATAACCCAAAATAATATTATTCATGATCAATAAAATCATCCAAATTAAATTAATTAGTCATACTAACTCAGGACATCATGTAGTTCAAGGGTAGGCGATAAATCTCAATCACACTTTTGTTGTGGGTTTGATTCTAGTAGCTTTGTCCGATGCGAAGGTTTTTCACGCGGACTGCATGATTTACTTTTTCAAACACTATATAGTTTTAAATAATTCTCAAAAAAGAGATAAATACATAAAAAATAACCATAACATATTGTAACCACAAAGGGTATATAATAACATATTTTGTGTGTCCCAAGATGTATAAACTTGTAATTTCCCCAAATTCAAGGATCATATATACCCAAATGATTATATATAACTATATCTACAAATAATATATAATCATTACTTGAATAAAATTTTCATATATCTATCCCTAGGGATACACATACAACAAAAAGTCAACTTATGTAATCCCCTAATCAAAAGATCCTTAATAATTTTAAGCATTTCACCATCCTAAAATATACCATAACACTTGAATCCCTTATATGTTGACTTCTTACTCATTCAATGTGCATCATGATCCATTAACCATTTCATTCCAAATTATTCTAAAATACATATTTCCTACAAAAAAATCATGAACCATATCCTAAAATTCAATAATGTTTAAGCATCATTTATGAAATAATCCATACCATTCATTGGGCATTGTCAGTTTCCTCATCCTCAATTAGAATGGAATTAGGTATTGGTAAAAATTTATTTTTATGGGCCGGGTGATCCCATTTCTGATCCTTCTTCACAGGACTTCTTTTTATATACTGACTATGCACACCACATTTAAAACATTCAATTAATCCATCAGAAAGATCATATTTCCCTTTACTAAAGTCAAATGTATGGTTCCTTTTTCCATAGTATGTGAATGATTTATGACTTTCACTTCCAAATTTATAGAATCTTTCTTTCCTATTGAAACATTTTTTGATGTATTTCTTACCACATCCTTGACTCATATGTTTTTGAATATACATACCTTTATTATTATTACCTGAAAATCCATGGGGATTTGTTTCTCTGATATATGATGCCTTATAAAAATCACCAAGGTTGAAGTGGTACATTATGACTTCAGAATGTTGGTTGAGAATAACAACAAGGATTCTCATTACAGCCCCCATTTAATTCAGTTTCTTAATCTAAAAACCATCACAGTTTACTTCACATCTAGTGTTACTTTGATGCCTGCTAGATCCATCCATTTAATAAAACCAAAATGGTATGTATAAGTAAATTAGTAAGATCATCATATAATATCATATGAGTAATGTTAAATACTAAGATATACTTATTCATTTTGTTTTAAAATCATTCACTTTTTCTAAAATAACTATGACTCTTTCTGAAATCCTAACCATTATTGTAATGTAACTTATGCTTTACGAAAACCCTAACCACTATTGTTATCAAAACTGACTTCTGATACCAATTATAAGGACATGGCCATAAAACATTACATAATCTTGAAATAAATAGATAATTCACATTGAGGATCTTTTGAGGTTTAGAATTTTAGTGAATTACGCCATTACTATTTCACATCAACTTGAATATTAAAAGTAGACACTACTAATTAGTATCCATTTTTTCATAAAAAAAATATTCTTGTCAAGTTCCATGTTTTAGACATCATGACTTTTCCTTGATCTCATATGAGACCCTTATTCGTCTTCAATTCCAATGGAAAACATTTCAAAAACATCGAATGACAGTGAAAATATTAGTACTGGATATAAAATAAGGAAAGAAAACATTATCCCATCAATAAATTCAAAACAATGAAACAATAATTTTCAATCATAACATACCTTATGTAATAATAAGATTTATGAATAACATATAGAAATCATAAATCATAAAGTTAACTTATGGAATACATAAAATACATACATTGTATTTATCACATCTACGTATGGAGTTATGTTGGAATACTAATCATAATATATTCAGTAAATCTCGAAGGAGAAACATTTATGTTTACCTCTATCATGTTACCCAATGCATTAGAGAGATTTCTCAGGCTCACCCGCCTTAGGTTTATCAAAGAACCACCCATATACGTAAAAAATCCAGAAGAACCATAACACATTCATAACAATAAAAATAAAATAAAAATTAAATATGACATTTCTCCCTTTCATTCACAACATTTCATTTCACGATATAGACATAATCAATGGTTTATCAAACCATTTTAAAAACCATTTAAAACATTTAATAATGATATTTTTGATTTAAAGTGTCCCAAAAAACATTGACACATTTAAATAAATTATCCTTGGAAAAAATAAATTTCCGTATAAAAAATCAATAATTTTTTTAAAACATGAACATTATTGATAATGTTTTAGAAGAATAAATCTTTAAAACATTTAAAATTATATTTTGTTTAAAGAGTTCATAACAAAATGAGAGACTCTTGAATATAAATAATTGACGACTAACATTTAATCAGAAAATTATAATATCATGAGACAAAAGGGATTCATGATATAATATGCCAAAGGATAGTATATTCTCCATATTAGAGGGAATTGGTGCATAACAACAATAAATGCTCAATGGAATGTAAATTGCGACGAAATCTCGTAGAATAATAGTATCCTTATATTTAAGATTAATCAATTACATAATAATATGTGAAGAATATTAATACACACAATATTAGGGGAAATTCAGTTTATATCTATCACATAACATTCACACGTATTTTTTTTGTAAAAACTACACCACTGACTTGGATGTTTAACTCAATGAATGCAAATTGAGTTAAAATTACTATTATCGAGTTCATATCGGTGACATGAGAATTTATCAATGGATTGATTAGGTGTATCAGATTTATATACACATAAATTGGTGTTGAAATTACTACATAAGTAAATAAATAGTGATTTTACACATAATATTTGAGTTAAATAATTATTGATGTATGGGTAACTCCCAATGACTAGAAATTTAAATTTGAAATTCCCTTATAGATTTGGTAACATAAAAAACATACACCCCATTAATGAAATATCATACAATGAAGATATAAATACCCATAAATTAAATTATATTACATCAAAAATACATTCATTGGGTGTACATACATCATATAAATGGAAATAGTGGCTAATATATGATAAATATAACTGGAATAAAATGGGAGATTAAAAACCC
Source organism: Viscum album (assembly GCA_963277665.1). Classification (NCBI taxonomy): domain Eukaryota; kingdom Viridiplantae; phylum Streptophyta; class Magnoliopsida; order Santalales; family Viscaceae; genus Viscum; species Viscum album. The sequence goes on along the minus strand of OY728165.1, from coordinate 1,577,686,329 downwards.
TTAGTATTTTGTAATCAATCGAGTCATATGATCTAAAGTTAAAAAACTAAAAATGAATCCCATAATACAGTGAATATAAATAGAATCATGATAATATATATCAAATCATATTACAGAATACACCACATGCAATAAATAAGTGGCGAACAATGGAATTCTCATGGATTTAAAAGTGAGATCAGAAACCCCTTACCTCGTGCCCGACTTGAGTTGTTTTTTATTTTTTTCATAATGAGTAATAAAGTTAAGTTAATTTATAATTGATTAATAACATTTCTCAATTTTATTATTAATTTTATATCACTTATTTCCATGTTATCATCATTATGTAATCATTTAAGTTAATAATGGTCATTTTGTCGATATTTGGTACTTGAGTAAAAAATGAACACCTTATAATTACAAGTTGTCCATGTCATTAAGAGAAAATTTTCTCTTGAATGATATTAATGATTTAAATATTATTTATATCATATATATCCATTATATATATGAACTTATAATATTAAATAACATTTTGATGTAAGAAATGAAATGTACCGTTCATGGATATGGTAAGACGTAGGTAAACATGAACGCTACATTTATTTCAATTTCATATTTATTGTATTGAAAACATAATGATACATAGGTATATAAGATATAATGTATAATATAATATAATATTTAATTTTCCTAACTCGATCATTTATACATCCCGCATATGGAATGAATGGGTCTAATCACTTTAAGGGGGTGGTAGTCTGCACTTTCTCAAATTAAATTATCGTGTATTCCCAGAATGGAAACCATAAAGGTATGATATGAATGAAAAAATGCAGAATAATAAATACAAAGAAAACATAATATATATATATATATATGATATATAAATATAGTTTCATCATAATGGCCACCATGAGAGGTGGTAGGAGATATTAGAACAATCATCGTTTCGTGAGGCAGTAGTTCACCGTCCAAAGAAAAAGTACATTATTTAGCCATTACAAGAAGGTGTGTGTAAGTGTAGTTAGAATCCTTCTCATTACCTCAACATTGTATATTTAGGATACTGGTGTTATTACAAAATAAATGAATAATAATTTTTCATGGGGTTGAAGGTGTAAAATAAGACAAATGTATTAAGAGAAGATGTTACCTTTAAATTGGGTAAATCCCATTGGATTGAACCCAAATGATTACTTGAAGTGCCATATGCCTAAGGTAAGGCTACTAGGTTAAAGAGAGGGATGTTGAGAGCTTATTGGGGAAGGGTTTGGATGATCCAAGGGGCATTAGAGGGGTGTAAAATGGGTTATAATGGGTACCCTTTTATAAGGGGAGGAGGGTCTCTTTAGGAATGTGTGAAAATATGATTTTATTACATAATGATTTTAGGTTTCTAAAGATACAAAACTCATTAAAGTCAACAATAATATGACTCATGGTCTATTAAAATTATCCCATTAAAATTGGATTGGTTTGGGTTATTTTTTTAATCTTCATAATCTAATATATTTAAATCATATATTAATGATTTAAACACTTCATCAATATTTTGTTATAAATAATTTTATTTATATGATGTTTAATAATTATAATAAAAATACCATGATATATTAAATCATTTTTTCTTTCCAAATAATATTTATAGTCGAAATGATAACTTATATAACCCCATGTAAAAATAGATTTACTAAAAGATATTTTTTTGTCATTTTTTCCTTTACATTATGTCACTTAAAATAAAGTGTCTTCATCACTCTTAAAGGGCTCCATGGTGTTCCACAATTGGACCAAGGATTCCCATGGTCGGCCATGACTCATCCAATAGTGTTACAATTAGTGTTAAGGTAATTTACTATTATTATAATATTCATTATACATTGAATTACCCTATTTACCTTTAATCACTTTAAATAAAAGTTAAATGATACTATTCTCTTAAAATTATTTTAATATTATTGTAAAAAAATTTCCATAATAATAACATCAGTGTATGTAGGATTTTCGATATTAAATTCATAGATGCTGTAAATATCATTTAAATGAAAAATTCATATTTTTAACAATTACATAGCGGTTTCACTATTCATAAAATTGATGTTTTTCATAATAATACCAAAACATCAGCCTATGATATCTCTGATAATCTGAATTAAAAAACAATTTCCACTTTACCAAATTCAAAATATATATATTGGATTAATTTTTTAACAATCAATTAATGTTGTCAAAATAAAGAAGCGTGTTTTTAGGAAATAAGAACTATCAAAAGACTGACAGTTATTTTTTCCCAATTTCAATGTGAAATTTTTTCCAATGACCCACATTCGATTAAATGGAAAAAATATAATATAATTACTAATTAAAACCAATTAAAAATATAACCTATCCATATAAATAAATTTAATTAAATGTTATATTTGAATATTAATACAATAATTTTCACAATTTCTGAAAAATTGAATTTTATCATTAAAATACCAAAAATTTACGCAAAGTAAATTTTCATGTCTCAATTATAATGTAATTTTTTATTTTATAGAATAGTTCATATAAGTGTTATAAAAACTATATTTAATAAGGGTTCTCTATGAAAAGGCTGTAAATCGACATTTTAATGAATATTAGAGTATTTATATTTAAATCAGATTCCTTTTAATTTTATCATCTGAAATTTTTTGGATAAATGTAAAAATATTTAACAAACATGTATAATATTTTGTAGTTAGATTTATTCATTCCCTTCATTACAACATCTTGTCGTTAACTATCATTTAAAATAATATAATTATTATATTAATTTTCAGAACAACTCAACATTGTGTGCAATGTATGATTTTATGAAAACTCATTATTGTTTATCGCATACTCCATCAAACATAGAATCCTTGATAATGTATAATTATTAATTATTTTACATATATTAATAAATATGAAAATGTCATATTATTTATTTAAATGGGATTTTTTACTCTGTCTTATCTATATCATTTGAATGTGTTCTCTTATAGTGTAATGAACTACATATGCTTGTTTACAATACGCTTGGTGATAGTCTCCACACTGAATGCTATTAGAGGAGGGAATCAAGTGTCACTATTTAGTTAGTCCTGTTTATATCCTTGTAGTTCTATATATTCGGGGGTATGTTATTCATAATAGAGATGTATCAGTTCTCTAGTTGATGGATGTGATGGAGTTTGGAGATAGGAATAGGTGATGTTGCATGGTATGGTAGGAAAAAATGTTCGTTGACATCGGCAAGTGCTATTAAAATAAGATATTGATCAAGACATATGTATTTAGGTCCCCATTTAATCTGATGTGCAATCATATATGCTTATATAGACTAATAAACTTGTTGATACTAGTTGCATGGAAGTAACCTAGGAATGTATAATGCTTCATTCATACATTCCCCAGTATCTGAATGGGTATAAATTTGGATAAATTAACCTAAAAAAATAAAATAAAACATTTATTTAATGTTATTCTCTTAATTATTACAGGTTTAGGATATTTATGTTTTTCTTCATTTATAGGCATAGTTCATGGTCATCATCCTGGTATGTTTTTCATATAATATATTCATAAGGTTGTTCTGGTAGATCTTAACAGACTGGACGATGACAATGACGGATCATAGAGTATTACACTATAAGAGTTTCAAAACCTGAATCTGAAGAGGAATGTGTGAATCATTTTATATATATTTATAGAATAATTCTTTCAGAATATTGATACAAACTTTACTTTTGTCCATCCATATAAAGATCATTATGTATTGTTGGATATCACAATTCTTTGTGGCGTAGTGAGACGGAGGTGGTTCTTGATTATCAGATATCCAATGTATTTTGAAATATCATAGGAGAAGTTATGAGACCAATTCAAAGATGAGTTTATTTAATTGACCATTAATGTGGGAATTCTAAAAATGATAAATACCCATTATTAGTGGAGATAAAATGTTAATTAGTTGGGGATCCAATTTTGGGACCATCTGTGATATTCACCAATCATGATTCCATATGAGGATGATATGTCATGTCATTTTGATGTGGATTAACATCCACAGATCTAGATCTAGGTCACCCAATTTATACTAAAGATTTATCATGAGGTGGTAGAGAGAGAACATGTTATCAAATGAATATTATCTAGAACCTGGTCATCTTGAGAGGGTAGTTATAATGATTCTTCAAAAAGTAGTGTTGTCATCCAAGGATCCCTATTGTCAGGATAGAAGATCTTCTGATCGACCAGTGTATGTCTCAACCCTTGAGGTCTTGTTTTTATATGTGTTTTGGCCCTCAAGACATTGGAATGTAATCATATATAGGTTTTTCTTATGGATGATGACGTCATAAGTGGCTAAGAGTTCTTAACCTTTCTGAGTAGTCATCATGAAACAATATTTTCACTTAAGGCACTGCTACCGGGGTAATTCCATCCAAGGTAACAGCAGTAGGTTTCTCAAATTTTTTATATGCATAAAATAAATGTTGTTGGTAGGGAACATCACACTGAATATCCCTATCATCAAAGAGAAATATATTCCATGAAGGTGGTCTTCATCATGGTCATAGAGGTCATGGAGCAAGTCATGGAAAAAAAATTCTATAGTGTTGTCAAATCCTAGAAATGTAGTCATTGTCCAAGGTACACTTTTCATGATTGGCACATGGGTTCATTACTTGATTTATATTGTGGTGAGACACTCCTTCATGTCACCTACCCATGTTAATTATTTGGGACATGATGCAGAGAGTCTTTTAGTTCCCTTAGTGTTGACAATGCTTGTTTTAGGTTGTGAAGAACTATTTGATGTATGTTGATACTGTGAGAAATTCTTTAGAAATCATTTCCTATATGGAGATTTCATATATCTACCAATCTGACCATATTACATCATTCTTATCATGTATTTGTTGCCTTTGTTTAAGGATATCATAGATTTCCCCCGGAGTTAACTATCATTGTTAGATGCAGATAGAGATATATTATGGTTTGTTGCACAATGAGACAATCAGATTGGATAGAGGCATCATACATCCTTTTCATCCTTGATGGGCAAGCTTATAAATAATTCATTGGAAGTCCATTAGTTGTTATTTCAAATAGTTACATATGTGTACCCTGATTTATTAGTAGAAGAGGTTGTAGAGTTTCTCCTCGATAAGAGATCAATTTCATGATCAAACGACATCCATGAGTGTATCATCCCTCACTAAATCGATATAGTATGGAAAAATTATAGTTACGAGAACTACATATATAGATGGATGGACTATATAGGTTTTATTTGGTTTGGTTTAGTGTGTTACCGTGTGGTGTACAACTATTGTTCTTAAATAAGGACAATAATATTTTGTGGTTTTCTACCCATTATTGTTAATTGAATAAACTAACAATGAATAAAAAATATCATGTTCCATCGATTGATTATTAATACGATAATCAAAAGTGTGAATGTTGTTTCGTGAAGATTAATTTATAATCAGGAAAAAATCGAATGATTCATAGGGATAGGGATATCTCAAATATTTGTTTTTTATTTCATTGACATAATTTTTTTTGTGATGTCATTGTGTTTCATGAATTCCATATATGTTTTCACTATTTAAAAAAAATTATGATCCATGAGATCCATGGAATGTTCATGTATGTTTTTATCAATGACATCCTCTTGTACTTCACCTATGATGAGGAGCATGCAAATCATACCTATACCATTTTGGTATTTCATTTCCATGAGCAGTTGTTTGGGATGTTTTTGATGTGTGTGTTTTGGGTTCCAGGTTCCTTGTTCAAGGGAATGTTGTATCCCATAATAGAGTTAAACGTATACATGAATGATATAATCAATTATTAGATAGGATTCCTTAAATATAGCAGAATAGGTGATATTTTTCCTTGGTATTGATGGCTATTACCATAGGTTCACAAAAAATTTATATTTGTGATTGACTCATGTAATAGCATTGACTTGAAATGATCATGTGTTCATGAAGACTGATTGGTGTTAGAAAACATTTTAATTTAATTGGAGAAGTTGTTTGGTGATCTAATTACTTATATAAAAATTAAAAGATATTAGTTTGATGTTTAATATGATACATTATGTTTAGTTTAGGGATGTGTTTTGAGGTATGATAGGTTTGTCTTTTCATACAGGTATGAGAAGTTATTTCCACAAGAGATTATCTATTCCTCACAAGATATTTAGTTGGTGGTAGAGTTTTTACCTTCAATTTTTGGAGTCATCACCACATCATAAATAATTTTCTATCTACACTAATAAAATTATCAAAAGGTATGTTTTATCCTAAATACACATCAACTTGCATTAATGTCAGCTGTATGAGTACCTACATCATTATAGATTTCATATTTCTAAATACACCATGAAAGAGGAATTTCATAGGCTATGTGCTGAGTAATAAGTTTCACTTTAATTTAGTGCATGAATCAAATGATTCATAGAGGGTTATGGATGAAATTTCATCATTACAACCACATATTAGAGTGGTTGGGGGAGGGGTTTCCATTTTCATTTGATGGTGTAGTGACCTATGGTGAAATAATATTTGGTAACCAATTTGTGGATGTTGTTGTGGATGTATGGATAGATGTATTATTTTGTGGAAGTCCAAAAATGGTATTTCTGAAGACTGAAAATACCCAATGATGTTTCAAGGATGGCTTTTCATTCCATTAATAATTCATTAAATGATTCTGAAATTGTTATATAGATCATATTTTGTGTTATAACCTCGAATGAAAATTATATAAAAATAATTAAGAGAGTCATTTCTGTGTAATAGGTTAAATAATTCAGTTGTAGAGTTTGTGTGTTCATATTTTTTCTCCCATAAGTTGAAGGTTGATAACCGTATTCCTAGTAGTTTTTTCTAGCTAGATGATTTTATTCATTGAACGTGGGAGGAAAAATCCATTAACTATTTATTGGTATAACATAATATAATGTAGTTTATAATGATATATGGGTGTTAGATGATCATTTTATGAAATCATACCACATTATAAAAATGATGGAGTAAAGATCATGGGAGTTTTTGTGGAAGCATTATTTGGGGGAGTAAGTGAGACACGATAGATTATCGATAATGATCATTTCAAATAGAGATTCTTTATTTTTATTTTTGGTGTGGATACATATCCATCGTACTTTTGGTTCTCGATTATGTCTTAATGCTTCATTTAATTCATAGAATGATCTTCTAATAGATCTGTCTAACATGAATCCTGATGTCATGTTGTGTTCTTGAGTCCTGGATTTTGGAGGTTCATGGAAGAGGAAACTTCCCTTGGTAGAGTTCATGTAAATTAATATTCATCACTCCACCATTTAGTTTTCTCTATCTGAAGAAGTTTATATCCAACATGTCATTCTATATTATGTTGGAATGATTTTACAGAGTCCACATTTAACGATCTTAAACTGGTAAAGAATATAGAATATATGGAAAAAGTTGTTAGAGAGATGATGAATGTTGAAAAAGAACATCATGATTCCTATATCGATCATTGTAAGAGTCCTATGATGTTCCATGATGGTGATTATTTTTTCCTAATGGGGAATATACATTATGGAAACATATTAATGGTAATGGGAGTAACATATCTCCATGGAATATTGGTCATCTTAATGTGTTACCTCATGTAGGAGTTAGAGTGTATTAGATATAACTTCTCAAATAGATGATCTAGATACATGATTTTTATCACTTTTTAAAAAAATTTAATTATCTTCATGAAGAATATCATGTCATAATTTTGGGTGAGAATGATGAGGAAAATGATATGATATTCAAGGAGTTCTTTATATAGATATTGGAACACCAATAGAAGGTGTTGCACATGCATGCTATGGCCTTGGTTAGTGTCTAGTCACAACACGGTGTTGTGCAAGAGAGTTCCAAGGAAAATGATTCATAGTTTATTCCATAGTACCCTAAGATATTTTATGTCTATATCTACTCATTTTATTTTATTATTATTTTGGTTCTATAACATCTTATTGTTTATGAGATAGATTCCTATTGTTCATTATCATGGATTACTCTTTTTTGAAAGGTATCACCCTAAAAAGAGTTTCAGAATCTGGTTATGGTTGTTTTTAAGTTTCCATTATTCTATTAATTATGTGTGTGATCTTATATGGGGGAATCAACATTGAGGTATATATTAGGGGGTGTTGTTTTAGATGATCACTTTTCTATTTAATCTCTAGGATTGTTTTAAATTATCGAGGATGAAATTGTTTCGATATACAACTAATGTAAGGTCACATATACATTTGGAAGGATACATTGATCATATTAGGTAACCAAGGTACTTGGAGTATTCAAGGAGAAATTCAAGAGTAGTTCTGCATCTAAAATCTAGAAGTGGAGAGATTTCACATCGTGTAAACATTTACAAAATGTGAATGTTGGATTCCTAACTTGTGCTGATCATATTATTTTGTGTAATAAATTACGGTTAAAATAAAAAAGGGAGACCAATTTTTTATATTAAACCTTCTACTAAATATTAAACAATGTGAATTGGGATTGCCCATCATGTAAATCCACAATGATGTACATATTCTAAAGATACAGTGTGGAGGGTTTCTGAACCCATATGGACTACAACTCATCCCTCTTATTCCAAGAAACCGAGTAGCCACATAATTGATGTTTTGAGAATTTATATTTACATTATTGATATCATGATTCCCTAAATAGATCTAAATTTAATAAAAGGAATATTCTATCCTTTATCATGATGTATCACTGATCTATTTTCTCCTATTCCTTTTTGTCTATATGATGGGGCATGATATCAATATTTGTAATGGAGTTTTGTTGGTTATTTATTGTTGTTTTGGTGCATATTCCCCATGTGGATTCAATTCAAATAGTAGAAGAAATCAAGATCTATTGTATTTTTTTATACTAAAATGAATAATGTTGACACACATTTTAGTTAGGGTCTTAATTCATTCTCTCTTGATTATGTTTGGTTGTAAATTGATCATTATTTATACCCTTGGATATCAATGAAATTAACATAAATATTAATTAAACATGATCAAAAATTATTATCAATATCATGGGGATGTTTAAATTTTTTACAATTATACATGATTGCCTCATGTTTTGGAAGACAGTGTGATAACATTGAAATTCATGTTATAGTTGGATTAGTTTGTGGAGTTGTTAAATAATTTAGTGAAATAATTAATTTAAATTTTATATTTTAATTATATAAGATAATCATTCTATAATGATTCACGAATGTTTAAATTAATTTAAGTACCATGTTTGATTTCAGTTGGATGAAGATGTCAATAATGTTTATTCATGCTGGTAAAATTTTTTATGGCATGTTAAATTAACAGTTTAATTATTTTGTAAAATTTTGAGCTAGATTAATCTATGGGATTCATGTAGATAGAACAATAATCATCGAATCAGTTAATTTAATATATAATATGAATGAGGTTTATGACAAATGATAATGCCATTTTAGGGACTACGTTACCCGTTTTCTTCTAAAGGATGAGTTCTTTGTTCTTGGTATCCATGAGGGATCGATGTGTATAACATAAAAATGCCATGTTTTATGTACTAGATCATGATTTCTATGTTTTTTTCCTTCTGTATAAGATTTTATTTGGATATTATCCTTGTTATGTGGGCAGAGGAGGCTCAGATGTTATGTGCGCCGAGGATGGTTGAGTTTAGAGGGCATCTGTGGTATAAGGGGAGGGGATGCCCAATTAATATGGCAAGATTAGATTCTTGTGATAGAGGAATTCATTAGGATATGCATGTGGGTGATGATGAGGATGCCAGATATGAAATTATTTTTTGAATATTGGATTACCCTTTGATTTGAAATTTTAATACTTGATTGAGTTTTTTATTTTCCTAAAATAGTTGTTTCTTTTTATCTTCATCATGTACCCCATATCATAATTCAGATTGATTTTCATGGTTTTATACCTGGAGTTTTATCGTAGGATGTGTTTTATAGAGTACCTGATAATAAATAATGTATTATTTTAAAAAAATGAATGAATTTTCATCCCATGGTGTTAGAGAATGGTGGGATTCAAAGATGAGGTTATAATTTTGAGAAGACTTTGAGTTAGTTTTCTTGTGAATGGATGGAATAAAGAATTGTTGGGATGCTAATATAATGTAATGTGAAAAAGGCTAATGGATAATAATTTTTTAATGAATTAATTAAAATATTGTGTAACTGATGAAATAGAATAAAATGACTTGATGTTGTTATTCAAATGGTTATTTTCTTATAAGATATCTGGTCATAGATGTGGTGGTTGAGGGTCTCATAAATGTTATCTCTATTTGATTATAACACTAGGTTATTCCCATAGCGAGGTTTTGAAATATATTCTACCAAGTATATTTTTTTTATACTCTGCTCCAACATATCCATTTGGGGAACTAACAAAACATTGTTCTGATCCATGGGGGTGTTTTCCCCGTCATCCTTGTGGGACGATAGGTCGATGCCTACCCCCTTTATCCTCACACTATTCTCTTGGCAGTTACATGTGCAGGTATTCATGGTCATCAATTTTTCACATATATTTCATGTAGATTGATATGTTGTATTGAGGTTATTTCACCTACGTATTTTCTATATATAGTTTATTATAGACTACAATATGTATAACTTGTATGGGGTTTGATGACTTGAGGATACTTCCTCACTACATGGGTTGTGATGGCATGTGGTATTGTTACCGATGTATGATACATCTTATATGGGCTATGGTTGATCGCATATACTACCTAATTACATTTAATTACATAGATGTTGTTTTTTATTACATGGGGTGCATGTATTTTCACATCGCCCAGGTGTCTTTGGGGGAGGCTTTTTGGAGAGAGGTGCACATGATGTGCGCTGTTGTACCAGAGTTGATAAACTTGTGGGGGAATTGGTAGGGGTTCCCCAACTTTTCATTTTTATATTATATTATATTGTATGTGATTCGTGATGATAGTATCCATGAAGAGGTTCAGAACATTGCATACCTATTTAGGTTGTATATTTGTTTCCTATGTCATTCATTGTACATTAGAATACATAATTAATATTTATCATGAGTGGCACTTGGGAGTATCCGTTTGAGTATTCTATTATACTCACCCTATGAATATGTGAATAAATTATTTTAGGTTACTGGGATCATGTTGATGACCAGGATGGTTTCAGCTAGCTAGGGGGGTTTATATGAGGAGTTTGGGAATTGAAGTCTATTTTTTACCTTTATTATGGAACTTTTTTTTTCTTTCAGTTATAGTAAGTCATTCATGTTATTATATATGTGAACATTAGTTTTCATTTATAATTAAGTGTAAGTTATATTTTGTAGGTATGTGGCTTATCTCTCAGTTTTTCTTGTTTTCTATTAGAGGGTATCTCTTCACAACATCGTGTTTGCTATACCTATATGTTGGACAGAAAACAAGGCCAACTAGAGGAGGTACTCATGTGTCAGTATTTATATTCCCCATTGACAATATTAATAGGTTTAAACCTTGTGGGTATATAGGTGGGGGTGGGGTGACATATTTGTAGATTAAAATGGTTTCATTAATATTAATGTAATTAATATTTTATCTAAATATTTTTTAAAATTTTAATATTTTCTAAAACATATATTTTCCACAATTCCCACAATATATTAATATTTATATTTTTTTGAAATAATATCATAGAAATAAATACATAAATATTTCGTAAATACTATTTAATTCAATTCATAAATATAAGATAATTAACATTTAATTGAAATTTAAAATATAATTATATTCTTTTATAAAATTTTCCTTTTTAATCATTATGTATTTCTAATATTATTTATAAAAAATATAAAATATGATTAATTTCATCATATAATATTATATATATACATATCATATGTGTTATGAAGATGATCTCATTATGTTTTGTATTATAATTTAATAATGCATCTTATCAACTTCTTTATTGTGTGTGAGTAAATATTACACATTAATATTTATTTAATGAAAATATATAAATATATATAGTAATATATTGGGATGTTCTATATGTCCATAACACTTATCTGGAACTAAATATATGAAATCATAATTGATAACTCATTTTAGAACACATAGGATATCAATACAATATGGCAGGACAAAAGCCATAATTTTTATATGACTGAATATTCGAGTAATATTTCAAATAGATATTATGATAATTTAACGAAATTATAGTAAATAATTTGAAAATATATCAATTTATTTATATATTAAAAGTTTCAACAGTTATTCCTACATGAATATTCATATCAACCAAACATATTTTTTCTAGGACTGAATTGATCAATCCATGCAACATATAGAAAATGAAAAATAATAATCTCCATTTACCAACCCCAATATATTATTTGGGAATATATTATAATAATTAATCACACCAATTTGGACTAAGGATCTGTTCATTTTTTTCTTAGGCTTAATGTAACTTTGAACTCACCCTAGGTATCATGGAACCATTTGCATTTCCTTAGTCATCATGTAAAAATACTTATTTCTATTATGCTTCATGTAAGGTTGAATATCACCCTTATGAGTAATTACACATTCACCCCATACTTATCATTAAATAAACCACTAATATAACCATCCACAATTATTTATGCATACACCTCATCCTCTACCATCATGATTCAAGGCATCCCATATATCCAATTCACCTTGGAATATAACTAATTATACAGTTCAAAACTCTATTATTTAACAATTCATTATATATTTTAATATTAATCATTTTTAGAATAAATAAAAAATAATCAATTTAGATAAACTAAAATAAGGCCACTATAATATTCTATAATATGCACACCCTTTGAGTGGACCTAGGTAATGGTTCAAATCATCACTATGGAAAGAGGGCCCCATGGACAATTTATTGTTGAAATATTGGGAAATAATCATTAATGTTCTTAACGAGGTAATGTAATTGGTAAAACGAAACATAAAAATATAATTAATACTATAAAATACAATTAAATTTCCAAAGACACGTCAATAGACCAAATTGAACAATAATATATGATGATATAACATGTATTAATTATCTTGAAGATATTGAAAATTAATGTTACCAAGGTAATAGATAAAAATATTATTTAATGGATGGATAATGAAGAACCATGATAAATGAGAGATGTTTTTATCAATCCAATTAAAAATTCAAAAAAGATAGCCAATGAGATCCAATAATAGAACAGTAGATCAAAATTCCATTATGGGAAGTCCAAGAATCTGATGATAACCATTCAAATTTTTCAATCATGAATTATGTTCGAATATGATAATTAAGTAAACATTAAATAAGATAATTAATAAAATTATAGTCCTTCCCTTAATTAATATTATAGGATAACCAATGAATTTATCTTCTATAATTCTATAGGATAGCTAGTGGATATGAAATAGCTCTATAGGTCTCCCTATATACCAGTAGGGATATTAATTAGTCTATTGGATTTTACATGGTATTTATTAATTCCAATTATATATAGACATTTTAAATTTATCCCCTTTTATCTTCTATAAATCCCTAACGTGATAATTTAATCATGTAAAATCACCGATTATAGAAATTTAATAGGATAAATGAATTCAAAATTTTCATTACATGTTTGGGGTTTTTACAAGATCCTCACCATACAACAACACAACCTATTGATATATTCATCATGGATCACATGGTTTGATTAGTACTAAATAAGATCCACTGCACCTAAAAATCTGACCCCTCCTCCAACATCACCTCCAGTATATTACTGATTCTCAACTAGACATGGACTAGATGAAAGATCATTCCATTAATATTCTTCATTTTATTTTCTACAATATAGATGAAATTCTTTCTCAAGGATTCACCATATTATATCCTAATGTGGTGAAAAATTATATAATGATAAGGGTATAGGTGATGGATCAACATAATTTGTACATGAAAAACAACATGAATCATTATATTGAATTATTGATGATTTTGTTGGTATTCCAGTAGTAAAATCATATACACTATATCAAATTACAATAATAACATGAGTGGGAAAATTCTCTAAATCTATATATAATACTATCTTAGTGATTTTTTTCTAGTTGGAAGACCATATCAACCAACATGATTTATATATTTTTCAACCAATGATGAATATATTGTTTTTCACTAATAGGAGTGTTAATAAATCATATATATCATCTACGATAGTATTTATACATAATATATGAATAACTCATTGTCATGTTATTTTCATCCACTTCCTTCTTCCCATATTATAGTGATCCAAAAAATAATCATATAATGATTCAAGTGGATCCAATAGGATTGAGGCTGGCTAAATTATTTTAGTGAACATTTTTTGTGGCATGTGTTCTTCCATCAAATATTTAAATTTCATATTAGGGATATCATCATAACTTCATGAACCAGAATGTTCTTATCAGATATCCCATTATTATGGTGTGTTAGGTTTTACTCACAATCATATATGAGCACAACACCTTATATATGGCCCCCCAATGTGTAATGAAAATTGGGGGACCCAGTATAAGACTATACTCTACAGAAAAAATATAAATCCAAATCATCTCCCACACATATAAGATACCATAATCCTTAATAGAAATGGTATTCAAAATGGATTTATTTTAGTATAATTTCTGAATTCCTTCAATGATCTCCCAATAATTATATATTCATTGGTGGTTTCATGCAAAAAATTATAATGATATACAAGGTATAATAATTTCATTTTTAATAGAAATATTGTAATGGATACATTAAACCTACATTCCACTAATTCACTTACTTCACCGGTTTATATGTAATGTATCGTTTCTAAAACACATTTATCTCCCTCAATATGGCTATCAACTAATTATTCATATCACTATATTATTACGTCTTTATCAAAATAGGAAGTACCATTATCTTGGAATAATTATTCTCTCAGATAGGATCTTTATTCATATCATTCTAAACCAAATTTAGATAATATATTGAATAGTTTCTCAAATACATATGTTGAGATTATTCAAATGACTTTTGATTAATATGTGTTCTTCCCAATAGTCATATTCATTTCAAACTATCATATTTTCTCCAAAATTCTTAAGGGTACCATGATACGTGAAACATAATTCATCATCAAAAACTAAAGACATGACTTATTTTTTATTCACATATAATATAATGTATGAAATCATGTTGAAATATTAACAAAATGATAAATCATTTCAGATATGATAAATTTAAATAAGTCTAATTATTTTTGTTATGAATATAAGTACGATTAATTTCATTATGAATTCATTTACAATATGAAAGTCTCCACAGTGTTTGGGAAACATGAAATATTTGATGAATACGATTTAAATCGTATCTGGTTTTCATTATGATAATCCCAGAAATAGTTAATATTGTAATTAATGTGAATATGATTTTTTTTCATATGCATTATGGAAATTATATTGTTAAAATATGTATTTCCGATAAAAATAATCATAATATATTTTGGGCCTAAAATAATAATTAATTAAATAATTTTTAAAAGAGTTTGTATTTCAAACACAAATGGTATGGAATAGTGAAAAAAGACATTTTACTCACTAATCACCCCCTTTTCGAAAGTACATACCACTAGAGTTAAAAAGAAAAATTAATTTGTAAAAATTATTTCAAAAAAAATATTGTAATAATATAAAAATTCAAATACATATCCCCACTTAATTTTTAATACTCTATGAACATAATATAAAAAATTAATGACTCCCACTAAAGATAAAAAAATTTCATTGTATCATATTCACTTTTTTTATAATATTGCTTCCATCTTATAAAAGCAATCACAACTTTTAGGAAACATTTCTCCTACTATCAAAATAATTGTCACCCTTCTTGATTTTAAAACGTTTTATTGAAGTAATCATTGTGGTTCCAGTCTATTAATATAGTCATCACTGATAAATCCATAATGGACATCCAATTTGAAAATTATTTAGATTCTTCTGACATGAGAACGATAAACTCTTCAACGGATAAAAACATTTGAACATTGATATGGGAAGTGTGGAAGATCTTAGGTGAATATTTGATACAAATTATGTGGGACAACATAGTGGTGTCCATATATAATGTTAATGGAAGATTCACATTGAGATTTTAAATCCCATATTTGAACACATTATTCCCAATGTCAAAAAATGAACTCTTGGGGGGTTTTCTAGAAATATATAATATTTACAATGAATCTATATAAAGATATATAAAAAATAAAATAAAAATTTTTTAATTAACTAGAAAAAGTGTACGATTATAAATTATACCTTTTTATGTTACATGTTAATTCAATTATTTAGAGTAAATAGTTATTTTTAAAAATAAAAAGTGAGGTTGAAAAATAATGAGTAAAAAAAAATTTAGTACTACAAATATTGAATAGTAAAATTTTTGAATAAGTATTATTTTGAATATAAAAAATTGTGAATATGAAAAAAATTACATATGAAAATCTTTGAATAATAAAATTTTGAATATTAAAAATTTTGAGTACACTGATATTTGAATATGGAAATTATTCTGAATAAAAAAAATATTTTGAACACATAAACATTTTTATTATGAAAAATTATTGAATATGAAATTTTAAGAATATGAAAAAGATTGAATATAAAATATTTAATAATAAAATACATTACATAAAATATATAAACTCCACCATTGAAAATTGGTAGCTTAATGTAAGAAGATGGTTTAAACAAAGAAGTATATATAAATGATTACATTATAATTATCATTCATTGAATTAGTTGAATGTATTAAAATATATCAAAAGGTAATGGTTTGGTAAATATATTAGTGAGTGGTTCTTGAATTTTAATGAAGTGAAAAATGATATATACATTTTTTATGCTATCAATGAGACGGTGGATTTAAAATTACTTTTCATTATATGGAACTGTTTTAATATGTGACATTATCATGGATTGTGGGGGTGGTTAATTATATTATAGATTTCACGGAGTAAAAAATAGTGGTTAGCGGTTCCAATAGTGGAATTCTGGATTTCAAGAATTTCATGGATATTAATGGGATAATGTGCATGGGATTAGTTGGAAAAAAATACACATGGTGTATTAATATAAATTAGATGAGAATAATTTTAATTTTTTCTGATCCCTGCCTCTCAAACATTCAAAGATTTGATTACATTGGGTTGGAGTTTATGCCACATATGTCTAGGACCTTTTTGAGAAATTACCTTTTCTAGTGGAGTTGAAATATATTGTTTCAAGTAAAAATCAAATTTTTTATTCATTTTTCTGTAACCAAAGTGAAGGATTCATGAAAATGATGAGGTCCTCTTGAGAAAGGTAAACGATTGATGTAATTGGGTTGGAAGGTCTAACCATATTAGGTGACAAAATATATTAATTTTTTGTTGTCTATGGGTTAATCCAGTGGATGATGGTATCTAGGATGATATGATTATGAAATTAAAAATTTATATGCTGGTCTTCATGAATTTTAGGATGGTTATTATTAATTTATCCTAACTATAAAAAGAATGTTGTTGTTTGGAAAACATTTGGTGGTTGAGAGGACCTATTGAAAAAAATTGACGACATTGTGGGTGAATAAAGAGAATTATAATACAGTTTTAGTCATGCTTTCTTGAAAAAGATGAAAACAAATATCAATATCAATATGGAATTTAATGATGGATCTTTTACCTCGGATGTGAAGGTTGCACGAAAATTGGCAATTGAAACTTCTAAAAATCTATTTCCCATACCTGATATCATTTTGGGAGATTTTTCAAATAGATCTAATACTGATTATGGAGTTATGAGTTTCATTCATGTGCTCGTTGGAAAAAATGAAAAAATTTATTTGGTGGAAACCTATAAGTACTAGGTGGTGAACAAGTCTTTTCTCAGCATGACACTGGATAGTGCACGTGGACCAGATAAATTTTCTTGTGCTTTCTATGTGGCGTCTAGGGAATTTTTGATGTTTGATGTTATTTTAACCATTCAAGAATTTTTCATAGTAGATAATTTTCAATAAAGTTGTGTTTTCTAGGGTGTTTATAATCCCAAAGGACAAATATTCAACTATGATTAATCAGTTCAGATGAATCATCTTGTATATTATTTCTTATATTATTTATTATTATCTTATTGGTAAAATGCTAAGAAAAATAATTCCAATACGTGTCTTAGATGAGAATAATGGTTTTGTTTATTGACAGGGAAATTAGAGGGAAATAAATATTATATAGGAAATATTTGGGGATCATAAAAAGCATCCCATTGGTTCCAACATTACTATCCAATTAGATAAGGATATTTCCAATGTCAGACTCCAATTAAGAATTATTATTCATGTGATTACTGGCTTATGATTCAATGAATGATTATATTATTTATGAAATTGGTTTTACTATAGCGACCCAATCCTTTTACCTATTACATTACATGATTTTATGCATAATTTTACATCATAGTAAATTCCATGGATTGTAATGTCTATTGTCTTGGAAGACATGGTACATAAAACATAAAACATGGAGATAAAAAACATTTTGTTATTTAATCTCTATTACGATCTCCTAAATTCCTTTGATCCCTTTCAAATGCACTGGGTACCCTAGGGAACACATGAATAAAGGGATGAGATGAAAATCATAGTAATGGAATGAGCAAAATGATACGTCATAAGAACATTAGTTAGGAGGCATGTCCTAACACTATCCAAATCATGGAACATATAAAATTGTATCACATAAGCATGGAATCATATAAAAATGGAATCATATAGTTGTTGAAGAATCATCAAACATGCCTTTGGTATGGGTCATGGCTAACTTCCAATACTGATTCTCATGCTATTATGGGTAATGGTAACCGCCAACCTTGTTTCCCATTTTAGTACTAGTCAAGGCTAACTACCAATCTAGTTTCTCATCCCATCTCATGAGGCATAAAATTAAACGATGAATTGGAGCGCAATATGAGAACACACATCTGAAATTTTTAATGAATATTAATCCCAATAAAATAATCATACATAACACTCCATATATAAACATTAGGGTACCCATGGAAAATAAGTGTGTAACACAATCAAAACAAAAAGCATAACCTATGGGAATATCATGAATGTGTCCACGTAATAAATGGATTAGCACATACATGGACGTTCATAAATTAAAATAGGAATATAACATTATATTTTATGTTTAGCATAAGTGAAAAAAATAAGGAATTTATTTCAGAAATGTTGGCATTAAATCATTTTTTGTGGTATTAATGAAAATACTATTGAGCTTTTAAAATATAAAAGATGAAAATATTTTACATAGAATCATAAATGAACCAAAAAGGTATTAATAATTGGAATAATTATTTTATAAAGAAAATGGTGTCTTAAATCATATGATATAGTGCACTCTAATTTGGGTAAAAAATTGGGAAGTTCCCATAAAACAGGTTTTCTTATTGGAATGTTCTAAGGATCAAATATATTATAAACATATATATCCCCGAAATAGATAAATTAAAGGGTATCCATAAATGAATTTTTTAAAATATAAACAGAATTTAGAATATGTACATAAACATATTATATATCGTTAATTTGATATATATAAATCTAATCAAACCAGAAATAACAGAAAAAATGTCCGAGTAGAATTTGTTACGTTTGTTGGCATAGATATGGGTGAACACAAGAGGGATTGATGAGAGAGAGAAATTCATTCACATCGATTTGAAATCATGGGGATATATGGGGGGATGATTGAAAACATACCCCATCATTTTGGATTATGCATAAAAGTAATATCATAAAGGACAATGTTGTTTAAGAGAGAAATGGGGAAAATCCCTTACCTTAAATCTGTTTTTGTTCTCCACATGATATTAATGTTGTCAATAAAAAACTAGGTTTATTAATTAATAATTCCTGGTCCTCATATGTATTTAATATTTATATCATAATTATTTTTTTTCATTTATAACTGTATTGATTGGTTATGATGTTCAATATCATGGTTCATGGTCTTTTGTTTATATGGATTTAATGATCAGTTCCCTTATATTATATTTTGGATAAAACTGTATGATGAATGTGGTTGACCACAATTGTTGTTATATGTTGTAAGTGTACATGTGGGAGATTATGTGGTTCTAAATTTAATTTGGTTTCATATAGAGATGTTGAATTATTATATAAAACCATAGTGACAACCATTTTTGTTAGTCAGTGGGTTTTATTACCAAGAACATGTTTTTCATTATAACGTTGTAAAATTTGCTCAAAAATATTAAATAACCAGAAATAGTGTATATAAAATATATAATAATATGGTTCAAACATAATAGAAATAGTTTTATGGCTAGAATTAAAGATGATAAAAGAAAATTATAAACTTTTATCCTACAATGTTCTAAATTAGCACATCTCAAATAGTGATTTCATTTCGTTAAACCATATGTTGGGAAACAATTTTAAGATAATGAAATATAAAACTAGAATAAAAACATTCTATTACATGTATGTTATGGAGTTATTATACTATTACGGTGAAGGGAGGTGAGGAAGAAAGTAAAAATAAAAGAACATAAAAGAAATGAAGGAATTGGAATGAGGAATTTACATCTGCAGACTTCCTCCTTTTACAACCACTTAAGGGGAGTGGTTTTTTTATTTTTAAGAGACTATGTGATTTTGGATGCGGGGGAGGATCTCTTGGAGTGATTTTTTCATAATATTAGCAGAGAACCAAGCTTGATAGTAGTGAATAGATGAGGGAGGGATGGGTTTTTATAGTGGAGGAGACGAGGGTTTTCATAACATTATAATCATTAGTTTATTATTATACCTCCAGAACAGAAATAGTGATGATTCTATGATGGAAAATAGTAATAAATGCATGTGACTTTGAGCCAATTGGGCATACATCAACATATCATCATTTATGACACAATAAATCCACTATTTATCATTTATCGTAAATTATTGTATTTTACTATTCATAAAAATTCTTGTATTTCAATAAAATCTAAAATATTCATTCAAAAAATATGGATGTTTAGAATCAAAAAATGAAAACCATTCTTTGAATATATTTTTCAAAATATTATTATTTAATATTTAATTAAAATCATAATTTATTATAAAAATCAGTTTAACAACATTCATTTAATTATTCTAAAATATAGGTATATCATACATTCAACATGAATATTATTTATATATTATCATATATATGATTACTATTCATTAGGGCATATACCTATTCATATGAGTATGTTACTATTCATATAGATAGGTTATTATTCAATGTAAATTTTGTTTTCATTATCAGACTCCAATTAACATACTAGATGGAACCATGTATGTCAGATTTACAAAAATTTATAACACAGATGTGACAAACTTATGTTTAAAGGCCACTTAGCACTTAGTAGTTCATTATGATGTGTTTAATTTGATTTTGTGACATATTTAGAAAAATCGAATTCCCATTAAAAAACATTGGGTCGTTACATTCTTCCCCCCCTTAGAAATATCACCCTTAAAACTTCCTTTTACAATCTAGGTGAAAATATTGAGTGGTAATTTTCATTCTTTGCTTCCACCAGTTCCCATGTTCCCTCTTTGTACTTTTGGTTTCTCCATATTACCTTGACCCAATATGTTGTCTTGTTTCATAGAACCTTTTCTCAATGATCCTTGATCTTCACTAGATACTCCTCATTGGAATGATTATCCTACAACTGTACCACCTATAAAGATAGTACATGTGAATGGTCTAGTATTTACTTCCTTGTGAGGGATACATGAAATACATCATGTACATTCGACATGATGGGTGGAAGTGCAAGTCGATAGGTTATAGTTATGACTCAATCAAGGATCTCGATTGGGTCGATGTACCTAGGACATAACATCCCTTTCTTTCCAAACCACATGACCTTCATTCATGGATA
Organism: Viscum album; assembly: GCA_963277665.1. Classification (NCBI taxonomy): domain Eukaryota; kingdom Viridiplantae; phylum Streptophyta; class Magnoliopsida; order Santalales; family Viscaceae; genus Viscum; species Viscum album. The sequence continues at coordinate 1,577,664,247 of OY728165.1, read as the reverse complement.
TATGCATAGAAATACTATGTCCCCATCATTAAATTCCAGGTCCAATCAATGATTTTCTTCTTAACATTTCTATCAACGTTTAGATTCCTTGATATGAAGAATAATGGTTTTTACCTTCACAACCATTTCAGAAACCATTTTAGGCCCTAGCCGCTTACGCCTACAAACATCATCCTAACACATAAGTTTTCTCCACCGTTTCCCATAAATGTCCTCCTATGGTTCCATTCAGATGATTGAGTGGAAAATGTTAATGTAGGATAATTCAACTAGGGATATATATTGGTCCCATCCCTATTTTCATTCCACATAACAAACTCTCAACAAGTCTTCTAGTGTTTGAATCTTTTACACTGATTTGGCCCTCAGTTTGAGGATGATAGGCCATACTAAAGAACAGTTTAGTGATTACAGCTTATGGGAAAATTTTCCAGAACATCAAGGTGCACCTCATATCATGATAGGTTAAAATTGATAGTGATAATCCATGAAGCCTTATAAATTCATTGATATAAATTTTTGCAAATTGATACAATGAAAAATCCTCTCGATTCATAATAAATTGATATGTCTTTGTAATACAATCCACAACGACCAATATACAATTGTTTCCACAGGATGTCCTTGGTTGTCCCATGACGAAGTCCATGATAATGTTCTCCCACATCCATTCTAGAATGGGTAGTGGTTTCATCATCTCCATAGATGTTTTCCTCTCTGCCTTCACTTGATGGAAAACCAGCCAATTTGATGTATATTTAGCAACATCACTTTTTATATTGTCCCACCAAGAGATTTCTCAGAGATCTAGATATATCTTTGTGATCCATGGGTGGATAAAGAAGGACGAGTTGTGTGCATATTTTGATAGCTCCTTCATTATCTCTAGATCTGATGGTACACATACTCTTGTCCCAAATCATACAACTCCATCCTTGTAAATTTTGATATTGGAGGATTTCCAATTTGTTATAGCTTCCTCACTTTTTTGAATTATGACATCATTAGTTTAAGAATCATTTATTTCAACCTATAGGTATGGATGATCAATAATTTGAGAAATTATTGACAATGTACCTCCCATAATTATTATCACGTCCATACATTGCAAATCAACAAAGATAAGATCTTTTCAATTCTTTTCATTGATAATGATGCAGGATCATTTCTACATAGAGGATCGAAAACCTTATTTTCCATCATGGGATAGTAGTGGATTGTGCAGTCATAATCATTGATAAGATAAATAAATATTCATAGGTTTATATTAATCTTTTTTTATGTGAATATAAATATTTGGGACTATTGTGGTCTGTATCTATCTCAAACTTCTCCCCATAGAGATAAGGCCACCAGATATTCAACCCAAAGATCACCTCCGCCAACTCCCAATCATGAATTGGATAGTTTTCCAAATATATTTCCGTCATCTTAGAGGCATAAGATATCACTTTATCATTTTTCATTATCACACAACGTAATACCTTCTTAAAATAATCACTGTACACTATGAAGAGTTCTCCACTTGTAGATAGTGTGAGTACTGGCGCAGTGATAAAACTCTTTTTTAACTCTTTGAAATAGTCTTCAGATTCATATGTCCAGACCAACATTATACCCTTTTGTGTCAGCTTGGTAATTGGGTTTTACAATCATGAAAAGTTCAACACAAATCGTCGATAATACCCGGAAAGACCCAAAAAGATGTCAATCTCTGTTAAATAAGGTGGCCTGGCCCACTCTTCGATTTCCTTCTTCTTGGATGTGTCCATAGATATTCAATTTCTAGTGATAACATTCCTTAAGAATTATACTTCCTCTTACAAAAACTAATATTTACTATAGTGGGGAAAAAATTATCCCTTCATAATATCTTTATCACAGTATTTAAAAACTCCTCATGTTCCTCCTTGCTCTTTGAGTATATCAGAATATCAATAATAAAGACTAAAAAATTTGGTCGAGGTAATATCTAAAGACTACATTCATTAAATCCATGAAAATTGTTACAGAATTTGCGAGTCTTAATGGAATCACTATGAACTCAGAGTGTCCAAACCTCCTTCGAAATGTATCCATGGGAATATCATCCTTCCTCGCCATTAATTGGTTGTATCCTGAACGAAGGGAGACCTAAGAGATATAACTAGCCTTGTGAAGCTGATTGAACATTACATCTATCTGTGGTAGGGTATACATGTTTTTATCAGGATTTTATTGATCTCACGATAATCAATGCATAGGTGCATTGAACCATCATTATTCTTGATGAATATGACTGGAACACCCCACAGTGAAGCACATGGGAGTATAAAATCCTTCTCCATCATCACCTATAATTGTCTCTTTAGCTCTTCCAACTCTACAGTGGCCATTCTGTAAGATGTATTTGATATAGATATAGGAACATGGATAATTTCAATTGAGAACTCATCCACTCGGTTCTGAGGTAGACTAGGAAACTCTTTTGGGAATACATTTGTGTAATCCCTCCCGATGGGCGTGTCTTCATGCATGATTATCTCCTTTTTCTCAATAATTTGAGCCAGATACACCTTCTCACAAAGTATCAATATCCACATTTGAGTTGATGATTATAAAGGTCATTTTTCTTCATCTTTACACATGTAATGAATAAGAGGATGATATGGGATTTGAAGAGTTATCACCCTTTCCCGATAGTAGATGATCACTTTTTATACAGATAGCCAATCCATCCCCAAGATAGCTTCAAACTCCAATAAAGTATATATCTGATGATTTTTTGGGAGTTTTAGTCCACAAACAATGACTGGGTGGGAGGTATAAACCATGTATGCTATAATTCCCCATTTTTATGTTCTCATAGATGACTTTTCCTCCATATTTTTAGGTGGTGTTTGAATAGTTCTATTAAACTTGCTTGATATAAATTAATTTGTAGAACAAGAATCAAATAGTACGTTCCCTATTATTGAATGAATAACTATCATTCCTGTCACCACATTGTTTATCGGCTATACCTCAGTAGTAGTGATATCATAATCTCTTCCATGTTTCTTTGGAGGTTGTTACAGATTTCCTTCAAGAACCCTCAACCTAGGATAATTTCATGAATAATTCTCATGAACCTTGTGGTTGTAACATTAAACTATAGGTTGAGTGTTGATATAAAAATTAATATCTTATTCAAAATTATCATGATTGTTTATCCCTTTGGTAGTTCTTGGGTAGATGACCAAACAATCCACAGTTGATGAATTTCTTGTTTCCCGTCAGAGAGTTACCAGGAATCTTCTTCCAACAACTTTTACAAGGGTAAATGTCAGTCTTATTTTCATCATGGGATTTGTTTGATAAACCACCCATGCGGTTCTCCATTTTTAACTTATTTTCAATGGGCCCATGGGACCACTGAGAGTATCTAATCTTAATTTCAACCATGAGGAAACAAGAGACTATATCCTCATAACAATCGAAGTCTCAAATCACCGTTTTTATGTAGATTCAGATTTATTTCTCTAAAGAAGTGATCCAACAAGCATTCAGTGTTCATGAAAAATCTAGAGGCATACATTTAAAGCCCTATAAAGTTATCTTCATATTCCCTAATGGACTCACCATCCTTCTTGTTGAGTCTGAGGAATAGTCTATCCTTCATGATATTGAGGGTTCGAGGAAAATATTTGTTGACAAATATTATCTTGAATTCCTAACTATCTATGGAATCAATTTCCACTTCAAATATTATATTCTTGATCAGTGACTACTACTGATTATCTTCCCCATTAAATCGATACAATTCTACTAGACCCATCTGTTCTTCTGAGCACATGATGAAAAATAATATCATTTCAATAGTGTTAATCCAATGTTCTACGTGGAGGGAATCATAATATTCTCTGACCATGGGAGGCCTTTGTCATATGAAGTAGTCTACATCCAATTGATGTTTCCTTGGTGGAGGATGGAGTTTTTCATGATTCATGTTATTATTAATTAATCAAGCTATCTATGAAAGTAATGTCATGATGTTTTGAGCACCTTCTCCCGTCATATATATCATATCATTTGGGAAATCTTCACATTGCCTATAAAATTGGATGTTGGAACATATTCTTCTATTTCACGCCATTATTTTATAAAAAGAATATATAATTAAGGTCTCTAAAACATAACTATTTACAATAAAATGGAAACAATGAACATAAAAGGGTAAACATATAAAGATGAATTATTTCAAAACATGTTACTCATTAGGTTTGAATCTTTTTTGTCCTCAATCTATTTCTAAACGTTTATTCTAATGGGATTTTTTGTCCCTTAATAATGGTTTTTACTAAGCTCATTAATCTTTCAAATCTTATCACCTGGGAGTATTGTAACCAATAGTGCAGCAAAGACCATGGTCGGGCACCAATTCTCATTCGAGTCTAGCTCAAATAGGTGTATTTGGGTTTTACCCCTAGATACATCTATTCAGAGCTACCGCTGCCGACTCGTATCGAGAAATGGATGTATTTTCATGATAAACCACATAATATATATAATCACCAAAATTTAGAATGTTTTCTTATACTTAGTCCCATCCTTATGGATTCCACTAAGGTGCTATATTCTTAATATACAAAAAATAAATAGACCATCCTATGATACCAACTATAGAAACATAAGCCTTTTACATAAAAAATTACATGATTTTTAGCATAATTATACATCAATGTATAAGCCAAGGATCATTATTTCTAGTTTCTTGGAAGACTACTTACACAAAACATAAAACATGGAGCTAAAAAAATTTCTTTATTTATTCTACATAAAGAGATCCTAACTTTATTTGAGCCCTTACATATGCATAGGGTACCATGTGGAACTCATCAACAAAGGGATGAGTAGAAAAGCCCAGTAAGGGAATGAACATAAGGATACATCTTGAAAACACGAGTTTGGAGGAATGACATAATTATATCCAAAGCATTGAACATTTAAAATCATATGATATGAGCATGTAATCATATAAACATGGAATCATATAAATGTGGCAGAATAAAAAAATATGTCTTTACTATGATTCAAGGCTAACCTCCAATTCTATTTCCCATTTTAATACGGGTCATGGCTAACTGCTAATCCCATTTTACATCACATATCATGATACATAACATTATCAATGAATTGGAGAAATATATAGGTGCACCCACCACAGTATTTTCATGAAAATTCTTTCCACATAAATAATCATACATAATCAACCATACATAAACATAAGGGTACCCTTGGAAAGAAGTGGGTACCATAATCATGACATAAAGCATAACCAATGGGTTTATCATGAAAGTGTCCATGAATGAAAGGGATGAGCACATACATGGATGTTCATAAGGTAAAATAATAATATAACAAGGTAAATAATTTTAAACAATTGCGAAAACATATATTGAATATATTTTAGAAATATTATCATTAAATCATTTTTATGATGTTTTATGAAAAATACTATAGATCATTTAAAATAGAAAAGAGAACAAAATTTTATATAAAATCATAATTGAAAAAAGAAGGTTTTAAGAATAAGAGTAAGTATTTTATAATCACAATTGTGTCTTGAAATAGAGGATAAAGTGAACTTAAATAAGGTAAAAATTTAGTATGTTCCCTTAAAACATGTTTTCTTATCAGAATTTTCTGAGGGAATCTTTTTAAAAAATTATATCCCAGAAAGAGAGTGATGAAATTGTATTCATAAATGAATTTTGTAAAATATACAAAACCATTATAATATGTACATAAATGGATAATGTCTCTTTATTTTTATAAAGTATTATAAAAGAACCAAAAGGAACAAAAAAGGCCATGGTAGAATTCGTTATAGTTTATTGGCATGGTGTCTGGTTTATCCATTAGGTCTTAATGAGAGAAAAAAGGGGTTTCTAATCACCTATACATCATGAGGGATTTATGGGGTAGGTGTTAAAAGACACCCCATCATTTGGTATTATGTATAAATGGCATACCATAGAGGATAATCTTGATTACGAAAAAATAGAGCGGATCTATTACCTTAAATCCATTGGTGTTCTCCACTTGTTATTCAAGACCAGAATAAATTATTTAGGTTTATTAATTAATAATTCCATGACCTTGTATATATATAATTGGTTTAGAATAATCATTTTAAGTTCATTTATAACTATTTTTATTGGTTATGAATTTCAATTTCATCGTTCTGGCTCATTTGTTTACATGGTTTAAATGAACATTTCACTTATATTCATTTTCGGATAAACATGTAAGATGAAAGTGGTTGTAAAGAATTTATGTTATATGAAATTAATGAACATAAATTCTATTAAATTGTTTTAAATTTAATTGTTTTAATTATAGTGAAGTCAAATTATAATATAAAACCATCGTGACAACCATTTTTGATAATTGGTGGGATTGATTAGAATGAACATGTTTTACATTATAACATTATAAAATTTGAAAAAAAGTATTATAGAACAAAAATTAGGATATGAAACATATATAATAATATATTTCAATGATATCACAAATTTTTTTATGACCATAATTAAACATGAAATAGAAATTGACAAAAACTTGTCCATGAATGAGATAAATTAGAACATATCAAATGGTTCTTAATTTCATTCAAATAAAATGGGTGAAATGAGATAAGATAATGAAATATCCCATTAGAAAAAAATTCAATAGATGTATCTTACTGGATTTATCATACCATTTTTCAGAAGGTGGGTGAAGAAAGAAATAAATTGAAAAGAACTCAAAAGAAATGAAGGAATTGGAAAGTGGAATTTATCCCTTCAGACATCTACTTTTGAGAACCTCTTAACCAGATATGTTTTGGTATTTTGAGAATGTTATGGGATTTAGGATGTGAGAGTGGAGTTTGGGGAGATATTTGGGCATAATATTGGCTAGTAAAATGTCTTGAGAGTAGTTAAGAGAAGAAAGGGTGACCGGGGGTTTTATTGTAGAGGAGATGATGGTTTTCATAATATTATAATCATTAGATTACTTTTTCCATCAGTACATGAAATAGTGATGATTCCCTGATCAAAAAAAAGGAATAAATGCATGTGAATTCAAACCAATTGGACTTATAGCAGTAGATCATCATCATTGAATCAATAAAACAATAATTTATCATTTATAAAAAATTATCATCTTTTATATACATCAATAAATTAAAGTATTTCAAAAACACCTCAAAACATCCCCCTAACCATTTTACGATGTGTATAATTCAAAAAATTGAAATCAATTTCTTCCAAAATATTTTACTAAATATGATTATTTTGATATTTTAATAAAATGAAAATTTATTATAAATGTCCAGTTTTAAAACATTCATTTATATATTCTAAAATACATGTATATCGTTCATCCAACATCAACATTATTTTTATTCTATCATAGGTATGGTTTATATTCATTTTGGTATAATACTATTAATAAAGGTATGTTATTATTAATAAGGGTAGCTTACTATTAAAAAATTATTTTTTCTTATCATACCCCAAATAACTTACTAATTGAAACATTTTATGTCATATTTTCAAAATTACAAACACAGAAGTGACAAATATATTACATGTGGGTGGAAATATTCCCTATTACGTAGAATCCCTCACAGGTTAACAGTTGTTATCAGTGTACCTCTCGTTGTACATTGATGATGGTAATGATATATTCTATTATACAGTGGACTGAAACTAAATGTTGATGGCTACATCAAGGATGACATCATGATGGGAAGTGGACTAGTGGGAAAAAAGAACAGTTTGGTTCTTCTTGGATTCAGTGATTTTTATGGATCTTATGATTCCTTGGGTGGGGAGGTTGGAGCTATTCTTACATGAATTTATCATTTTGAAAGGCATAATAAACTGGTTAATGATATTGAATGAGACATTGATGCTCTAGTTATGATCCTTTACGGGTCTATGGACTCTCCTTGGGATTTGGAGTTCTATGTTTCGAAGTGTTAAGTAAATATCAGGAAGGACGAAAATATTGGGAATGTGCGGAGATAAAGTAAAATTTTATTTTTTGGGGTTTCTCGAGAAGGTAGATAATATGTTTATGTTATTATTTGTAATATTTTTCGATACATGTTTTTTGAAAGAAAGAAGACTGTTAATGTATATTTTCTAGGGTTGTATAATTTCATGCCCCCAATACCTTCTTCACTCTTATAATTTTTGAATTTATTTTTCAATATAAACCTATAATTTTGTTAGTAAAACTTATACTATAAGTGGTGAGTGTGTGTTTCATCAATAACACCAGAGAATAACAACCTTTAGCAGCCACATATTCTTCTTAACCAATGGGAATATTTACTAAGTGTTGTTTAATACATGAAAAAGAAACTAATGAATCTCTTATGAAATTGTAGGGTCCATATGTACTTTTCCTATATATATTACAACCACCAATATCTATATACAGATATTATTTCAATAAAAAATAATTTTCAAGATTAACCGAATAATCATGAATCAATAGTTAACCTTAAATAAAAATAAATTTTCATTACATATTTTAAATGGGATTATATTGGATATTCATTATATATTCTACTTAAGCATACTAAAATAATTATGTTTGGATGAATAACTATTATGTATAATAGATCTCATGTAATTCTTCTTTTTTTCTGTTGGTTTCCCAGCTTCATCTTGGTCATGTTTTTTGATGTACCAAATGATGTATTAAAACATTTTGTATTGTTATATCCATATTTTTTATGAAGATATTTAATATTCTTTTATTGTGATATATATTCCTTTTTATTTTGGTTAAATTTTAAATCCATGAAAGAATGTTATATATAAAATCATACACATTTCAAACTCATATTTTTTTAATATTCACTGAAGAATCTATCTAATAATGCTACTTTGATCCCAATATAATGTAATCGGTTTAAATTTTATCAATCAAATTTTTTTTGTTTTTCTTCTTCATAGAAAGCATAAGATCAGAAGATCCTTTTACTTATTTTTTTTGTATAAAAAATCAGTTCTCTATCTAACTAGGATTCAGGGATTTGGTTCTGGCCAGATTAATATTTTGTAAGATTATAATTTTATTCCATATGTTTGGTGTCTTCCAAACTAAGATTTTATTCCAACAAAAAAATCTTGTTGAACATATCAGTTATGGAAATCACACTTCACATCTATTTGAAAAATATTGAGATTGATTAATGGTACAACAGATAATAAAATTCAAATAGATTTATATTTTTAAATCCGAGCATTGGTTTTATCATACTCTATTCCTATATATTGATTTTAACCATTATACACTTTCCATTCTTTAATTCTAATGACTATTCCATTTTCGCCCCTTTTGTTTCTAAAAAAATCTATCCCATTTATATAAAATTTGTTAGTATTTTAAATCAAGAAATAGGATTTTAAATATTTCAATTCACTTTGATCATCTCACATATCCCTAATCCCATATTCATAACCTAATTAATCACCTTAACATTTAGATTAATATTTGGAAAAGAATGAAAAATGTTCTATTTTATTTCTTGTTGATCATATTTTCCTTTAGGGACGACTCACATAACTAATTATACTATCACATGGATTATTCTTAAGAAACAACTGAAACAGGTTTCGTAAAACATGTTCCTCTACATAAGGATTTCATTATTATAGTGTGATTAGTTCTGAAACAATTTCTTGAGAATAAATATTATTAGAAGTGCCTACTATCATAGGTTGATAATGTGTTTTGAAAAACACATTTTAAAATACTGTTTAAGATTTTTTAAAAACAAAAGTAACATGTTTGTCAAATATAACATGTACAGTCTCCCCAATAGTGTAATTTTTTTTACTAATACAACTCTAAGCCATATATGTAGTGGAATAGCCTACAAATATACATACATCATATTTAGGTGACAATTTTTGTATATAATATTTTGTATTCTAGATTAATACAGTGCATTCAAATACTCTAATGTATGAATCTATTTAATTCTAGGCAGTCCATTGTTCATAATTATTTTTATTAACAAAGGGTCATATTATAAATCAATTTTTGTTATAATGAGCTGTAATAACAGCATTAACCTGAAAGCAGTTAGTAGTTATATATTAACTAAACATGGTTCGTTTTATTTCCTGGTGAATACGATATATTCTTTTAACAATCCCATTTTACTGAGGTGTTATAAGAGAAGAATTTTGACGATTAATGCCCTTATTACTACATAAAGTTTCAAAATCATAATTTTCTAATTCTCTGCCATGATCACTATGAATAGTTATCAATGTGAGGTTTTTTCATTTTTAAAATTTTGATATTAATTTTTAAAAACGAAAAGACATATTATATATTATCCCTAATATTTTCCCATTTATTACTTGAATAATCAGCATTTAAATGAAATTCATATTATTTTCCACCAATTCATCATGTTTTTTAGGAGAAATCCATTTTCACTAAATATAAATAATAATTTGATGAGGCTTCACTATAATATTTAGTGCTATTTATATTATTATTTCTAAATTGAAATGGGTAATATACTATTCAAGAATCAATTATATGTTCACACAAATCCCTAAAAAAATTATTTACGTAATTTGAATATTTTATGATTGTTATAATCTCCTAACCATTATTAGATATCAACTATTGATCATAAATTAAACAAATCCAAGGTAATACTTGGATCGTAAGGTATTCTATGATTAGTGTATAAATGTTATTTTTTCAATGCGAAGAAAGAATGAATTCATCATTTGATTTTTGTACTAAAAATTTATCATTAACAAAATTTGCAAGTTAACCATCATAAAATAATTTAATTTTGAATATAAGGTTGTTATTATTACTTTTACATATAAAACCTTTGAAATTAATGATTTTCCAAGAAGAGAAATATTACCAATACCAACAACACTTCATTGAGAATTGCATATAAAGGTAGATCTTCGACGTTTCATTTGGATAATCAATCCAATGAAGTCATCATTTCCAGTTATGTGTTGGGAACATACATTATCAATGTACAATTTATTATTATTGTAGGTACTTCAATTGTTTTCAAGAAAACAACCTTGTATAATTTTTGAATCCAACCATTCACGGGTCCTGGAATCATAGAAAAAAAATTTTAAGAATCCACATTTGTTTTGAATAATGTCCTTTTATAAATCCTAATGAATAATCTTTATTTTAAATACATTTTCCTCAAATTAACTCCAAGTTGTGATTTTTTGACATGGGGAATTTTTTGGGATGAAAATAATTGCAACTTTAAAATAGATTTGAATGAATATATCCCATTACTAAACTAGGACCTTGTTGAATGTTTTTATTTTACATTTTATCAAATCCTTCCTTACAAGTGAATGTTCGTGATAAAAGTTTTTTAATGAAATAATTTAAAATTTTAGTTTTATAAAGACATTCGTATCCACATTTATATTAGTTTTAGAAATGAGGTTTGATTCTAAAATATTTTTCTCATAAATACATTTTTCAAGATCTATTGAAATCTAATCATATTCATAAATATACTTTTATGGTATTTATAAATTTAGTCAATTTAAAAAAAAACATCAATTCCTTTTGAATGATATGATTCTTCATTTTCTAAACCATTTATTCTAGATTATTATTTCTCAATTTTCATAATTACATCAAAATTATCATATTCAAGAAAACTAAAAAAATAGACTTCTTTATATGAAGGTATGGAATTATATTCATCAAAATAATTTTTTTTCATTATAAGAAATAGAACTATTATCATCAGGGTAATTTTTATTTAATGAAATTATTGTTAATGTATCATAAGTGTGTACTTTTTCTATAGGACACTTATTTTCGAATGGTATTCTTGCGTAGAGACTAATATTCATATTTCTATAATTTTCATAATCTGAAGAGTCATCCAAATAATCTTTTATAAAATCCATCCATGATTCATTATCTTTACTTACTTTTTTCCTATTAGATTTTAATACTTTGTCAAATTTATATCTGAATTTCTTTATTTCCATTAATTTATTTTATCATTTAGACAATCAAGGAATATGTTTCCATTTTTTATATTCATATAAATTAACCTCATAATTTTTCATAACCATCATAATTTTCATATATCGATACAAAAAATTATTTTTTCCAACTATCAAGATCATCCATTGGGAAAATTTTAATGACATATTTTTTGAATATTCTAATTAACTTGACAATGACTAAAAAACCACATTAAATTTCATTAATTACATAAATATTTTTTCAGAAGTTTAGGCATTCATTATATTTGATGTATAAATATGACCAACTAAATTATTATTTATCCTTAATTTTTAATCATTCTTTTTCATTTTACTCTCTTACTATAAAATGGTTCCAAGCAAATCATCATATCTAAGAGTTGTAATCTTTCAAGATTCATCAACTACAGTTTTCTTTGATTTCCATTTATTTTTCAGGATTTATAAAATATTTTTCATAAGGATTTAATCTTCTAAAACTTTTTTCTCCAATTTATTGTATACTATTTAGGAATGTCAAGAACAATATTTACATGGTCACAATAAGATATTTATAATTTTGGATAGACTATGCTTAGTGTGGGTCATCTAGTATCAACCACGTTAGATGTAGCAAAATCTGTAATATCTAGTTTCTTCCAAATTTGGTTGGCTGTTACATAAAAAAGGAATCTGTATATATATATTTATAGTAAATAAATTTTTTTATATATTTCATACCATATAATTATAATTATATTCTTATTTTTCTTTATTGGTAAATGTTATAACATTAAGGTCAATAATTTTATAGTATCTAGTAACTATAACAATGTTATCAAATCAAGTGTTTATTAACAGTTACATTATTATTTATCTCTTGTATTTATAACCATTTCCATCAATGATTGTGGGTCTAGTGGGATTTATATTACCTGTATATCCCACATTTAGTAATGTTATTTTTTAAAATAAACAAAATTATTTACACAAAACACATTATTATTATAAATGATTATAATAAAAAATCACTCAAATAAAATGATTATTTATATATATACGAGTAGTAGAAACCTAATCTATTACCTATTGATTGATCAATATATATATATACATGTAGATGAAAATCTAAAAGTGGGTAGAATTTTTTGTTTAAAAAAATTATTTTAAAAAATAACTATAAAATAATTTCTCCTAATTGAATTAAAAAAACCTCTAATGTATTAAAAAATATTCATATTAATCCTTAGGATCTCATTAACATTTTAATTATGTTTATCTTAATATATAATTCATATGTTTTATTTAGAGACTATATGTATTTATAATAACCGTTGTGTGTATCATAATCCACGTGATTACGATTACATGTGTAAAAAGTTATTCTATCATAAAACATATAGAATTGTAACATGTAAATAAAATACTCATAATCACATAAATATTAAATATAATGTAATACAACATAAAATACAGTATCAAAACTAAACTAACTATGATAAATTTAATACAGAAAAAATGAATTAAAATTATTTCAATAAAAATTGAAAAAAATAAAATAAATGTAAATGAATACAATTATAGTAGAAAAAATAGTATGATATACAAAAACATAGAATAAATTACCCTTGATTTTTAATTTCTAGAAAAAATTTCTTACACGAACCAGAGTAATCCCTTGATATAATGATAGGCTTATGTCTATCGGCATATCCCTTGTATCATTTCACTAAGAAGGTGACTGTTTCCTCTATTTTCCTATCTCCAGAACCCCTCGATACAGATAGTGATTCAGACAACTTTTTTCATATCCCTAGAATACCTAGATTATAATCACAATGACCAGATTCACATAATTTCATAACAAACACTTTAGAGTTAAAAGTATATTCAACATGTATTACACAGATTATAAACCGTAGTGTTTTCACATGTGGAATATTTAGTTCTACTCTATTATAGTTTCCAAAATTCATATATTAAACTTTTTTAAATGACATGGTATTTATAATAATTTATTCCAATGTTCATCTTGAATTTTTAAGTTCATATTTTCTCTAGAATTATTATAGGGACCTGGACACCTTGCACTTAATTGATCATATAAAATTAAAAACATGACATCATTAAAATTATAATATAATTATATTATTTACATCATTTTGATTGAAATGAAATATTAAAAATGTGGTCAAATTATCTAAAAGTGATAAATTTAGAAGACTGCGTTGATTTTCATTTGTATAGTCAGTACAATTTATATTAATATGAATGAATTTTTTGAATGAAATTATAGAAATTGTGTACAATAGATGTCATATCCAGTGACTATGATATAAATTGATTATTGGTCTCATTATGATAGTCAGTGAACGATTTATTTTTTGAAAGTACCATCAGTGTAGTTTTTACCATATGCATAATGAAAATCACAATGATAAAATATTAATTTATTATCAAAACATTTGTAAATCACTTTCAACACAATAGAGTTATCAATTATTGATTTTCTGTAAGAGTATGTGATTTCATAAACCAATGAAATTTGACAGTCTAAAATAGAAATTTTTGTCATCATATATGTGATATAATAAGAATATTTATGATATTAGTGAAATATTTATCAAAAAGAAATTTAAGATTATAATTTTAATTTGTTACACTAAATATATAATAACTTTATTGATGTACATGTGTTCTAAGACCTTCATGAAATTATGAGAATACATTTTCATCACAAATCTACATAGATGATATATATAAGAGTATTTCAAAAATGTATGTTATATATTACAATATGATATTTCTGAGAAAATTTAATATTAATTTCATCTTTTAAAAAATGATAATTGAAAAACATGAAACATTACTAATTCATATAAATGACCTTCTATCTACAAGTATGTAAAAAATTAATTTTTCAAATACCTAATTCATGAATAGTATTAAAATTTTAATTATAAATAATTCAAGATTTTTACTCAATATGTTATTCAAATGTATAATAGTCATATGAAATAGAACATTCACACCTAAAATTAAATGATAAAACAACAAAATCAACACCTGAAACAATGATAAAAATATAATATTATTAAAAAAGGGAGATAAAATGTTATGAAAGGATAAAATATGATTTAATAAAATTAATATTGTGGTTTTTATGTAAATAAAATCATTAAATCCATTATTCATGTAGGTAAATCATGTTTTTTCATAAATGAAGTGTGAGGTAAAGGATTTTTACCTCAATTTTCCTTCTTTGATTCATATGTCTTATTAAGCAACTATATTATTCAAAGAGGTGAATATATTTTCATGAGGTCAATCTAAAACATCAATACCATTTTATTCATGATATTATAATACTAATTCCATTTTATTCTTTCATGGGTCTAACGATTCAAATATACCAATGCTGTTACGTTGTTACATTATAATATTATAATTTATCGGGATTGATGATGACTATGATTAAAATGATAATATATTTTGATTAACCTATTAAGAAACTACTTTATTATATTTTAAACTAGTTATTGTATTAATATTCATGTTTTACCTATAATACCATCTCTATATGAAATAACGAGTCCAAAAGAATTTTTTTATGAAATTCATTTTGTTGTCGAAAAACCCTTTTTCTTATAAATCGATTTTTTCTACACATGTATCCAAAAATAGTTTAAAATTTAACAAAATGAGTTATTAAACTAATTTATAAAAAGGTTATCATTTTTACTAAATGTTTTAATAGAATATTTAATCCATTTTCCAAAAAAATGATTGGATTTTACCAAAAATATGTAATAATTTAGTGTTTTATAATGTAAAACAAGTATTAATATTTCCAAAACCACGAGTGCTGTATTATATGACTAATAAATTTTATGTTATCATGGTGGTTTTAAAATAAAATAAATTTCAAAATGATTTAATTTTTTTCAAAATGGAATTTATATTATACTCATATACTATTGGGAATTATTTTTAGAGCTTCCATTGAATGTTTTGATGTATGTTTTAAATGATTTGGATCTAAATAATTTCAGATATTTTTTAGTTTAAAAAATTATTTTCCATCTAATATGGTTAATTTCCAAAAAATTCATTAATTATGTTCTAATGGTGATTCAATACATCGATTTCAACAATCATTTTCGTTATATATTCTTAAAGGGATGTATTATTTAATTCAATAATTTGTCATTATCTATATGGATTTTGATTATACCAAATAGATTATTTTGAAACCTGTTTCATTTCAATGATTTAATCATGTTATAGAGAGAATTTTATATAACCAAATTATCATCCTTGATTTAATCGTGGTTCATTGAAAATTGGAATGAACCTATAACTATTTCATGGTTTAATAAGTTTTTAATTATATTTTTTGGAACCTACTTGTTTTATATGGGTTATTAATGTTAATTATTAAATTAATGGATCAAACGTGTTTTATGATTTTTTTTTCTAAAATTTATATACATTATTTATAGTTATTATAAACTATATATTATGGGGGAACCATGATAGAACCATTTGAGCATGTTACAACTTATATGATTGATTCCCATAAAGCACCATGTGATCCCATTATAGAATTTATGATAAGGTGATCTAAATAGTGATAGTTTAGATCGTTATAAATTATTCCAAACTTGTGATGATATTGTGCAAATTTTATTTGGAAATTTTCCTAGTCAATTATGGAAATAATGTTGTAGTTGCTGTTTGTTTTGACCTTATGATTAAACTAGGATATAGTCACTTCAAAAACAAGTATCTAAAAGGTTATATAGATTTTTTTCACGAATATAATATTTTATATTTTATGGTGTGAATGGTTTTAAAATGTTTTTTTGGATCATGAGTGATATTGAAATTCCATTGATCATACATTAATAAGTCTCTTTCACTTTTTATATCATAATAAAATGATTCATGATTGATGATTCATGTATTATTAGGTATGAGTTATTTTATGACTCTCTTAGGAACTCTGATTATGTCTTCATCCCACTAATCAATTCAAATTCCGGTTTAGGTCATTCTTTTGTTATCTTTTATATTCCACCACTCTTGTCATTTGAGGTCACTATTATTATGTTTTCATTTCTCTTGGAAATCAGAAAAAATGTTGAATGTATTTTGACTAAATAGATTTAATTGGTATGATGATGAAGATTTAATGAGGAATATAAAACGATTATTATGCAGGGTGAATTATCCCATATATTCAAAATTATTGTTTATATTTGTGTTTTATGTAATTATATAAATATAATAACAAAAATTATCATTGATAATGCATGTGATATAATCTATACTTCTGATATAGAATTTCATTGAAGGTGAAAATTTAATCACCTCAATCTGTATCAAATCCAAAAATGTGTTCTTTAAAATTTAAGAACTAGATATTGGTGTGTAATATATAGTATGTTTTGTAACTTCATACCATCTGGTCTATGGTAAAATTTTATCCTCTCTCTTTCATATATATGGAATACCACCAAAAATACGCTATATGTATTGTTTTTCATTCTATTTTAACATTGAAGTTAAAAAAAATAGGTTTGATTAAAATATTTTCTTTATATTATATAAATATTAATCTAAAATTATGATATATTATTCACCTTTCAAACATTACATCTATCCAGAAAATGGAAACAAAATTGTTTCTTATGTTAGCCGTATCGTCTCCATGAATGGTGTAATCCATTTTTTCCACATATATTTATATATGAATATTTTAACTATATATAGGTACATATGAATATATATGATATTTTTATCATGTAAAACATGACGGAGATGATTTATCCTAGAATACTATAAATGAATCCGAACTACCTAACCAAAACATATGTGAAAAGTGAAGTAATTAAAACCCAAGTCATGTTTTCAAGAAAGAATTGTTATGAAATTGATAATAAAAGATCCTATGTAAGTAATACATTTTATTATATATAAACATATTTTTATAAAATATACACTTAACAACAACAAATATATTATACAAGATGTTTATTAAGGTATAGATAATGTTGAGACTTGTGTTAATGTATTTTGGCCTAAATTTTATTTCAATTGGATAAATAATTTATTCACTGCTTATTTCATATGTGTGGTGTATATAATAACCATGAAATCCATCTGTAATGAATTTTTTGAAATTTATTATGACATATATATATATATGGTCATTTCATACAAGTGACTTCATGTTTAATTTTATTAATGTGCAATAAGGATTAATGTTTCAATATCATCCAATTTATGATACTTTAGGACTGTATTTCCATTGAGGGATATTATATGAACCATTCATTGTAAAAGTATTTAATATGAATCTATATTGGTTAATTATATAGAACATATTTCATCCCTTCATTTTCTTCTTCAAATTATCTTATGGGATTGATATAATGTTTTCTTGGAAACTATAAATCATTTATTCCTTTTTTTAAACATTATTTTGTATCCATATTTCAATTAAGATATGTTAAAACAATTATCATATTATATTATTATTTAATTCAATTTGTTACTATTTTTATATTTTATAAATTATTTAAAATGTATATTAATTACATTTTCAAAAAAGGAAACATTTTTTCATTTAATAAAACTATGAATGTAATATTTTCCAATAACAGTTACGAGATAAATGGAGTTTACATCAATCATGGAAAGTATTTTATTTGAATATTTCATTATATGTTTTTCAATTATTTCCTTAAAAAGTAATTAATAATATATCGTCAGATTATTTAGTTTTCTTATGGTGAATTTCAAAGTGGAAAAGTTATTTTTCTCGAGATTGTGTTAAAGATCACCTTATTATATCTATACCCACATTTGAAAAAGTCCTCAACATTGATTATGGTTTTCTTTAGATATGACCCAATGGTACCATCCAAATTCATTATCATGATGGGTTATGATTATGTGGAATTTATGAATCTGAGACCTACACATTTTATATGTCTTGTGTTATTATAAATATTGTATTATCATTTTGATGATATATATATATATATGAAAAATGTTACTTATTTGATTGGTATGACAAATAAATATGACAAATAAATTGGTAATATATTATAATATCATTATATGATGATGGGATATAGTTTATTGGAAAATATTCATAATAGGATATAGGTCATTGGGATTGAACATCAATTAAAATCATGTGATTATGATTGATCAAAAAAATCATAGTCTTGGTATTTCTCTTGGGAATTGAAAGAATTTTTTTAAACAAATAATGGTGAAATACATTCGTGACATGATACTATGGTTCATCATTTATTTTTTATTATTTATCACTATTCAATTCCATATCATTTGAGATGACATTTATTTATCACATTAATCGTGTTTATGAGATATTATTGATTGGGGATGATTATTTTATATTAGGTTCATGATCTAATACAGTAATGATTATCATATACAATCATATGTTTATATATTATTATCTCCCATATTTCACTATACATCGAATCTGAGTTCACCATTAGTTATTTTACCTTTATGTAGGTTATTATGATTGGTTGTATATAGTTTAGGATTAGAAAGTGCACTATTGGAAAATATAGTAATGGTTTACGTTGAATATATTTTACGAATTAAAATCTGTTTTTATATTTTATGAAAAAAAAACTAAACATATACTGTTTTTGAAAAATATAATAGCTAAATATAATGAATATTCATCAATAAAGAAGAATATTTGTTTATGAACATTATGGTTTTGTATTATTTCTCTTGGGATAAAGGGGTTGTCAATAATTTATGATTATACTTCATAAATTGTTGTGAAGAAATGAAGGATAATTCTAATAATATTATTACATATTGATGCCTTTCAATATGTTGATTAGGTGATTATATAATAATTTACATCTATTTCTACATTGAAAATTTGGATGTCGATGTGGAATAGGTGTATCAATGGGTAATTACACCTTGGGCTTTGTATCGATCGTTACATGGTTCATGGAAATATGATTTTCTATACACATAGTATGATACTCTTTGAGATATTCCTTGGTTAGTCAAAAAAAAATTGGGAAATGTTACGAAGGATTTTAATATATGATAATAACATAATTCTAAGGATAAACATAAGGTTTCATAGATTGAAAATAACAATTTATACATGAAATATATGAATTTTCATAAAAAATTTTTTTCCAACATTGGTTATTGTTTTTCAAAATATTAATTTTTTATTTTTCAATTGATAAAATGAAAAGGAACCATGATAATAATGTTTTTGATGTACTATGATATGATTGTATTCTCTAAATGGAATGTGAAATGGTATTTTATATGAATATAATTATTTTCATTATAAATTTTATTTTCATATTCTATGATTCAATTTTGGATTACAAACAATATAATAAGAGAAAATTTTATATTCAATCCTTCGTAAGTTTTCATGAACATTCATTTAGAGGGTTATTTCATTCACTACTAAATGATAAATGGATGAAAATCCTTGAAAATATTTTTTTTCCAGTTATCATAACATGTACATGATATCCTATATTTTCCCAATTTTGATGGGGAATATGACCGACGGTGGATCTCTACTATGAATATGATTCAGTAGGAAGAATTTTACTCATTGTAATTTGATGATTTTTTATGAATATTTTTTTCATAATTACTTACCATGTTCTATATATACTAGTATTGAGATGATATTTATTAGGATCAAGAAGAAGGATAATGAATATATTTCTACATAATAAAATAATTTTCTCAAAAAAAAACATGTAAGGATTTTGGTTTATTAATCATTAATGAAGGAATAATGGATCAAATTATTTAATATTTAGCACCATGTCATTTAACAGAATTTTATATAAGAGAAATTTGTATTGTAATGTCCTAGATCAGGTTCGATGAAATGGTTCCCCAATCCGAACCATCATATGACTTATGGGGAATATCATCCTATGCTAGAGGTTACGAACTGTTACTGAGTGTCAGATGTGTCAATCTTGGGTGGACTATTTGTTTTTTGGCAGATTAATGAACTATGAAAAATAATAAAAACTATATGAAAAATATATATTCCAATCCTAAAAAATTACTATTTCAGGATTTCCAAAACTAAAAATACAATGCCAAGAGTGTACCAAAATAATCACAAGACAAATTACATGTAATGTATCTAGTATTCAATATATACCAATAAAAATATGGTCTTCCCCCAAGCTGGAGTTGAATTGGGTTTTGTCACCACATCAATGCTCAAACCAAAATGATCCAACATTCAAAAGTCATTTTCCCATTTCTTGTCTAGAAAAAAATAATTATTCAGGTACTAATCTAGAAGATGATGTAGGGTGTGATTAAAACATTGTATTTTACCACCAACGACTTATAAAAAATATATTGACAATAATGGTGCATGATGTTGTATGAAAATTAAAACACTTTAAATAAATAAATCATTTTATAGGTATTCAATTTATATTGTTTCAACCACATAACACCTTGGTTCCCAAGGACACCCAAACTCCAAATTCATTATTCTATTTCTGCAGGAGTTTGAACTCTCCCTAAGGGATATTTTATATTTGAATTCCTTTTTTATACTACATTGTACATATTTTGATCAGATGAAATGTATACAAATTTTATATCATTATGGAATATGTAAGGATATAATAGGGGATTAACTTCAAGGATATAATTTCAATGACACAAAATAAAACAATAAACAATTTTAGGAAAATAGGGAATCCCTCATTGTTTATCACCTTTCCCATATCCATGATCACTCATGGTTCCCTATAAATTGTAAATAGAAGCCTTCTTGGTATTCCTCCACAAAGACTCTCTTTATCCTTTGTAAGTCAAAATGGAAGCTCACATGGTCACTATCAAGTAAACCATTTCTCACAACCAAATTAGGTCAGGTGTTACTTAATGAAAACATAATCTCAACCAAGCAGCATATATCCAATTTACATTTCATAAATAATTCCATTAATTAATTCTTTAATTATTTTTTCTCACTAATTTAAATCAATTATTATAGTGTTTAATAAATCAAATTACTTTCAATAATTTATTAATGAATTAAAAAATAATATCAACTAATCTCAATATACCATAATTAATTGAACAAATAATTAATGAAATATATTCCTTAAAATAAATATTAAATTAGATATTCACATCCCTTCAAATAATTAATTAAAAAATTAATTAAACATTTCTACATCTCAATATACAATTATTAAATCACAAAATAAATTATCATAATTAAAAATTAAGCATTCAGTTAATCATCTCAAGAGTTAATTTTCCTTATTTCCATAATTGAATTATTTACTCAAATCCCTAATTTAACTATTGATAATTTTCCCCGTAAATTAATTAAATTAATAATGATAATTCGTAAAAAATCATAAAAATTATCTAATCCCACACACATAATTGATATCAAGTCTATGAGTTTCGAATAATTAACCACCTACATTGATTTGTCGATAGACAATTATCTAATGCAAATACAAAAAAATTCAATTTAGTAATGACATAGAATGAGATCCAGATCTACAACCAAAATGAATGATGAAAAATTCAAGATATATTAAATATATATATATATCTATCTAAAAGCGTAGATCTAGATTCAAATATAAATATATATATATATATATTATAGGATAAATTCCCTTCATGATGTATGGAAAAATTGGGGATGAACGAGAAATAAACTGCCACGAGATCCACTCACTCTGGTGGGTGAAGATATTCCTTCCAGAATTTGAATAAAAAATAAATTAGGTCAAGATGTGAATGTAATATATATATGAGGTTATGAAATAATAAGATAACATCAGGGGTAATTGGGGATTTATTTGGGTGTGTTTTGTGAGTTTGGGAAAATTTATAAAGATTTTTTTATGTTATTTAATTTTTATACACAGTTTGATGGGTAGGGGTGCATGGTTATGGGAAACGGAGTGCTTCATATATAGGGTTCAATGGTTTTCCCTATTAATGGTTCTATTTTGACAAAACATAGCCCATCTCATAAAACTATTAATGTAGCGGGTTACAATGTTTGCTGGGAAATTGTGCACAGTTGGAGAAAATCCAATTCCAACCATGCACATTCATATTTATTCTATATATCTAAATATTCATGAATTAAAAAACCCTTGGTATAGAATAGATGAAAAATAATGGAAGTAAGAAAAAATTATACCTGAAAATAAGCTTGAGACAACTCCAGAAATGGAATGGATCTAACAATCTCCAAACATTAAAATAATCGAGATGCACTCCCAATATTCTCTAATATTACGAATTAAAAAGAACGATCAAGTATCGTCACATAATTATTTCAATTTCCCATTGTATATCTTGCACATTACTTTTTCTACAATAATCAAACATTTAGTATGATCATTCCCAACAACACCTCCTAACACTGATCCAAAACTGTGTTAAATGGTCTTCAAAGGACACATATATCTCAATATCAACATCATCAATATTGACTACATAAGAAGGGTTTGGGTGTAATATAAGAAGTTGTGAGACATAGAAAAAATCATGTATTTAACTATATCACTGTGGAATATCCAATCAGTATGTCACCGACCTAATTCGTTCTATAACCTCAAATATTAAAATGAATATTTGTGCCAACATTCCCAATCTCCATAACCTATGGTGACCCAATCTATGCTACACCCAATGGAATACACAATAAAACTATATAAACTCTTGGTATCATTAACATCATTCAGTGTACAAGTTATGTCTACTCTATAGAATTACAATATGATTTTGAATCAAAAGAACATGATCTGACATACCTTTCAAGAGACTCCATCCCAGCAACTCTGACTCACATGCCTCTATCCAGTATAAGAGTAATCTTCACGTACAACTGTAAAGTTCTTCAAATGTTACCATCTATATTCAATCCTATTAACATTGGCTATTGGACAAATCCACCAAATCATGGTGCTTATACCATGTCACACCAATGGATAGGACACATAGAAACATAATTTTATCAAAAGCCAATATAGAATACTCTGATCACACATATGTTTATGAATAGAAATCCATACTCCAAATAACATATAAAAAACATGTTTTGTCTGAACTACCATTAAAATGAACTGAATAATGAGTCATGGTCCGAAACAATATTCATGGTCTCATAATTCATATAGAATATATCTCAAGGGTACTATAAAGACCAGGAAATTTCAAATAATTTTTTTCTTAATTTTCATTGGAATTTTAGTAGAATTCACTTTCTGATAGCACCTGATTCCGAGGCTCGGTGTGCCCGGAATAATTTTTTGAAGTTTTGCTCAGGTACGTTCAGTGAACGAACGAGTGGGATTTCCTAACTTTTGAACCGGTGCTCGGAATCGAAATCTGAGGGCACCGATGAACTCACATCACCGGTAATTGCTTAAGAAGACCACTTTATGGAGTTCTGTTTTCTCGGGATGAGTTGTTTAAATAAAGTGAGGGATAATAATATAATTGTTTTACAATTATATTTTCTTTTCTTGTTAAGTGGATTAAGTGTTTTATCACAACACCTTTCCTCTCTCTTATGTGGTTATAACCTATGTAAGGGAGTTATGGGTGGGACCCAGTTGTTGATAACTACCTTTGAGAGGATTACGGTGGGGTACGGCCCACATGAGCCCAACCCCTCACCTTCCCCTACTTTTAAAAATAAATTTTCCCCACTTAATTTTGTAACTCTAAAAAAGAAACCCCCCCTTTTTTAAATAAAATCAACACATTAATTGAGTAGGTTTTTCAAGTAATTAAATCATGGATTCATTTGAATTTTTCAAATGAATTCCTTTGACTTGTGTGTTAATTAAATAAGACAAAGTCTTATTTCGTGGGAGGATAGTTGATGGTGGGAAAGGATTTAGGGAGAAAATATTTATGTTCCAAAGGACGTTCTTCCTCCTTGAAGAACGCGAAGAACGCACCGTCACCGATGAAGAAGGCCGAACTCCGACAAAGGATGATGGTAAGAAACTCCTTCTTCGGAGATCGACGACGCGACACCGTTTACCGCGACGCCAACGAACCTCTCCTTCCGCGAAGCCTTCTTCCGCGATGTTCAATTCTGCGACGAACCTTCGTTCAACAATTACATCAGGTAGGGGATTATTTATTGTTGATCGTGATCTCATCTGTCTCTATTCTTTGTTTCATTTGATCCGCCTGATATCGCAATAACAAGTGGTGGTCGGACCGCACGAACATGGCCGACCATCCTCCCCCATTGTTTGTTTGAATTTGTTGCGGAACGTGAAAGGCAGTGCGGTGTCATTGCACCACACGGAAACTATGAGAAAGGGTGAAGAAGCGCAACACTGTAGCACCGCGCCGTTGAATTCAAATAAGACACGGCGTGGTCGTGCCGCACCGTAAAACCACAAAGAGGATGTGGTTTGATTATTTGATCATTCTGCGTGGATTGACGGGAGATGAAAAACGGGGCCGAAAAGTCAATTTGAAGATTCCACAATGAAGGTTGGGTCCCGGGAGGACCGTTGGCAGAAGCGCTGAGCAAAACGGACCACCGGAGCGTGTCTAGTTGTCCGTGGAAGGCGGCGGCACGCCGCCAGAATGGAACTACCATGGCTGAGCCACGGCGGCGGGCCGAACCGGAATGGATTAGCTATTCTGGAGGAAGAGCGGCGCGGCTCAATGTCGCGCCGGTTGCTTCGACTGCGGGGTTTGTAACCCCCGCACCTGCTGGCCACGCCAGTGCCGTGCCAGCTCCAGTGCCTAGTCGGGCCGCCCAGGCCGGGCCGGGCTGGGCTGCGCCATCCGGGCTGGGCCGCGCCCAAGCGGGACGGACTTGGACCAAGTTTGGGTCGACCCTGTTCGAGCCGACCCAGGGGGTCTCGGGCTGGGTCAGACCGGGCCCGAACCCCCTATTCTCGGGAAGTTTCCGTTCAAATGCCCATATCATGGGCCATAGACCTCTAATCGACACACCATTAATTGCGATGCAATATTTGGATCGAGTAGGTCGTTTCATTATATTACACTCAAGGTTTCAGAGAACAATGGGTACGGCCGGGTTGGTTCGAACATGAAACCAATCGGGCCCTCAGAGCGGAAACAGCTATATCTCGAGCTCTGGATGTACGATTGACACTTCGTTGACTTTGTTGGATCTCTCTTGATGTGATAGAACTTTGGGAATTCTTCATCTGAGGTTTGGATGCAGGTGGATAGTGGCCAGGTTGGATTGAACCTGAAATCCAACCGGGCCCCTGGGACAGAATATCTGATAACGTTCAGAGCAGACGTCTGTTTGATGAACTGTCATCGGTGTTGGTGATCACGTTGAGAAACAGTCCCTATGAGTATACCCTATGAGGTATCAGGGTATAGTTGAGATATGGCCGAGTTGGTTCACACACGAAACCAACCGGGCCCCTGGGACAAAAAGGCTAATAACTCACAGACCGGGCGTCCGATTGACGCGTCGTCTATTGTGTTGATACCCCTATGACGAGGCGGTCCTTTAAGATACTTCTTCCTTGGAATTTTTGATACTTGGAGTATTGACCTGTAGCTCATGGAGAAAACCCTCCCGAAGATGAGCCTGTGGAGTGCGGAGACCGTGTTGCCGACTGAGACTTGGCGACTGCTGATCGATCGACTCGGTGAGTTTCGGATAGCCCAGTGGGGAGCACTTGGTAGTAGCGGCAGACCCACGACAGAGGAGAACTTGGTTGTAGAAGAAGACCTACGGTACTCAACAGAAGGAGTACCTATGAAGGCTATGAGGGGGTGCGCTTGGTTGTAGCGCCAGACCCATGGTGGGAAGCGCTTGGTTGTAGTGGCAGACCCACAGTGGAGGAGCGCTTGGATGTAGCGGCAGACCCGCGGTACTCAACAGAAGGAGTACCTATGGAGGCTATGAGGGGGAGCGCTTGGTTGTAGTGGCAGACCCATGGTGGAAAGTGCTTGGTTTTAGTAGCAGGCCCACAGTACTCGACAGGTGGAGTACCTCAGCAGTCTTAGGTTAGTACATCGGAGTCATGACATGATCACTATACACTCCAGAGACGGGGCTCTTTAGCAGTTACGATTTTGATATTTGAAAATCCTGGTTTCAGATGAGTCTGTGACCTTTGTGATTACCTCATGATTGAGATGGGACACTTGATAACTTGGGTATAGTTATGGGCATATACATGGGTAGTGGTTATACGTTGATTTCATAATCATTGTGTTTCCTCATGATTAATATGGGTAACTTGATAACTTAGGTATATGTATGGGCATATACCTAAGTAGAGGTTAACTATTGAGATCTTTCGTTGTGGTTACCCTTGTTGGATTTAGTGAGACCTTGAGGGTCTTGGGGTCCCTACTAAGTATCGTTATACTCACCCCTGCACGGGCTTTGCCCGCACTTCATTGTGTTGGTTGCAGACGACGGGCAGCGTTGAAAGAGGCTGAGTGTTCGAGGACTGGACAGTACCCAGAGGTGGACCTCACGACTAGTCAGTATCCGGAGGTGGACTTCACGAAGAGACGATACTCGGAGGAGTCTGACGGGTGAGAGCGTTGAGGAGGCTATCTGTACCTACCATTCATGTAGGATCTGTGGTGGACGATCCAGGAGTTGTGCTAACTGTACCTACCATACAGGTAGGATCCGAGGTGGACGACCCAGGAGCTGCTTCTACTCTTCCATCTGCTTGTCATTCAATTGTACTTTTTTTCTTTTTTAGCTGTACTTTTCAGTTGGGTTTGTATTATAGCCCATTTACTTTTCAGCACTTTCTTTTGTACTTAGTGTATTAATTCTTCTTGTACTCTGTGGTGTTTTGTTTACTTTTATAAAGGAAATGTCTTCCCAGTTTCGAGATTTACGCCTTTGGTGCTAGTCTCCAGCCCCTATCCTATAGAAGGCGGGCTTCGGGTATTCACGTCACGGGCCTCGAGGACGGGTCGTGAAAAATTAATATCAGAGGATTCGGTTCTACCGTAGAACTTATAACTCTAATATTTTCTTTCTGTGAAGAAATATTGTTAAGGGTATTGAGTGTGGTTTTTAGTTCAGGGATTCCAGTGTTGGTACGGGAAGCCGACAAATCCATAAACCAGGACCCTGACAACTGATTTCCAACTTTATGCACGAAAACACTGATTGTCTGTGTTTACAGAAGTTTTTTTAAAAGTCAGCTCAAACCAGGTCATCTCACTAGGTATAAATTTTTTGACCGGGTCACATATGTTTCTTTCAGGATACCTTTCCACGGACGACCAGCTAGAGCCTAGAGGGATGTGCGTACTAACATCATGCCGAGTGACGAGGCTTCGGTACATGGTCGTCTTGCAGTTGAGGCACCAGCGGAGGTACCAGCGGTACTACCATATGTTGGGCCACATATGCCACCAGCCTCAACAGTAGGCGATGCACGCCACTTGAGCACGCTGCCCGAGTTCCAGTTCCAGAGGCCACCTAGGTTCTGGGTAGAGACGGACCCACAAGCGAGTGAGGATTGGCTAGAGGCAGTGGTGAGAGACTTCAAGCAAGTGGGGACGCCAGCAGACTTCATGGTGATCTTTACTGCCATCCTTCTTCAGGAAGCAGTAGGCAGTTGGTGGAGCCAATTGTTCCAGTTTTGTGACAGGATAAACTTCACATGGGAAGACATCAAGACCTTCTTCAAGGTGGAGTTTGTGCCAGTATCTCTACTCCTCGAGCGCGTATAGGAGATACTACCTTTGCCGCAAGATTTTTGATCAGTAGCTGAGTCATCTGTGGGCAGTAGACAGATGATGCAGAGGTCCAAGAGGACCAGAGCCAGCTGTACGAGGAGAAGGAAGTGTTATTAATGTGGAAGGAAGGGTCACCTGGCACGTGATGGTCTCATCCCCCGCACATTCGATCCGCAGGTGTTGGAGGAGCCACCGAGGCAGAAGAAGCGGCGGGTTCTTGAGCAACATCCGAGTAGTGGACAAGGTAGTAGAGCCCTGGGAGTATGTGGAAAGGAGAAAAACTATTGGATACATCCCTTGTACTTATAGTTCCATGTTTCTTTTATATTTGTGTCTTTGTACTAAGAGATGCAATAATAAAAAGACACTTTCTTGTGATGTTTACTTTCCTGTCCTTTTGTTTGGTTGAAACTGAGAGGTCCCCGTTAAAACTATTGACTTGACCCTCACATTAGAGATTTATATAGGAGGATACGTAGTGACCTCACACTGATGCCGATAGTGTGAATCAACCCTTGGAGGCGATAGTGACAGTTGGATCTCTTGGTAGTTACGTCGAGGCCTTACGATGTCATCCATGGCATGAACGCATCATTATTGTCAGGATTGGCTGTATTAGGAAATGGGTGTGGTTCATCCAGGGGATGAGACCGAGATTCTCTTTTCATCAATGGAGAAATTTTAGTAGCTCTTTCAGGTCGTAGGAAAAGAAGGTGAAGATCATCCAGGAGTGGATGAAGACTGCACAGTGCAGTAAGAACCAAGAAACTGACGCCAGTCTTAGAGACTCGAGCATGTTAAATGTTTCAATAAGAGGATGCTTTCAGGAGAGATGATTCTACAAAGCCACAGACATGGAGGCAGATCTAGGAGAGCAGCATGAGGTGGTGTATGTTTTATCATGCTACATCCACCCGCCTTAGTTGTCCCTACCGGGCTCATGGAGCCGGAGGGAAGGGAAAGAGAGTATCGGCATGCGGTCAGGGAGAGTGACCCAATGGATCTAAGAATTATTCAAGGGGCAGTCTTTGTCCACTACTAGATGTCATAGTAACAGACGTTGATATGAACCATTCCTTCCTTCCATGAATCTTTTCCTAGACCTAGAGTTTTTGGTAAGCCGAGGACTTAACCCTCACGTCTGAAGATACCATGGGACGAGACTCGATAATCACATTACGCCGACGGTGTGGTCAGACCCTCGAGGAGAGAGTTTTGGTTGGAATCTCTTGGTGGCAGTGTTGAGGCCTTATGACATTGGTTTGAGTATGGACTATGCAATCACAGTTCAGACACAAATTTTCGGTATTAGGAAAAAAGTTTGTGGTTTAACTACAACATCGGGATGGGTTTTCCTCGGTCGGTGTAAAGGAATCCCCTGGCAGCATCGGATAAACTCATGTAGTGGCCGATCACTCTTGAGTCGGACAATATTACCCTCGTGGTAGTAGGAGTTTTGAGTATTATTTCTAAACTGGAATTGGAGACCTCTTGAGTTCGAGGATAATGATCATGTCCTTATACGGGTCTCTCCTCGACGAGGTTTATAGAGATGTGGCCAATGCGGCAAGTTATCTTTGAGGATCATCAGACCTTTCTAGGTCCTCAGCAGGATTGGCGAGGTGGTTTACCACTTGACCCATCCACCTCAGTTTCACCGAGTGCATGACAACTTCCACGTATCTCAACTGAGGAGATACGTGCTTGACCCGACGCATATCATCGAGCATGGGGAGCTGGACTTTGGTGTTGGGGTGACTTTTACGGGGTTCCAGTAAGAGTTGAGAATGGATAGGAGTGGTCCTATGAGGACGGTCTATTCCTCTTGTGTGCTTTCACTGGTAGTACAGGAACCTCCAGGTGAGAAAATGGGAGCGGAAGGCTCAGATGTGTGCTCAGTACCGCTTTTTGTATCCCTAGTTTGTGTTAAAGATTTACCAGGACGTAATGGCCTGAGGTGGGTGTAATGTAAAGACCCGTAAATTTCAAAGAAAATTTTTTCTTAATTTTTTTTGGAATTTTACAAGAACGAAGTTTTTGACGGCGCCTAATTCAGAGGCCCGGTGTGCCCGGAATAATTTTCCGAAGTTTAGGTTGGGTACGTTCAGTGAACGAAAGAGTGGGTTTTCCTAACTTTTGAACTGGTGCTTGGAATCGAAATCTGAGGGCACTGATGAACTCGCAGCGCCGGTAATTTCTTAAGAAGACCCCTTTCTATAGTTTCATTTTCTTAGGATGAGTTGTTTAAATAAAGTGAGGGATAATAATATAATTGTTTTACAATTAAATTTTCTTTTCTTGTTAAGTGGATTTAGTGTTCTGTCATAACACTTTTCCTCTCTCTAATATGGTTATAACCTATGTAAGGGAGTTAGGTGTGGGAGTCACTTGTTGATAACTACATTTGAGAGGATTAAGGTGTGGTGTGGCCCACACGATCCCAACCCCTCACCATCCCCTAACATTCATTACTTTTCCCCTCTTAAATTTGTACCTCTCCAAAAGAAACCCCCCTTTTTTTAAATAAAGTCAACTCATTAATTGATTAGGTTTTTCAAGTAATTAATTCTTGGATTCGTTTGAATTTTTCAAATGAATTCATTTGGCTTGTGTGATAATTAAATAAGACTATGTCTTATTTTGTAGGAGGATAGTTGATGGTGCGAAAGGATTTGGGGAGGAACGCTCTAAGTTCCGAAGGACGTTCTTCCTCCTTCAAGAACGCAAAGAATGCACCGTCACTGACCAAGAATGCCGACCTCCGATGAAGGACGACGGTAAGAGACGCCTTCCTCAGAGATTGACGACGCGACGCCATGTACCGAAACCCCAAAGACCATATCCTTTCGCGATTCCTTCTTCCGCGACGTTCAATTCCGCGACGAACCTTCATTCAATGATTATGTCAGGTAGGGGTTTATTTATTGTTGATCGTGATCTCATCTTTCGCCATTCTTGGTTTCATTTGATCCACCTAACATGGAAATAATGAGAGGGGTTCGGACTGCACGAACATGGCCGACCCTCCTCCCCCCCTTTTTTTTTGAATTTTTTTCGGCATGTGAAAGATGGCGTGGTTCCATTGCATCGCCTGGAAACTATGAGAAAGGGCGAAGAAGCGTGGCGCCGTCACGCCGTGCTATTGAAGTCAAACAAGTCGCAGCGCCGTCGCGCCGCGCCGGAATACCACGAAGATGTTTCAGTTTGATTATTTGATCATTGTGCTCGGATTGACGGGAGACGATAAAACGGGGCCGTAAAGTCAATTTGAAACCTCCGCAGTGAAGGTTGGGTCTCGGGAGGACTTTTGGCGGAAGCGGTGAGCAAAACGCCCCACCAGAGCACGTCCGGGGGTCGGCGGAAGGCGGCAGCGGCGCGCCGCGCCGGAACCGGCGACCGGAGACGGCAGTGCGCTACCGGAATGGAACCGCCGCGGCTTATCCATGGACGCGAGCCGAACCGGAACGGCTTAGCCGTTCAAGAGGCGGAGCGGTGTGGCTCAAAGCCGCGTCGGTTGCTTCGACCGCGAGGGTTTGTAACCCAGGCACCCGCTGGCCATGCGGGCATCGTGCCGGTGCCAGCGCGAGGCTGGGGCGGGCCGCGCCCATGCGGGCCAGACCCAGACCCGGTTTGGGTCGACCCGGTTCGGGCCGACCCAGGGGGTCTTGGGCTGGGTCGAACAGGGCCTGAACCCCCTATTACCGGACATTTTCCGTTCAAATGCCCATATCATGGGACACAGACCTCCGATGCGATCCTTGGATCGAGACAGTTGTTTCAGTATACTATAATCAAGGTGTTGATTAAGTTTGTGTATGGCCGGGTTGTTTTGAACATGAAACAAACGTGGCCCTCGGAGCGGAAATGCTTATATCTCGAGCTCTGGACGTCCGATTGACGTGTCATCGACTTTGTTGGATTACTCTTGATGAGACAGAACTTTTGGCATTATTCACCTGTGGTTTGGACGTAGGTGGATAGTGGCATGGTTGGATTGAACTCAAAATCCAACAGGGCCCCTGGAACGGAAAAACTGATAAATTTTAGACCGGACGTCCGTTTGACGAACCGTCAGTGGTGTTGGTGATCACGTTGAGAAACAGTCCCTGTGAGTATACCCTATGAGGGTTCGGGGTACAATTGAGATATGGCCGGGATGGTTCACACACGAAACCAATCGGGCCCCTTTGACGAAAAGGCTAATAACTCATAGACCGGGCGTCCGATTGACGCGCCGTCTATTGTGTTGAGACCCCTATGACGAGGTGGTCCTTTGAGATACTTCTTCGTGTGAATTTGTTATACATGGTGTATTGAACAGTAACTCATGGAGCGGACCCTCCCGGAGATGAGCATGCGGAGTGCGGAGACCGTGTAGCTGACTCAGACTTGACGACAGCTGATCGATCGACTCGGTGAGTTTCGGATAGCTCAGAGGGGAGTGCTTGGTTGTAGCGGCAGACCCATGGTGGAGAGGTTCTTGGTTTTAGAGGCAGACCCGCGGTACTCAATAGAAGGAGTACCTATAATGGCTATGAGGGAGAGCGCTTGGTTGTAGCGGCAGACCCATGGTGGGAAGCGCTTTGTTGTAGCGGCTTACCCACGGTGGAGGAGCGCTTGGTTGTAGCTGCAAACCCACGGTACTCAACAGAAGGAGTACCTCTAGAGGCTATAAGGGGGAGCGCTTGGTTGTAGCGGCAGACCCATAGTGGAAAGTTCTTGGTTGTAGCAGCAGGCCCACAGTACTTGTAACACCTCAAACTTCTACGGTACGCTTCTTTTTGAATAATGTGATAGCGGGTGTTGTACGCAACATCGAGTTCTAACACACCACAACCAATCAAACTAGTTGTTATGAATAGTAATATCTACTTTTTGAAATTATATATATTTTATATTTCAAAATGGAATTCATTTTTGGATTCAGAATATCAAAACTATCCTAAGTTGAATTTTTTGTATTTTTCTGAGAACTTCCAATTTTTATGAATAGTGAAAAAATACTTAAAAACATCTTTTTTATTCAAAATAATTTATAGTGATAAATTATATTATTTAGTTGTTTTAAAATATCATTAAAATATATTTTTACCATTTTTTCCAATGGTGTTCGTTATAATTAATTTCACTTTGAAATTGGACATAAACAATTGTCAATCTTTTGATACATATTGTTTCTTAAAAACACTCTATTTGTTGTAACAACGAGAATTAATTATAAAATTAATTAATGCAACTAATATGTTTGTAATTTTTTAAAATAGACATCATTTTTGAATTTGGAATATCAATTATAGCTTAGGGTGAAATTTTGGTATTGTTGAGAAAAAATTCAATTTTTGACGAATAGTGAAACCAATAAGTGGTAGTTAAAAAACTACATATTTCATAAAACCTAATTTTACCGCTTCTATGAATTTAATTTAGAAAATCTGAGAGACACGGTTAATATCAAGTAGTAAAATGTGGTTCAATCAGATAAAAATAATTTATGGTGAATAGTAACTTTTTACTTTTATTTACCACAATTAAAAGTAAATAGGGCAATTAAGGGTAAAAATGATATTAATATTACCCTAACACATGTCCTAATTATATTGGACAATTGTATCTCGACCAAAAACAATTTTATGAATAAAATATTATTATTTAGGTCCATTTGGAATAGATTAGGATATTTATTATTATTTATTTTAAATAAGAGTTTAAAGTGTTAAAATCAAAGATTATTTACTAAAACATTTTTAATATAGGGTTATATATACTATAAATTCGATTGTTAATATTCATTAGAAAGATAAAACGATTTACTACATAATGATATTTTATTTATAATATTTAGACATTAAAGAGTTTAATTTATTTATGACACAATGATGATGCAGTAATTAACTAATTAATTAAAAATTAGAATAATTGATATTATAAATACCCAAATAAATATAATTTGAGACTTTTAATGAATTACACTAATTTGATATGTTAATATGAATAGTTAGGAATGCTTTTAGTAAATTTTATCGAATTAATCATTCTTTTATGATTTTTTAAAAAATCAATTATTGAATAGTGCCAAAATTGACATAAAATAGTTTTTAAAACAAATATTATATTATTAATTGATATTAAATTTCTAAAAATATAATTCTCGGCCATGAGACATATATCATGATAGTTGTATCATTAATGACCACTTGGGGGGTCGCTTGGATATATATATTAAGTTTATTAACCATATAATATAAATATACAAAGAGACATTGTAAAAGTGAAACTAATTAACTAAGAGTTAATACTTAATGATAAGGTTAATATAGTAACCCAAAAATGTATAAATTCTATTGGTTGAGTGGTTTTATACCCATCCCCACCTTAACCTTTAAATAATCTACTTTAGATCCATTAGAAACTGAATATGAATTTTTATTATAAAATAATATTTATATCTTTTAGACCCATCCCCACCTTAACCTTCAATGCCAATTGGTTCGTCCAACCTCAGACCAAATAATCTCTCAACTTACCTCACTTCATCCTAGAGGCCTTCGTTTAATCATAAATCCAACTTAAGGAGCCCTTTTGATCAAATGAAAAGGAAGAACCCAAAGAAGAGGTAATGATTTCACCACCCCTTTTCAAGTTCCTTTCTTCTTCCACTTCTTTTTTCTTTGTTATTACCATTCTAAAATAATAACTCCAGTATCTTATATATACTGAGATGTTATTATAAATATGGTACAACCATATTCAGTATTCTATCCATCCTTTAAATAACATGTCACCATACGTGCGTACGTACGGCTTATCATCTCCACGTCGTGGTGTAATTGTTATTCAATAAATTATTATTTGGATGGGTATAATAATGATGTTTAATTCAGGTAAATAATAAATGTAACATTATTATTATTCTTTATATATGATATACCATCCAATTATATATTATTTTAATATCAAAATAATGATATTGTCACTCGTGCATACGTACGGACTACCGTCTCCACGAGCGCGATGAGATTCATTCTCCATCGTATCCATTCAAGTCTAATTCTAATTTGATGATTAATAATAGTATCTATGGACTTGATATCATTCTGGATATGATTAAGATATAACCTATCCCTGAAAAACACGACTTACGTAACAAAACATATAAAAGAAAATGAGTAAGTTAACACCCGAAACAACGATAATACTAAGATATTATTAAAAAATCAATGTTAAAAGATCATATATGATACCATATTAATGTATATGATTATTTTATAATTTAATTAAAATTATTTAACCATTATAAAGGAGGTTAACCTACCCTAAACCAAGTAAAACTACAATGTAAGGGTTTATTTCGCAATCTCTTCATTATCTGATGTTGTTTATACTTAATAATCTACTGGGACTTCTTTATCATCCACATCCATGTTTCGTAAAAATGTAATTCAAAACATTTTTACTATTTAATATAATATGGGTTAAAGTAATTTATACCCCTGTGTGACTTTTTATAAGAGGTTTATAAACAAATCTTTCCGTCATTTTCCAAACAAGGTGCTTTTTAACCTTTTCGACAGAATTAAGGTAAGAATGTTTTTTTAACATATACGGTGGGTGCGGCTATTTTATGCCATTATAAAATCGTCAAATCTTCCCTTACAAGCATATAAGAATATTTTCAAAGAAATTGTTTTATTTTATAAATATATGACTCTTAAATTATTTCAAAATAGAAAGAGATATTTCATTAAAAAGATTTTTTATTTTATCTATGTCAACATCCTTTGATTTATTTTATGCTTATTTGAAGTTGATTTATTATGATACAAAACTTTTATATTGTATTGAATGTTTTGTTATATGTTTGACTATGGATGTGCTATTTTTATACCATTCATGGTTTATGGTGAATGTAATGACATTTTGTATGCTAGTTTTAAGACGAATGTTTATGTTATGTTTAAACCTTTTCAAATGGGAATGCATTGGACTTAATATGTGACGGGTGGAGCCCGCTATACCTCCTCGATGATTCGGTAGGTCACATGAGACAAACTAGTGTCTTAGCACAAGGCCTTGAAAAATTATTATTTGTAGTCTTGGCACGAGGCATTGGCTATGTGGTTATGATAGTCTGGAATTTTTCATTCCATCATTATGAATGTGGTTATTGATATTGCCTGTGATTATTCCATTAGTAGAATATCCATGAGAATAAGTAAATGGAATTATTTCATTTAATTTTTTCCATTATATGTTTAAGATCAAGTTTAAAAGTGTTTTGTTTTAGTTATACACTAACTTAAATGTTTATTCTTATTTATGAAAGTTTCTTCTATATTGTTATACTTACTAGGAATTTGAGCTCACCCCTTTTCTATGTTTTATTTTTCCCAGGATGTGAAGAAGTAAATTATAAATGACCTATAGGGATATTATGATGGGATAATAGTGTGGACTATGGAGACAATATGTTTTTGTAATAGTGTTTCACTTTATGCTATAATGTAAAACCTTATGAATATATCCAGTGTTTCCAAGGCTACTAAACCAATTGATATTTAGAGTTTTGATCTTTCTTGTGATAATGCCAATGTTATGTAATAATTCACTGACGCAAGGAAACTAGGGTCGGGGCGTTATAGTTGGTATCAGTGGAAGTTTAGTAAACACCTTGGAAGCTAGATTTAGATAAACTTTGATTAGAGCACATAGATTTACGATGTACTTTGAGGATTAGTATAGAAGAACTTCCAAGAATTTTGGTATTGTAGAGATTTTGTGAGTTTTCCGAGAAATAAATCCATGCCTGGATACGAGCAGGTAGAGGCGGGTCTGGCACAGATGTACCTTGGGGTAAAACCCAAAAACACCGCTTTGAGCTAGACTCGAACAGGAACTGGTGCATGACAACGGGGCTTGCTGCACTCTTGGTTACGACACTCCCGGGGGATATGCTTAGGATAACTCTCATTTTCATTACAAATAATTATGAAGGGTTTATGAGTATTTACTTCCTCAAAAAAAACATTCTTATGATTATGGATTATATCCATAAATAGTTCAATTTATGTTAAGTGTTTTATATGTATGTAATTGTGTATTTTGATTCATAAACTGATCTAGTTTATGTCATTTTTTAGAAATGGCGCCTTGTGGATGAAATGGAAACCGTATCAATGCACGAACTCCATGTATGGATTGACCTCCTTCTCAAGATAATTATAGTGGATCTGGTGATGAAACTGGTGTCGATCAGCTAATCACCATACTGGGACAACTTACTCGAGTTATGAATAATTACCTTACCCGTATAGAGCACCCTGATCTATAGCGTGGAGGATCAATGATAGACCTATTCATGAGTAAACAACCAAAACGTTCAGTGGAAGTACAAATCCCTTAGTAGCTGAGAAATGGATATATTCCTTAGAGAAAATATTTCAGGCTTTGGGGAGTAGTGAAAGGGAAAAAGATATCATGGCAGTTTACTGCCTCACTGGAGATGCTGATCAATTGTGGTCATTGATTCAAAACACGAAAGAAGATGATGAAGTATCATATATGGAATGGGGGGAGTTCAAAGTTCTATTTTTAGAAAAATATATTCCTCGTGACCATCGAGAAGATATGGAAAGGCAATTTCCGAGTCTGAGACAAAAGGAGGATGAGAATGTCACAAAGTATGAGGCTAACTTTACAAGGTTAGCAAAGTATGCTGGAGATTATATACGTAGCCCCAGATGTATGATTGATCATTTCTTTTATGGGTTAAAACCATTTCTTCGTCAAGTATTAGTCTCACAATCCATTTCATCGTAGGAAGTCATTATCTCATGTGCTATCAAGACTGAAAAGAATTCTCTAAGTCTTATTACTTTAAAGAAAAGAAAGAGAAGAAGAGATCTGCTGATCAATCTAGGAATGGAAATAAGGGGAAGAAGGGAAAGGTTGAATATCCATCCTATGGTAAATGTGGGAAGAAACACCCCGGTACTTGCTTGAAGGGAATGGGTGTATTTTACAAGTGTGGTGAAAAAGGCCACCAAGCTCGTGATTGCAATGGGGAGAAGGAAGCTACCAATGTTCAATGCTACAATTGCAGGGAGATGGGACATTATGAAAATGAATGTCCCAATAGTCAGGGGAACATACCTCAGAAAAGGCCAAGGGATCACGACCAAGCTTTTTCTATCACTACTGCTGAGGTAGAAGCTCCAAAAGACGTGGTGGCAGGTAATTTAATGGTTTCCTCAAGTTTAGAAAATGAATTATTTGATTATGGATCATTGCATTGTTTCATATCTTCCCAGTTTTATATGAAAGTTAAATATTTCCAATTTAATTTAACATGGGAGTTTTCAGTTAAAACTCCTAAGAGAAGTATCATTGCAATATTGTTTTGTGAATCAGTCCCCATTAGAGCACATAAATGTTGTTTATCTACTGATCTCATCATTATACCTATGACTGAGTTTGATATAATCCTCGGTATGGATTGACTTTCGGTCAATGATGTGAAGATTTATTGTAAAAATAAGAAGGTTATGATTTTTGATGATGATGATAACGAACACCTTATCTTTAGAGAAGAATCGTCACCACCTAATTCTTATCTAGATCCACCCCCAGTAGCTCAACTAAATTCAATTATTGGGGGGAAGAGAATGAAATGACTGTGGGTGAGGGAAGGAATGTTCAAATAGAGGATGTACCTATTGTGAAAGAATATGTAGATGTATTTCCGGAAGATTTACCTGGACATCCTCCAGAATGAGAAGTTGAGTTTTCCAATGATTTAAATATTGGATCAAGGCCTATATCAAAAACCCCTTATAGAATGGACACTGTAGAATTAGTTGAACTAAAGAAACAACGAGAGGAATTGAGAAATAAGGTATTTATTCTCCCTAGTGTTTCTCCATGGGGAGCCCTTGTTCTTTTTGTTAAAAAGAAAGATAGATCTATGGGGTTATGTATCGACTATAGGGAGATCAATGCTATAATAATAAAAAACAAGTATCCCCTACCTCGCATTGATGATTTTTTTGACCAACTTCATGGAGCTCAATACTTTTCAAAGATTGACCTTTGATCTGAATACCATTAGTTGTGTGTAAAGAAGGAAGATATTCTGAAGACAACATTTCGAACTAGGTACGGGAATTACGAGTTATCTGTAATGCTTTTTGGATTGACTAATGCACCCTCTGTATTCATGGATATGATAAATAGAGTTTTCAAGGAATATCTTGATGAGTTTGTGGTGGTATTTATTGATGATATCTTGGTATACTCCAAAAGCTACGAATATCATGAAAATCACTTGCGCATTATCCTGATTACTCTGAGAAGACATGAATTATATGGGAAGTTTAGCAAGTGTGAATTCTGGCTTCATGAGTTTTCTTTTCTTGTCCATATTGTCTCTAAATAATGAATCTATGTTGATCCTTCTAAGACCAAGTCAATCCACGAATGGCCAACACCTATGAGTATAATGGAGGTACGCAGTTTTATTGGTTTGGCAGGTTATTATTGACATTTCATCCAGAATAATGCCAGATTGGCTAACCCATTAACAAAGCTCACACGTAAAGGGGATAAATTTGTTTGGACAAAAGAGTGTGAAGAATATTTTGAATAACTGAAGAGAAGATTAGTCAATGCTCTTATATTGACTCTACCATCGGGGAATGATGGGTTCGTTATTTATAGTGATGCATCGTAGAAAGGACTTGGTTGTGACCTTATGCAGAATGATAGGGTTATGGCCTATGCATCACGAAAGTTGAAAATTAATGAGAAAAACTATCCTACTCATGATGTTGAGTTAGCAGCTATGATCTTTGCTTTTAAGATATGTAGGCACTACCTCGATGGTGAAAAATTTGAGATTTATACTGATCACAAGAGTTTGCAGAATATTTTCTCACAAAAATAACTCAACATGAGGCAAAGGTGATGGCTTGAATTACTAAAGGATTATGATTGTACGATACACTACCACCCTGGGAAATAAAACAAGGTGGTAGAAGCTTTGATCAGAAAAGAACATGGAGTTTTAAAAAATATGAGAATTGTAAGGGATCCAATTTTCATGGATCTAGTAAAGATGGACATGGGAATAACCAGGGAAGGTGAAACATCAATGCTTTTTCTAATGGTTTCCAAACCATCTTTACTATAAAGGATTAAGTGTTCTCAGACCGATGATAAAGAATTTCAAAAGAAGATTAAAGCTGTGAATGATTGGAGATTGAGAGACTTTGTGTATGAAGATGGAATTTTGAATTTTGGGAAGAGACTTTGTGTTCCCAATATACCTGATCTAAAAATAGAATTGCTGGTTGATGCTCATCGTTCCAATTTCTCTATACACCCTGGTAGCACCAAAATGTATAGAGATTTGAAAGAACATTTTTGGTGGGACAACATGAAGAGGGAGATTTCTGATTTTGTGTCAAGATGTATAGTTTGTCAACAAGTGAAAGCGTGAAGGAAACAGCCTGGAGGAGTCATGCAACCTCTTCCCGTACCGAAGTGGAAATGGGACAATATTACGATGGACTTTGTCATGGGGATACCAAATAATCCTAGAAGGAACGAGGAAATATGGGTCGTTGTTGATCGTCTTACCAAGTCAGCACATTTTCTTTCTATAAGAGAAGATCTCCCACGAGAACGTCTAGCAACACTCTATATTGATGAAGTTGTGAGACATCATGGAGTACCCCTATCGATTGTTTCTGATCGTGTGCCCCGTTTTACTTCCAGAATCATGAAAAGTCTTCAGAAATCCTTGGATACTGAACTTCATTTGAGCACTGCCTACCACCCTCAAACAGATGGACAATCATAACGAACTATTCAAACCTTAGAAGACATGTTGAGATCCTGCTCACTTGACTTTCAGTGTATTTGGGATCAAAATTTACCTATGGTAGAATTTTACTATAACAATAGCTTCCATTCGAGTATTCAGATGGCACCATATGAAGCGTTATATGGAAAGAGATCTCGTACACCAACCTGTTGGGATGATGTTGGTGAAAGAAAACTTTTAGGCCTAGAACTGCTAGAGGAAATGATGGAAAAGGTGAAGGTAATCCAAAATCACATCAAAGCAGCTCAAAGTAGGAAGAAGAAATATGTTGATAATCGACGGAAGGATTTGGAATTTCAAGTCGGTGATCATGTTTTCCTAAAGGTATCTCTATGGAAGGGAGTCATACATTTTCTTAAGAAAGGTAAATTGAGTCACAGGTACATTGGACCTTTTGAAATTCTAGAACGAATTGGGTCTGTAGATTACCAATTGGCAATGGTGCCAAGTCTCTCAAAAGTTCATGACGTGTTCCACGTATCACTATTGAGGAAATACATGGATGACCCAAAGCCTGTAATCACCTATGAGGAATTATAACTGGAACCCGATCTGTCTTATTGCGAAGAGCCCATCAGGATTCTTGATACGAGAGAACAAGTACTGAGAAACCGGACGACGCGTCTGGTAAAGGTTTTGAGGAGAAACCATAAGATGGAAGAGGCAACGTGGGAACCCGAGGACCATATGATGAAGAACCACTTTTGTCTTTTCATGTGGTAGTATTCTATAAATCTCGAGGATGATATTATTTGAAGGAGGGGAGAATGTAACACCCCAAGCTTCTACGGTATGCTTCTCTTGGAATAATGTGATAGTGTGTGTTGTACGCAACATCGAGTTCTAACACACCACAACCAATCAATCTAGCCGTTATGAATAGTAATACCTACTTTTTGAAATTATATATATTTTATATTTCAAAATGGACTTCATTTTTGGATTCAGAATATCTAAATTATCCTAAGTTGAATTTTTGGTATTTTTCAGAGAACTTCCAATTTTTATGAATACTGAAAAATACATAAAAACAAACATTTTAATCAAAATAATTTATAGTGATAAATTATATTATTTAGTGGTTTTAAAGTATAATTAGAATATATTTTTACCATTTTATCCAATGTTGTTCATTATAATTAATTTCACTTTGAAATTGGACATAAACAATTTTCAATCTTTTGATATATATTGTTTCTTAAAAACAAGATACTTTTTGTAACAACGGGAATTAATTATAAAATTAATTAATGCAACTTATATGTTTGGAATTTTTTAAAATAGACATCATTTTTGAATTCATAATATCAATTATAGCTTTGGGTGAAATTTTGGCATTGTTCTAAAAAACTTCAATTTTTGATAAATAGTGAAACCACTAAGTGGTAGTTAAAAAACTAAATTTTTAATAAAACATAATTTTACTGATTTTTTGAATGGAATTTCAAAAAATCGAGAGACACGGTTAATATCAAGTAGTAAAATTTGGTTCAATGAGACGGAAATAATTTTTGGTGAATAGTAACTTTTTTACTTTTATTTACCACGGTTAAAAGTAAATAGGGAAATTAAGGGTAAAAATGATATTAATATTACCCTAAAACATGTCCTAATTATATTGGACAAGTGTATCTCAACCATAAACAACCTTAGAAATATAATATTATCATTTAGGTTCACTTGGATTATATTAGGACATTTATTATTATTTAATTCAAAGAAGAGTTCAAAGAGATAAAATCAAAGTTTATTTACTAAAACATTTTTAATATAGGGTTATACATAATATAAATTCGATTATAAATATTAATTAGAAATATAAAATTATTTCCTACATAATGATATTTTATTTATAATTTTTAGACATTAAATAATTTAATTTATTTATGACACAATGATGATGTAGTAATTACCTAATTAATAAAAAATTAGAATAATTGATATTATAAATACCCAAATATATATAATATGAGACTATTTATGAATTAAAATAATTTTCTAGGTTAATATGACATGTTAGGAATAATTTAATTAACTTTTTTGAAGTAATAATTCTGTTATGAATTTTACGAAAATCAATTATTGAATAGTGTCAAAATTGTCAAAAAAGAGTTTTTAAAACAAATATTATATTATTAATTGATATTGAATTCTTAAAAATCTATGGTTCTGAAAAGAGACTTATATAATGATATTTGTATCATTAATGAACTATTTGGTGGTCTCTTGGATGTATATAGTAAGTTTATTAACCATATAATATAAAAATACAAAGAGACATTGTAAAAGTGAAACTAATTAACTAAGAGTTAATACTTAATGATAAGGTTAATATAGTATCCAAAACCTGTCTAAATTCTATTGTCTGAGTGGTTTTAGACCCATACCCACATTAACCTTTAAATAATCCACTTTTGAGCCATTAGAAACAAAATTTGAATTTATTATAAAATAATATTACTAGCTTTTCCAAAGGTGCCCCTCACCCCTCTTATAAAAGGGCACTCTCCCTTCTCATTAACTCACACCTATAAATCCTATTGGATTGGGAAAACTCTAACCAAATACTCTCTAAACATCCCTCACTTCAACCTAGAGGCATTCATTTAGTCATAAAGCCAACTTAAGGAGCCCTTTTTATCAAATCAAAAGGAAGAACCCAAAGAAGAGGTAATGATTTCACCATCCTTTTTCAAGT
Source organism: Viscum album (assembly GCA_963277665.1). Classification (NCBI taxonomy): domain Eukaryota; kingdom Viridiplantae; phylum Streptophyta; class Magnoliopsida; order Santalales; family Viscaceae; genus Viscum; species Viscum album. The sequence goes on along the minus strand of OY728165.1, from coordinate 1,577,619,849 downwards.
TCCTTTCTTCTTCCAATTCTTCTTTCTTTATTATTACCATTATAAAATAATAAATACAGTATCTCAAATATACTATGATGTAATTATAAATATTGTACAATCATATTCAGTATTATATCCGTCCTTTTAATAACATGTCACCATACGTGCGTAGGTACGGCATACCGTCTCCACGTCGTGGCGTAATTGTTATTCAATAAATCATTATTTGGATGGGTATAATAATGATGTGTAATTCATTTAAATAATAAATTTAACATTATAATGAATCTATATATATGATATACCAACCAATTATACATTATTTTAATATCAAAAGAATGATATTGTCGCTCGTCAGTACGTACAGACTACCTTCTCCACGAACACGATGAGATTCATTCTCCATCGTATCCATTCAAGTATAATTCTCATTTTATGATTAATAATAGTATCTAAGGACTTGATATCATTCTGGATATGATTAATATACAACCTATCCATGAAAAACATGACTTACGTAACAAAACATATTAAATAAAACGAGTAAGTTTACACCCGAAACAACGATAATACTAAGATATTATTTACAATTCAATGTTAAAAGATCATATATGATATCATATTAATGTATATGATTCTTTTATAATTTAATAACAATTATTTAACCATTATACATGAGGTTATCCCACCCTAAACCAAGGAAAAGTACAAGTTAAGGGTTTATTTCACAATCTCTTCATTATCCGAGGTTGTTTATATGTAATAATCTACAGGGACTTCTTTATCATCCACATCCATGTTTCTTCAAAGTGTATTTCAAAACATTTTTAATATTTACTATAATATGGGTTAACGTCATTTATACCCTTTTTTGACTTTTTATAAGTGGTTTATAAAAGAATATTTCCGTCATTTTCCAAACAAAGTGCTTTTTAACCTTTTCGAGAGAATTATGTTAAGAATATTTTTTTAACTTATATGGCAGGTGCGGCTATTTTACGCCGTTATAAAATTGTCGATGCTTCCATTACATGCATATAAGAATATTTACAATTAAAATGTTTTATTTTATAAATATATGAGTCTTAAATGATTTCAAAATAAAAAGAGATATTTCTCTAAAAAGAGTTTTGATTTCATCTATGTCAACATACTTTGATGAATTTTACGCTTATTTGATGTTGATTTATTATGATACAAAACTTCTAAATTGTATTGAAGGTTTTGTGATATGTTTGAATGTGGATGTGCTATTTTTATATCATTCATGGTTTATGGTGAAAATATTGACATTTCGTATGCTATTTTAATATGAATTTTTATGTTATGTTTAAACCTTTTCATATGGGAATGCATTGGACTTAATATGTGACGGGTGGAGCCTGCTATAGCTCCTCGATGCATAGGTATGTCTCATGAGACAAACTAGTGTCATGGAACAAGGCCTTGACTAAATATTATTTGTAGTCTTGGCACGAGGCCTTGGCTATGTGATTATGATAGTCTGACATTATGCATTCTATCATTATGAAAGTGGTTATTGATATTGAATGTGATTATTCGATTAGTAGAATATCCATGTGAATAATTAAATGGCATTATTTCATTTTATTTTTTCCATACAATGTTGAAGTTCAAGTTTAAAAGGCTTTTGTTTTTTTTATACACTGCCTTAAATGATTATTATTATTTATGAATGTTTCCGCTATATTGTTATCCTTACTGGGCATTTGAGCTCAACACTTTTCTATGTCTTATTTTTCCCAGCATGTGAAAAATAAATTATGAATGACCTGCAGGGATATTATGAGGGGATAATAGTGTGGACTATGGAGAAAATATTTTGTTGTATTAGTGTTTCACATTATGATGTAATGTAAAACCTTATGAATATATCTAGTGTTTCCAAGGATACTAAACCAATCAGTCTTTCGAGATTTGATCTTTCTTGTGATCATGCCAATGTTATGTAATAAACACCGAATATAGGCAACTGGGGTAGGGGAGTTACAGTACTCAACATGTGGAGGACCTTAGTATTCTTAGGTTAGTACCTCGGAGTCGTGACATGATCACTGTACACTCCAGAGACGGGGCTCTTAAGTAGTTACGGTTTCAATATTTGAAAATCCTGGTTTGAGCTGAGTCTATGACCTTTGTGAATACCTCATGATTGAGATGGGACACTTTATAACATGGGTATATGTTTGGGAATATACATGGGTAGTGGTTATCTTTTGATTTCATAATCTTTGTGTTTCCTCAAGATTGAGATGGGTCACTTGATAACTTGGGTATATGTATGGGTATATACCTAAGTAGATGTTATCTGTTGAGATATTTATTTTTGGTTACCCTTGTTGGTTTTAGTGAGACCATGAGGGTCTCGGGGTCCCTACTGAGTATCGTTATACTCACCCCTGCACGTGCTTTTCCCGCACTTCGTTGTGTTGGTTTCAGATGACGGGAAGCGTTGACAGAGGCCGAGTATTCGAGGACTGGATGGTACCCGGAGGTTGACCTCATGACGAGTCAGTATCCGGAGGTGGAATTCACGATGACACGATACTCAGAGGAGGTTGACATGCGAGAGCATTGAGGAGGATATCTGCACCAACCCTTCAGGTAGGATCCGTGGTGGATGATCCAGGAGCTGCGCTATCTGTACCTACCCTATAGGTAGGATCTGAGGCGGCCGACCCAAGAGCTGCTTCTACTCGTCCAGCTGGTTGTCTTTCTGTTGTACTTATTTTCAGTTGTAGCTATAGTTTTCAGTCGGGGTTTGTATTCTGGCGCATTTACTTTTCAACACATTGATTTGTATTTAGTGTATTACTTCTGCTTGTACTCTGTGGTGTTTTGTTTACTTTTATAAAGGAAATGTCTTCCCAGTTTCGGGATTTATGCCTTTGGTGCTGGTCAGCATGCCTAGGCCTATAGAAGGCGGGCTTGAGGTAGTCACAGAACGGGCCCCGAGGACGGGTTGTGATAGGTACATTACTCTAAAATGATCTACTGAGAATATATCTATTATAGTGATGAAATTTTCTACAATTGATATTTTTTCCAAACATCACAAATAGTTTCATTATTTCTTGGATTCATTCGAAGTCCAAACCATAATATCAATGATCACATTGTCCCACTTCCAATTGGGAAGGGGAACAGGTTGTAGTAATCATCTAGTTCCTTGAAACATATGCTTCACCTACTGACATGTTTGGAATCATTTCATGAATTCTACCATCTCTTTTATTTCATTAATGACCACTAACAGTGTCCCTGTAGGTCATGATACATTTCTCTCACACCTAAATGTACCTCACACTTCAAGGCCTAAAATTTAAGAATCAACTCATCTAGCTAGCTCATAGGCACAAAATCATTATTCTTAATAGAGATGACCACACCCTCCTCTAGTATCCAACATGAAGGTGACTTCCCACATTCATGTATTTACCTTAAGATAATGCACTATGGATCTTCATAATTCAAATATCTAATCTGGATTAAATGGGTAGACTCTTTCGAAAATGATACAAGAGTCATATGCACTAAAATATCATGAATAACTATATGAATTTATTCGGGTAGTGTTAACATTATCTATTTAGAACTATATTCTTAAATACCCCAATTCAATGTTTTCTTGCACAAATAATCATTAACACTATTTACCCAATATGGATTTATATTATCAGATCAAAATATAATGAATTCATATAATCCAAAAATAACTTCTAATAGAGATTCCAATATATTTGTGAGTATATATTGTTTATGATAATGTGGTCAGTATATAAAATATTATTTTCTCTCCATAGGTTAATCCACCGACACTTTAATGAATAAAACACTATAGTTAACGCAATGTCATGTTTATGGTAATTATGTTCTTGTGGATTCGACTAATAAGACCCATACACAATAACTCATTCTCTCTATATCAACACTATGTTGATTTAAATTATATAAGCATTATAATACATTATAAACTTCTCAAATACGTTATTTATGATAATTATTTGTTTCAATTTTAACTGCTTCTTCATCTTCTAGATAGAATTATTTCATGATTCTGAACCTTCAAAAATTATCCCCATTTTGGTCAATCCAGTAAGAAGCACTAGCCATCTAGATAATTTCGGGACGAACCTATGATAATATATAGTTAAACCAATGAATCAATTAATATTTAAGGAAATATTGAGATTCTACCAATATAAAACTTCATGTACTTTATTTGGTTCACAGACACACATTCCTCAAAGATAATGTGACTTAATATGTGTACTTGATCCAACCAAAACTGAAATAAAGGTATCTTGGTGTATATAAAATTCTACCTCAGCTCACTCAGGATGATGGAATGTGTTGGTCATGATTGTTGTGAGTCTTGGAGTACACCTAGATGTTATCTCAAAAGATCAGAAAAAACTGATCCATGTAATGATGAATGAATCTATTAGTCATGTACATAAACTATTTTGTTGCATTTCATAACAGAAATAGCCATACAACAAACTCATAGAGGTTATACCCCTTCCAGAATGTGGTCAAGGTAATATGAGATGTTCAATTTCTCATCCTATTATACTTTGATTTCAAGTAGATATTAGAGAATATACTACCTCTAGCAAACAAGGCAGATATATTATCAATACGGGGATTAGGATGCAAATTCACCAATGTCCTCTAGTTCTTCATCTGATATTCAACAACCAAGCATAGAGTCCTATTAGACAACATTTTAAACATCCTAGGAGATACCCTAGGTGAAATTCTCTGTCAGATAAATCCCTTACTCTCAAAGAAATCCATATTTGTCTTGAAATCATGAAGCTCTATAGGGGTTACTACATATTGTGGAATTGAAACTAGATTAGCAACCAGTATAATCTCCATAGTCATTTATATATATCTCTTAGGTGGAAACCTTTATAATTTTTCAGGTTATACATCAAGAAACCTATTAAATAGTGGTGGAATGAAATATTTATTCACACATCCATAATATAGAAATATTATTGGTTCCTAGGCAATGAGTTCCCCCAGTTTATATATAACTGGCCCTACTCATCATTCCATAATGTCCTACTCTTCACTGAGAATGTAATGGTCATCCTCTATAGTTTTAAAATTAACTCTCCTTTTCTAACAATCAATGTGGCATTGGTATGTGTCTACCCAATCCATAACCAAAATTTGGTTGAAGCCTGATATATCATGAATAGAGTGATTATACATAAAATAATAGTCCCCCAAATCAAGATATAACCCTTTCAAAAATAGATGTATCCAGACCATACTACAAATGGATTATCTTTTTTTCAAAACCCCACACCAAATATCAACTTCTATGCTGAACCAATTAACAAATATTGTAGATATAATTGAATAAGAGGCCATAATACAAATGCATTATATATCATATAATCTACAATTATAATATCTCTTATCATTAATGGTCCATCATCTCTATCCATAATTGTTAGATAAATGGTATATAACATTCCTTACCTACATACTCATGATGCATTCTAACAACCTTAAGATGTGCCCCTTATTGGATGTGGGTGCTCATTCTGAGAAGAACCACATCTAATTACTTTATTGGTTAGTCCAATAGAACTATAGATCCTAGTGTTATATGGTGCATAAGACAACCTTCCAGCACTGTGGAGTTTTCTACACCCCTCCTCACTAACTATCTATCGTGGGTTCCTACTGGTCCAACATAGAATTCCCATCTTATCACATCAGCGGTACGCCACTGGTGGTCAGTGAAAATGTTTTTGGAAGTGTCTTGATATACCACAATTATGTCAAACCACATGGGTATGGTCTTATTTAATCATCCATTTCCATTGGAAACTATTGTTTCCAATACCATAACTAATGTTTTCATAGAGACTCTTTATACTCTCTGAAGTCATATTTCAAAACTATGTATAAGAAACTTCCTTATCCCCACTAAGGGGAATCATCAGGTTCTCCATAGATAGGAGATAATTATTCCCCACAACTAGAATCTTTATTAATCTGATGATATTTAATAGAAACATAATTCATCAATTAAGTATGTACTAACCACGTTCCTGTAGTACTCTAATCTACATCCATAAATATAAAAAATTTATTGATTATATGAATCATCCATCATAGTCCATCAAAGATATACTCCCCGAACTCAACCTCATGAACTTTCCTACTCTATCATATCTCAGTGTGTCTATATAATATTCTCCAATTACATCACATGAATGTCTTTACATTCAATAGATTTTATTTATCCGTCCTGAGAATCGATATCACACCATTGCTTCATCGACAGTTGTAACATATATATATATATATATATATAATTTGACTATATTATTAGCAAGAGTCTCTATGTGGTCAAGAATAGTCAGGATACACTCAACCAAGAACTCTTCCCCCTATTCTGTCTTCTATTGTAATATTCATAGGGTACAACAACTGAAACTTTCATGTCAGACCAAAAATTATTTTCTAACCTATCATGGGTTTCCTACGGTGAATTTCATCTAGGGAGAGAAATTATCTTAGAAAATACCCCACACATCCTAAACTTGTACTATCAGTGCCTCTAGATCTACTTCAAGTGATGGATATCAAGAAAAATACTCCTACCATTCTATCAACATGCATCTTCCTAGAGGAATATCTCTTAAATTCAAAACACACATTTTATGAAACATTAATAAAAATTGACATGTTTCATAAGGGGAAAACACATCAAGATTGTACACATTATGTTTCACCAAAACCTTCCACAAGGTCAAAACACAAGGTTTAATCAATACCATTTACAATCAAATACCTAGTTATTGTGAGCAATGGTGGACAAATTAGCATTATATGCATTCAATTAGAAATTTATTTAGTCAGATTTTTCATAATTTTACCACATGGATATTAACATTAAATAAAAATTTTATTTAAATTTATTAAGGAAAAAATAGTTTATTTTCAATAACTAAAACAGAAATCATTTTCACACACATTCCTAAAATGATGTATGTCAAAAAATACATATAATTTTATTGAATAGTTCTCGCCTACTCAACACTTCGTACAAAACATGAAATTATTTGGAAGCCATAAAATCATACCAAATCCAGAAATCAATAATCACATCAATGAATAATTTCATCACAAATGGTTATATAGTATCCAACATTAACAATAAATCAATAAGAACAATCACATATTGGGTAATTAGTTTTTTTACAAAAAATTTGTTTGAAACTCCCATTAATGAGCTCATGTAAAAGGCCTTACACATATTATTTTCTAGTTTAACTTTTATAAATATTAAATCAAAAGAAAAAAAGGAATCCTCCTTTGATACAACTATATAATATCCCAGCTCAAGTCCCACAACCCAGTGCCCCACGAAAGACACCCACATGACTATATGTGCACCTTCCCATATGCTATAGGTTTATGTCTAGTAAGGAGGGTATACAATATCAATCATGGATATATTATACCCTATTTTATCATATTAATAAACTAGAGTAATATACAACACAATAAATAAAAATAATATAATAATATTCTGAATGAATTGGTTTCTCATGATCTAAACATATGGAAATACGATGTCAAAACTAAAATATAAAAATATGAAATTTAAATGTACGCATCGGGTGTTGAAAATGGAACCTAAAATAAATAATATTACGCCTTCCCCCAACAAGGTCCTGAATCATTTCTTAATTAATCATCCATGTTCCATCCCATATCATTCATTTATCATAACACCATTTCACTTTTTTATAAAATAAATGCAAAGTCTATTTGGGTAACAATCATATAGGTCGATTGGGGTGTGATTAAAACTCATTACACCCCCAAAAATTGCATCTAATACAATATGCAGACAATAAATGTATATAAAGATGTATCAATATTGAAATGAATAATATAATGTCATATATTTACATTTAATAACATTGTCATTATTTAACGACATCAAAATTTTTATCGAGGACACTCGAACTCTTAGTACCTGCTTCATATCCTGACAAATTATAAACTACCAAAAATGTATACCTTATATTTGAAGTCTATTTTTACCCTTTAATATCAACATTTTTATCTCATAAAATACATAAAAGTATTAAATTAGTATGACATAGGAAAGGGTTCTAGGGCGGTGGGTTCTACCAGGGAGACGGTCTCTTAGGATAATTAAGAAATCAACTTTTGGTTCTGCTCTATGGATACGGAACTTGTAAACCAATGGAAGAAGTTGTCCATAATGTACAATGAAAAGGTGATGATCGAGGCACGCCAAAATGAAGACAATGTTTTTGAAAAGTGCATGTCTCTGCTCATGGTTGGAAAGGTCATGGAAAACATATCGGTAAATCAATGGTCTCTCAAAAACACTCTACAGAAGATCTAGAAATTGGATGCTGAAGTGGCTATCCGGGAAGTGGGGATCAATCGCTTCGTCTTTGAGTTCTTCAACGAGAGAGATAGAGACAAAATATTGTGGGGTATACCATGGTCCATCGATAACCAACTCATCCTTATGGAAGAATTCATAGGGGGGATGATATCTAGAGAGTGAGTCTAACCCGATCCCCCTTTTGGATACGAATTATAGTAATTCCCATCCATGCCAGAACAGAATGAATCATGAGAGAAATCGGGGACTCTGTTGGTCACTTTCTTGACTGGGATAACTCAGATCCAATAAAATGGGGCGCCGAGGTGCGGATCAAGGCAGAAATTGATGTTTCAGAGCCATTGATAAGGGGAATGTTCCTGAAAATCGTAGACACCAACATTTTTATATCATTCGGGTTCATGAAACTCCCTATCTTCTGCTTCTCCTGTGGGCACCTTGGCCATCTGGAAATAAAGTGCACTAAAAATCATAAGAGTGGATCAGACAACATTTTCCTATAATATGGCCCTTGGCTCCATGCCAAAATGAATAAACATGATGTCATCCCTGAGACGGAAAAACAAAAGGTCTGTGATCGTCTCACGCTGGCACTTACCAGTCAGGCAGAACCCATCCCTGAAAATCCCATATGATTGGACTAGTGGATCTCCCTTCTATTTGTCCTCCCACTCAGATAGATGTCAGAGTTCATCCTAAACCATATGAGAACAAGACACAAACATCTACATAGTTGGGGACAAAGCACATAGAACCACCAATGCACTACTTAAAGCCAATGCTGATACAAATTGAACCACCAGATCTGGACCCTAACCCAAAACCGACCGCAGCAGGCGCTCTAACAATGGAGGCCCATGGAATGATAAGGACTTCATTACCGGGCCCAAATACCCTTCGAACATGGAAAAAGGTGAAACTAGGAGAGAGTGATGGTCTTATGGAAGACCCTGAACCTAGGGTCCAGAAAAGACATAATGAAATAGGCCACCCAAAGAGGAATCCCACTAATAGATGGAAAACGAAAAGAGGAGAAACAAGTCTGGTGGAACCAAAGGCGGTGGCGGGCGAGACCCAGCCCTGCCTTGAGAAATGATTGCCTTATGTTGGAACTATTTTGGGCTTGGAAAACCACAAATGGTTCACATGATTCAGCATAATTGTGCTCATAGTTGCCCCGATATGGATTTCCTGTCCGAAACCATACTAGAAAACATGGACACCAATGGAATTACTCTGAAGTGAAACTTCCAAGCCTACCTTCTGGTGCCCATAAAAGGCCATGCTGGGGGCCTCAGACTCCTCTAGAAGGAAAAAATTGATGTCAAAAAATTTTCTTTCTCCTCACACCATGTGGTCACGACTATCCAAACAGACTTTCACCCAGCATGGACCTTTGTGGCTTTCTATGGATGGCCATCCCATAATGATAAGGTGTTGTCATGGAATCTTTTGTGAAATATGCGACATGAAATACCTAGAACTATCCTATTCGGAGTGTATTTCAATGAAATTATGTCCCATAAGGAAAAGGGGGGCGAATTCACTCACCCCTCTACTTCGAAGCCAAACTTCAAAGACGCGGTCTCTAGGGCAGACCTGGTCGATTTGGGGTATACATGTAATCCTTTTACTTATTTTCGCAGCAATTCTGAAGGAACCCACATCACTCTGCGCCTCGATAGATTTCTGGGATCTACTGATTGGATCAATCTATTCAGTATGTTTCACATCGGCCACATGGCCCTTAACTACTTGGACCACTGTCCAATTTTCATTGATTACACGCAAGGAGAACGAAATAGACAACTTTCCATAACCTTCATATTTGGGAGCTTATGATCAGAAGATCAAGAATGAGAATAGGTGATCCATTCAAGCTGGAAAAGCACTCAAGTAGATTTTTTCCTCAATCTCCAACAGGTCACATCTGATCTGAGGTCTTGGAGAAATAAGAAATTCCACCACCCCGACCAGTATTGTGGTGTCCATGAAAAGAGACTGAGCAACAAACTCAATCATCCCACATCTAATTGCATTCTCTCTAATGTAGGAGCCATGAAAAGGGATCTAGAGACGGCCCAGCATGTCAAGGAAGGTTTCTGGGCCATGTGGGCGTGGGATAACCACATTATAGAGGGGGACGCTAATACTAGATTTTTTCACCAGAAAGCTTCAGCCAGGAGAAGGAAAATTGCTATTACCTACATCTTACAACCTGATGGAAGAAATGTCTTAGAAACCAACAGTATCCACTAGGCCATGATAGACTATTTCAAGAACATTTTTTTCTGTAGGAACCCCCTTCATGTCTGCCAAGGTCGAAGATTGTATCTGACCCGTGATCACTGATGATATCAATACACATGTAACGACCCAAAGTTTCATTAATGGAAATTCCTCTTGATCTAATGAAATGTCTCTTTATGTTTATATTAAATGTCAACATATTTGGTTTTATGTTATGAATTTTGATCGTTTCTAATATAGCCATTGAACAGTGATCACATGATTAGTATAAATATAGGACTTTAAGAAATCCAATATACTCAGACAAAGGAAGTGATGGCCACATCTAGTAGAATTTCCCCATATGAAGCCCATTTTTCGGAGCTCAGAAAAGAGGTGGCGTCTTTGGGCTTCGCCCTTGACCAATCCCAAGCTGAGCTTCATCATGTCAAGCTCGAACGTGACCGTCTATGGGAAATGTGGAAGTTGGTTGAAATTACCACTCGAGTGATGTTATCTAAGCCACCCCAAGAGTCTGTCACCATCGCACACCTTACCCTTAGGTCTAATGTGGTGGTTTTAAGGTGTTATGTAACAAATAATTAGTACTATGTTCATGTACATTATTTTTTTATATAATAATGATTATAATCCTAGTCATTTTTGATACATTGTAAATAGTTTGTAAAGTACAAATGGTGTTTTTAGTTATTTTTTAGTTAAGAAATATATTAAGATATTTGTGAAATAAATAATTTTTTAAAAAAATATTATTTTTATTAAATTGATTTTTATTAAATAAAAATTATTTTAAAATTTTATGAATGCAATTAATATTTTTAATAATGTTTGAAAGCCATTTCTGTCAAAACCCGCGAATTTTCGATAAATGTTGGTTTTTATATTAAAAGTGAAGATTAAAATATTTAGAAAAATATTTAGATAAAATAAATGTCATTTGCGGAATCAGGATGTCGAAATTATCCAACGGTGAAGTTTTCATAATTTTCTGAGAGAATCAAATTTTTGGGTAAAAGTTAAATATCGTTTAAATATATAATGTGTTTTATGACATCATAATGACCCACTAGTGATGTAATAAAATACTATAATATATATGTTCAGATAATATATGTTTTAAAATTAAAATAATGTGATTTTGTGTTTGTTTGACTTATATTTCGAAGCATTAATAGACCCCTCAAGACATATTCAACACTTTGCCTTTTTAAATTAATTTCCGTGGGAGTGTGACTCACCTCCACATAAGAAAACTTATTATTTTAAAAAGTTCAGACATTGGCCTTATAAAATATTTTTTTCCTCTTCCCTTTTCCAAAAACCATGGGAAAAACCATGGTATGGTTTTTGGTTTGGATTAATTTAATATAAGGGGACCCAAACCTAAATAATAAAGGATTCCCTCACCTTTCATATATAAACACACCCATGCTCCCACTTCCTCGCCACTCACTTCCCTTGGAGTTCGTCCAACCTCTTCCCTACTATTTCTAGAATCTTTCCAAGGTTCCCCAAGCTCCTAAGAATCTTCTCACAATCCTCTCTCTATCCTTTGGAAGCAAACTTTCATGTAAGGGTTTTTTCTTCCTTTCTCATTTTTGTCCAATTTTCTCTAAGTTGTTTTGCCCTTTTAATTTCTATTATAAACGTTGGGGTATGGTTTCAAATCTCCCTCATACAGCCTTATTTATGTTTGAATGATGGGAGACCCTTTCTCTCTCATTAAAATCCTCCCATGTACACCCGTTACTATGCCAAAATTTCGAAAGAATCTTCTCTCTCCTCTTTTACATTCAAGCAATACTTTTATATCCTAGATCTAAATTCCATTACAATTTTTGGGACATGTATCTATATGACCTCCTTACTTTACATTAAATTTTAATATGATGATGAACCCATTTCTCTCTCATCAACCATTTTTATGAATTCTTATGTCACGTCATTACGCTGCCGAAATCGCACTGATTTTCTAAGCCAATGTCATTGTGTAGTGAATACCATGCCCATTTCTCCAACAAGGGTATTCACCTTTATGAACATTTACTTATTGATTGTAAAGTTTAATGTATGAATTCCACATTCCTTTATCATGGAATAATTGATTATGTTTTATGAATCCATGTTTTATGATCCATGTGGCACACTTATGCATGAAATGAAATGAATACGAAAGGTGAACCCTTATAGCACTCCAATGCATTGTGTAAAGTATAATATCATGATACGTCATTTGAAATGAGTGTTTACTCATGATAATTAAAGTTCAATGAGGGTTTACTCATGATTTATGTGCAATGAGGATTTACTCATGCTCTGTGTGCAATGAGCCTTGGCTCATGCTAATTCCATGTTAAGTGTTGTTACCACATTTCCATGTTATGATTATCATGCTTTATCATGCCTTTATGTTCATGTTCCTCTTATTCCCTATTCATATTCCTATTTCCTAACATTTATTGTACTCCTCATGTTATTCCATGTGTATTCCCTTACTGGGATTTATAGATCACCCTTTTCTTACGCATTTACTTAGGTTATCCCATGCAATGCTTAGTACGATGGAATGTAGTGGTCATGTAAAGGAAGTTTTCAATAAAGATGTTTTATTTTATGTTTTACATTTAATGTAATGATCCTAATCCCAAAATACACTAAACCTCTTGATCTTCTTTATTGTACCAAGTTATGTTTTATGTAATAAATCATGTTTATGTTTTTCATAAAAGCAGGGTTGTCATAGTTGGTATAAGAGGATAGGTTTAGTCATTTTTGGGATTAGGAAACCCTAGTAAAGCCTTAGATACAAGAATAAGTATAATAAAAACATCCCCAAGTTTTGGTATGTACTGAGTATGTGGTTTATCAAACAAATACATCCCTGTCTGGATACGACCATGTAAAGGCATCTCTGGCACAGATGTATCCTAGGGTTAAAATCAGAAAACACTGCTTTGTGCTAGACTCGAATGGGAACGGGTGCACGACAATGGGCCTTGATGCACTCATGGTTATGAATCTCCTGGGGGATAGTCATCGGTAAATTCACAAGCTTAGTATGAACAGTTATTAAGGGAATAAATAAAATGCCCCTAATAATATATGTTAGAAAGTAGATCATGAATAGCCTAGATTGAAGCATATAGACTCATGAGTTATGATAATAAAAGTTTATTTATAATTCATCAACTTTTGTCTTTGGATTACCCCTTATGTGTTACCCCTAAATTTACTTTTATTCCAGCCAATGGCCGGTAATAGGAGGACTCGGGCGAACAACCGTTGTGAATATCAGTGTGAAGATTGTACTAATGAGATGCCCAATCCAATGGGAGTGGGAATCGCGAACTTTGTCACGCTTCTCTCTCAGCTAACTGAATTTTTGAATAGAAACACGGGTCCATATGAATGTTCAACCCCCCCCCCCCCCATTAAGAAAGAACAAGTCGCTATCGAGAGCTTCATGAGACAAAGGCCTCCTACTTTTAGTGTCTCATCTGATCCCATGATCGTTGAATAATGGATCAACTCCATTTAAATGATATTCTCCATCCTCCAATGTTCTGAATAAGAGACGGTTCTCCTAGTGGATTATCGTATGGAGGGTGAACCTGATCATTGGTGGACGTTGATCAAAAATACGAAGCCTGAGGTGGAGATCGAGGCGGTGGAATGGAAGGATTTCTGGAAGATGTTTTTCGATAAATATTTTCCACACACCCGCCGGATTAATATGGAAACAGACTTCCATTCCCTCAAGAAAAAAGATGAAGAATCTGTTGGAGCATAAGAGGAAATCATTAGAAGGCTTTCACGGTATGCTTCCGGCTTTGTCGTTACTCCTGAATGCAAGATTGACAGATTCTTCGGTGGGCTGAAGCTGAGATTGAGGAAAGCATTAGCGATCCATGACTTTGACAGCTATGAGGAAATTGTCTGATGTGCCCTCAAGGTCGAAATAGAGATTGGGGAATCACAAGGGTATTATGGGGAAAAGAAGCGTAAGGTGGACTTCAATGCTGGTGGTCTGATGGATATATCCAACGGTGCTAAAAAGATCCGGCACCCCCCTTTCCAAAAGTGCGGAAATAAGCACCATGGAAATTGCCTTAAGGGGATGAGAAAATGCTTCAGGTGTGGAAGAGAAGGGAACCTAGCTGTTAACTGTCGGCAAGAAAGCCCCACGGCTATGACAGAGGAGAGGAACGTTCCGTTCGAACCTCAACGTGTTGTTCAAGGCTACAAAAGAAAAGAACTGGGTCATTTTTCAATTCAGTTCCCTAATCCAAGAGAACCAACAACCTCCATGGCAGCAAGGAAGAGATTTTTCCATCACTTCTGCTGAAGTGAACCCCAACAAAGATGTGGTGACAGTTACACTAGTTATTCATTCAATAATAGAGAACATACTTTTTGATTCATGTTCTATGAATTATTTTATATCTCGAACGTTTAGTATAACAATCCCAGCACCACCACAAATCATGGACGTAAAGTTTTTGGTGAGTACGAAAAATGGGGAAATCATTTCATCCCAGGAATATAAGTCCTCCCCTGTTATAGTCTATGGATTGAATTTCCCAGAAAAACTTGTCATACTCCCTCTAGTGAAATTTGATACAATTTTTGGAATGGATTGGCTTTCCTTATATAGAGCCAACATAAATTTTCGGGAGAGAGAAATTACACTCCATTTGGAGAATCGACCCCCGATTCATTACAAGTGTCAGGAGGAAGATGAGTCTCCTTTAGCTCCATCATCTCAAGCATGAATATTACTTCCCTATGAGCATGCGTATCAGGCTCAGATGATTGAGTCCATAGAAGAAACCATCCTTGAAGAAATGCCTATTGTGAGGGAATTTGCGGAAGTTTTTCTCAAGGATCTACCTGGTCTTCCGCCTAGAAGAGTTTTTGAGTTCTCAATTGAACTTATACCTGGGGAACTACCAATATACAAGACTCCATATAGAATGGTTTTTGTTAAGCTTGAAGAGCTGAAGAAACAAATACATGAGAATCTGGATAAAGGGTTTATACGCCCAAGTGCTTCACCATGGGGTGCACCAGTCCTCTTCGTCAAGAAGATGGATTGGTCAATCCGGCTTTGCATCGATTATCGTGAACATAATAAAATGACTATAAAGAACAAGTATCCTCTCCCAAGAATCTATGACTTGTTTGATCAGCTACATGGAGAAAAATACTTCTCTGAGGTGGATTTGAAGTCAGGATATTATCATGTAAGGGGAAGAAGAATGATGTCCCCAAGACTACTTTTTGTACAAGGTATGGGCACTATGAATTCATAGTAATTCCTTTCAGACTCACTAATGCTCTAGCAATATTCATGGACATGATGAATAGAGTCTTTAGAGATTACCTTGACAAATTTGTGGTATTCTTTATAGATAATATTCTAATATACTCCAAAACTAAGGAGGATCATGAGGAGCATTTAAAAACTATACTAAAGACTTTGCGCAATGAGAAGCTCTATGAAAAGTACAGCAAGTGTGTGTTCTGGTTGAAGGAGGTCTCATTCTTGGGGCATATAATCATAAGCAATGTGATATCTTTAGACCCCTCCAAAACAGATGCAATTAAGGGATGGCCAAGACCAACATCGGTAACGGATATCCGTAGCTTCTTGGGGTTAGCTGGATATTATCGACGATTTGTGAGAAATTTTACACGACTGTCCAACCCTCTTACAAAGAAATCTTGAAAGGGAGTAAAGTTTTCATGGAGTGATGAATGCGAAGAATGCTTCAAGGAGTTGAAAATGAAGCTTATCACTATGCCCGTGCTCACTTTACCCACAAGTGGGGAGATTTATGTGGTATTCAGTGATGATTCGAAGAAGGGAATATGATGTTTACTGATGCAGAATAATAAAGTGATATCCTATGCCTCAAGGAAGTTGAAAATCCATGAGAGAAACTATCCAATGCATGATATGGAGTTGGTGGAGGTGATTTTTTCCTTGAAAATCAGGCGACATTATCTCTATGGGGAGAAATGTGAGATATATACTGACCACAAGAGTCTTAAATATATATTCACATAAAAAGAGCTTAATATGCGCCAGAGAAGATAGACAGATCTCTTCAAGGATTATGACTGTTCAATCCATTACCACCATGGGAAAGCGAACAAGGTGGCAGATGCCCTATGTAGAAAGGATCCATCAATTCTATCAATGATGAGAATTGATAAGGATCCAATATTCTTAGACTTGATGAAGATGAACATGGGAATCATAGAGAAGGAAACATTATCAATCCTTTAACAAAAGATTACTCAACTGTCTCTTTTGGAATGATTAAAGGATGCTCAAAAGGATGATATAGGAATTCAAGAAAACTTGGAACCTATCAAAAAAGGGAAATAATCTGAGTTTAATGTTAATGAAGAAGGTATTTGTTGTTTGGGAAAAGACTATGTGTTCCATCAAGTCCGAAGTTGAAGAAGGATCTTTTAAATGATGCACATAGTTCAAATTTCTCTATTCACCCAGGGAGCACAAAGATGTATCGAGATCTCCGAGAACACTTTTGGTGGGATAATATGAAGAAGGAGATCACTGAATATACATCAAAGTGCCTAGTGTGTTAGCAAGTGAAGGCAGAGAGGCAGAATTATAAGGGGATGATGCAACCTTTGACCATACCAGAATGGAAATGGGAGAACATCACCATGGACTTTGTCAATAGATATCCAAGGACATCCAAAGGCAACAATGCAATTTGGCTTGTTGTGGATTGTCTTACAAAATACTGCACACTTCATTACTATTCGGGAGGATTTCTCATTGGATCAACTGGTACGGATATATATCAGGAAAGTGGTAAGGTTTCATGGAGTACCACTATATACTATTTATGACCGAGATCGAAGATTCACCTCTATGTTTTTGAAGAGTCTTCAACATGCTCTGAATACTGAACTAAACTTCAGTACGGCCTATCATCCACATATTGATGGACAATCCGAGCGGACAATCCAAACACATGAGGATATGTTGAGAGCGTGCTCAATGGACTTTAAAGGAGGACATGATCAACATCTTCCTCTGGTTGAGTTCTCTTATAATAACAGTTTCCACTCACGCATCCAAATGGCACCATATGAATCCCTATATGGGAAAAGGTCCAGAAAACCGGCATGTTGGGATGAGGTCGGTGAAGGTAAGCTGGTTGGACCAGAAATGGTCGAAGAAATGGTGGAGAAGGTGAAAACCATTCATCAGCATATTGAGACAGCCCAGAGTCGACAGAAGAGTTATGCAGATAATCGTCGAAAAGCCCTTGAATTTAAATTTGGATACATGGTGTTTCTACACATATCTCCGTGGAGTAAGGTCATGAGGTTTGAAAGGAAATGGAAATGAATTCCAAGGTACATCGTCCACCTCGAGATTCATGATCATGTTGGGGTTGTGGCCTATTGACTAGAACTTCCACCTGCCATGTCCAAAGTAAATGATGTCATTAATGTATCCCTCTTATGTAAGTAAATATCGGACCCTTCACATGTACTGTCTTTTGAGGTGGTACAATTGGAATACGATCATTCTTATGAGGAGAAACCAGTGAAGATCTTAGATAATAGAGAGAATGTTCTACGAAATAAGACAATGCCCCTCGTCAAGGTGTTGTGGAGAGACCAAAAGATTGAAGAAGCGACTTGGGAATCAGAGGATATGATGAAGCTGAGTTACCCACATTTGTTTTAGTGTGGGAAAAGGAAAATTTTGAGGGAGAAATTTCTTAAGGGGGGAATATTGTAACGACCCAAAGTTTCATTAATGGAAATCCTTCTTGATCTAATTAAATGTCTCTTTATGATTCTATAAAATGTCAACTTCTTTGGTTTTATGTTAAGAATTTTGACTGTTGGTAATATAGCCGTTGTACAGTGATCACATGATTAGTATAAATATTGGACTTTAACAAATCCTATTTACTCAGAAAAAGGAAGCGATGGCCTCATCTAGTAGAATTTCCCCATACGAAGCCCATTTCTCGGAGCTCGAAAAAGAGGTGGCATCTTTGGGCTTCTCCCTTTACCAAGCCCAAGCTGAGCTTCATCATGTCAAGCTCGAACGTGACCATCTATGGGAAAAGTTGAAGTTGATTGAAATTACGACTTGAGCGATGTTATCCGAGCCACCCCAAGAGTCTGTCACCATCGTACACATTACCCTTAGGTCTTATGTGGCTGTTTTAAGTGGTTATGTAACAAATAAGTAGTACTATTTTCAGGTACATTATTTTTGTATATAATAATGAATATAATTCCTAGTCATTTTTGATACATTTTAAATAGTTTTTAATGTACAAATGGTGTTTTTAGTTATTATTTAATTAAGAAATATATAAAGGGGTTTTTGAATTAAATAATGTTTTAATAAAATATTACTGTTATTAAATTGATTTTTATTAAATATAAATGATCTTATAATTTAATTAATGCAATTAAAATTTGTATTAAGGTTTGAAAGCCATTTCTGTAAAAACCCGCGAATTTTAGATAAATGTTGTTTTTTTAAAAGTTAAAATTAACATATTTAGAAAATTATTTAGATAAAATAAATGTTATTTTTTGTAATTAGGACGTCGAAATTATCCAACGGTGAATTTTTCATAACTTTCTGAGACAACCAAATTTTTGGGTAAAAGTTAAATACCGTTTAAATATATAATGTTTTTTATGACATCATAATGACCATATAGTGATGTAATAAAATACTATAATCTTTATGTTTGGCCAATATATGTCTTACCATTAAAATAATGTGATTTTGGGTTTGTTTGACTTACTTTTAAATGCATTAATGGACACCTCAAGACATATTCAACACTTTGCCTTTTTAAATTAATTTCCATGGGAGTGTGACTCACCTCCACATAAGCAACCTTATTATTTTAAGAAGTTCGAACTTTGGCCTTATAAAATATTTTTTTCCTCTTCCCTTTTCCAAAAACCATGGGAAAAAACCATGGGATGGTTTGTGGTTTGGATTAATTTAATGTACACCCGTTACTATGCCGAAATTCCGAAAGCAACTTCTCTCTCCTCTTTTACATTAAAGCAATACTTTTATATCATGACTCTAAATTCCATTAAAATTGTTGGGACATGTAACTATATGACCACCTTACTATCGATAAAATTTAAATATGATGGGGAACCCATTTCTCTCTCATCAACCATTTTTATGAATTCTTATGTCACATCGTTACGCTGTCAAAATCGCACCAATTTTCTAAGACAATGTCATTGTGTAGTGAATACCATGACCATTTCTCCACCAAGGGTATTCACCTTTATGAACATGTACTTATTGATTATAATGTTTCATGTATTAATTCCACATTACTTTATCATGGAATAAATGAATATGTGTTATGAATCCATGTTTTATGATCCATGTGGCACACTTATGTATGAAATGAAATGTTTAAGAAGGGTGCGCCCTTATATCACTCCGATGGATTGGGTAAAGTATAGTATCATGGTATATCATGTGGTATGAGTGTTGAATCATGCTAATTCAAGTGAAATGATGGTTTACTCGTGCTTTATGTGCAATGAGGATTTACTCATGCTCCGTGTGCAATGCGCCTTGGCTCATGATAATTCCATGTTAAGTGTTGTTGCCACATTTCCATGTTATGTTTATCATTCTTTATCATTCCTTTATGTTCATTTTCCACTTATTCCCTATTGTTATGCATATTACCTAACATGTATTGTACTTCTCATGTTATTCCATGTGTATTCCCTTACTGGGATTTATAGCTCACCCTTTTCTTATGCATGTCCTCAGGTTATCCCATGCAATGATAAGTATGAAAGAATGTAGTGGGCATGTAAAGGAAGTTTTCAATAAATATGTTTTATTTGATGTTTTATGTTTTTATGTAATGATCCTAAGCCCCAAAGAAACTAAACCTCTCGATCTTCATTGTTGTATCAAGTGAATTTTCATGTAATAAATCATGTTTATGTTTGTAATAAAAGTAGGGTTATCATAACACAACTCACCAAAGATGTGACAGATGACGAGATATGTCAGGAACTAAAACAACTTCATCCCACTATGTCCCTGGGACTAGATGGGTTCCATGCCCTCTTCTTTAAACAATACTAGAAAATTATCGGTCCTGACATCTACAACAGGATAAAAAAATATCTGGGATGGGAATAATAGCATTGCTGCCATCAATAAAACAGTCCTTGTCCTCATTCCCCAAATCAAGAAACCCTTGGCGATCCATGATTTTAGACCTATCAGCCTTTTCAAGGTCTCTTACAAAATATTCTCTAAGATCCTTGTCAATCGGCTGCGACCTTGGCTACCTGATATTATCTCAAAGAATCAGAGCGCCTTCATGGCCAAGAGACTGATTACTGATAATGCGATTGTGGCCCATGAAGTTTTCCATTCTATGAAATCACACTCCACCGCGAAAAGAGGGACCATGTCCTATAAACATGATATGACAATGGCATACGATTGAGTGGAATGTAAATTCATTTGTATAGTCATGCTGAAAATGGGTTTTGGTTCTAAATGGACAGATATGATCATGGAATTCATTTCGACCGTCTCCTTCAAAATCAAGGTCAATGGGGAGGTCACATGATGATTTTCTCCATCTCGAGGCCTTCTCCAGGGAGATCCCCTATCCCCTTTTCTCTTCATACTGGTGGATGATGTGTTCTCTAATCTTATTTCAAGGGTTGCATCCCCAAAATCTATTCATGGGGAAAAGATCTACCATGTTATCCCACCAGTGTCACATCTTTTCTTCACCGACGACTGCCTCCTATTTTCCAGAGCAACAATTAATAAATGCCGGGTGATCAGCCAAGCGGTCCAATAGTATGAGAGGTCATTTGGCCAATCGACCAATCATGTAAAATCTGAAATTATTTTCAATGTTGGGGTGCCTCTTCCTAATAGGGATGATCTTTGCACATCAGCTTGTATCCATATGGTTGTGAAACATCAAAAGTACCTTGGGCTTCCCAGGGTGATTGTTCGATCCAAAAATGATATCTTCACATCTCTAGTGGACCAGATCAAGAAAAAAAATTATAGGATGGTCCCCTAAAGGAAATTATAATACTAGGAAAGAGAAAATCATCAAATCTATCATAAAATCCATTTCTAGAAAATTTATGTCCTTGTTTATGCTCCCCACTTTCATCGTCGACCAGATCCATTCACGCAATGCCAATTTCTGGTGGGGGAAGAATGATCGAAGGGATCTGCCCCACTAGATGGCCTGGGAGAAACTCTGCAATTCCAAATCATAGGGAGGGATGGGATTACAGAATCTGCATCTATTCAATGATGCACTTTTGGCCAAGAATGGATGTAGCCTTCTAAATCTCCCATCATCTATTTGTGCATGGGTTCTCCGGGCTAAGTACTTACCCCACATGGGCTATCATGCTTCTTCTCCTGGTCCCCATCCACGCTTCCTCTAGGTAAGTATCTGAGGGGATAAAAAGATCCTATAAAAAGGAGTAGGTTGGAGGATTGGGTCTGGCTCATCAGTCAATATCTTGACTAATCCTTGTAATATCGATAAGGATGGTATGTGGGCTACATCCTCCGTCCAACCAGGTCTTGAAAATGCCACGGTCAGCTGCCTCCATTCCGATAGGGACAAAGGTGGTGTCTGGAAAAATTCCAAGATTAGTTAAAAGAAAGGGACCAAAGAATAATCCTTATCGTTCAATGGGTCCCTGATGCAGGCCCCGACCATATTTTCTAGATCAATGAGTCCTCAGGCGAATTCACAGTGAAGTCCGGCTACAGACTGGCTCTCGGCAACCACTCAGTACACCAGGTTGAGGGACCTTGGAATTTTGTATGGAAGCTCAACCTTCCCCCTAAAATATGACAATTTTGGTGAAAGGTCTGCAAGGTTAATCTTCTGAACATGAACCTCCTCGCTCAGCGACATATGGCATGTACTACCTTTTCCCTTTATGCCCGAACATTCGAGAAACTCATTTACACACAATCATTCACTGCCTGGGAGCTGAGAAAATTTGGATTAAATGGGGCCTGACTTCTACCACTTCAATGTCATCAGCCTCTAACCTTCCTGATCTACTAACGCAATGGGGCTCCTCTCTTTTATTTGCTTCTTCATGTTCACTTAGCACTCTGGCCAGGATTATTTGTGTCTGGCGCAACGATGCCATTTTTCATCAAGCTCACAAACCCCCAGAATTCTAGATTGAACTGGTCACCTCTTGGATTGAGGGCTGTAAAGACCAAAATTTACATGTTATGCTAGTTTATACCCTCTCCTTTCCGCCTCATTGGAATCCCCCAACGGAAGGGATCCTTACGATTAACATGGATGTGTCGCCCCCAAAGTATGGGCTTCTCGCCCTAGGCCTCCTGGCCCGAAATCATCTGGGGAAAATCCTTGCTACAAAATACGAACCACATCAGGCTTGCTAGGATCCTTCTGTTGCTGAGGCCATGGCTATACTTGCTAGTATGATGCTCGCTGTGGATTGTGGATGGGTTGATATCGTCATTGAATCTGGCTTCCACATCGTAATCGATGCTATTAACAACAACAACGGCGGACTCTAGACATTTGGCTTCATCACCAGTAGAATTATCTCACTTCGACAAGGCTTCTCTTGTTATACTTTCTCCATTAACAAAATGTAAGGAAACAAATTGGCCCATTAGCTAGCAGCCTCATGCCCATTCGTTGTCAACCAACTCTGGCTGGACAATTTACCTTCATGGATTTCCGCTTGTACGTCTGCTGATCGTCGTCATTAATGTTAGATGTCCTTCATTTCAAATAAATGAAGGGTATACTGTGGGTAAGAAAAAATGAAGCATAATAGAATGATTTTTAATGGTGTAAGATATATAAATTATTATTCTATCCCAACTCTATGATCACTAATGGTCTCTTATAAGTCAAAATAGAATTCCTTGATGTATTTCTACACAATAACTCTCACAGTCCTTCAGAAATCAAAATGGAAGATTTCAAAGTCCTCCTCCAACAATCCCTTCCTCACACACCAGTTAACCCATGTTCTACTCTATTCCATCATAATCACATCAATGTGACATTCAAGTATTATCCATTTCACCAATCAATAAATTAAACAAATATTAATATAATTCTTCATGAAAATTTCCATTAATTAATAAAATTATTATTTAATCAAAGTAGTTTCATTAATTAATTCAATAATTAATTAATAAAATACAATAATATCAATATCCCAAAATTATTTATTCAATTACTTAGTCTAATATTTACTATTATATATTAAAACTAATTAATTAATCACATCACATCTTTAAATTAATTCTAAAATTAATTGATAATTCCACCATATCTAAATCCAATAATTAATTCAAAAATTAATTATTATTAACTTAAAATTAAACATTCTTATATTAAACCCAATAATTAATTATCCTCAATTTAATTATTCAACTATTAAATCAAATCTCAAATTCATCAATTAATTAACTTAATGCATTAATTTATTTAATTATTATTCATAATTTCTAAACTAAACCTATAAATTATAAAATCACATAAAAGTAATTAATATTAAGATTATTATATTTGAATAATATATCAAAAACTTTATTCATCAATATAAAATATCAAAAATTTAATCCCATAAATTTAGTGGAGTAATGGAATAGAACAATTTCAGAATCTATAAACTAATTCAGGTTTAAACAATTCTGTTTATCTTAAATATATATTTAGTTCTAAAAACTACATATATACTCAAAAAATGGTATATATATAACATAAATATAGAATTGCTTCTATTAATGAATGATATAATAAATGAGGAGGGACCAAAAAGAAACCATGATGAGATCGTCCATCTGAGAGGGGTGTTGATAATAAATCTGGGGTTCAAATAACCAATAATAGAGATTGGGAGGGATTATAATTCATGTGGGGTTCTTTTAATTCAATAAATAACAACATGGGATGAATTTGGTAAAATTTTGGTGAGTTTGGGGCTTCGGGGAATTCGAAAACAAATTTTTAGGTTAATTTTATTCTTACACACAATTTTTTAAGTAGGGGTGAAAGGTTTTCCAAAATCATGCACCAAAATTGTTCGACTACATTATAGGGGATCATTGTGTATCCTCTTAGGGAATATGGGTTGAAAAATTATTCTTCAGCCTTTTAATTCTCCACTTTTAATGGTTTTGGGGCATTCTATGCTAAGGTACATGATTTGGGATAACTGGGATCCAACCATAAAGTAGAATATTTCATATATTTCTCTCAAATTTCCACCCATACAATCCCTTATGTAAAACCAAAATAAAATGTACTGAACACAATACAAAATAGTACATGAAAACTAGTATGGGATGATTCTAGAAAATTTCATGATCGTACATGTATCATAGAAGATATTATCATTATATGCTCATGGAATATATGAAAATTGTAAATTCATAGAATTTCATAGGTTTTTGTAAGAAATGGAAAATATATTCTTTTTAAAAAATCAATAAATCACATGGTTGAATGAAATTCTATCACGTTATATTCCATAAATGGTCGAAAAACAATTAATGAAATGGAAGTAATGTAGGTGAGATATTCTATAAATTTTCATGTGGTATTTATAATTCATGTGAATGTGAAAATATAGTAAACTAGTTGGTTATTGCAATATATAATAAATGGAATCCAATGAATGCAACAATATTCCTAATTTTTTTAAAATCAATTATTTTTCATAATTATGCTAACATGTGCATGAATATATATATTTAATTACGACGTACATTAATAGTCACTTAGTCCCAAGGGAAAATTAAAATATCATGAAATAATGAATCCCAAATTTAAATATAAAAATTAAACGGTCAAATGTACACTTATCATCCGAAATAAATATAACTACATACCAATTTGAATGGGGACATATAGATTATTTTATATCTATATAATTTAGAAATGTAATTTAATTACTTTATTAATGAATAAATGTTGATTTAGTGGTAAATACTATCAATCGAGTGATGGATGAATATGTAGTTTATAGTTACAAACTAATTGATATTTGGTAGAATATAGTTCAAAAAAATATAATGAATCTATTTTTGGATTAATTTTATTTTAATCATGGAATGTATGATATTTTTTTATATCGATCCCATATAATTTTACAGGAAAGGGAAAGATAATTTATTAATTTATATGAACCTCATATCATTTATCAATGTGAGTATCAATAATTAAATAGACAACATATTACTCAAAAAACGTGGGTTTTAATGAATATACATAAAAATTATTTATCAGATATATATAGAGGAATCATTTACATCAATGTCATGTATATAGTTCAGGAAATATTTAACGACTGTATAGAGGAAATACATGGACTTCCCTTGAGTCATGTGGTTTATTTCTAATGAGGACAAAATCATGGTTCTATTAATATTTAATGGACTCCATATAGAGTAATTCTTATTGATTTTCAATCATTAATTAGAAACTATAGGAAAATAATGAAAAGGGATTAATATTCCCTAGTGCATCACTATGTGGTGTAAATTATCACATGGATATGAAGAAATATGTGTCATTACATTTTTGAAATTATTTTAAGGAAACAAAAAATATCACTACAAATAAAATCTATCATCTATCATATATTAATGATTTTTTTGATCATTTATAGGGATCTATAAAATTTTCCTACATTTTTCATCTATTTGGATACTATCACTTTATGATCAAAAGGGATCACATATTAAAGACAATATTTCAATCAATTTCTTAAAGGTAAACCTATATAGGTATGTTAACCCATTATATAAACACGACTAGAAGTGGTAAAATTAAACTATATATTTTTCATTTAATCTCCAAAAAAGAATATAAAGATTATAATTCAATATTGTTAATAATTGATCACCATAAAAAATTAAGACATAATTTCAATCAATGCGTAATTTTATCATGGTTTGTATATACATTTTATATATATTAATGAATCCATAGAGTTTCATGTTGTACCATATTCTATTATATTTCATCATTATACAATGTTTACCATGATTCTACTGTGAATTATTCTATAAAGCATTAATAGATAGTTTAAAACATTTTAACATGCTCAAATAGATGTTCATTATAATTAAAAATATCAATCCATTGAGGATGTTTTGGGATCATGTTATTTGGAATTCAAATGTGGTCGAAATCAATACCATTGTCTATTCAACTTTTCTGAAAATAGTAACATGAACTCGATCATTCATATTGATATTTATGAGTCCCTATATATAATTATGTATATAAATACAATGTTATATAATAAAATTTTGAAATTAATACTTTTGAAATGTGATCAATATGATGTAATGGGTGATAAGGTTATCACTGTTCACAAACATATTAAAAAAGATCAGGGTCATTTGAAATGTTATGATCACAACCATCATTGTGATCATTAATTTTATTTGGGGAAAAAGGTATTCCAATGAATATCTAAATGTTTGTAGGATGTGAGTATAGGAATTAATGAACTTTAATCTGAAGATAAAGATTTTCTTTTTATAATTTTGGTCATGTATGGAATGTATATTATCATTCAACACAACCTCAAATGATATCTCAAGTCCATAATATGATCAATGTATATTCATTCCGAATTATCATATATACACATCACAAGTACTAGCTTCTGTATTTTTATAATTATAGATTTATATTTCTAATGATGAATAGTCAATAAAGACTCATTATTGCTTAAATAATTGTCTAAAAAATAATACAACTAACATGGTAATGTTTTTGGTAGAACCAAAAGTTTGTAGAATAAATATGGGATCCAAAGGATGTAATGAGTAAGAAGTATCGAAATATGTATATTACATAGATATCTAATTTCAAAGGATATGTTATTATAAGGGAGGTAGAAAGTAATACCATGATATTTTATGAAATATTGTTTTTTTAATATGAACATAATTTCCTTGATATTTTATGTAACATAAAACACAAGGTTTTTACAAACCATAATATTAAAATATAATTAAAAAAATATTTTCATTGGTTAGCTATAAAAAATTATATATTGAATATGAATTGTTAATTTTTTTTTAAAAAATTATCTTTTATAAAAATACAATATTTTTTTATTGTCTTTATATGGATGGAAAATATACTTATCAAAAAATTGTTTTATATTAATTTTTATGATGAAATAAAAAAAAATTATGACATTTAAAATTATTTAGAAAATATAAAATAATACATGTAATCATAATCAAAAAATTATATTTGGATGAATATTTAGGAATTTTTTAAAAAATAATAATTTTTCAACGAATTATGAAAAATAATTGACTCTTTTGAACATTATATAATTTTTTGAATTTATAATGTAAAATGATGTTTAAAAAATTGATTAAAAATAAAATAATATCAATTATATATTATTTGAAAATTTTATTACAATGGAATCAATTTAATTTTTGATTTTGATATCATCATTTTTAAATATTTTGGATTATTTACCATTGAAACCGCACATTTTAATGATCTCTATTAGATTAATATTTAATTAAATAATTAAAATAATTTATTTTAATTTTTTAAAAAGTATAGAGAACAATAAAATGCATAAATGGATATTGAATCATTTTAGATTAATATTGACTACATTAAAAAGATACATGAATAAAGCTATAATAGTTTAGAGTCATTATAGAGAAGAAATCAAATTCATATATTCTAGTGAAAGTTATTAAACAAGTCTCATAAAGATATCCACCTTCATTACTTCTACGTAAATCATTTTTTCAAACCAATGGAAAAGTAATCAAAATAAAATGGTGAAGAGATTTTCCCAGTAAAGGTAAACAAATAATATCTGTATGTATAATGACAAGAATAAGGTATGAGAACATGATCCAGAAAATATAAGATAACACCCTGTACACTAAAGCTTATACACATGAATCAATTAATAAATACTGGAAATTCATAAGACACAAATCAAAACAAAATAAATATCATGAGACATGAAATTGTAATGAATGAATGTGAAAAAATATTTTTGGTATACATATAAGATTAGAAACATTTATGTCAAGGCTACCTACCAATTCCATTATAAAGTGTTTTCCTTGGGATACAATCTACATACCTAATGTGGGCTTGGGATAACAACCCAACATTCCTATTATTTTAATTATTGACTTAAAACACATGTACCTTCTTTTTTTGGTCATGGTTTACAACCTTAATACCCTTTCTCTTTTACACATGGGCTATAACACATGAACCATCTGGTTTTTGGTCTTGGGATAAATCGCATGAATCCTCATTCATTTAGTATTTGGAATAAAACCCATAGACCATTTGTTTTTGTGCTTACTCTATTACCCATGTAACCTCATTCTATTAGGAATGGGCTACCACCCTTGTACCTTTTAGTCAGTCTAGGTGTCCATCAAGGCCTATTTACATGTAAAAATTTTCATTGAGCCTAGCCCAGAATATATTTTCAGATTGGTTAACCCAATGTACATCTATGGAAAATCCACATGAACTTATATTATAAAGACAAGGATGTATTTTTAGTAAATCAAGTACTTTTTCCTTTAAAAATGTTACAAGAATGTTTCCTAAATGTTATCTAATCGATATAAATATATCTTTAGAGACATCCCTAGACACATCATTTGAAATTTACATAGGGGTATCACTACAGTTTTCTCATCCTATTTTCCTAATGATTAATAAAACATTATTATGATGCCATTAATAGAAACCCAGGTTTTGTAGACATGGATATTACATAATTATAGGTGAATATTCAGTACGTTACAAAAATTCATTCCTAAGGGATAATATTTTTTTTGGATTTTTGAAAATTCTAAATTGTAAATAAAATCATTTATCCTAGGTGATGATATTCAGCATCTCCCAGAAAGATAACCACCATTGGTACTTATAACTAATAAATTATTCATAACCAATAGAAAGGAAAAATAAGAAGGGGTTGAACTAAAATTATTATTAGTGGTAAAAAAAGTGGATATGTAAGGATAATCATGAGAATGTGGGTATTATAACAAGATCAAGAAAATAGAATAGAATAAAATAAATATCAAAGATCATATACCTGAATCATGACATAAATATTCAAACATCCTAAGGAATAAATAATAAATAAATAAACATCATGATCTATGAAATCATAATGATGGAATGTGAAAAAAGATTTTGGGGAAAACATTTAATAATAGAAACATTTATTTCAACGCTACCTACCTGGACATTTATAACATTTAACACATCGGCTAAAAATTTTGTACCTTCTGTATTCCTAGGATAACAACAAATATTTCCACGTACATTATGACATGGGGTACAACTTATGTTGCACCTTTTTTTAAGGATATGGATACAACCTGTGTAGACGTATTCATTTATTTTTGAGCTAAAACCCATGTAACAAAATTTTTGTGGCACTACAACTGGTGTACCCACTTTTTATTAGGTTTGGAATAAAAAACAACTACCATATTATTTTTGGGCTTGGTTAACAACATGTGTTCCATTTTTATTTTATTTTTGGGCGACATCGCATATAGATTATTGTTTTTTGGATTTTCCATCAACCTTTGAACCTTTTTATTTTATGGATTTGGTTAAAAACCCATGTACCTTTTTTATTTTAGGCTTAGTATACACACTATGTTCTATTTGATCTCATATAAAACATATAATTACACAACTAATTGGAGGTATATATAGGTACCACTCATCTATTAATTAAATACATCTTACTGTACCACAAGATAATTAAAACTCTCAAAATATCATGACTCATAATAAGATATAGGTTTTTTAAAGTTCTATACGTAAATAATGAAATGTAATGGGTATCATTTAAATTACATTACATCATAACCTTTTATAATAGATTTGTTTCATAATAAATTCAATAATGCATAACCGATGATGTGATGCAGGTTTTGAAATCAATGAACCCATGGAAGTGAAACATGTGTCTTAACTATCATTCCATAAAAACATAAACCAATCACTAATAAATAATGGATGGATACTTTTGATAATTTAATACATGGTAATGATTAAAATTAAAAGATATTATAATATATAGAAAACAACATGGAATGATATTTTTAAAACATTTCCAGAGGAAAATATCATTTATTATATGAAAAAATCTCTTTGAATCATAAAATAATTTAAAAACCCATTTCCCACATTAAAAATTTCAAGGAGCTTGAAATCAATTTTAATACCATTTCCAAGAAAATATATATTAAAATACTTCAATAAATCTTATTAAAAAATAAAAAGGATTCATTAATGAAATGATGGACTGTAAATCAGTACACGTCGTATGAGGTAATAGAACATTCCATTCGAACAATAGAAGTTATTGAAAAAGGATTGTTTATAAAGGGAAAAGGACATTAAATTTAAATGATCGTAAAAATAACAACTAAATAAAAAATAATCTCTTAATGATTTTACTATAATTTTACAATATTCCAAGATCCATTTTTTTAAAATCATATATTTCTGACAAAAGAGTGGGTAATGTCAGGCATTCATAAAAACAATGTAATAAAAATATTATGTACCAAAGAGAAAATATATGGTACCAATACATGAATATTTTATATATAACTTTAGTGGATAATAATTCATTAATTTCCTATGATATTTCTTGCAATATTTCATTAAATAAATTTTAAACATAAATATTCTTGAAAAGATATGATATTGTTTCAGCATACTCATATCACATTGTAACTGGGGATCATGCTCTCCATGTAGGAATAAAAAATTATATGAAGCATGGAATATCCTAAAAATATGTTTATTAACTATAGATATTTTAAAATGGATGTATACACACCTCAAAAATAATTTATATGCAAAAAAATCATGTCTCTCAATAATGGAAAATTAACACAAAACAATTTTTCTAATTAAGAAACATTTTAAAAAATAATCCCCATAAAATAATGGTTATAGAATATATATTTATGTACACATAAATTTATCTATTATAATAATGTATTAAATCTTGGGTCAATATACACACCACATAAAAGGAATGGATAGTGACCAGAGCATGTATCTCATGGAAATAAAAATTGATCTAAAAATCTCCTTACCATGCGTCTTGACTCAAATATTACTCATTCAAAACAATGGTAAAATAAATATAATTTCAATATAAATATTTTATAAAACCATATAATTATTTCAAATACCATATAATTATTTATTATAACTCTATATTATATTTTTTCCATCAATTTATTAATAAGGTTACACTTAGGGAAATATTTTCTTTATTATTCATTCTTATATTAAATAGTTTTATATTTTGTGCATATAATAATATAATGATTCAAAAAATGAAAATCGTAATATTAATAGAATTTGTTTTCAGTATATTATTATTATTACAATCTACTTCATATTGATGAATGTAATGGATTACACCATTAAGAGACGGTAATCCGTAAGTACGCATGAATGATGCTTCCTTTTTTATTTTCAATTTCAATGAAATTTTGTAAATGATATATATATATATATATATATTTAATTGTTCCATTATAATTTTTATATCATTAAAATTTAAAAAATTTACTAAACTACTCTCTATTCCATCATTGTTTTCTGTGAACGAATCACATCATTTTGTGGGGATGGTTGTCCACACTTCCTCAAACGAGATTATCATATTAAAACCACATGGGAATTTAAAGTTATTTTTCATTAAAAAGGAATATAAATATTAATGAAATAATAGATATCATATATGTAAAAAATATATTTATTTTCCAACTTAATGGACACCGTGATAGGTGATAAAGGGAAAATGAAAATCGTCTATTTTTGTGACAGTACTTCACCATAAACTGAAATAGTATGTTCGTTACCCATTAGATAGGGGTGTTTATAAGTTTAATTCAAACCATTTTAATTATAAAATCCTATTATATTTATTTTAATGGTTTCTTACAATAATTATATCAATGTTGATGGGGTGGAAAATGCAAGTAAATGATAGATGCCTGAGAGAAAGAATTGCCCTTTAATTATGTAACTTCTACTGGTTTAATCCAAAAAGATACCATTTATTTCATTATTCAAAAATTGAGGCACTAAAAAGTAAATTAGTGTGTTTTGGAAGTTTCTTTGTCTAGAATTTTCAAATTGTAATCGTTTTCAAACGTGGTTGGAATAAGGAGAGTTGGTGGCCTTTTATTAAGGAAAAAAATGACTCACATGGAATTCCCAGAATCATTTTTGGTGTATACATGTTATGACATAAAAAAAGTCATTCAATACCCAAAAAAATCAATAAATTAAGTTTTATGGAAAAACTGGGGACATAGAAGGGGTTTTGTACATGTTTATAGGACAATTGAGTCATTATTTCAATGTTTTAGTCCATAATTACTCTTAAATTTTCTTTAGTCGTTGTGATTAATTTTAATCACAATTTTCTAAATATTTTCATCAAAATTTAACATAGCCATATTTGAATATAAAATTTATACTGAATAAAATTATTTATGTTCATTATTATATATTCAATTCACTTATTCTATAAATTTAAGATGTATTATAGTCATGCAGACATGACGAAATTATTGTGTTTTATAATAGAGAGAAATTACACAATTTATTACCATTTTATATAAAAATTCAATGTGAAATTGAAAATATTGATGTCAATTGTATTAGTAAATCTAATATTTATTTAATTTTTCTAATATAAAATATAAAATATAATTAATTATTAATAATTAATTAATCAAAATGGAAGTTTTTAAGTAAAATCATTATTTTTCAGTATTCATCACAAAGTGATGTGTCTTAAATAAAAAACCAAAAATTTACCCTTGTAAAATTTTGACATTAGAAATTAAAAAATGTAGTGTATTTTTTCATATTAAAATTAAAAATGTGTCCAAAATTATCTTTATAATTAAAAGCGGTTTATTAAAGAAAACAGTATTTTTAACATAAAAGGGCATTAAAAAAATCATTCAGAATTGAAATGCTTTATTTATAAAAAATAATTATAAAAAATATATAAAATTTAGTTTCTAATACATCTATTGAGTTTTTAAATAGTGTGTTTATATTTATATTATTTAATTAATTATATATAAAAATGCATCAGTGAAAGTTAGTGTTCTATGAATCATATGCCATGTCAGGGTTGTGTGGAACATAATCCATGTCGTACACCAAGTCGTTGTGTTGTATAAAGTATGCCATGTAGTATCAAGGTGAAATTAATTTCTAAATTAGTGAACAACTAATCAGATGTAAAATTATAATTAGTTGTGGTAAAATATCTTTGTGACCATAATAATATATACTTTTACATTCAATAAGTTTTCATATTTATTTATAATTAATTGGTAACCTATGAATTCATATTATGTTGCCTAAAACATAGAGTTTCCTCAATTAGTAAATATTATTCATAACATAAAATTTAACGGCACTTTTTTATCTTATTATATTAAATAATCATATTTTAATAATATAAGAATGATCGATAAACCACGGTCATTCATGTTATAGAGGTTATCAGTAAAAGACATTGTTTGATATAATATAAGGTATCCTTAGTGTTCCATGTATATAATGATAAATTTAATGTTCCGTATAGTTCATGATTAACTTAGTGTTTAATATAACCCAATACAAATTTAGATCATTAATATAAAATAAACTGTATTTAGTGTTCTAATTTTTTTTAAATGAATTATTTAAAATAAAATTATTCAAAAAGTCATGGTTTTTTACAACATGGGGTAAATAAGATCAACTGTACTAATTATTAAAACATAATAAGGGAAAATTAATTTTTTTATAACAATTTATAGACAAAACTATAAAAGATAATTACAACAGTTAGGGTTAAAATAGGTTTTACAAAGGATCAAAAGTGAATGGTAAAAATGATATAATGCATGTCCGACATGTATTATAAATTCTTATTTTTACTATATATTTTATTATAATTTATAGTGTTATATTTTTATTCATTTTAAATGAAAAAAATTGATCCACATTTTTCTTTTCAAAATTACAATATGTATCATCTTCCCACGTTATAAAAGACCACGATCTCCTCCCCTATTAACAATTTGAAAAAATTTGGTTCCGAAAATACCAACACAAATTCTTTAATTGTTTTCCTAATCACTTATTATATTATTTATTATTAATATGAAACCCCCATATGATGAATTTAGTTATAAATTAAAAGTGGTTCTCTTCAAATGTTATAAAAATCATAAAAAATCACTTTTGTTTTATTTGTTCTCTACCTCATTAGAATATTATTAAATAAAAAATATATAATATTATTCATGTTATAAATATTATTTTATGTTTTATTATTATTTTAAAACTTATACCTGTATATATTTTTATCACAATGGGAATAAAACTACTGATTGTGTATATGGCAGAGTGCAGTCTCACGAACCGATTAAGTTCAGTTTCTATCACCACCTATCTGGGATAGGTATAATTATAGATCTATAATATATGAATTATATATTTAAAATAATTTATATTTTGGGATTTTAATATCACATATACCTTCATACAATCCATTATGATTGAAAATATAAATGTCATTTGGGCATACATGTAGACTACAGCCATCATAATGTAACATTGATTTTTTAATATTTAATTTTAACATGGATTTTGGTTATTTTGGATTACATTAAGATATATCATTTCTATAATATAATATATTCTTTTAAATGGTGATTTATTATGTATTTTTATTTTGATCCATTCATCTAGAAAATTAATATAGTATTTATGAATACGTATAACCTATATTATCCATGAAATGTGCAAGGGAATTTTCCCATATAAAAAATTTATTGATGAGAATATATATAATAAATATATATATATTTATTATATATATTTATATATGTCAAATTAAAATTATATATATATTATTTCAACATTATTGTGTTAAAATATATAAATTATAAAACAATAAAACAAACACTAAAAATGATAAAACTATTACCCATAACATGATTTTAAAAAGAATGGTTGAAAAATAATTAATAAATAGAAATGATTAGTTATTTTTTTCAGATATATTTAATAATTGTTAAACCATAATTTTATAATTATATATTATTTATCATATAGCGGTTGAAATTTGTATGGTTTATGTCTTGAATGATGGATATTTATTTTGGACACAAATTAATTTTAATTAGGAAAATGCCTTATTGACAATATATTATGAAATATGTGGAGTCTATAATTTCGAGGAATGAAATTCATGATTATTATAATTAAATCTAATAAAATTAAAATTTCTATATATGGTTGTTTATTTTGTAGGGATATATGTTTCAAATGTTATAAAAGTTAAAATATATTTATTTTGAATTGCATTTTAACCAAGATTATTAATTCTTTTATTTCATTGATAATATTATAAATTAATGATATAATACATTATTATTCTTCAACACAACTTATTTCTGTTAAATACAGGTTTTACACTATGCTTTCACGATTTAATAACATAATGGTATGCAATAATTTTTTAAAGGATAATCTACATCATTACCTCTTCAGTTGAAAAAAAAATTTCATTAGTATCCATGATTCAATTCAAATGTGTGTAATACTATTTTTATAATATTATATCATTTTTAAATTCCTTTTTCAAAAGATTTAATTTTCCACTAAAATTATTTAAAGGATTATTCTTTTTATTTTTGGAATTTGTCATTTTATGAAAATTCATCAAAGTGTAAATGTAATGTTTTTTAAACATAATAGACATAAATGGTATATCCTTCCATTATGATAAAATATTTATATAAATACTATATTTATAATTTTAAATTGGTTTTTAAAATGAATTTATTTTACAAAAAATTAATGAAAATTTAGTTTTCAAATTTTAAATACCAAAATATAATGGTTTTTTCTTCATTATCATTTTAATGATATATTTATTAAGTTTACATTAATAAATTAAATTGAAATCCAATTTTTCATATGATTTACATGGTATAAGATATATTGTAAATATTTTAATTATTTTTCAATATGTTTTATGATTATGGAAAAACATTTTGAACCCCATTTCATTTCTATGTGTTATGTTATGATGAATGTTTTATGATATTTTTTTACAGAAAAGAAATATTTACATTATATGGGGGATAATACCTATACCTAAAAATATAAAATTTGTTAAATATTAATATTTCAAGAAATAGTAGGGGAATAATGATTTTTTACATTATTAAAAATGGGAAATAGGACATCTGGATTGATACATAATGGTAAACATGTGATGAGGCTCAATC
This sequence comes from Viscum album, assembly GCA_963277665.1. NCBI lineage: Eukaryota > Viridiplantae > Streptophyta > Magnoliopsida > Santalales > Viscaceae > Viscum > Viscum album. The sequence continues at coordinate 1,577,582,707 of OY728165.1, read as the reverse complement.
AACTTGGATTAATGGTCTTTTTCATTCAAATTCACAAATGAAATGTTTTTAATTAATACTATGGTGAAAAAAGAATGAATTTAGATTATGGTTCCTGCTTTATTTATTATGTTATATAACTCAAATTAACCATGACTTATGGATTTCTAAATAATTATCCCATAAAACTGTTTTTGTTAACTAGGGTAGTTTGGGAATGAAAATTATATGTTTTGTTCATGGTTTAATACAATTATTATTATCTTATACATTATTATGATAATAGAATGTTATCTCTCAGGTTTATCATTACTTTGAAAATGTTCTCATTATTTCATATGATTCAATTCACTGGGATGTAAATAAGGGTAATAACTATGTGATTTGTAAGAATAATACTGGATTAGGAGATCATTATGGGAGTAGTATAATAAAATATTAATTAATAATATATTTTCTATTGTCTCCAAATATATATATATATTATGGTCATTATGTTAAAATTTGTAAAATTTCACGAATATCCATCCAAAAGTATGTAATAATTATATATGAAATTCATATGTCTCTATAATAGCTATTATAAACAATTATATATTATGTTCTAAACACTGGGAATGATAATTCCTGAAGGAAAATACTGAGTGTTACACATCAATATAGTGTTCTCTCAATGTACATAAGTCATGCTATGATTTCATTAATGATCCTGTTACATCACAGACAAATAAATTATATATCATTTTCATATTTATTAATATTTTTCAATTAAATAATAATTTTACTTTAAAGGGGTTACTATGTTTGAAGACATAACTGATACACATCAACTGGTTTCATTGAAATCATATGTTTCAAACTAACAATATAATATTATTATTTTAAATTGTAGTTAATGCCTAGCCATTGTATTGGCAGAAATGAATATATATATCTACAATATGATTATTCATGTTTGTTAAATGTTTTTACATTTATCCAATAAAATATAGAGGCTTAAAATGTGAATGAATCGAAATTTAATCATAATTTACATTAAATGGTTGATTTACCACCTTTTAATGGAGAACCCTCTATAAATCATGTTTTGGTCACTTTTACTTGTTCTATTTTACAAAATTAAAGTATCTCATAGAATCTAGATGTCAAATATTACCTTGGGTATTTTTTGATATTTTCTGATAAAATTCAATTCTGTAATGAAGAGTGAAAAATTCAATATTTTAATTCAAATATTCTTTTTAATATAATTTATTTGTAAGGTTATATTATATTTTTAATTGTTTTTAATGTGTAATTATAATATATTTTCACCATTTATTCCAATGGTGGTTATTGGAATTATGTTCACTTTTAAATTTGACAAAACAATTGTCAATCTTTTGATAGATATTGTTTCTTAAAAATACGTTATTTGTTTTGATAGTGGGAATTAATTTTAAATAAATTAATTAAAATTATATGTTTTTGATTTTTTATAATATACATCAATTTTGAATTCATAATTTCAAATATATATTAGGCTGAATATTTGCCATTTTTAAAAAAACATCAAGTTTTATGAATACTGAAACCACTAAGTAATATTAAAAAAACTGACATTTTTAGTTTAATGAAATTTTACCACTTATGGGAATTGAATTAAGAAAATACGACATATATGGTTGTAATTATTAAGTAAAATGTTGTTCAATAAATTGTAAAATAATTTTTTGTTAATAGTATCTTTTGAATTTTACTTAACGCGGTTAAAGGTAAATAGTGTAATTCAAGGTAAAAAGAATATTATAATAATAAAAAATTAACATAACACTTGTCATAAAAATATTTTATAAGTCATGGACGACCATGGGAATCAATTTTCAGATTTGGGGACCTCATGGGGCTATTTGAGAGTGATAATGACAATTTAGATTAATCAATTTAATGTAAAGAAAAAAATTATACAAACAAATATTTTTTTGTCAAGTAATTTTTTCATGGGGTTATATAAGTTATATTTTCTACTATATATAATAATTGAAAATCCAAAAATATTTAATAAAACATGGTAAATTCTTTATAATTTTAAGATATCAAATAAATAAAATTGATTATGACAAAAAAATGATGAAGTATTTTACTTGTTAAGAAATGATTTAAATAAATAAGATTATAAATATTGAAATAACATCCATAACCTATATAATTCATATTTTATGTATTTATTTCGTCCATGAGTCATTTTATATTAGACTTTAATTAGTTTTGGACCTTTAGAGACTGAATATCATATATATAATAGAATAATATTTTCACACTTTCTAAAAGAACCCCTCCTCCCCCTTATAAAAACCCTCACCTCAATCACATTCCTCACACTTTTCAAGACCCTTTCCTCATCCAAAACCTACCAAAATAAGCTTCAAATATCCTTCTATTACTCCTAGAATCCTTACCTTATGCATAAGGGACATCAATAAGTCCTTTTTGTTCAAACCAAAGGGATTTCAACGAATTAATGGTAATAGTTTCTCCTAAATTATTTTCATTTATTCACCTTCTCCAACCCCCTAAACACTTTTTATTACATTATTTTATATCAACACCATTATCCAAAATATACTAGGTTGTTTTTATGAGAATTTGTCGAACTACACTTACACACAGCTCCGTCTAATGGGTAATGAAGATACTATTTCAGTGGACGACAAACTGCTACCTCACAAAATGATGATTATTCAAATATCTCCAACTACTTCTCCTGGAGGCAATTGGGATGGAAATGTGTTTATATAAAATATATATAATATTTATATTGTATATATTCTACTGTACTTATAATTTATAGAATACCTTTATGGTTTCTACAGTGGGTAAATACGATATTCTTATTTTAGGAAGTGCATACTACCTCCCCATCAAAGTGGAATGACTCATTCATGACTTATGTGGAATGTATTTAGGGTAGTGGTAATGAAATTATATAATATATTATATTGGAATTATAATATACATATGTATAATTATTTTTTTATTCCATTACTATACGAAATGGATATGGAAGTAGCATTCAAGGGTACGTACAACTTACCGTCTCCTTGAACAGTGCATTTCATTTCTTATCTCCAAAAATTATGTACCATTATGAAAACATTTATAATCTAGATATATATGATTTATATGTTATCTAAATCCTGAATATAATTCTGGATATAATAAACCTTTTAGCACATGAACAACAGGTAATTATAAGAAGTCCATTTTAGACTCAAGTACCAAATATTTACAAAACGACCATTATTAACATAAATTAGTAAATAATGTATATAAAATGGTAATAAGTGATTTAAAATGAATTATAAACATTAAAAATGTTCTTATAAAAGTATAAATTGACATTAGATTATTATTCAGAAGACTAAAGAACGAATGGTTCAAGTCGGACATGAGGTAAATGGTTTCTTATCTCACTTTTAATTTAGTGATATTTCAATTGTTCACCACTTATTTATAGACGGTCGTGTATTACGTACTTCCATTTGATATATATTATCATGATTCATTTTATATTCATGAAACTATGTTATTCAATTGGTGTTTATTATCATTTTTTCATACGACAGATTTGATGTGGTAAGGGGTTTTCATCTCACTTATTATTCTCATGAGATTCGTGCTATATTCCCACTATTTAATTTTGTGGGGAGTATGGACATCCCATGATTTTATTTATTGTGTAATATAAATTATTTTATGGGTAATTAAATCTTCATTTTATTATCCTTCTTTTATATGGTGAATGTTTCATAAGTTACCAAATCGTTAAGGGAACCTTTCACTCTCCTATTTTTTAAAGACATATTTTTTGTTATGTATTTTAATTTACATCTTCTAATGTTGGGATTTGTTCTTATATATCCATAATGATTTAAATTTTGGGTCCAAGTAATGAGATACCATTTTATCTATAATCAAATTATTCGTCTGAATTTTAATGTGATGTCATTAGGCTTTCGAATTTCTGTAAGGGAAATTCTTAGCCCAAATTCAATTTTTATGGGATAAACATTAGCTTCATGATTATGTAATTTTATTAATATGCGGTAATTTTCAATGAAAGTTTAACACATAATATCCACTTATATTGAGTGTATTCTTTTTTTCACACTTAATTATGTAATTAATTTATATGTAATCTAATGATACCATATTTATAATGGATTTCATGTCAATAAACATTCCCTTGAGACTTCATTGTTGTTATATTACAATTCACATTTTTATGGTGTATATACTACACTTTGGAATATTATATCATGAATATCCTTATTCTCATGATATTATATGTTTTTTTATTCTATTATTCAATTATGTTTAATCAAGTGTTTCTAAAGTTTTTCAATAATCATTAAAAAAAACATCATTATAAAAGCTATAATAAATTATTCTTATAAATATTTCTCATCAATGTCCATATTTTAAAAATGTTTTTTAGTTTTTATTTATATGGACATTAATTTTTTAAAACATTAATTCCTTTAAAAGAATCAAAGTGGTTTGGGACACATTGAATCAAAAAAGACTTTATTAAGTGTTTTATGTGGTCTTGAAAATGGTTTAATTAAACATAGATTTTATCATTATATTGAAATGATATATTTTAATTAAAATTTGGTAATTTTATTAGTTAAATTTTTATATTAACAATATTTTTTGTCTAATGATTTTATACAGAACATGGACATTTGACAGGTGGTTACGTGATAAACCAAATAAAGGGTGGTGTCGTGAAAATCCAGGATGGGTCGTTACGTTATAACCTCTAATGCATTGGGTATGGAGTAGGACATATGAATATTCTATTTAGTGAATATGTGTGGAATTAAACCATATAGTTATTCCATTTATATATGTTTATGTCTCAAGTTACCATTATATGTTATGTGTTCTTTATATGGATTTTATGGAAATCATTTGGTTATAAAAGTATATGAAATGAACTTTTATTCAGTGAAGAGTATTTAATACTTCATAAATGTGGAAAATATTACTTAAGATAAAGTAATCATGTTTTAATTGTTGTTTTGAAAAAAAAACATTTTTCCATTTTTTGTATCCTTTATTGAGCTTTTTATGCTCATCCCAGGTTTTTGAAATGTTTTTCACATGACATAAAGTGGAATAGGGTCAAGGATGTGATCAATGAAAAGTCATGCTATCTAAAAAATTGAACTAGAAATGACTCTTTTTTAATGAATATTTATTTTTTGAAAAAATGGAAACTTGGTAGATGTGTCTACATGTAATATTCAAGTTGTTATGTATATGTTATTCCCTAATTCTCTAAAGATATAAACCTGAAAATATCCCTAATATGAATTATTAACTTATTTCAAGAATATAAAATGTTTAAGGTCGAGTCCTTACAATTGGTATCAGAGTTCGGTTTAGATAACATTAGAGGTAATAGTTTAATTTTAGTATTAGTGACATAACCATAATGGCATGAATTTTAGAAAGATTCATAGTAATTTTAGAGGTGATAAATGGTTATTAATTTTTGGGTTACAAAATGAAAGGTATTAGATAGAGTTTGAAGATAAATTATGTTATGGTTATTTTTGAGGAATTTGTCTTTTTTTGGAAGGTAATGATATTGTATAATTATTGAATATGGACAAAAAACATACCATGTGACACCCATCGCGCCCGATAATGCTAGGGGAATAAAACACACAACCATTGTGGCATTTGGATTTATCGCCTACTAATGGAATATGTGAAGACCTTGGTTAGTATGACTAATTATTTTTTGTTAAATTATTTAATAGATCAAGAATAAGCTGACCATAAGTTTTATAAAATGGATATCTTTAGTAAAGGAAAATGATCTGGTGATTAATTGATAAAAATTAATTTTTGATGTGGTTCTCTATTTTGGGAACAATATATGCTTAAAGAAAATAAAATACTATGGGATCTCATTTGTGTTCTAAATGTTGAAATTTTATTCTGTAAGAATCTATGGTTTTATTATGAAAATATTCTGATTTTGGTTATTTATGGAAATGATTAACCTATCATAGGGAATATGTGTTTAGGTTATTTATACATTTGTATAAGTCTTTAAGAGCAGACGATGTTTTTGGAGATAAATTTTAAGATTTACTTTGGGAGACTATGTGATTTAAATGCTTCAGTGTTTTGGGTTTCAATTTTAGTTTTTATTATTTTGAATAATTTTAAAAAAAAATTGTAAATTGAATGGTATTTCTTGAACTTTGGGTACTTTTTTGGATTATGAAGATTAAGATTAGTATTTCATTTTTTAAAGGGTTCCCCATTTATGGATTATCTAATGTTATACTAAAATTGTTTGGTTTTGGTTAATATATAAAGATAGGGAAAATATATTTTTCATATTTTTTGGATCATGTTATTCTGTAGAACATGATTTTTTTACTTTTGATGTGTCCAAGTCAACTTGAATAATCATTGTTTTGAGAAAAGTATAGTATATGGTAGAATTTAAGTAAAGATGAAAGTCTATTTGACATGTAAGTATGTTTCATAATGTTATTAGTCATGATCATAAATAAATTCCTCAACATTATAAAACAGAACATAATACAAAAAGTTTGTCCGTTTACTTTTCCTTATGGGAAACCAAATACTGTTTAACCCATAAAAAATTAAAGGATTTATTCGTCTTTACTTTCTCCTAATCATTTTTTCTATCACTATACATCAGATCACGACACTTAGTTTCATTTCTATATCCATTTTTCAAGGAATCATAATATCGGTTATCTTGGGTGATCTTTTTACATATCATTCTTTCATATAAATTGATAGTTTTATTTACTCTTTTTCTGATGTGAGACATTCAATGAAGTTTCCAAGCCCAATTTTAAAATTTAGAGGATGCAATTTAAAAAATGGAGGAAGGCTGTAACATCCAAAATAAAAAAATTATATAAATGATTCATATTTATTAATATTTTTCAATGAAATATTAATTTAACTTTAATGTGGTTGCTTTGTTCGATGATTTACCCAATACACAATAATAGGTTTCTTTGAAATCATACATTGTACACTAACAATATAATATTTTTATTTTAAATGGTAGTTAACGCCTAGCTATTGTATTGGAGGAAATGAGTAGATATAACTAAAATATTGTTATTCATTTTTGTTAAATGTTTTTACATTTATCCAATAAATGATAGAAGCTTAAAATGGGAAAGAATCTATATTTTATCTTAATTAACTTTTAAAGGATGATTTAGAGCCTTTTAATGGTGAACCCTAATTAGATCATGTTTTTGTCACGTTTAAATTATCTATTTGAAAAAATAAATTTCTAATTTATAATACGGATATCAAAGTTTACTTTGTGTAGTTTTTAAAACATATATTTTAAAATTAATTTTTTTAATGAAGTCTGAAAAATAATATATTTCAAATCGAATATTATTTTTAATATAATTTATTTAAATCAATAGATTATATTTTTTTAATTGATTATAATGTGTAATTAGATTATATTTTTACAATTTAATCCAGTGGTGTTCATTGGAATTAATTTCACTATGAAATTAGACATAAACAAGTGTCAATATTTTGATATATATTGCTTCTTAAATACACAGTATTTTTTTTCACAATGAAATTAATTTTAAATAAATTGATATAACATATATGTTTTGGATATTGTAAAATAGAAATAATTTTTGAATTATGAATATCAAATATAGCTTAGAATGTTTTTTGGTATTTTTCTTAAAAACGTAATTTTTTTATGAATAGAGAAACCACTATGTAGTAGTTACAACACTGAAAATTTCATTTAAATGATATTTTTCCACTTATGTGAATTGAATTTATAAAATAAAACATACATGGATGTTATTAGTAAGTAAAATGTGGATCAATAAGATGAAAATAATTTTTTGGAATAGTAACTTTTGACTTTTTTTACCACAGTTAAAGATAAATAGTGTAATTCATGGTAAAAAATATCTTATAATAATAAAAATTACCTTAACAATTGTCCTAACCTTATTGTATGAGTCATGGATTACCATGGTCATCCATGGGTCGATTTTGGGACCTCATGGTGCCACTTGGGAGTGATAATGACACTTTAGATAAATTAATTTAAAGTAAAGAAAAAAATGACACAAAAAAATATCTTTTAGGAAAGTGATTTTTACATGGGTTTATAAAATTCATATTTTTAACCATAAATATTAATTTTATAGATAAAATTATTTAATACATCATGTTATTTTTTTATAATTTTTAGAAATTAAATAAATAAAATTAATTATGACACCATAATGTCACTGTATTTACCTCATTAATAAATGATATAAATAAATAAGATTATAAATACTGAAATAACATCCAAAACCTGTCCAATTATAATTGGATGAATTTTTTTCGACCTTCAGCCATCATATATTACACTTTAAATTGTTTTTGATTTTCAGAAACTCCAAATCATTATGTAATAAAATAATACTTTCAAACTTTCCTAAAGAACCTCTCCTCCCCCTTTTAAAAAGCTCTAACATCTAACCCATTCCTCAAACATCTAAAGCCCCTGGTCTCGTCCAATCCCTGAAAAAATAATCAATTATTATTCCTCTATTTCTCCTAGAAGACATAAATTTGAAATAAGGCACTTCAAGAAGTCTTTTTGGTACAAAACAATGGGAGTTATCTGAATGAAAGGTAATTGTTTCTTTTAATTTTTTTTATTTTACTTCTCCAACCCACTAAACTCTTTTTATTCCTTTATATTAAAAAAAACAAGTATACTTAATATACTAGGTAGTTTTTATTATAATTATTCTCACTACACTTACACACACCTCCATCAAATTGTTAAAGAACATATTGTTTCTATGGACGACGAACTACGACCTCGCGAAATGATGATTGTACAAATATATCCAACCACCTCTCAGGGTGGAAATTATGATGGAACTGTATTTATATATTATATATATATTATATTAGTATATTTTGAATTATTCTATATTTTTTATTTATAGAATACATTTTTGGTTTTCGTAGTGGAGAAATACGATAATTTAATTTGAGGATGTGCAGACTACCGCCCCCCCAAAGTGATATGACTCGTTCATGTATTATGTGGAATTTATAAATGGTATAGATAATGAAATTATATATGAAATTATATTTGAATTATAATATATTTTTTTATAATTATGTTTCCATTCCATTACTATATGATATAGAAATGTAGGTGGCGTTCATGCGTACATACAACTTACTGTCTCCAAGAACATTGCATTTCATTTCTAATCTCCAAATGTTTTGTTCAATTATAAATAAATTTACATACTGAAAATATATGATATATATGATATCTAAATCATGAATATCATTCTAGATATAATTAACTTTTGACCACATGAACAACTTATAATTTCAAGAATTCAATTTTTTACTCAAGTACCAAATATCGAAAAAATGACCATTATTATCTTAAATGATATCATAATGCTTATAACAAGGTAATAATTTATTTAAATAGTATTATAAACATGAAAAATGATCTTAATAATTTTTATATTAACTTTAGTTTATTATTTTGGATATTAAAAACAAACGGGTCATGTTGAACATGAGGTAAGTGGTTTCTTATATCACATTCAATTCCATGAGATTTCCATTGTTCACCACTTATTTGTTGAATGTGGTGTATTTTGTACAAGAATTATATATATATTATCATGATTATCTTTATATTCCTGGAATTGTTTGATTCAATTGGTGTTTATTAACTTTTGTTCATACGACTCGTTTGATGTGGTAAGGGGATTTCATCTCACTTCATATTCTCATGAGATTCGTGATACATTATCCCTATTTCCATTTGTGTGGTGTATTTACTTCCCATTATTGTATTAACTGTGTAATATACATTAATTGATTCCTAATTAAAAAATCATTTTATGATCCTTCTTTCATATGGTCAATGTTTCATATGTTACCAAAACATTTATGGAACCTTTAACCCTGCCCTTTTTTAAGACTTCTTTTTGCTATGAATTTTAATATACATCTTCTAATGTTGGGATATGTTATTAAATATCCATAATGATTTATATTTAATGTACAAGTGATGATATACCATTTTATCTCTCATTAAATAATTTTTCTAACTTTTAAGGTGATGTCGTTTGGCTGTCGAATTTCCGTAAGGGAACTTCTTAATACCATTTCAATTCTTTGGGATAAACTTATACTTCATGATTATGTTGTGTTATAAATATGTGTGAATTATCTATAATTGTTTCCCACTTAATATCCACTTATATTTAGTGTATTTTTATTTGTAACACATAATTATGTAATTCATTTATCCTTAACCTCTAGATACCATCTTTATAAGGGATTTCGTCTCAATTTACATTCCCTTTATAATTCATTCTTGTTATGTGCCAATTCACTTTTTTATGGTGTATATACTTCCCTTTGTAATATTATATCATGAATATATTTATTCTTATGATATTATATTTTTTTTTATTCTATTCTTGAATAATGTTTCGTCATGTGTTTCTCAACTGTTACGTGACTCATTAACTAAAAAATATTTTTAAAAGCATTAAAAATTCTTCTTATATATATTTATCAATAATTAAAATTTTATTTAAAATGGGTTTTATTGTTTATTTATATTTAAATTAATGTTTTAATACTTTAATTCCTTTAAAATTAACAAAGTGGTATGGGACACTTTGATTCAAATATATTTTTTTAAGTGTTTTAAATTGTTTTGAAAATGGTTTATTAAACATTGATTATGTAAAAATCATGAAATGGTATATTGAAATTGAAATGTGGAAATGTTATTAGTGAACATTTATATTTACAATATTTTATGTGTTATGATATTATAATGGTACTTGGATATTTTACGGGTGGTTATATGATAAACCAAATGATGGGTGGTGTCGTGATAAACCAGGATGGGTGGTTGCATTATAACCTCCAATGCATTGGTTAAGGAAGTTGGTCATCTGGCTATTGTATTTTGAGAATATGTATGGATGTTAACCGTATGGTTATTCTTATTTATGTATGTTTATTTACCTAGTTACCTTTATATGTTATGTCTTCATTATATGGGTTTTATAGTAATCATTTGGTTACAATAGGTTAAGGAATGTTTTTTATTCAGTGAAGAGTATTTACTACATAGTAAAGGTAAAAAAGTATTAATTTTGATAACATATTAATGGTTTACATGTCGTTTAAAAAAAAATAGTTTTCCTTTTTATTATCCTTTAATGACATTTTTATGCTCATCCCATGTTTTTAAAGGTTTTTCACCGGGCATAAATTCGAATAGGGTAAAGGATGGGATAAAGGAAAAGTCATTTTGTCTAAAAAATAGAACTAGTCATGAGCCTTTTTTAAGAATTTTTATTTTGTGAAAGAAATAGAAATTGGGTAGATGTTTCTACATATATATTCAATTTATTATGTATATGTTATGACATAATTATATTATGATCTAAACCTAAAAAGATCCAAAATGTAAATTATTAACATTATTCAAGAATATTCATTGTTTATGGAAGGTTCCTTATAGATCCAATCAAAATTTATATTCTAGTAAACCATAATCAATAATTAATAATGTGAATATATCCAATTTGATAGTGGAATTTTTTTTAAAAAAGTATATATGAAATTTAAATACAAAAATTGTTTAATATATATTTCAAATTAATGTAAATAGATGCATAGTTCTGAATATGTGTCAATAGAGTGGAAGTTGAGATTATCTCCCAAATAATTACCATTTCAATGAATAAGAATTAATATATAATGAGTGTATGTGGTTCAAATGATTATGAACACACACAAAAATTATAAACATATAATTTTAAACTAACTATAAATTTCTAAAATAATGTTTTAATGGAATTATTAATGATGTATAATTATAACCCAACTAATAGAAATTATGTTATGAAACCACATACATCACATTCAACATGAAATAAAATTTATGTAATCTTATTTATAATACATATTAATTGATTATAATTTCAATGAAATTTAATATATATAATTATAGTATAATTTATTATTGAGTTATTACATTTGAAATCTAGTTAAAGAATTATTCTTTATTAAATTTGTCATTACTCGGTGTGAATGATTTCATTTATCATGAGAATATCAATTTTAATGTATTCAACCTTATAATTATACTCTGGTTTTATAAATAACATAATTTTAATAACCATATTAATATTATATATATTCCACATATATATATATATATGGAGAGGGAAATATAATAATTCAAAAATTGTATATATTTAATTACACTATTAATGGAGATGTTATGTTGTATATATGCAAGAACACTATATTCAATTTTTTTATGCATGAAATGAAAGAATGATATATAATAATTAATATTTTCAAAATAATTATAATATAATATTTATCAAATATTTGAATTAAATGATTCAGTATTACAATCCATGTAAAATTGAATTGAAAAAAATAATCACTTCACATCATGGGTGTTGTAGTCTAAACGTAATAAAGAGTGATGTTATAATATTATAATTGATTATAAAGTAATACATTTAATATGAAATTATATATAAAAACCATAATAATTTCTAAAATATAATATATATTCAATAAAAAAATATTTACGACTATCTCAGTATTGTTGTGATGAAAATTTAATTATATATCTATGCAGAGATTGTATTGTGTTATTATGCATGGGAAATGATTTAACATTTAATAGGATGATAGTTATAATGAAAATGGTTACACTGTAATCATAATAAAATCATAAAATATTCATCATTCCATGAAATTATATTATTTTTTATATAACATAATTGTCACGACACATTCCCTAGGGCCCTAGACGTAACTACCCCATGACTCCAACCCGAATGACAAGGGTTGGGGACTAACACAAAAGGCGTCAACCCAAATGTGGGTGGAATTTCCTTGAGTACCTGTACACACACACATGCCCAATCACATCGCACAAAATAAAGGGGGAAAATATAATAAAACAATTGTTGTCTTCATGTAAAACTAAAAATAAGTGGTACAAAATAGATCCCCAACAAAAGAACTAAAATAGGAATATAAAAAGGATTCTCGGGTGGAAATCTACTGAAAACCACACCAGATGGTAAGTGTATTATAGTTACTATAAATCGATGTATACATCATTTCTGCCTGATCATATTGGCCCCTCCTTAAAACTAGGCCACCAAGTCTGCTTTTGAAGAATCAATCATATACAATAGACACAACACGTCCAGGTGAAACCTATACGTGGATGATTAGAAAAATACTCAGTAGGGGACCCCTAATCACAAAATGAATACCACAAAGAAATGCTCAAATAAAAATATGAATCATATGCATGAATCACAAGCAAAAATCACAAGACAACTCAAACAATATTTATTATATAGTAGGAAAGGGTCATCAATTATAGTGAATAACATTTCATACAATTGAGGGACACATCCCGGATGAGTCTCTGCAGTAAATCAGGAATATGTGTTCTATATAACTACTTCTCTTATACTGGTCCACTGAGGTCCACAAGGATGCTGGTCTACCTGGCCACTGAGGTCCATGTGGATTCTCATCTACCGGGCCGTGGGGGTCCCCCTGACTGCTCCTTGTATGAGCACCTGATCCAAGTGGAACCACTCCCCCAAACCATAACATGAAAATAAACATCAATCAGAACCCCGTTTTCAATTTTAGAAAACAGGGGAAATATGAAATAGGCTCGGTCTGACTAGTTCGGACCTACCCAACCTACACGGCCTAGGGGCCCCACAAACCCCATTTTAATTCTACTAACTTGACATGGCCTAGTTCGGTTCTAGGTCTGTCTAGTATAGCCTGGCTAGTGGTCTAAGACCAATGGGCCTCTCTAGAATCTGCCTGGTTTTGCCAAGGGTCAGTATTTCCAGTTCTCATGGTGACACGATATCCTCCGTCATAGCCTGAAGTGTGGGAGTACTTCCATCCACCATGGGTCTGGCCCACTAGGCATAGGTATGCCCCGTTGGGCCATGGTTCTGACCCTCTGATGTGAGTCCTACCAACTGGCTAGGGTTATGGGCCGCTCGGTGAAGCCCATCTGTTTGTGAGACCATTGGTGTGCTCCCAGGATGTGTAATCCACCACCACATCACTTCTTATGTCCACATATGGCTTGAAAGGAGCAGGGCACTCCTCCAATGCGGCACTGGTCTGGTGACGTGTACAACACCTACCGCGGCCGAAAGGTCACTACCTCCCTTCCTTCGTGGTCGAGCGAACATGACTCCCCATGTCACCCGAGCGACCTGAACGCAGGCTACAGCCTCTAAACGACACTGGTTGGAACTACTCCACCATGTCGTCATGGACAACATGTATCAGCATCCGACCTTCGTGTTTTGACGATGGCCACTCTACCTCCCTCCTCCCATGGCCGCCACACTGGGCCCCCACTGTTCGTGGTTTCCACCTGCAATCAGTTGTTCCTTCTACTGGCCACTATAGTTGTATTAGTGGTCAGTTTCTCAATCCTATTTTTCCTACTAGATCCATTGGGTGTCAACTTCCCCATGATGGTCTTGGATGTTCCTTCACACTATATTGGATAATCTGTTCATAATGAGCACATATACGGAGGTGCTCATGGATTTTTCGTGTTAGCTTGCACCCTATTTTTAAATGATTTAATAATGAGGAGAGGTTTAGGGAGGATGTCCAATCCATGATAATTCAGTCCTGATGTTGAACCTCAAAAATAGTACATTCCTTCAAGAACGTGTTTTTCTTAGATCAATATGATTGTGATCTCATTCTCATTCACTATTTAGAGGTAATGGATGATGAGGACTTCTATACAAAACTCCCACCATGTTGGCATTCATTGACATTAAAAAATTCCCTCTAGTATCCCAGAGGTCGATGGTGTTCATTGTTCATTGAGGTGCGTCATTTTCAATGAAATCATTTTGACTTTTATTTTTCTTCATTGGGGAGGAAATTAATCGTATATTCATTAAGGAATACACAATGTTTAACACTCGTTCACCAGCATATGAACTATTAAAAAAGGTCATAGAATTTCTATTATTCTACGATGCCCCTTCATTATTATTTTTCATTAGTGAAATAGGGTCACTGTTACACGTCATTAAAATTTCACTAAGCTTCTGGTTTTTGACCCATTAATGTGTTCTATTAATTCTTCTTGTTGTCACTTCATCACCTCATTGCAACATCTCTGCATTACCGCAATTCTTTTGGGAAAAATAAATAAAAACACTTTTTAATGAAATTTTTTCAAAAGGTATATTTTTTTTTCTTTTGGGACCTTGGTGGACAATTTTTAGTCATTTAAAAGAAAATTTATATATTATCAGTTCAACTATGTCCTCATATTTTTGAACTGAGCACCTGTTCAAATGTTAAAAAACACACTATCACGTTTAATGAGCATAACTTGATAACGTTTAAAATTCTTTTTTTGGCTCACTGGGGCTCAGAATCACGTTCTATCATAGTGTGTAGTCTCAAAAACATTCCATATAATAAAAACTAAATTTAATAGAATGTTATGAGATGTATATTCTCCCCATGATATAGATTTATGTCCCGGAAATCCAGAACAAGGGAATATCAAACAAATTGGGGTACTGAGCATGAATATTAGATTCCCACTCCCATGTTCTCATCGGAAAATTCCCGTGCATCCGAAAAGCGTGTACAAGATGAATGAAACACCAACACAGGACCCTCTCTAATCAATCCTCACTCATTATCGGGAACTCTACAACCATCGCCCCATCGTCAATGTCTAGCTCATCCCAATGTATGAAATGTGATGGATCATGCACGTATCTCCTCAATAGTGAAATGGGGAAAACACCGTTCAAAGAGTGAATCAATGGGGGATGAGCTAGGTGGTACACCACCTGTCGAAATTAGTTTATGATATGAAAAGAACTGATGAACCTAAATGATAGCTTGATGCCCCTGTCAAATCTCTACAATCCTCATCGGGGAGAGACTTGAAAGAACATGTGGTATCCCTCCTCAAAAAATACTGGTATCCATCTCTTATTGATATAAGACGTCTTCATTATCTTTTTATTCCTCATCCACTCCAGGATAATCATCATATTTTCGGTGTAGCCCATACCAACTCGGGACCCAGGAGTACCGACTCCTCTAGGTCTATCCATCATCGCCGTGATCTAGAAGGCTTCTCGTACAAGAAATTTAACAGTTCCTTGACAATGGTGGAGTGATACATTTTGTTGTATAAAAACTCAACCAGTGGAAGTTGGTCCTACCATAAAAGAAAAAAATCAAGGATGCTAACAAAGTGCTTTTCCACCAGGGACTGTATGGTATGCTCCATCTAACCATCCTTTTGGGGATGTAAAGCTATGCTCAGGAACAAATGAGTGAAAAACGCAACCTATAATCACTTCCACAAATAGGATCTAAACAGTGAATCATGTCTTGAGATGATCTTAGAAGCCCCCCTAGGATTCCTGAATATCTCATGGATGTAGGAGTGTCCCAATCCATATTACGGTCCCTACTCTTGGATGGGTTGGAAGTTAGACGAATTGATGTACCAGTCAACCATCACCCAGAAAAAATCATGGAAAATGGATGTATGTGGTAATCCCATCAAGAATTCCAACGAGATACCATCCTATTTCCACTCTGATACCACCAGTTTCTTAGGCTAGCCTACTAGATCCTAATGTTCGGCCTTCACTTTCTAGAAATTGAGGCATCAAGAGATGTATTCAACAACTAATTTCTTCATTCCTGGCCACCAGTACTGACGTTGTAGGTCCTACAACATCTCCACCACTCCATGGTGTACTACTAAAGTGGATTTAGGGGACTCTGTCAATACCACCCCAAACAACTCCGTTTGTATTATGGTGCACCCTCTAATAAAGATGATGAGCTCCCCACCTATCTAAAATCCATAAGAATAATGTATTGCTGATAACTGAGCACATATGCCCTTGAAGGTAATATCAACCAGTTGTGCTTCCATTATTCAATTTAATATAGGGGGAGTTACTGAAATCAATTAAAGAAAATCTTATCCATCATCATCCATGAAGGGTTACTACATCGTTACTACATTCCCTATCGCCTTACTTAGCGGCTTCTAACGAGTCCTCATAATAAGCGTGTTTGTTACAATGATCCCCTTCCCATGAGTATATAATATCTCAAATTCATTGTTCTAGTGAAACACAACCAAACTAAACTATCTCATGTTCAAGTCCTTCTAGTTGAATATATACCCTAGACTCTTGTGGTCAGAGTAAGATGTAAATTCCTCAACCATCAAGTAGTGTCGCCACATCATCAATGAAACGACCCATGCTACTAACTCCAGGTCATGGGTCACATATTTCAGCTAATTCTACCTCATTTACTATGAGACGTATAATATCATCTCTCACTCATGAATCATGAAAAAACCTAGACCGGTTTCTAATGTGTCACAAAAAACTGCGTACTCAACAACTTCCTCTTGTAGTCTCAAGATGGGGGCACTAGTCAGTCTCCTCCTCAGCTCCTGGAAACTATGCGAGCATTTCTCCATACACACGAAGGGATATCCCATTCATGTAAAAGCCAATAAAGGTTCTTCATATCTGGATAATTCAATCATGGACATCAGATAGTAACTAGCCAACCACAAGAATCTCCAAACATCACTCATTCTCCTAGGTGGCTCCCAAAAGATCAATGCATATATCATCACAGGATCCACTACAACTCTGGAATCTTAGATGAAGTGTCATATAATTTGGACCTCCCTAATCCTGATCTTTCACTTCGAGAGGTTTCTATAATGCTGGTGATCGTGGATTTTATCCAAGACTATGTGTAGTTGTGTAGTGTGCTCCTCCTCTGACGACGAGTACACCAAGATATGTCCAATGAATACCATGAAAAATCGATCAAGTTAAGGGTGGATAATCTTATTAATTACTCCCATAAACACATATGGGGCATTGGTCTTGCAGAAAGGAATCATCAATATCTCATAGTTTTCATACCAGGACATGAATCCTATATGTGGTATGTTCTCTTCCTATACTCGATGATTGTTATAGCCATATATATGGTCAGTCTATGAGAACCACCTTTCTCTCTTCACCTGATCAAAGTGGTTATCAATCCATGATAGTGGATTAATTTTCTTCGCAGTCACCTGGTTTAGGCACCAGATGTCCACACATAGCCTCATGCTCTTATCTTCCTTGATAGAAGAAAACACCGTGGATGCCCATGGGGAAACAATATGCCTTATGAACCCCTTCTTCTTGAAGTCCTCTAGTTGTACCCTTAGCTCTCAAAGCTCAGTGGGAGACTTCTAATTTTTCTTTATTGATAACGTTGTCGTCCCGAGGTACAAGTTGATGAAATTTATTCCTCTGTTCAAGGAGGTCATCCCAGAACAACCACAAGAAAAAACATCCTTGTACTCTTCCACCACAACAGGAAATCCTTGAATCCTCTCTTCCACCACACTGAGGGTGAGTCTAGCCAAATGATGAGTAATATTATTCACCCTCCTTGGATAATATTCATCTTATGCTGTAACGGTTCCCTTCATGCCACTGATGGAATACCTGATCCCATCCTGACATCCACACCACACTTGGTCCATAAAACAGTCGATATGAGCATGAACTGGAGATAACATGTCCATACCTCAGATGATGTCATAAGCCCTCATTGCTATTACTAAGATATCTCCGAAAAAGTTCTCACCTACTAGAGTATGCTCACAAAACCGGAACCAGTTTGTAATCATCAAATCTGTCCCTAATGGATTCTCTAGTAGTAATGATCATGTCAATGGCTCTACTAGAATCGTCGAGCTCTGAACGATATTCATGGCATGGAAATAATGACTCACAACTCTTTTTATAAGAACTACACATTGGGTGGAGATTACCCATATTGTAACTATAATCATCCCTTGGGTGCCTATGTAATAATCCTATACTTCATGTATCGGTGGTTTCCCATGTTTGTCTACTCCAAGAGGTCGGTGTGTACCACCTAAAGGTGGTAGGAGTAGTAACTAAAATTCTTTCCCACTGCATGGTGTTCGTATTACTCCCCTACCACGTTTGTCACTATGTGGCCCTCCTCACTCAATCATCTACCTCTGTCTCGAAAGTCCCAATACTGTCTGAAAATAATCTTCATGGAGGGTTGGGAAATCAAAATCTAAGTTTCCCTTCTAGACACATGAGTAGAAAACCCTTATCTTATGCTATCTATAGCTGTCCAGGCGACCTCACACCACCAAACTTGATTCTTTGGGTGATCCACTAGATGATCTAGCCTATTTGGACCACTGTTCCATCTGTTGGATGCCTTCTCAATGAGAATAACTCTACAATTAGTTCCTGGTCTATCACTACATCTTATGAGAGGATGCTGAGAGACACCATCGATTCACTGATCTCCCACCTAGGTCTCTAATCAAATATCGACCCATAATGAATGTGTCATGAACAATATCTATAGATTAACAAGAATTCTCAGTTAACCTTGATGAGTACTCAAATAACATCATGATGCCTTA
This sequence comes from Viscum album, assembly GCA_963277665.1. Classification (NCBI taxonomy): domain Eukaryota; kingdom Viridiplantae; phylum Streptophyta; class Magnoliopsida; order Santalales; family Viscaceae; genus Viscum; species Viscum album. Next base: position 1,577,563,044 of record OY728165.1, on the reverse strand, counting down.
CTGGAGGTGAAGAAGATCTTGAATTCTCACCATGTGCAATGTCACAGGGAAGAACTCCACCAGAAAGATATACTAAAATTTCTTCCATGTAAGGGTCGCATCATCTTGCGTCTTTTTCGTCAAAATCCATCATATCCCTTATGATCCTGGAAGAGGGATAATAGTTATGATCTTCATCTATTCAATATGAGTCCCCACTATGAGGGAGCCCACATCACTGCCTACAGCCAATTCTCATCCTCATGGAGATCTGTCTTTGCCTTGATCCTGGGAGGTCGTTGCCTCTGAAATGTGTCCAAGCCACTAAGCCATCACAAATCCTATACTGGTACTGCAGACAATATATATTGTTCTATGATTGGTGGTTGCAATCGTGCAGCACTTGGTGAGGCTATCTTGAGATGTAGTCCCTGAAAAAAGGTCATGTCAAAAAGAGGACTATCCTCCTAAACACATACCGGTATATGGGTTGGTCGTCTTCATGGAGGCATCCTGAAATGGATCATGATGGGAAAAAATCAATATATTATACATGGGGAGATTACTCAAGTACAAAATTGTATAAGGATACACTGTTACAACCAGTGTTTTTATACATTTAGTCGAAAATCCATATTTCAGGTCCTCGTGTGTGGAATCGCCGGCCGCCACACCGACAATGGACTCCCAGAATCTGAATTCCAGACTCACTAAATTTAACACTATCCCCAAAAAAATACATACACTTGGTCTTTGAGGTTGAACCGACCACTATTTGACACAATTTTTTCATGACCCGTCCCCTAGTTCACGTGAAATGACTACCTGAAGCCTGCCTCCCGAAAGCCAATGGTTGTAGACTAGAACCATTGGCATCAACCTGCATGTGGGAGGCATATTACTTAGAACATTTATGCACACACACACCCATCCAAATCCCACAAACTGAAAGGGATAAACAAGTAGACTAAAAAAAATACATGAGGTCCAATTTAATGAATAATGATTCCATTAATTTACAAAATTTATTGGACACAAAACAATTTCCAAAAATCTGTATTTTCCACTATTCACTAAAAATATCATTATTGTAATAAATATGATGCAATTTAACCCAAATTTTATTTAAATGTTATTATTTATAAAATATTTATACTTCCCAATAATTAAATTACTAAAATCATAAAAATTATATATTTTTTCGTCATTTATTGTAGATAAATTTATTTAAAAAATTATACTTTTAAATACTATAAAGAAATTTGTAAAAAATGATAACATAATTCCTAATATATTAAGTATATTAATTATATTTTTATTTAATTTGAAAAAATATGATATTTATTTTAATAACATTAAATTTAATGCTTAGTTATGACCAATAATATTTAAATACAATATTTCATGGGGTATTTATGATCATTATTTCTTATCCTATACACTATCAAACCCAATTTTATTCGTTTGAATAAATTTTTTATTATATGTTTCATCGTTAATAAAATTAATGTAATGTGGTGATGAAAAAAAATTCCAGATCTAGGTTGAGATGATATTCTAGATATATGAAAGAGTATTATGTCACAACACTTAGGATGAAAATTTACATTTAAATGTTATTCTAATAATTACGATAACATATTGGTATATTTCTTATAACATATAAATTATTTTTTTATGTACAAAAAATTAAGATGAAGAAGATGAATAAATAAAATTGGATGAGTCCATGAAGAATATTACAGCTTTAATAGTATAAATACATTAGATCTATTTAAATGGACCATTGGAATTGTTTTTTAATATGATCAGAAAATATAAATCAATTATTACGACTTGTATTACACAATTTAGTTATTATGATCAATATAGGTTCATTAATAACATGTATTGAATCTAGAATACGAGTGTTATTTTATAAGTGATGAGAGGGACCTATTTAGAAAATCATGAAATAATATAATATAACATGGTTATAAATTTGGTAAAATGGTTCCAAAATGACATAAATATGATGATAAGAAGTATGTAGTCATTATATTGACTTATAAATTAATTATGAATAGCATGTATATCAATTTAATCATTATCATATAGTGTATCCTAATTGATATAATTTCACTACCATAAATATTGAAATGAATTTCCAAATATTTTGTGTTATAGTATTACATAAAATGGTAAAATTGACTAATAAATTGATTTATTATGAAATTATAGACCATAAATTATACATGTATTTTTCTTTTATTATATAAATTATTTTTAAATACCTTAATCAAATACTTCTTTTGTAATTGTTCATTTGGTTTCAATTTCAAACTATTCATTTAAATTGTCCTTAAAGACACATTGAATAATATTTAATTAGAATATAATACTTTAACATAATAATAATATAACACTTTTAACTATAATATTCTGGGGTCTTAGTAATTCATCAATATTTATTACATTAAATATTATAAAAATAATTATATTTATAATTCAATTAATTGAATAAATATTTTTAAAGCAATGAATAATTATTTCAATGAAATTTTTAAATGATTCAAATTAATAATTAATTTCCGAAGATAACATTTTTAAATTATAATTAAATGTAATATCTAAAGGATGACCCAACCTATGGAAACATATATCATTATTACACATTAACTCATTATCTATTAAATAATTATGCAGATAATACCAACCATGATAATTTTTAGGAGTAGTGTATTTTTTTTGTGAATGTATATAAAATAACATTATAAATTGTGTGTGTCAATATTATTGAATCTATATTTATCATGAAATAAATATTCCATCATTCTTCTAAAACTGAGTGTCATAACATAGGGATGTAAATAAGAATGGTGGTATCTATAAAGGCTTGTAATTTAAAAAAAAGCATAACATTTTGGATATAAAACATTTTATTCAATATGAATATAATTGAGGCATAAAAGTGGTGAGAATCATAATATTTAATAATAATGTTTGATGTAACCTTTTAACATAAAGGAAAAATGTGAATTTGTAAACAACATTTAACATGACACCATTTACATAGTTCAAGTCTATCCTCCTAAACATCATTAAATTATGGACAATATTCTATAACAGACTAGTATTACACCCATATTTCATAAACGATTTCATATTAGACTAAGATTATACCCAATGGAATAAAGGGTTATCTAAATCCAGGCTCACTCATCACATTTATATATTGTTAATTTAAATGTTTTCGACATTTATTATACATAATATGATACAACTTCATCCAATTTAATCCAAATTTTATGTAATGTGTGTTTTATATATAGTTATACCAATCTATATGAATTTTATGAACACTATGTGAATACTCTTGATTGTTAATGAGCATGAGTATTCAATAAAAAAAATATATAATATATAATTATTGGATAATTTTTTACAAATAACATGAGTATATAAATGATTACTGGAGGGATTAATGAGATTAAAATGGATCCAACACTAAAAATTCAATTATTTTAGAAGAGGTATTTGTGAGAGAAATCCAAATATATATATAAAAATAGATTCATAACAAAATTATGTTCTTCATAAAATGTGTTATGGAGACGACACATTACCATGAGAGGGTCTTTTCAATAAGCATGGGAGGCACTAATTGAGAGAATAATGGAACATTTGGAGGGATATTGAGAGGCAATGGATTCTTAAGGATGTTATATATTGATTTTTGTTGAATAAATATGGTTCATGGATGGGATTACACAAGAAAATATAGAAGAGTTCTTTATTTTTTGAAAACCATATATTTTTAACTCAATACAATAATTTCATCAAACCATTATAACAACTAATGGGGTTTTCCCATGGTTTCAAAAATATTTATATGGAGTATGTTATTTTTACATTATATAAACTAGGATCAAAATAAATAATACCCACTAATATAAGGATGTGGTCCATGTTTAGTAATTATTGATTTGAAAACATTAATATATAATATAGGTTTTGTAGGTACAATTTATGTTTCAAAAAATCAATAAAATAACATAGAAAATATAATTTTAATGATTAAATAAATATTTGGTAATTGATAAGTTTAATATAATATAATATTTAAAATTTCAATTTTTCTGAGGTTGTAATACAAATCATGTAATTATATAGTATTTAATATTTAAAAAAATTTGAATATCACATAAAATTAGAAAAATATATAATTTTTTTATTCGACATTATTATTTAGAAAATAATATTTATTTCATTAATATATGTCTATGAAACTGATAGTTTTATACTATAAATAATAAATCAATATTCATTGAGAAATTGGTTTCTTATAATAATTGCATTGAAACCCATATAACGATTACATTTTACATCATTATAATTATATTAAATCTAATTTTTAAAATATATTATTTAATAATAATATATTTATAAATAAAATTTATATAAAATGAACTAATGAATTTTATAAACATTGTTACTGTATTAAAATATTACATTTTCGATAAATGTGATGTGTGTTTCATCATTTGAAAATAATTCTTTTCATATTCATGATTGAATCATATAAAAATAAATAATTAAAGAAATAAACAATATAATTTTTTTAATAAATAGATAAATATTTACTACATACTCATAGATTAGGGATATATAAACCTTTATTAGTCCAAAAAATTTATAAGGGTTAAATGGATTATAGGGATATTTTCATGTGGATTGTTTTTTAAATTAATGGAACTGTATGTTATCTCGATGGTAGTTAAAATCTCACATAAATGATTTATCTCATGGTTTAGATGTTGAATATCATTTTGGGATAGTTAATGGTAAAATAAGAAAAATTAATCTCCCTTGGATTCATGGATATATGTGATTTAAAGGGTACAATCCTATTAGACGTGGCCAGTAAATACTAATTATTAGTCAATTGGATACATCATAAACATATATATATATATATATTATATTAAAGTTTTATAATAAAAATATGATCAAGTAGTAATTATGATTAATGAAATTTTAATTCCAGAAGACTAAACAATTGATTAAAATAACCAACACATTTCTTTTTTTGTATTATTAATATAGAAACAATTGATCCATATTAGAACATAAATATTGATGATAAATTGGTAAAATTGAACTAATTTGTAATCAAGACAATGTGATGGATTCTATTGTGGGTGATGGGGGTGTTTTATAATTGGGGACATTATGGACATGCCTTTTGGTGGTAGTGTTTCTAGAGCTCATATAATTGATATGGGATGTTTTTAGATATGGAGATGCTCCATGTTTATACACTACCCAACCTAATGTTGTGGTCTTAATGGATGACCCCTGATTAAAGAAATCATCAACCAAATACATGAATGTATTCAATGAGAATATATAGAGGATTTTTTGTTACATCCATTAATTCATACCATCCATTGATTAAAAATCCATTTTCATTAAATATTTTATTTTGAATTCTTTTATAATAGGGGTAAGGATTAACAAATTAGGGTAATTTTTTTATATTCATCGCCTCAATTTCTTTATTAATGAAAAAAATTAGAAATATTTGATTGACCAAAAAATACATACCTTCTTAGGAATATAAATTTATTTATAAATTTTTTGGATGTGGCATTCATACAGCATCACAAACATTTCACAAAAAATATTCATTTGGATATACTAAAATATATAATGGTACATTTTATTCATAACCTCATATGGTTCCCACTTAGTTTTCCATAACATGTGGATCTTTTATAGCACTATGAACAAGTGATTTGTATTTTTTTATAAAACTTTTTCCAAATTATCAATGATTTTCATTATATCCACCTCATATGAAAGATCATTCTCCAATAATAACGTCATTATATTTTTTATATATGAGTTTTATATTATATACTTCCTCATGTCGGATAAAAATAACATATAATGTTTTTGAGATAAGATATGTAAGAGTTTTTTTATAGGGAACCAATGTAATATGCTCAACAATATAAAATGATCAGTTGTATTCTGGTGAAATAATTATATTCTTCATAAATTACACAAATATCAACATTAAATTTATAAAAAATAACCCCTTCTCAATAATATCATAACATATGTATCATTTATTAATTCATCCAAAACATTTAAACATGATTTTTGGGTAATAAATTTTAGACTTAATGGATTGAGCCACCATAATCATCTTGTGGATAAGATCATGTCTAATTATCTTCCATTATACATCATCATGAAATCATTTTGTCATCTAAAAAATATTCCTATATAGATAAATATATTCTTTCATTTGATTTATAAATTGGGAATATTATTTATATGAAAACTATAATTAAATAAGTGGTTGAGATCAATATCAAGAGAAATCCATTAAAGTTGATCTGAGTAAATAGTATATAGTTTGAATGTTTTTTTATTTTAAAAATACATTTTATATATATAATACGTGCTGAATCATATTTATATATCAAACACATTATAAATCATTCATCTAAACACTAGGTTAACCATAGATCTCCACCACATACAATTTATAGTTTTACTCTATATAATCTTACCATATCAATTATGTATATCATGGAATTCTTACCTAGAGTGAGATTATCTCTCATATAAATGATAATAGATGATGTGGTCAGTTACTCAACTTCCACCATACTTTATTATTTCTTTTAGGTGTTTTAAGGAGTCCTATTAATTTTTTATGTTTTTCCATTTCAAAACATACATATGAAATGGTTAGATCATATACTTTGATAATATATTTTCATCCTTGAAATTTATTCATACTAATCATCAACATAATAAGTCAAAAATATCCTTCTTGATGTTATAATATGAGATGTTTTTTCATCAAATATTTAAGTAGTGAGGTATGGTCTATGTACATAATCCATATATTTCCACGTTAGTTAATTTTTTAGGGGATAAATATTTGGTTTCTAAAAATAATTAATAAAAATTTAAAAAATATGAACTATAGAATATGTTTATCTTATTATATAGAAACTCATAATCTATATAATCTACCATGATTCTATATATAATGAGTATATGAGCTGAAATTTGATAAATGAAGTATGAATCTCCATTTATTATTCTTACAATCATCCTCTATATTTACTAGATGATTTCATACCTCAAAATCTTGTTCTGGGGTAGGGATGTCAGCTATATTCTATTTAGAGCATATTCTTCTTTGTTTAATTCACAATGGTAGTATTTTATTCTAAAATAATAATATATTACATACTCTAAGATCCATTGTTAGTTCAGAATGATATTCTTTTGAGTGAACATATAATTGTTGACTTTATAGTCTATTTATATTTCACACTTATACCCAAGGAGAAAAGGCTTCAAAATCATTAAATGAGAATTTCACAACAGTTAATTAATTCTAAATATTTGGGTAGTTATCCTCAGATATCATTAGTTTTTGGTAAGAATAGACTATCACATCTTTAACTTTCATGAGAATAAAATCCATAAAAAATAAGGACTTATAACTGTAGATCAATAATCCTTCCACATTAGTGGGTAAAATTAAAATATATACATTTATTTAAATCATCATTAAATCATATTTTTTTTAATTCATCATTCTAGAAGAACATGAATTTTTTATAAGTACGATTTGATAGTGGACTTCAATATGTAGATATTATTGTCATAAATATATTTTAGTTCATGTAGAATCTGAGGGAAAAATAATTTATATAATATATTTTTTTTCTAGTACATTAAGGCCATAAAGATAGATATGGTATTTGATAGTAAAAATTCCATCACCACGAACTCATAGTGATTGTACCATGTTAAATAGGATGACTAATTGATATCCTCATTATTTATAGATACATATAAATATCCACACTGAAGAACTATCATGGAATTTTTCAAACATCGACGTCACTAATTGAACATGTCATCAATCCGTGGAGAAGGATACTCATTCATCTTCATGATATTATGGATATGATTATAATCAATTTAATGGAGAATTTATCTATATTTATTTTGATAGTGAGGACTCGTTCACCATTTGGTGAATCAAATTTAAATATATACCAATTATCAAGATACTAATGATGTTTCTTATTCACATAACCATAATAAATAGTGAAAATTATATATGTGGTATTTTATGTTATAAATGATTAAAGAATATGACCGATTAAAAATTAGACATCTCAGTTAGTAGTAATAGTAAGATATGATTTCTAAACCACATAAGCATTATCTCTCATAATGTTAATGCATTTAAGGAAGAAATTTTCAATGTTTTCAATCATATGAGAAATAATATATTTCTCATAGGATAATAATATAATTCTAAATGTGTTTCATTATACTAATTTAAAATTTATATAATTAGTGGACGATACATTATGCAAAGGGTGATCAAATTATAATGGAAATTTACTTGATTTTTATGTGAGGAAGGAATTTATATAACTATAATAGAAACAAATTATAATAATGGGACTATCAGATCCATTTCTGGTAAGAAAAACCTAAATGTTTTTATTACTAAGTATTATAGAAATGGGATATAAAAATTTCTCCATTTAATATTTTCATATATATTTATTCATAAATGTTTTTATGTAGTGTTTGATTCTATAATCTAAACGTGTATGGAACAAATGATTTCATTAAACTAGTGTCAAAAGTAAAATCTATATTCCTGAATAAATAACTTGAAAACCTATTATGACATCATTATCACGATAATATATAATGGATTAGATTTAATAATGTGACCCATGATAAGATAGACGTTTTTTGTTATTATTTTCCACAATATCGCATCCATTAGTCCACTAGATTGCAAGGTACAATTTTTACTAATAGATACAACAATGGAAAATAGATTGAAAATTGGCTGGAGTATTCATTTCTACAATAACATGTTATGGGTTCTCCTATTAATAATTTTTAGAAATTATTTATTCCTTAAAAATAATAAAAAAATATCTTTGTCTAATTTATGATATATATATATATATATATATATATATGTTGGTTCTATCCACACTATTTAATAATATAGATTCTTGATTTCCGTTCTAAATTTATATTTATTGATTACCTCGTCTTAGTCAAAAAAACCCTTTCACTTCTTATCCACATAGAAATCCTAAGATTCAAAAAAATTCATTTTCAATTTCAGGAATATTGGAAAAATTTCCATATTAATAGAAATCTCTAAATTAAATATACTTTTAATTGACTCAGTTTCATCGACCCAATGTATTATTCACCATTATATATAGATGTAATTACATGGTTGAACATTCTTCATGAATGTCATGTGATTTATTCCATATATACCATAATGGATTCATCATTATAATTCACCATGTAAAGGAAATCATATTCAATTTTATGTAAGATGTTATGTGTAAAATAATTGTTGTAAAACATTTCTCACAATTACCTTTTTCAGTCATTTTAATCTCATCCAAATTATTCATATTTTTTACCATATTACACCATTAATAATATTATTAATCCATATATTAATGATTGAATACAAAATTCTCACACTCAATGAAATAAAAGATAAATGAAATCTTCTTAATGGATATTATCAATTGTGTCTTCATTAATGGATCCAATTATGCACCGAATGTCAAAGGAAATATTCACTTAATAGTCTTAATTGAAAAATTCCCCATATTGGGTGTCTTTTTTCATTCATCTTGATTTGGGTTTTTATCTAAAACATGAGTTAGTTGGTTAATTGTTTTTATAAAAGATATAATTTATTATCATATCATTTTGGGAATCTCATTTCAGAAGGTATCACATTAACCCTAACATTGGTTGTTTTATTTGGTTTTCTTATATCCACCCACTGATGTGAATAAAGGTTAAATTGGGGATGATATATTTTAAACTTATAATGAATATAATCATGAAGCCATTATAATTATTGGATGACTTATGGATATCCTTATAATTTAAAAATACATAGAAATATCAACACTTAAGATATATCATGGAATGTTTGAAACATCGACATCACCAATTTAACATGTCATCAATATGTGGGGAAGGATACTCATTCATTTTCATGATATTATTGATATTATTATAATCAATGCAATGGAGAATTTACCTAAAATTTATTTATTATGAGGGCTAGTGAACCATTTGGTGAATCACATTGAACGATATACCAATTATCAAGATACTAATGAAGTTTCTTATTCACATAACCATAATAAAAACTGAAAATTATATATGTGGTCTTTTATGTTATAAATGATTGAAGATTACGATCGATTAAAAATTAGTCATCTCAGTTACTATTACCACTATGATATGATTACTAAATCACATAAGCATAATCCCTCATAATGGTATTGTATTTAAGGAAGAAATTTTCAATGTTTTCAATCATATCAGAAATAATATATTTATTTTAAGATAATTATATGATATTAAAAGTGTTTCATTACCATCCTTTATAATTTATAGAATTAGTGGATGATGCATTATGCAAAGGGTGATCAAATTTTAATGGAAATTTACATGATTTTTATATGAGGAAAGAATTTATATAACTATAATAGTATCAAATTATCCTAATGGGACTATCAGATCCTTTGCTGGGAAGAAAAACATAATTTTTTTGATTACTAAGTAGTTAAAAAATTGGGATATAATAATTTCCCTATTTTATATTTTCTTATATAGGTATTCCTGGATGTTTTTATGCTTTTTTTAATATCTAATCTAAACATGAATGGAACAAATGAATTCATGAATCTAGATTCAATAGTAAATTCTATATTCTTGAATGAAAACTTTCACACCTATTATGACTTCATTAACAAGATACTACATAGTGGATTTTATTTTATAATTTTACCAATCATTGTTGATAGTGGGTACCCTAGACCCAACTTATTTTGTTGTTGGATTATTGTTACATGTATTCAGGTTGTTTTATACATGTGTATATCTTTCCATGATAGTGTAGATAATTCTTCATCCATTTTATTAATGGCAATGTCCATAGATCACCTCTCAAATTAAATGGTTATAGCAGGTCCTAGGCTATAATGAGAACCCTGAGATGCCATGAAATTAATCTTAAAGTAACGTCCTATGGTCCAGTTACATCATTCTGAAAGGACACAGATGATGTGTGACCATTAGGTGCTGGGGGCTCATAGGCATTGAGACTTCATCTCATGAAGTTGGCACTTGATGATATCTAGATATCGAGATCCTGAGGAAAAACCCGCTTAATAGGAACACCACATGTTTATGGTTTCATTGGTCGTTCCAATATACGGACATGTTTAATGGTCTCCTGACCTGAGATCATTATCAATGAATTTTATTTAATTACATACATTTGATATACATTGAAAACCATGGCGACAAGTTGTGGTGAGGTAGTTTATATCGGGTACTTAATTAATGGCATGTCATTGATTGAATGATCAAGAAAGGATTTGTCGCTTCCGAGTTTAGGAAGGGATATCTCGGGTCTGGTTGATTAGGATGGTTGAACCTTCATTAAATCCATGGCCATGGTAGTGGAAGGTAAGAATCTCTGGACAAATCAAGAAAAAAAATAAAGAGAATAAAGAATGATGACACTAAGTATGAATTCTGCTTAATAGGGATATTGATGATGAAGATATTATATTACACAGAATGTGTTCGTAAGAAGGTAGTGTTTTCTTTGACTTTTCCTTATCAATATAGGGGCCTCGATGGGTTGCTAGACCCCACTCTAGGTCGGTGATATTATCCACTACTATTTAGATAAGGCCAAGAGGGTCACACACACAACAACAATTTGAGAATCTACCCTATTCTGATGAATAGAATTATAGGTCTTGGGGGGCCCCACCACGGGGTCCAGTTATTATCCAAGTCCTATGGATCACTAAGTAATAAATAATTTATTATTATTATTCATGTTTGGAATAAATCGCTGAATTTATTTATAACTTGTATTTAAAAGTGATTAATTAAATACATAGATAAATATTAATTGGACATATATTTATATCTTGGGTTCGGTTAATATTATCAGGAGGTGCGGCTCGAGTTAGTCTCATGTTTATCACGTAATATATATATAATTATATATATTTTATTTCAGTGATAAATATTAAATATTATTTATGGCATAATTTAATTTTTCATAAATAATTATTTATAATATATATATAGTGAATGTTTCATACATGGGGGTCGGGAACCCTTATCGCGTATTTTTGATATTCCCTATATATAGTTAGAGATAGGCTCTCCCCTGTACATTATTCATCTGTTGGAATTGAGATCCTCTCTCTCCTCCTGAGTTCTAGAGAGAGACTCTCTCAAACTAGAAAGATTTTCATGTTCTGCCATCACGGATCATAGATGCTAGTTTGTGGTGATCATCGCTGCATCAATGTGTGCTTCGAAGATCTGTGCTAGCACCCGGATCTTGACGAATGGTGCACGGGTAGATATGTGAGGCATGTGTGGACCATCTAGAGGGCTTCGACGTCGGAGTCTTCAAGAAACGAACGTCGGCGTCCTGCATGTCAATTCTGAACAAGGTAAATGTTCAATTTTATTTTTTGCTCCTAAAGAACCTTGTGAGATCCTCGAACCAAGCCGAGATAAGATCACCAAAGCTGATAGGGTTATATCACTTCAGTGAAGAAGAAAAATTGTAAAATCCCGGCCCACCGGCTTCCGTAGCGCAGTCCCGATATCCAACAGTGGTATCTGAGGGACTCAAGGTTTTTCTAAGTCAAAAACATTAAAATTTAATAAATTTAATTGCGGGATGTTAAAACGGTTCATTCAGATTCGACCGCGCGTCGTTTCAATTTCGTATGATTAAAAAATGATCATTTGATAAATTTTATCGGATCGACGTCGATAGTTTTCGGTTTATTTGATGTTTATCTCAAATTGAAAATTAACACCAAAAATATTTTTTATTTATACAATTTAATAATAAATATTTTATTATGTTTATAATAAATATTTTATTATATATTTATAATAATAAAATATATAGAATATTTTATTACAAAATATTTTTTCACAAAAGTGTGTGGAAAAATTTTAATTATAAAATAAAGGAGACCAAGAATTTGGGGTCCTTTTTTTATTAAAAAAAGGAGAGAAGAGATGACCCCAAAATGGGGTCTTCAACTTTTGTTTTAATAAAAAGGGGGCTGGAATTCTGTCTAAAAGGAAAATAAGAAAAAAAAAAGGGGTGAGGAAGACCCTTACGGGTCTTCTCTCCCATGGTGCACCAAGGGAGGCCAAAACCCTAGGGCCTCCCTCCCCCTTCGCTGGTCCAGCTCCAAGGCATGCCGCCGGCCGGCCTCCGCCGGACAGGCACCATCTGGCCACCCGGACCCTGCGCTAGCCTCCTCCTCTCCACCCTGAGATCCCTCCGATTGGCCGCCCGACATCCACGCCGGCCTGCCCTTCGTCGGAACGCCCTTTCTCCGGCCTCCTTTGCTCCGCCTCGTGCGCACTGGCCACCCTGACCCTATGTCGGGCCGCCTCCGGCCTGCCGCCGTCCTCCTCCTCCAGGTCTCGCCGGACCGGCACCCTCAGGCCACCTCGATCCCTCACCAGGCTCCTCCACCACGCCAGAGCAGTTACGTCCGGCAGACCAGAGCCGACGCCAGACCGGACAACAACTTCACCGGCTCGCCAGAGCAGCGGGTTGTCGGGAGATACAGTCGTCACGAGAATCGTCGGAAGCCGCGACCACTCTGTGGTCACGCCGCGGTTCCAGGATGAATTCCCACGGGGGTACGCAGTCCAGGCAAACTCCTCTCTGGTTAGAGGTAACCAGCACTGAATTAATTTTAATTAATTTAGTTTTTAAAATTAAATTATTTTGAATTAATTTAGGGGTTTAATTATTTTAGTCCGAAAATTTTAGTTTAATTTAATATTATAATTAAATTAATGGTTTAATTTAATTTAATTTTTGAATTAAAATTAAATTAAAAAAATGGAACCGATCAAAATATATTATTTGAATTTAATCAAATTAATTTAAATTATTAGAACACCCTCGCATAATTTAAATTTATTGCAATTTAATTTTTATTTTTCTTTTACCCCGACTGGTCTTGAGATATTGACTGACATGTGTATGTCTGGCATGTATTTATTTGTTTAATTATTTATTCAATGTATGCTATGATTTTAATATTTAATTAGATAAATGACGGTCTACGAATCGTCTTTTAATTCAAATATGAATATGGGCCTGCGTGTCCATTGCACAAAATGTATTTTTCACCACCGAACCCCTCTCCTACGTGCGAGTATATTTGTATTTATTTGATGACGATCCGAGAGGCGGACCTTGCCAAACAGAGGCGGTTGTCCAGACAGGAGTTGGATGCTTTGCACTAGGGCCAACAGCGACACAAGTCATGTATCAACTCAGGTACGGATTCCCCTAGGTGATGATTGACCAATTATCGATCAATAATTATAGAATGATCAAGACCAGTCTGAATGCTTGATTTTATTTAGGCACAGTTTATTATTTTATGTGATTTCATGATTGTTTCATGATCACATAGGACAGTAAACAAGAGAAAATGCAAAAGGTTGTGACAAATAAATATTCTATTGAATGTTCAGTTGTGAGCGTGAAAACCCGGTTTTAAAATAATAAATAGGAAAATATTATATTCGTCAATTAATATTTAAAAATACCTCAAAGATATATTAAGTCAAAATGCCTTCCATTTCTCACATCTAAACAAAACTGGCTGTTTGGGTGCTCATCAGCCTCAGTTGAGAGTGCCTCTTACTACAGGGGCATTTCCATGTGAGAAATGGGTCAACTTAACTAAAGTGAAGTAGTCAAGGATTAGCCTTACCTAACTTTCTATCACATTAGAGGCAAGTGGTTGAGGGAATCAAGTTCAGATTCCAAAAGATGGGACATTACTGAACTACACAAGGAACCACAAGAACAAGTTGTTGGCCAGCATAGCGCCTACCTTGAAACCCTCCTAGTAGTGTCATAGCCCTAGCTTGTAGACTACGAGGGAGGTTTCGAGGATCCATGCCACTAGAATTCTCAAGCGATATAGTATTCTGAATCTATTACTGAGGGATATTAAGGTTCGTTAAAATAGTGGGAGACATTAAATGATATTAGAATTTATTAATCATAAAATGTCAAAAGGTTATCAAGATAATGTACTAACTACTAAATGTTTATCTGATGTAGATTTAAAATGGAAATCACCAATACCAAAAGTACTTTATCCCTGCGATCTATCTTGGATAAAGAAAATATCCTAACCGGAAATAACTTCCAGGAGTGGTACAGGCGCTTGCGCATAGTACTACGCAAAGAAAAGAAGTTATATGTGCTAGAATCCCCAATTCCTGCTGATCTTCTTCAGGGAGAAAGCAAGACGAGAAATGATAAGTGGAAAAAGCATGTAGATGATGCACTTAATGTACAATGCATCATGTTGTCATCCATGTACAAACAATTTCAAAAAATGCATGAGGAGGAGGACGACTACAAGATGCTTTCACATCTCCAAGAACCATATCCATAGAGGGGTAGGCAAGAAAGGTATGCGATCTCAAGTGCACTTTATAAGTGAAGTTTAGTAGAAGGGAACCAAGATGGTCCTCACGTACTCAAGATGATTGGGTATATTGAGAGTCTTGAAGCCCTTGGGTTCAAACTAAACCAAGAACTAGTAGTGGATCTCATTCTTTCCTCTATACTATCAAGATTCTAGAATTTTATTGTCAATTATAATATGAATGATATGAAAAATTTTCTCCTTATTCATTTGGATTTAGTTCTCCAAGCTGGTAAGGACATGAAAAACACAAATTCATCTGTCTTTATGGTGAACAAGAAAAACAATGGCAAGGAAAATGTGTCTAAGGATAAGTCAAGGCCAATGACACCAATGCATCGTCCAACCACGATTCCAAAAATTCATAGGCAATGTAAAGAGTAGGAAGCTGTCTTCTTTGGATGTCGCAAGAAAGGCCACTGGTAGAAGAATTGCAGAGCTAGGAAGAAGAAGCAAGCTGACGCTTCTACTTTAGGTATTTTTGTCATTGAATGCAATCAATCTTTATCTACAAGTTGGGTATTGGATACGGCATGTGGCTCACACATGTTTATTCATATATAGGAACCAAGTAGGTTTAAGAAGATTTCAAAAGTTCAAGTTGATCTCCAAGCTGCAAATGGAGAAAGTCTGGCGGCCTTGGCAGTAGGAGACTATCACATGAATTTAACAACTGGTTTGGTTCTTATTTTAAACAATAGATATTATGTACCATCTATTACCCGGAACATTATCTATGTCTCATGTTTAGACACTATGGGTTTTTATTACATGTTTGGAAATAAAATTTGTCACTTTTATAGGGATAACATATGTTATGGTATGGCACATCTTAACAATGGTTTATATATACTAGAACCAGAAAACTCAGTAATGGCTATCAATGACAAAAACAACCAACATGACTCAAATAACACCCTCCTATGGAACTTTAAGCTTGGTCACGTAAAAGAGAATCGATTACAAAGATTACATCAAGAAGGGTATCTAGACTCGGTACAATTAGAACCCTTATATGTATGTCAAGCTTGTTTACAATGAATGATGATGAAAGAACCTTTCTGAGGAAAGAGAGATTGAACCAATGCAGTACTGGAATTAATACATACCAATGTGTGTGGTCCATTTCTAGTAGAGGCAAGGAGTGGTTTTTTATACTTCATCACTTTTACCGATGATTATAGTAGGTATGGATATATCTACTTAATGCGGTATAATTCATATTTCATTCGTTTCTTTAAGGAATACCAAAATGAAGTAGAAAACCAACTTTGTAAGAATATAAAATCACTTCGCTCAGACCAAGGCAGAGAATATCTTAACCAAGCTTTCATTGATCACTTGAATGTGTGTGGGATAGTATCCCAACTCACTCCTCCTTATACACCACAATGGAATGGTGTTAGTGAAAGGAGGAATATAACCTTGCTTGACATGGTCAGATCAATGATGCGTCATAAAACTCTTCCATTATCCTTTTGGGGATACACCTTGCAGACAATAACATATAACATTAACTGAGTACCAAATAAAGCCACAGATGGGATTCCATATCAGTTATGGTATGGATGGAAACCCAACCTGACACACATGTGTGTGTGGGGGTGTGAGGCATTTGTCAAGCCTTTACCAATTGACAAATTAGCATCCAGAATCAATAAGTGCATCTTTATAGGTTATCCTAACGAAAATAGTGGATACTACCTATATAAACCTTTAGATAGAAAAGTAATTGTTGTAAGATACGCCACATTTATGGAAAGGGATCACATTTATACTTGAAATAGTAGGAGAAAGATTGACTTCGATGAAGATAATGCTCCAGATACACAAGAGTTGGTAGAGGAAAAATCTCCACAAGATCAAGTGGAAGAATAAATTGTTCCTGAGACACAGATACTGCGTAAGTCTACGCGAGAGGTTAGAGAACCAGAGTTTTATGGTTTTATTTTTACCAAGTCAGGTGACACAATAATCCTTGAGGATGATGATCCTTTAACCTACAAGGAAGCAATAGAAGCCATAGAAGCTACAACATGGCATGAAGCCAGGAATTCTGAGATGGAGTCCATGTACCAAAATCAAGTTTGGATTTTGGTAGACCCGCAAGCTAATGTAAATCCCATTAGATAAAAATGGGTATTCAAGAAAAATCTCGAAATAGATGGTATGGTTAATACCTTTAAAGCAAGACTGGTTCCAAAGGGATTCAGAAAACATCAAGGCATTGACTATGATGAAACCTTCTCACCAGTGGAAATGCTTAAATCTATCAGAATATTGATTGCAATAGCGGCCTTTCATGATTATAAAATTGGGAAAATGGATGTCAATACTGATTTTCTAAATGAGAAGTTGGTTGAATATGTCTATATGACTCAACCCGAAGGGTTTGTTATGTAAAAGAATGCCAATAAAGTATGCAAGATGTAGAGATCCATTTATGGATTGAAGCAGGCATCAAGATCATGGAATGTACACTTTGATGAGGCCATAAGAGATTTTGGTTTTGTCAAAAATGAATGAAATCCTTGTGTATATAAAAGGGTTGAAGGGAATTTTATCTTTTTCCTATTTTTATATGTTGACGACATATTAATCATCTGAAATGAGGTGAAAGTCTTACAGTCAGCTAAGACTTGGTTTAATGAATCCTTCTCCATGAAAGACTTAGGTGAAGCAGCCTATATTCTAGGGATCAAGATCTATCGAGATAGATCTCAAATGATGCTTGGCCTAAGTCAAAGTACATATATTGACAAGGTACTCAAAAGGTACAATATGGAACAATCCAAGAGAGGATTGTTCCCTATGTCATATGGTGTAAATATCTCCAAGAAAATGTCTCCAAGAACATAGGATGATATTGACAGAATGAGTAGATTCCCTTATTCTTCGGCAGTGGGTTCTACCATGTATTCCATTCTATGTACTAGGTTTGATGTTGCCTTCGCTTTATGCATGGTGGGTAGATATCAATCTAATCTAGGGGACCTGCACTGGACAGCTGTTAAAACTATCCTTAAGTACTTGAGGCGTACCAAGGATATGTTCCTGGTGTATGGAGGAGATGAGGAACTAGTTGTGAGTGGTTAAACTGATTCTAGTTTCTAGATAGATCATGATGATATAAAATCGCAGCCAGGCTACAAAGTTTGCCTCAATGGTGGTGCAATGAGCTGGAGAAGCTCAAAGAAAGCTCTGGTTGCTGATTCTGCAGTAGAGTCCAAATATATTGCAGCTTCCGATGCAGAAAAGGAAGCACTCTGAATACGTAGCTTTATCTCAGACATTGGTGTGGTACCTAGCAGTGCAGACCCTATTCTAGAATATTTTGATAATACTACTGGAGTGGTGCTTGCCAAGGATCCCAGGTCTCATTAGATAACAAAGCATTTTATTCGGAAGTTTCATCTCTTGAGAGATTTTACTCGAAGAGGTGAAGTGATAGTTAGCAGAGTAGCCACAGAGGACAACATGGTAGACCCCCTGACTAAAGCCATTTCATTCAAGAAGCATAATTCACATGTTAGAGCTACCGGATTGAAACCTGTTAGCAGTTGGCTCTAGTGCAAGTGGGAGTGTTTAAAGTGGGTGCCCTAGACCCAACTTATTTTTACTTGGATTATTGTATCATGTATTCAGGTTGTTTTATACATGTGTTTATCTTGCAATGATAGTGTAGATAATTATGCAACTATTTTATTAATGGAAATTTCCTTAGATTACCTGTCACATCAAATGGTTATAGCAGGTCCCAAGCTATAATGAGAACCCTGAGATTCCATGACAATAATATTAAGGTAACGTCCTATGGTCCAGTTACATCATTCTCAAAAGACACTGATGATGTGTGAACATAAGGTGTTGGGGGCTCATAAGCTTTGAGACTTCATCTCATGAAGTTTGCATTTGATGATCTCTAGCTATCGAGATCACGAGGACAAAACCGCTTAATAGGAACACCACATGTTTCTTATGTCATTGGATGTTCCTATCTACAGACATGTGTAATGGTCTCTTGACTTGATATCATTATCAATGAATGTCATTTAATTACGTACATTTGATATAAGGAGAAAACCATGGTGACAAGTCGTGGTGAGGTAGTTTATATCGGGTATGTCATTAATGGCATAACACTGATTGAATGATCAAGAAAGGATTTGTCGCTTCCGAGTTTAGGAAGAGATATCTAGGGCCTGGTTGATTAGGATGGTAGCACCTTCATTAAATCCATGTCCATGGTAGTGGAAGGTAAGACCGTCCGGAAAAATTAACAAACAAAATAAAGTGAATAAAGAATGATGACACTATGTATGCATTCTACTTTATTGAGATATTGATGACGATGAGATTAGAATACAAAGACTGTGTTCGTAGGAAGGCAGTCGTTGCTTTGACTTTTCCTTATCTCTATAGGGGCCTCGATGGGTTACTATACCCTACTCTAGGAATGTGATATTATTCGCTGCTATTGAGATAAGGGCCTAGAGGGTCACACACACAACATCGCTTTGAGAATCTTCCCTATTCTGATGAATAGTATTATAGGGCTTCGTGGGCCCCACCACGAGGTCTGGGTATTATACAAGTCCTATGGATCACCAAGTAATAAAAAAAATTATTTTATTATTCATGTTTGGAATAATTCACTGAATTTATTTATAACATGTATTTACGAGTGATTACGTAAATAAATAGATAAATATTAATTGGATAGATATTTATATCTTGGGTTCGATTAATATTATTAGGAGGTGCGGGTCGAGTTAGAATCATGTTTATCACATAATATATATATATAATTATATATATATATATCAGTTCAGTGATAAATAATAAATATTACTTATGGAATAATTTAATTTGTTATAAATAACTATTTATAATATATATATATATATATATATATATATATTGAATGTTCAATACACGGGGGCCGAGAACCCTTACCGCGTATTTTAGATATTCCCTATATATAGTAAGAGAGAGGCTCTCCCATGTACACTATTTATCCGTTAGAATTGAGAGCCTCTATCTCCTACTGAGTTTTAGGGAGAGACTCTCTCAAACAAGAAAGTTATTCATGTTATGCCTTCACGGATCGAAGATGTTAGTTTGTGGTGACCATCGCGGCGTCGATGTGTGCATTGACGATCTGCGCTAGCACCCGGATCTAAACGAATGGCTTACGAGCAGATTTGTGAGGAGTGTGTGGATGATCTAGAGGGATTCATCATCGGAGTCTTCGAGCAACGATCATCGGCATCCTGCACGTCAATTTAGAACAAGGTAAATTTTCAAGTTTATTTTGTGCTCCTAAAGAAACTTGCGAGATCTTTGGACCAAGTCGGGACAATATCACCGGAGTTGACAGGGTTATGTCACTCCGGTGAAGCAAAAAAATTAAAATCCTGGCCCACCGGCTTCCGCTCCGCAGTCCTGGTACCCAACAATGATAACATAGAAGTTATTTGTAATTATTTTCAACAATATCTCATCAATTAATCTACTAGATTGCAAGGTCTAATTTATACTAATAGTTACAACAATGGAAAACAGGCTGAAATTTGACTGGAGTATTAATTTCTACATTAACATTGTATGGGTTCTCCTATAAATAATTTTTAGTTATTATTTATTCCTAAAAAATACTAAACAATTTTATTTGTATAGGATATTTATATGTTGTTTAAATCCACACTATTGAAAAAATGGATTCTTGATTTCCATTTCAAATTTATATTTATCGATTACCTCGTTTTAATCGAAATAACCCTTTCACATCCTATCCACACAGAAATTCCGAGATTCACAAAAGTACATTATAAATTTGAGGAATCATGGAAACATTTGAATATTAATAGTAATTTCTAAATTGAAAATACTTATAATTGACTCATTTTCATCCACCCAATTTATTATTCACCATTATATATAGACATAATTCCATCGTTGAACATTCTTCATGCATGTCATGTTATATATTCCATATATACCATAATAGATTCATCATTATAATTCACCATGTAAAAGAAATCATATTCCAATTTATGTCATATGTAATGAGTAAAAGAATTATTGTATATCATTTCTCACAATTCCCTTTTCTCAGTAATTTAAATCTCATCCAAATAATTCATATATTTTACCATATTACTACATTAATCTTATTTTTAATCCATATATTAATGATGGAATAAAAAATTCTCATACTCAATGAAATAAATGAAAGAGGATAACTTCTTAATGGAGATGATCAATTGTGTCTTGATTTATGGATCCAATTACGCACCGAATGTCAAAGGAAATTTTCACTTAACAGTGTCAATTAAAAAATTCCTCGTATTGGGGATATTTTACCATTTCATCTTGATTTGGGTTTTTATCCAAAACCTTAGTTAGTTTGTTATTTATTTTTATAAAGGATTTAATTTATTATTATATCATTTTCGGAATATCATTTGGGATGTTATCACATTTACCCTAACATTGGTTGTTTTCTTTGGTTGTCTTATATCCACCCCCTGAGGTGAATAAAAGTAAAATTGGGGATGATATATTTTAAACCAGTAACAAATATAAACATGAATCCTTTATAATTATTAGGATTATTCAGAAATGAAATATATTTAATAATATTTGGATTTGAAGGATTAGAACTATTTTTTCATGATGTATATCCTAATTTATATTATTATGTGCAACATCATCCCTGTATATTAATTCCAAAAATATATTGAAATTAACAACGTATATCCCAGTTGATTTTATAACCATGTAAATACTAGCATTTCATTACATAAACCTAGATTACAATTTAAACATTGAGTATAATAATGGTATAGAATTATTATTAAGAAAATTATTGCATGATTTAACATGATAACATATTGATTAAATAAGAATGTTGGAACTACATTAAACATGTCATCATAAATGTAGGTCCATGTTTATAATAAATGCATACTAATATGTTGAAAATATTCTAATAACTTAGTATGATTACTTTTAAATACCATATATGATGGCTCAATACACTATATAATTCGAGGCCAACCTATTACATTCATATAATCTATGTTCATTAGTGTTCTAAATTAATCATTCAATATAATATTTGGTTTGATCCTACATAAACATATAATAATGTAATATGGGATAAATAAATATATTTTCCAAATCAATTTATTATAGTTTCATCTATTTGAATTCATTTATTTTGTAAATAAAAATTGTATTTTTATAATGAAATTTATAACAATAAAAATTTAATGTCAATTATCGAAATAAAAGAGGAGTATATAAAAGATACATAGAAGGATTTACAAGTGTTAATTGTGTCCCAAATGACATGTATCACAAATATTATGTAATAAGGTTTTGTGAATTGTTATCCCAATATGAACAAATAAAAATTTAAAGGCATAAAAAAATGAGGTGTCTGGATAAAGAAGGGAATGAGAGGATCCATTACATTTAATTAATGTTTCTGAAAGCATGGGTGGACCTTACTCAGTGCATAGGGGAACCATAAGTGGTAACTAGAGAGGACATGGATGATAGAATCTATAATCCAGTGTTCTTTTGTAATGATACATGGTATCGTTGGTGGTATTTGTATAAGAACATATAGGGTAATTCTTTATTATATTTTAAACATAAAATTTGGACTCAATAAAATAATTTATGGAAAAATAATATCCTTTACATTTTTTTGCCTATGGTTTCATTAAATGTGAATTGGTTTTAATTATTTTAAATTATAATGAACTAATATCATTAAAATAATACAATTAGTGATGATTAACTTAGTAATTTTATAAACAATTTCTTTTGAAACCATGCTACATAATATTTTGTGGAGGATTTATTAAGTGTTTATAGAATTAAATAAAAACCATTAACAATGATTCTAAAGGGTAAATGAATATATATCCATTTATAAATTATATGTATTATATTACATGACATTTTGGATTTTCTGATGTTTTAATGCATCTCATATCATTCAAATGTACATAATTGTTAACAAAAAAAATGCATCAGAAAATTAACATAAAATAACTATTAGAAAATCGTGACATTATAATTTAAATAAAATGATGTAATTTATATAATTCCATTAATATGAATTTTTTATATTATTATATAAATCCACATTTATTGTAATAACCTGAGATTTTATAAGATATATTATTTTTAATAACTTTCATATCGTCTGTTGTACAATACACAAAGATTATCTTGCGCTATACGCAACACTGTATTAGCTTGCAGTATATGCAACATTATTCTTAGATTGTGTTACACATAATTTCAAGTTCGTTCGATAATAGTCATTCTTCAAACCATTGAGTATATATATATATATATATATATATTCAATATATAATTGAAAAAATGGTTGGATTCTTTTATAAGGAAACAACAAAGGAGTCTTGCACTATACACAACCCTGACTTGGCTTTCATTACACGCAATCGCGACCTTATTCGATAGCCTGTGTTGTACGCAATATCATGTTTTAGTTAACAAAGATATGTTAGTATAATATTATTATGAACTATCTGTTATAAATGTTATTAACTATATTTTGAATTTTATAACATTATTATTCATCTTACACTTTTTCTAGAACATGGTATAAGAACAAAATTAATTTTTCGGGTAAAATAAGTATTTTTCAAAAAATGCAGTTTTGTCGCCTTTTGATGGTGCACCCACTTTAAATATAGTTTTTGACATGTTTATAAGTTCAATTTTACAAAATAAATTTATTCTTTGTAATCAGGTTATAAAATTTTTCCTTGGATAAATTTTTCATATTATTCTGATAACTTTCATATTTTAATGAATAGTAAAAACACGGTATATTTTAGTTAAAAACAACTTTTTTCATCGTAATAACTTATGTGGTTAAATTATATTATTAAATAGTTTTAAAGTATAAATAGAATATATTTTTACCATTTAATATAATGTAGGTCATTATCATTAATTTTACCTTGAATTTGTAGGTTAAACCAATTCAATCTTTTGCAATGTTTTAAAGAACAACCCGTTTTCTTTCAACAACAGGATTAATTTTAATTTAATTTCTGCAACTTCTGTGTATTGAATTTGGAAAAATGGATTCCATATTTGGAATCTGTGGATCCAAATTATGTTAATAAGCTACTTTTTATTTTTGGGAATTATGAATAGTAACTACAGTAAATTTTATTTACCATAGTTAAAGGTAAATCAGGTAATTAAGGGTAAATATAATATTATAAAATTACCCTAACACATGAAAAAGTTCTATTGGATGGCTAAAAGTAGACCCATATCACATTAGGGTCGGATTAGAATCATTTAATGTACTTTAGTTCATTAAAATTACTTAATTATTATTAAAACCAAAGAAAGTGACAACATGTCACTCTCTTAACTCTTATAAGTTTATTAATTTTAATTTAGTGATAAAATTCATGAAACTTTTAACATGAATAGTCTACAGAAAGATAATGAAATTATCTACATCATATGAATTTATTTATAATTTTTAGGGATTATATATTTATCATTAATTGTGACACAATAGTGATGCAGAAATTTTTTATCTGGTGAAACATAAAGAATATAGTTTTTATTAAACCTATAGTGACCATAAAAGGCACCAAACCCTGACCAAAACTTATTGGTCATGTAAATTGAAACCATAATCATCCAATGGTCTAATATTTTTCCATTTGGAGCCTTATAAAAATGATTATGACACTTATATTATATTATTTTAAATGATGTGAATGTTGTCACCTTCATAATTTAATAAATATAACAATTTAAATATTGTGATTTTTAGATGATAAAATCTAGTAAAAGTATTATTGTGAATTTTAGTTGATTTATCTTCATCATAGGATTTTATTTTTAATGTTTATGCAACAAATAAGTATATTAAATAATTATACAAAAATGATTTAGGAATTATTTTATTAAGAGATAAACCAAATAAATGGTGTAAAAAATAATAAAATAAATATTATATGAACTATTTAATGTGATACAATAATTTTATAGATACATATGACCTTTTATTAATCTATTAAAGCTTTTATTTCGATCATACCTTCTCTATATATTTTATTTAAATTGAAACAAATGAATAGTGTCAAAATTGACACTATTGTTATTTTATAAAAAAACATATTATAAAATTGTATAAAAATCACAAAAAATATTTAAAAATTATAAATTTAAATTTATATGGTATAATATTTTATAAAGTATCCAATTATGGACAATTCACAACAAATTAGTAATTATCTGTTATAATTGAAAATTTAGAATGTTATTACCACAAATAAAATTAAATTGATTAAATAAGGATAAATTAAATTGATAATGTTGAAAATAAATTCCTAAAATGTCTAAATATTATATTTTGATGATATTACAACCCTATCTAATCTAATATTCTAATTTGAGTCATTTTTGGAGGTTTTTAAGTGGGGTTAGATTTATTATAAATTAATATTTTTAAGATTTCCAAAGGTGCCGCTCTCCTCCCTTATAAAAGGGCACCTCCTCCCTCTATTCCTCACACCTATTTGAGCCTTTAATCAAGGAAAAACCCTGACCATTTCCCTTCACAACTTTCCTAGAAACCTCCTAGAGGTCCTGGTCTTCTTCAAAGACCAATTTTAGTTCCCTAAGAGGATGATTCAAAGAGGCTTTTCAAAGAAGAGGTAATATCCGTTACCGATTCATTCAACTTTCATTCTTCTTCAACTTTTTCTTATTTAGTTGTTTCATTATGAAGTAATAACATCAGTATCCCTCATATACTTATATGTTATTATAAATATGACACAACACTATTTCATCTTCTATCCATCCTACGGAAAACAAAACCACCGCGCATGCGTACGTACGGAATACCGTCTCCATGCCGTGGTGTAATATGTTTTTCCACCAACACCATACATGGATGGGTATAATGGTGTAAAGAATAAATATATATGGTTTTTATAACATCATACTGATTCTGATATATTATACCATCCACTCCAATTCTATAATTATGGGAGCGATATCATCGCTCGTGCGTACGTACGGACTACCGTCTCCACGACGTGATGAGATTCATTCTCCATGATTAACAATACATGAATGATCATAAAGTTTTTATAATTAATAATAATGAAATATATGAAATATTAATTCTACTAGATTTATGTATATATATGTATTTCATCTATTTAGTTTCATTCAATTCAATAAGGAAACGAAAACAACGTTTATGCCTACGTACGGCCTACCGTCTCCATGAACAGTGTATTTCATTTTTTTTATCGATCTATAATATATATGTATATGATGAATATATATTATATATGAATCATGTTTTAATTTCTGGAATTATGTAAATAATTATATAAGTAATAATATCAAGAAACAACGAGTCGAAACAGATACGATAAATGAAATGATTTTACCCAAAACGCTACTTTAACATGCAATTTGCAAAAGAACGGGTAATATAAAGTCATAAGTGAAACATATATGATATCATAACAATTAATATGATTATGTAATAAGTAAATGAAATTATTTAAATCATTATATAGGAGGTTCGGAACAATACAAATCATATCGGTCCTAAGGTAAGGGATATTTTTCCAAATCTCATTTTTATCTGAGATTGCATATTCGTAAGTATTTACTGGGGGTTATTTCTATCATCCATGTACATGTTTTATAAAAGTGTTTTCATGTATGTTTAAAGTCATTTTTACCCATTTTTTTACTTTTACTACATGGTATGTATGTAATCATTCTTTTTCGAGGTACTTTTTGACTTTTCCGGAAAAAGTATGAGAAGAATGTTGTTTTTAACTTATACGAAACGAAAGGATTTTTACTGTTTTATAAAGCCTTTTTTCAGGAAGATTCCTCCAAAACATGTCATGACTATTTTAAAAAAATTATTTTTCTTATAAAATTTCATGACGTTTAGTGAAAATATATTTATTTTGAAGAAGAAATGATATTTTCCTCAAGAATTCATTTCAAGTGTTTTATCAAAACCATTTTTCATCTAAGATGACATTATTTCATATGTGTGTGTTTCAAGTATCAGGTCTCTATGATTTACATGGTTTCACTTTTCTTATTATGAAATGATATCCATTTCTTTTATATGGATTATGTGATGATGGTATGATGTTTATGAAACCCATTTTATTTATTGGGTTATGCTATGATGTATGATTTATGATTTTGTGTCACACGAAAGAATGATTTCATAATGAGATTGGTGGGACCTATATTTCACTCCAATGCATTGGGTAAAGATTTATATATCATGATATAGACATGACTGGAATGGCATGATAAACCGTTTCAGTAATACAGGACTGGAACGAGGAGTGAACTCGATTCAGTAAAGGGACTTTTTCCACTAAGATGGTCTTGGCAGCAATGCCTTGGATACTATAGAAATAATATCATGTGATTAATGGTTTCCACAATTACATGTTTTATTCCCATTCTATTTTATCATTATTGATGTTCCCTTATGAAATATGCTTTATGTACTTCCAAGATTCATGTCATTGCTCAAGATTTTGATGATTAGATTTTATGTTCATGTTTTTGCATTCAAAATTTTATGGATTGTTTTATGTTCTTTATGTTTACCCTTATTGGGCATTTGAGATCACCCTTTTGTATGTTTTATTTTCCCCAGGATATAAAGAATGGTTTTAGGTAAGAAAAAAATGGAAGATCTTTATTGGGAGATGATGAAGATCTTTCACCATGATTAGAAGATTACGTTCCATGTTTTCAAAGACTAAAACTATTACGATCCTTGTGTGTCTTTTTTTGTTATGTATTAAGTATTCCACAAAAGTAATTTATTTTCCATGTACATAATGTGTCGGGACTCTACAGTTGGTATTAGAGGAAAGGTTTAGTTAACCTAAGGAAACTAGGATGAGAGAACTTTAGTGAGATCCCTAGAGATATTTCTAAGGTATGTCTATGGATGTCCCTAAGGTTAAGTATAAGTATAGGTTATAGTCCTAAAATTATTGTAATGATCTTAAAATTAATCCTAAGATGTTAGATATTGAGGGTACTCCCCCATTATTATGTTGTTTTCCCTAGCATGAGTTTTTCCTCTCACACTATTCTTTTTGGGTTTTAGACGATGGCTGGAACCCAATAGAACCATGTTGATAAATGAAATGGACAATGCAATGATTGTCTTCATGAACAAACAAATGTTATGGGAGATAGAGTGAAAAATATTATTGCTATACTTACAAAAGATATGAATCATTCTGGACTTCCAAATGAGCAGATAAGGGAACAATATTCTTTTGAGTCCTTCATGAGGCAACGTCCACCTTCTTTCTGTGGGTCTTCTGATCCACTTGTTGCTGAACAATGGATTAGTACAACTGAAAAGATATTTTCAGTTCTTCAATGTTCTGAACATGATAAAGTCATCTTAGCAGCATATCATTTGTAAGGTAAAGCTGATCAATGGTGTAATTTTGTCAAGAATACGAGTCCATGAGATGAAATTGAGTCCATGGAATGGGACGAGTTCAAGAACTTATTTTTCAATAAGTACTTCCCTCGTATTCTTTGAACAAAGATGAAGAAGGAGTTTCTTTAACTAAAGGAAGAGGATGATGAATCTGTTGTTGTATACGAAGCGAATTTTACAAGGCTTGAAAGGTATGAATCTGGCTTTATCATCCAACCTGAAAGTAAAGTTGATCGATTCTTCAGTGGTTTAAAACTAAATCTTCTAAAGGCATTAGCTATAAGAGACTTCAGTAGCTATGAAGAAATTGTGCGTTGTGATATCAAGTTAGAAATGGAAGTTAGTGTTACTTATCCATCTCATAGTTTTGACAAGAAACAGAAGAGGGAGTTCAAGGAGAAATCTCAGAATAATGGTGAAAAGAAGATGAATGTTTCCTTATGCTCAAAGTGTGAAAAGAAGCATAGTGGAGATTGTCTTAAAGGGACGAGAAAATGTTTTAACTATGGAAAAGAAGGTCATCGAGCAGCTGAGTGTGAATGTAATTGTGAAAGGGTTTCTAATGATGTGAATAAAGAAAATGCTGCAGAGAACGCACCACCACATCAATGCTTCAAGTGCAAGGAAATGGGGCATTATTCTAATAAATTCCCTAATCCAAGGGTTAGTGATGATCGACATGAGCAACCACTTAATGCAAAGGACAAAGGGAAGTCACATGTGATCACCATTGACGATGTTGAATATGAAAACGATGTGGTGGAATGATTAAGTGTTTATGTAATGGGATTCCAAAATAGTGTTGTATATAGTATCATGGAATATTGGAATATTTATGTATTAGTCATTGTGATTTTCAATAATTTTATGGTATCGGTAACCATGGAATGTGATTGAGATATTTTTGAAAAAAAATAAGATATGATCATAATGAAGGGATAAGGAGAATATGAAATGATTAAAAGTATTAATAAGCTCATGACTGATATAAGTAAATGGTTATATCATGGTTTGATGTTTTGGTTTGTGAAAAGAGTTAACTTTTGACAGCACTCATGTTTTCACTATGATTCAATGGGTATTAATTTTTCAAGAGAATACATGATTAAGGCCTTAGAATGTTTGGAATGTGACCAACAAGACATATCTCATGATATATGGGGATCAACAATGGTATTAACATGCTTGTTATTGAACTCTTTGGTAATCATTTTCACTATAATATGAGATTGGACAACAGTATTTTGGATAAGCCTAAAGATTAGAAAAGATTATATTGGACATAAGTGATTATTGTTTAACGATAGAACTTTTTTAGATATTATTGATGGGATGTTATAGTAATGTAGTTTTAGAAAAAGGATAACCTGCAGGATGGGAGAAAACCCATCGCGTCGGAGAAGGCTGTGGGAATCGAACCCACAACCGAAGTGTGACTGGCCTTTATCGTCTACCACTTTCCTACACGAAGTCCCTATTTAGTAAAAACTAGTTTTATTATATTAAGTAGTATGATATATGAAGTATAAGTCCATTTTAGGAACCATATATGAATAATCTCACTATAGATCGACTTATGTATATTTAATAACTTTTTCTAACCTTTTGTTTGAGACAGATGGAATGACCCGTCATTCTATCACATGATCTGCTAACACTTCACAAATAACAAATTCAACTTCATTTATTTAAGAGATGATGTGAAAATTGTTCAAGGCACTAACAATAGTGAGATTGTACCAAAATAATGTAAGTATTCTAATTCAAATTCTTCTACTTTAGGGAAATTATCATGAAAACCAAAAATTTTGTCCTAGTGCCCTTATATCCGATGAATCAGATGGTACCCTATATCATCACAAATCTATGGATTTGTGATTGTTGGATTTTTCATAACCATATTTTCTACCACTCTCTATCATAACATGATGGTTATATTTCTCTTCCATATCCATATTTTCACCAATGTTATCCTATGTCGAAACCCAGTGATTAGTTTATTTGGGTAACCATTACATTTCATACATTAGTCTTTAAAGATAAGTTTTTTTATTCCTTTTTAAGATGTGGGTTTCAATTAATGAAACTTTCAAGTAGAAAACCATTTATAACCCAGAAAAATTTTGAGGGCGAAATTCATTTTTAGGGGGGTAGAATGTAATAACCTGAGATTTTATAAGATATATTCTTTTTTAATTTCTTTCATTTCATTTGTTGTACGATACACCAAGATTATCTTTCACTATACGAAACACCGTATTAGCTTGCAGTATACACAACACTATTCTTAGATTGTGTTACACACAATTTCAAGTTCGTTTGAAAATAGTCATTCTATGCAACATTGAGTATATATATATATTCAATGTATAAATGAAAAAATGGTTGGATTCTATTATAAAGAAACAACAAAGGAGTCTTTCACTATACGCAACCCTGACTTGTCTTGCATTACACACAATTACAACCTTATTCGATAGCGTGTGTTGTACGCAATACTGGTTTTTACTAAACAACGATATGTTGTTATAATATTATTATGAACTAGACGTTATGAATAGTATTAACTATATTTTGAATTTTATAACATTATTATTCATCTTACACATTTTCTAGAATATGGTATAAGAACAAAATAAATTTTCCTGTTAAAATAAGTATTTTTCAAAAAATGCAGTTTGCCACCTTTTGATGGTGCACCCACTTTAAATCTAGTTTTTGACATGTTTATAAGTTAAATTTTATAAAATAAAATTATTATTTGTAATCAGGATATAAAATTTTACCTTGGATAAATTTTTCATATTATTCTGATAACTTTCATATTTTAATGAATAGTAAAACACGATATATTTTAATTAAAAACAGCTTTTTTCATCGTAATAACTTATGTGGTTAAATTGTAATATTGAATGGTTTTAAAGTATAAATAGAATAGATTTTTACCATATAATATAATGTATATCATTATCATTGATTTTACCTTGAATTCGTAGGTTAAATCAATTCAATCATTTTCAATGTTTTAAAGAAAAACCTATTTTCTTTCAACAACAGGATTAATTTTAATTTAATTTCTAAAACTTTTGTGTATTGAATTTGGAAAAATGGATTCAATATTTTGAATCAGTGGCCCCAAATTATGTTAATGTGATACTTTTTATTTTTGGAAATTATGAAGAGTAACTATGGTAAATTTTATTTACCACAGTTAATGGTAAATCGGGTAATTAATGGTAAATATAATATTATAATATTACCATAACACATGAAAAAATTCTATTGGATGGCTAACATTCGACCCAAATCACTTAAGGGTCCGATTAGAATCATTTAATGGACTTTTGTCCACGAAAATAACTTAATTATTACTAAAACAAAAGAAAGTGACAACATGTCACTCTCTTAAATCGTATAAGTATATTAAATTTAATTTAGTGCTAAACTTCATGAAACTTCGATCATGAATAGTCTCCATAAATATAATGAAATTATCTACATCATATGAATTTATTTATAATTTTTAGGTATTAAATATTTATCATTAATTGTGACAAAATAGTGAGGCAGAAATTGTTTATCTAGTGAAAAATCAAGAATACAGTTTTTATTAAACTAATAGTGACCATAAAAGGCACAAAACCGTGACCAAAACATATTGGTCACGTACAGTTAAACAATAATCATCCAATGGTCGAATAGTTTACCATTTTGAGCCTTATAAAAACGATTATGACACTTATATTATTTTATTTTAAATGATGTGAAAGTTGTCAACTTCATAATTTAATAAATATAACAATTTAAATATTGTTATTTTAAGATGATAAATTCTAGTAAAAGTATTATTGTGAAAGGTAATAGATTTATATTCATTATAGGATTTTTAGTTTTAATTTTTATGCAACAAATAAGTATATTATATAATTATACAAAAATGATGTTGTAATTATTTTATTAAGAGATAAACCAAATAAATGGTTTTAAACATAATAAAATAAATATTATATGAACTATTTAATGTGATCCACTAATTTTCCATATACATATGACCTTTTATTAATCTATTAAAGCTTTTAGTTCTAACATATATTCTTTATATATTTTATTTAAATTCAAACAAATGAATAGTTTCAAAATTGACACTATTCTTATTTTATAAAAATAACATATTATAAAATTGTTTAAAAATCACAAAAAATATTTACAAATTATAAATTTAAATTTATATGATATAAAATGATATAAAGTGTCCAATTATGGAAAATTCACAAAAAATAAGTAATTATTTGTTATAATTGAAAATTTAAAATGTTATTACCAAAAATAAAATTAAATTTATTAAATAAGGATAAATCAAGTTGATAATGTTGAAAATAAATTACTAACATGTCTAAATTTCATTGGTTGATGATATTACAACCCTATCTCATTTAATAATATAATATGAGTAATTTTTGGAGGTTTTTATGTGGGGTTATATTTATTATAAATTAATATATTTAAGATTTCCAATGGTGCCCCTCTCCTCCCTTATAAAAGGGCACCTCTTCCCTCTCTTCCTCACATCATTTTGATCCTTTATGCGTGGCAAAAACCTGCCCATTTCCCTTCTCAACATCCCTATAAAAATCCTAGAGTTCCTGGTCTTCTTCAAAGACCAATTTTAGTACCCTAAGAGGAGGATTCAAAGATGCGTGTCAAAGAAGAGGTAATATCCGTTACCGATTCATTCAAATTTCTTTCTTCTTCAACTTCTTCTTATTTAGTTGTTTAATTATGAAGTAATAACATCAATATCCCTCATATAATGATATGTTATTATAAATATGAAAAAACCCTATTTCACTTTCTAACCATCCTACGGAAAACTAAATCACCGCGCATGCGTACGTACAGAATACCGTCTCCACGCCATGTTGTAATCTTTTTTTCCACTAACACCGCACATGGATGGGTATAATGGTGTAAATAATAACTATATATGGTTATTATAACATCATACTGATTATGATATATTATACCATCCACTCCAATTCTATAATTATGGGAACGATATCATCGCTCATGCGTACGTACGAACTACCGTCTCTACGACACAATGAGATTCATTCTCCATGATTAACCATACATGAATGATCATAAAGTTTATATAATGAATAATAATGAAATATATGAAATAATAATGCTACTGGATTTATTTATACATATACGTATCTCATCTATTTAGTTTCATTCAATTCAATAAGGAAACAAAAACATTGTTCATGCTTACGTACGGCCTACCGTCTCAATGAACGGTGTATTTCATTCCTTTTATCGATCTATAATATATATGTATATGATGAATATATATTATATATAAATCATGTTTTACATTCTGGAATTATGTAAATCAAGATATAAGTAAAAATATCAAGAAACGATGAGTCGAAACACATAGGATAAATGAAATGATTTTACCCAAAATGATACTTTAACATGGAATTTACAAAAGAACTAGTAATATAAAGTCATAAGTGAAACATATATGATATCATAACAATTAATATGGTTATTTAATAAGTCAATGATATTATTTAAATCATTATACTGGAGGATCAAGACCATATGAAGCATATCAGACCTAAGGTAAGGGATAATTTTTCAAATCTCATTTTTATCCGAGATTGCTTATTCGTAAGTATTTACTGGGGGTTATTTCTTTCATCCATATCCATGTTTTATAAAAGTAGTTTCATGTATGTTTAAAGTCATTTTTACCCATTTTTTTACTTTTACTACATGGTATGTATGGAAATATTCTTTTACGAGGTACTTTTTGACTATTCCGGCAATGGTACGAGAAGAATGTTTTTTAACTTATACGGCACGAACGGATTTTTACGACTTTATAAAGGCTTATTTTCATGAAGATACCTAAAAAATAATTCATGACTATTTTAAACAAAATATTTTTCTTTTAAAATTTCATGTTTTTTTGTGAAAAGATATTGATTTTGAAGAAGAAAGGATATTTTCCTCAAGAATTAATTTCAAGTGTTTTATCAAAAACATTTTTTTCAAAGATGACATTATTTCATATGTGTATGTTTCAAGTATCATGTCTCTATGATTTAAATGGTTTCACATTTATTATTATGAAATTATATACATTTCTTTTATAGGGATTATGTGATGATGGGATGATGTTTATGAAACCCATTTTATTTATTGGGTTATGCTATGATGTATGATTTATGATTTTGTGTCACACGAAATAATGATTTCATTATGAGATGGGTGGGACCTATATCTCCCTCCAATTCATTGGGTAAAGATTTATATCTCATGAGATAGATATGGCTGGAATGACAAGTTAAACCGGTTTAGTAATACAGGATCGGAACTATGAGTGAACTTGATTCAGAAAGGCACTTTGTCCACTAAGATGGTCTTGGTAGCAATGCCTTGGATACTATGGAAATCATATCATGTGCTTAATGGTTTCCACAATTACATGTTTTATTCCCATTCTATTTTATCATGATTGATTTTCCCTTATGATATATGCTTTATGTACATCCAAGATTCATGTCTTTGCTCAAGATTTTGATGTTTAGATTTTATGTTCATGTTTTTGCATTCAAATGTTTATGGATGGTTTTATGTTCTCTATGTTTACCCTTACTGGGCATTTGATCGCACCCTTTTGTATGTTTTCTTTTCCCCAGGATATAAAGAAAGGTTTTAGGTAAGAAAAAAAAGGTAGATCTTTATTGGGAGATTTTGAAGATCTTTCACCATGATTAGAAGATTATGTTCCATGTTTCCAAAGACACTAAACTATTACGATCCATGTGTGTCTTTTTTCTGTTATGTATTACATATTCCGCAAAAGTAAGGTATTTTCCTTGTACGTAAAGCTTCAGGCCTCTACATTTATTATTAAATACTAGTTTTTTTACCATCAATTATTATCATTCCCTTGTATTGATTAAATATGACCTCGTTAAAATTAAATTATTATATATTTTAATCATATTTTATTGAATAATAATATTTCAATAAATTAAAATTTATTTAAAAATTTAAGGATTTCATAAATGGTTTGTCTTTATTGAAATTATATATTTCATACAAATAATAATTATACCTCTTCGTGTCAAAACCATGTTTTATCATGTATATTATTTAGTAAATTAAAAATCTTATAATAAACAGAATTAAAATAATCAATATTTCATTTAAAATAATTATAAAAAATATTCATACTATTATGGTCTACATGTATAATTGTTTATTTCATCTTGGAGTATCCCAGTAATACCATTTGTGATGGTGAATCTATTTTGGGTTGTTTAACTATAAAGGTTTTGGGATGTGATTATGATATGATTGAAACTATCCCATAAATATTTTTTCTTATCAGGTTATTGTTTAATCATTACTTGATTTTGAAAAATGAAAAATACAATTTTCTTTATTTTCCATGAATACACTGATAAATTAGAGTAATATTATATGATCCTCTTGGTTGAGGAATTCATTTCGACTGTCTATGTCAATTGTATTTATCATAACATGATTTATATTTATAATTATATTATACCCATATAATAGCTATAATATCAATGCTAATTATTCATAAAAAAGTTTCAAATCCCAAAAACTATTCAAAGGTTCTAAATTAACCTAGTAGTGTATGTGTTTTTTTCAATATTTAATAAAATATTACTTTTAGGGAAATAGAAAACCATTTTTAAATGATCTTGTTTTTAAATAACAAAATTTTATACTAATAGTAATATATTAAAGTTATTAATTTAATTAAAATGATATATTTTGGTTAATGTATTCTAAATGTAATATAAATACCAATTTAAAAGAAAATTTTCACCATTTTTCAAATTTTTAGAGAATTTTATAAATAGTGAAACTCCATTCATTGAATATTATTATTTCAAGAGTAAGATAAATTTTTTAAACATTCTAGCATGGTGTTTAACATTAGTGAAATAATTTAAACGTTTTCCATACAAAAAAACCTAGCACTGTTAATATTAATAATTTCTAAAAAGAAAACTACTTCAAAAATGAAATGCCCTTTATTGTAAAATATGGAATAAATATTATGAAATTTAATTCATATAATTTGATTAATTTAATTTATTTTCAAAATAATATGTAATGAACTATTTTAAAAAACATAATTTCTTTGTCCAAAATTGAACTTATACCAAAATTAAAATAAATAAAATTCAATTCTAATTAATTATATTATCAAAAACGAAATGTGGATTATGATTATTTATGATTAATATAAAATCATGATGTTTTTTTTATATTGAATTAAAAGAATATTTTACAAATATTGTTATTGATTAATATTCAATAGAAAATTTATCTTTCTATAAATATTAATAAACAAAATAGATAATAATCATAAAAATGATAAAAAAAATTGAATTACATTCTCATAATATATCATTTGGTTTTAACATATCGTATAAAATAATTTTTTATATAAGGTAAACTATCAAATATATTGATTTGGTATAAAATATACAAAAATTTATTTAATTACTAATGTGGGAAAATATGTGATTTAGAGAGAAGTGTGTGTTATGTTAGTTGAAATCACTAAAACATTTGGTCCATAATCATAACATATATTAGTATAATACATGGTATCTTTACTTATGGGAACTGAGAAGTTTGATGAATGGAAAATGATATTTCTTCATGGATTTAAACATTTTATCTTTCAACAATTAAAAAATACTAGAAACATGAAATTATCATGCATCATGTCATGGACAGTAGAGAACCAAAGGAGGTTTGCAATGACATATAAAACTATTGTTCACCAAATCATCCAACTGACCCCTAAATTCTATAAAAATTCACTTCATGTTGGGGTGAAAACCAAACAATCATTGTTTTTTGAATCAAACCAGATAAAAAATAAGATCTCATAAAATAATATATAGTTAAATAATTGATTAAAAAATAAATACATATTCTGTTATACCATGGGAAAAAATATATATTGTAATTCTCATCAATTAACATAAAATTAGTCTATACGCCAGATCTTTAATCCCTTTCATTATATAGTAAAATATTCTTTTACTACCAAACATGATTTCCCATTCACTATGGTGGATTTAACATATTACTTCATTTGATTAATAGCATGTGAAAATGGAAAATAATTAAATAAAACTCTAATAGAACATTATATTCCATAACCAATATGAGGTAGAATCTTCCCATCTAAATAAGTAAAAAAT
Source organism: Viscum album (assembly GCA_963277665.1). Taxonomy (NCBI): domain Eukaryota; kingdom Viridiplantae; phylum Streptophyta; class Magnoliopsida; order Santalales; family Viscaceae; genus Viscum; species Viscum album. The sequence goes on along the minus strand of OY728165.1, from coordinate 1,577,524,615 downwards.
ATTAGAGGAAATTATAGTCTCTCATATCAAGTGATCTTTCCATTATGTTGTCAATACTCTCTAAAAATTCCATGTTGATAGAAATTTCTATGGATGATACTCCTCTGAAAAAACAATTGATTAAAAATGTAATTATATAAAAATTAATGTGATTCCCTTATAACAATTAATGAAATTGAGTGGGTAGATTCTAAAAATATCTTATATTATTAAGTTGAAGGAACCACCTCAATCCAAATATATTTATATAGTTAAAATGAATATAAATCACATCTTCAAAAGATACCCATTCTATAGAACCGTATGGTAAACCACAATTCTGAAGATCTCATCATAGATATGGGGTACCATGTGTAACAGCCCAAGATTTTATAAAAAAATATTCTTTTTAATTTTATTAAAGTCTTGTGTTGTACGCTACACCAAAAGGAGCTTGCACAACACGCATCCTTGACTTGCCTTGAATTACACGCAATCACGACCTTCCTCGATAGCGTGTGTAATACGCAATACCGAGTTTCACTAAACAACGATATGCTATTAAAATATTATTAAAACTAGCCGTTATGAATAGGAATAACTACTTTTTAAAACTCTGTAAATCTTATTTTTCAAAATGATCTTCATTTTTGGATTCGGAGTATCGAATTTAGCCTAAGGTGAAATTTTGGTACTTTTCGGATAACTTTCATATTCTGATGAATAGTGAAAATTACTAAATTATAATTAAAAACAACTTTTTTAATCGAAATAATTAATAGTGATAAATTATTAATTTGAGTGGTTTTAAAGTATATTTAGAATATATTTTTACAATTTAATACAATTTTGGTCATTGGATGTAATTGCACATTTAAACCAGACATAAACAAGTGTCAATCTTTTGATAGATATTGTTTCTTAAAAACACGCTATTTGTTTTAACAGTGGGATTTAATTATAAAATTAATTAATGCAAATTATATGATATGAATTTGGTAAAATAGACTTCATTTTTGAATTCGGAATATGAAATATAGCTTAGGATGAAATTTTGGCATTGTTCTGAAAAACATCAATTTTTGATTAATAGTGAAACTACTAAGTGGAAGTTAAAAAAATTAATTTCTTCATAAATCTTAATTTTACCGCTTCTGTGAATGGAATTTCAAAAATCAGAGAGACACGGTTGATGTCAGTAAGTAAAATGTGGTTCAATGAGATGAAAATAATTTTTGGTGAATAGTAACTTTTTACTTTTTTTTACCACGGTTAATAGTAAATAGGGTAACTAAGGGTAAATATGATATTACTATTACCCTAACACATGTCCTAATTCTATTTGATAAGTGTAATTCGACCAAAAACAACCTTATGAATATAATATGACCATTTAGGTCCACTTGGATTAGATTATGACATTTAATATTATATTATTTAATGAATAGTTAAAATAGTTAAAATCAATGTTTAATAACTAAAACATTTTTAATATGGGGTTATACATAAGATAAATTCGACTATAAATATTCATTAGAAAGATAAAACGATTTCCTACATAATGAGAATTTATTTATAATTTTTAGACTTTAGATAAATTAATTTAATTATGACACAACGATGATGCAGTAATTACCCTTTTAAGGAAATATTAACATAATTGATGTTATAAATGCTCAAATGAATGTAATTTGAGACTTTTTATGAATTACACTAATTTTCTAGGTTACTATGATATATTAATGTTGATTTAATAAACATGGTTCGAACATATAATTCTGTTATGACTTTCACAAAAATCATATATCAAATAGTGTCAAAATTGACACAAAATAGTTTTTAAATCAAATATTATATTATTAATTGTTATTGTATTCCTAAAAATCTAAGGTTCGGCCAAATGACATAGATACAGATATATATATTAATAATAAACAATTTGGGGTTCGTTTGGCATGTTATAGTAAGTGTATTAACCATATAGTGAAAGAAAACAAAAAGACACGGTAAAAGTTAAATTAATTAACTTAGAGTTAAATCTAATTGATAAGGTTACAATAATACCCTAAACTTGTCTAAATCATATTGGTTGATAGGTATTCGACCCCTCCCCACTTTATCTTAGAAATAAGACCCTTTGGAACCATTATAAACCGATTTTGACTTTAATATAAAATAATATTTTGAGATATTCCTAAGGTGCCCCTCTCCTCCCTTATAAAAGGACACCTCCTCCCCCTCCTCCTCACACCAATTTGAGCACTCAAGCTCGGCCAAACCCTGCCATTTTCTCCTCTCCACTTCCCTAGAATAATCCTAGTGGTCCTGGTCTTCTCCAAAGACCAATCTTACTTCCTTAAGTGGAGGATTCAAAGAGGCGTTCCAAATAAGAGGTAATATCCATTACCGATCTTTTCAATTTCTTTCTTCTTAAACTTATTCTTCTTTAGTTGTTTCATGATAAAGTAATAACATCAGTATTACTTACATACTGATATGTTATTATAAATATGAAACAACCCTAATTCTCCTTCTATCCATCCTACGGAAAAATGAAATCACCGCGCGTGCGTACGTACGGAATACCGTCTCCACGCCGTGGTGTAATCTATTTTTCCACCATCACCTTACAAGGATGGGTATAATGGTGTAATGAGTAACTATATATGATTATTATGAAGTAATATTGATACTGAAATAATATATATATATACTCCAATACAATTCCACGATCATAGGAACGATATCATCACTCGTGCGTACGTACGGAATACCGTGTCCACGATGTGATGCGACTCGTTCTACATGATCTTCATTTCATAAAGATTATATAAATTAATTGAATGAATGAATATGGTATATCCTACACTAATACCATTCTGTAAATGAATTATCTATAACCTAAAGATAAGAATAAGAATTTATTCGACAAAACACGCATAAGAACAAAAAGTTATAAAGACCCGAGTAACAAGTAACAATGAAATATTACTAACAAGAAGCTAATAATATGACCATATATGATATCATATCAATATTTATGATTCTGGAATAAGTCAATAACATTATTTAAACCATTATACAGGAGCTTCGGACACGAACAAAGCAAATCGGACCTAAGGTAAGGGAAATATCACAATCTCATTTTTATCCGATATTGTTTATACTTTAGTATTTACTGGGGTGTATTTTATCATCCACATCCATATTTCCTCAATATGTAATATTATTTCCATCCACCTACAATTTTATAAATCCAATTTTACCCTTAGGTGAGTTTTTAGTAAAATATATGAAAGGAATCTTTTGTCGTTTTTCGTACGAGGTACTTTTTTGACTTTTCTGACAAAAGTACGAGAAGAATGTTTTTTTTAACTTATACGGCACGAACGGGTTTTTAAGGTTTTATAAATCCTTATTTTCATGAACCTTCCTCCAAAATATTTCATTACTATTTTCAATAAAATCTCTTTCTTTTAAAATTGCATGATGTTTTGTGAAAAGGAATTGATTTTGAAGAAGAAAGGATATTTTCCTCAAGAATTCATTTCAAGTGTTTTATCAAAATTATTTTCCATCTAAGATAATAAAGGGTTATGTTTCTATCCATATTCTTACATTGATTTGACTATGTTGTGATGGAATTATGTTTATGAATTCCATTATCTTATATGAATGGTTTTATGATGTCATGTTGTTTAAGAATCCCATTTTTATTACATGGGTTATGCTATGATGTATGGTTTATGATTTTGTGGCACACATAAGAATGGTATCATTATGAGATGGGTGGGACCTATATCTCCCTCCAATGCATTGGGTACTGATTTTATATCTCATGAGATAGACATGGCTGGAATGGTAGGTTATACCGGTTCAGTGAAACAGGACTGAAACGAGGGTTACTCGATTCAGAAAGGGACTTTGTCCACTAAGATAGTCTTGGCAATGAGTCTTGACTAAAAAGAAATGATTCTCTATGATTATGTGTGTATGTCACAAAGTTTCATGTTTTAAGTTATGATTATTGTGATTACATTTCACTGCCATGATTTATCCCATGTTATGAAATTATGATCTCTTTTGCAGGATAAGATTTCCAAAAGTTATGTGCTTATTTATATGATGTGATTTATATTTCTTTTGTTTACCCTTACTGAGAATTTGAGCTCACCCTTTTATGTTTTCTTTTCCCCAGGATATAAAGAAAGGTTTTAGGTATAAAAAAAAGAAGATCTTTATGGGAGATGTTGAAGATCTTTCACCAGGAATTAGAAGATTATATTCCGAGTTTCCAAAGACACTAAACTATTACGATCCTTGTGTGTGTGTTTTTATAATGTACTAAGTATTCCGCAAATGTAATGTAATGTCCATGTATGTCAGGATACGGGTCTCTACAGTTGGTATCAGAGGAAAGGTATAGTCAACCTTTGGAAACTAGGATGCGAAAACGTTAGTGAGATCCCTAGAGATATTTCTAAGGTATGTCTAGGGATGTCTCTAAGTTTAAGTATACGTATAGGTTATAGTCCTAGAATTGCGCTAACGATCTTCGAATTTAACCTAAGTTGTTAGATATTGAGGGTACTACCCCTTTATTATGTTGTTTTCCCTAGCATGATTTTTGCCTCTCATACTATTCTTTTGGGGTTTTAGACGATGGCTAGAACCCGAAGGAACCGTGTTAATGCGTAATGCGATGGGCAATGCAATGATTGTACCCCTGAGCAACCAAACGATATGGGAGCTGGAATGATAAATCTTGTAGCCATGCTCACACAACTTTGTCAAGCTATGAATCATGCAGGACTTCCAAACGAGAAAAGGAAGGAGCAACATTCTGTTGAATCCTTCATGGGGCAGCGTCCACCTTCATTCAGTGGGTCTACTGATCCATTAGTTGCTGAACAATGGATTAGTACTACTGAAAAGATATTTTCAGTTCTTCAATCTTCTGAACATGATAAAGTCATCCTAGCAATGTATCGTTTGGAAGGAGATGCTGATCAATGGTGGAATCTTATTAAGAATACGAGGAAAAGGGATGAAATTGAGTCCATGGAATGGGACGAGTTCAAGAACTTGTTTTTCAGTAAGTACTTCCCTCGTATTCTTCGAACAAAGATGGAAAAGGAGTTTCTTGAGCTGAAGCAGAAGGAGGATGAATCTGTTGGTATATACGAAGCGATTTTTACAAGACTTGCAAGGTATGCATCTGGCATTATCATCCAACCTGAAAGTAAAGTTGATCGATTTTTCAGTGGCTTAAAACCAAGTCTTCGAAGGGCATTAGCTATAAGAGACTTCAGTAGCTATGAAGAAATTGTGCGTTGTGCTATCAAAGTAGAAATGGAAGTTGGTATTACTTATCCATCTCATAGTTTTGACTAGAAACGAAAGATGGAGTTCAAGGAGAAATCTCAAAATAATGGTGAAAATAAGATAAATGTTTCCTTATGCACAAAGTGTGGAAAGAAGCATGGTGGATATTGTCTTAAAGGGACTAGAAAATGTTTTAAGTGTGGAAAAGAAGGTCATCGAGCAGCTGAGTGTCGAAGTAATGGAAAAAGGGTTTCTAATGATGTGAATAAAGCAAACACTGCAGAGAACGCACGACCAACACTTCAATGCTTCAAGTGCAAGGAAATGGGGCATTATGCTAATAAATGCCCTAATCTAAGGGTTAGTGATGATCGACATGAGCAACCGCTTAAGGCAAAGGATAAAGAGAAGTCATATGCGATCACTATTGGCGATGTTGAATATGACAACAATGTGGTGGAATGATTAAGTATTTATGTAATGGGATTCCAAAATAATGTTGTATCATGGAGTATTGGAATATTTATGTATTGGTCTAATGTGGTATTCAAAGTGATTGAGATATTTTTGGAAATAAGATGATATGCGCATAATGAAGGGAAAACGAGAAAACGAAATGTTTAACAGTATTCATGAGCTCATGATTGATATAAGGACTAAGTGATATCATGGTTTGAGTATATAGAATTTTGAGGATTTTGGTATGTGGAAAGTGTTAACTTTAAACTGCATTCATGTTTTCACTAAGGTATTCAAGAGAATACATGATTAAGGTCTTTGAATGTTTGGAATGTGACCAACAAGACATATATATATGGATTAACGATAGTATTAAATCTCTGGTAATCGTTTTCACTATATTATGAGAGTGGACTGCAGTATTATGGATAAACCTAAAAGATTGGAATGGATTATGTTGGACATAAGTTAGTATTGTTTGTTTTTTCGATGTTATTGATGGGATGTTATATAGTTTTGGAAAAAAGACAACCTGCAGGACGGGCGACAGCCCATCGCTTCGGACAAGGCTGTGGGAATCGAACCCACAACCGAAGTGCGACTGACCTTTATCGCCTACCACTGGCCTACAGGAAGTCCCTGTTTAGTAGAAACTAGTTTTATTATATTAAGCAGTATGATATATGAAGTATAAGTCCATTTTAGGAACCATATATGATTAATCTCACTATAGATCGACTTATGCATATAATTTTTGCTAACCTTTTGTTTGAGACAGATGGAATGACCCGTCATTCTATCACATGATCTGCTAACACTTCATGAATAACAAATTTAACTTCATTTATTTAAGAGATGAAGTGGAAATTGTTCAAGGCACGAACAACAGTGAGATTGTACCAAAATAATGTAAGTATTTATTCTAATTCAAATTTTCAACTGTAGGGAAATGATCTTGAAAACCAAAAATGTTGTCCTAGTGATCTTATACCTGATGAATCAGATGGTACCTTATATCATCACAAATCTATGGATTTGTGATTACTGGCTTTTCCATAGCCATGTTCTCTACCACTCTCCATCAGAACATGATGGTTAGATTTCTCTTCCATATCCATATTTTCACCTATGTGGAAACCCAATGATTAGTTTATTTGGGTAACCGTTACGTTTCTTACATTTATTTTTAAAGATTGGTTTTGATATTCCTTTTTACGATGTGGGTTTCTATTAAAGAAACTTTTCTAATAGTAAACCATTTATAACCCCGACGAATTTCGAGGGCGAAATTCATTTTAATGGGGGTAGAATGTAACAGCCCAAGATTTTATAAAAAAATATTCTTTTTAATTTTATTAAAGTCTTGTGTTGTACGCTACACCAAAAGGAGCTTGCACAACACGCATCCTTGACTTGCCTTGAATTACACGCAATCACGACCTTCCTCGATAGCGTGTGTAATACGCAATACCGAGTTTCACTAAACAACGATATGCTATTAAAATATTATAAAAACTAGCCGGTATGAATAGTAATAACCACTTTTTAAAACTCTGTAAATCTTATTTTTCAAAATGAACTTCATTTTTGGATTCGGAGTATCGAATTTAGCCTAAGGTGAAATTTTGGTACTTTTCGGATAACTTTCATATTCTGATGAATAGTGAAAATTACTAAATTATAATTAAAAACAACTTTTTTAATCGAAATAATTAATAATGATAAATTATTAATTTGAGTGGTTTTAAAGTATATTTAGAATATATTTTTACAATTTAATACAATGTTGGTCATTGGATGTAATTGCACATTTAAACCAGACAAAAACAAGTGTCAATCTTTTGATAGATATTGTTTCTTAAAAACAGGCTATTTGTTTTAACAGCGGGATTTAATTATAAAATTAATTAATTTAAATTCTATGATATGAATTTGGTAAAATAGACTTCATTTTTGAATTCGGAATATGAAATATAGCTTAGGATGAAATTTTGGCATTGTTCGGAAAAACATCAATTTTTGATGAATAGTGAAACTTCTAAGTGGTAGTTAAAAAAAATAATTTCATCATAAATCTTAATTTTACCGCTTCTGTGAATGGAATTTCAAAAATCCGAGAGACGCGGTTGATGTCAGTAAGTAAAATGTGGTTCAATGAGATGAAAATAATTTTTGGTGAATAGTGACTTTTTACTTTTTTTTACTACGGTTAATAGTAAATAGGGTAACTAAGGGTAAATATGATATTACTATTACCCTAACACATGTCCTAATTCTATTGGATAAGTGTAATTCGACCAAAAACAACCTTATGAATATAATATGACCATTTAGGTCCACTTGGATTAGATTATGACATTTAATATTATATTATTTAATGAATATTTAAAATAGTTAAAATCAACGTTTAATAACTAAAACATTTTTAATATGGGGTTATACATAAGCTAAATTCGACTATAAATATTCATTAGAAAGCTAAAAAAATTTCCTACATAATGATATTTTATTTATAATTTTTAGACTTTAAATAAATTAATTTATTTATGACACAACGATGATGCAGTAATTACCCTTTTAAGGAAATATTAACATAATTGATGTTATAAATGCTCAAATGAATGTAATTTGAGACTTTTTATGAATTCCACTAATTTTCTAGGTTACTATGATATATTAATGTTGATTTAATCAAATTGTTTCGAACATATAATTCTGTTATGACTTTCACAAAAATCATATATCAAATAGTGTCAAAATTGACACAAAATAGTTTTTAAATCAAATATTATATTATTAATTGTTATTGTATTCCTAAAAATCTAAGGATCGGCCAAATGACTTAGATAAGGATATATATATTAATAATAAACAATTTGGGGTTCGTTTGGCATGTTATAGTAAGTGTATTAACCATATAGTGAAAGAAAACAAAAAGAAACGGTAAAAGTTAAATTAATTAACTTAGAGTTAAATCTAATTGATAAGGTTAAACTAATACCCTAAACTTGTCTAAATCCTATTGGTTGATAGGATTTCGACCCATCCCCACTTTAGCTTCGAAATAAGACCCTTTGGAACCATTATAAACCGATTTTGACTTTAATATAAAATAATATTTTGAGATATTCCTAAGGTGCCCCTCTCCTCCCTTATAAAAGGACACCTCCTCCCCCTCCTCCTCACACCAATTTGAGCACTCAAGCTCGGCCAACCCCTGCCAGTTTCTCCTCTCCACTTCCCTAGAATAATCCTAGAAGTCCTGGTATTCTCCAAAGACCAATCTTAGTTCCTTAAGTGGAGGATTCAAAGAGGCGTTCCAAAGAAGAGGTAATATCCATTACCGATCTTTTCAATTTCTTTCTTCTTCAACTTCTTCTTCTTTAGTTGTTTCATGATAAAGTAACAACATCAGTATTACTTACATACTGATATGTTATTATAAATATGAAAGAACCCTAATTCACCGTCTATCCATCCTACGGAAAAATGAAATCACCGCGCGTGCGTACGTACGGAATACTGTCTACACGCCGTGGTGTAATCTATTTTTCCACCATCACCTTACAAGGATGGGTATAATGGTGTAATGAGTAACTATATATGATTATTATGAAGTAATATTGATACTGAAATAATATATATATATACTCCAATACAATTCCACGATCATAGGAATGATATCATCACTCGTGCGTACGTACGGAATACCGTCTCCACGATGTGATGCGACTCGTTTTACATGATCATCATTTCATAATGATTATATAAATGAATTGAATGAATGAATATGGTATATAATACACTAATACCATTCATTAAATGAATTATCTATAACCTAAAGATAAGAATAAGAATTTATTCGACAAAACACGCATAAGAACAAAAAGTTATAAAGACCCGAGTAAAAAGTAACAATGAAATATTACTAACAAGAAGATAATAATATGGCCATATATGATATCATATCAATATGTATGATTCTGGAATAAGTCAATAACATTATTTAAACCATTATACAGGAGCTTCGGACACGAACAAAGCAAATCGGACCTAAGGTAAGAGAAATATCACAATCTCATTTTTTTTCCGAGATTGTTTATACTTTAGTATTTACTGGGGTGTATTTTATCATCCACATCCATATTTCCTCAATATTTAATATTATTTCCATCCACCTACAATTTTTTAACTCCAATTTTACCCTTCGGTGAGTTTTTAGTAAAATATATGAAAGGAATCTTTTGTCGTTTTTCGTACGAGGTACTTTTTTGACTTTTCTGACAAATGTACGAGAAGAAGGTTTTTTTTAACATATACAGCGGATTTTTACGGTTTTATAAAGACTTATTTTCATGAACCTTCCTCCAAAATATTTCATGACTATTTTCAATAAAATCTCTTTCTTTTAAAATTGCATGATGTTTTGTGAAAAGTAATTTATTTTGAAGAAGAAAGGATATTTTCCTCAATAATTCATTTCAAGTGTTTTGTCAAAATTATTTTCCATCTAAGATAATAAAGGGTTATGTTTCTATCCATATTCTTACATTGATTTGACTATGTTGTGATGGAATTATGTTTATGAATTCCTTTATCTTATATGAATGGTTTTATGGTGTCATGTTGTTTAAGAATCCCATTTTTATTACATGGGTTATGCTATGATGTATGGTTTATGATTTTGTGGCACACATAAGAATGGTATCATTATGAGATGGGTGGGACCTATATCTCCCTCCAATGCATTGGGTAATGATTTTATATCTCATGAGATAGACATGGCTGGAATGGTAGGTTATACCGGTTCAGTGAAACAGGACTGAAACGAGGGTTACTCGATTCAGAAAGGGACTTTGTCCACTAAGATAGTATTGGCAATGAGTCTTGACTAACAAGAAATGATTCTCTATGATTATGTGTGTATGCCACAACGTTTCATGTTTTATGTTATGATTATTGTGATTACATTTCACTGCCATGATTTATCCCATGTTATGAAATTATGATCTATTTTGCAGGATAAGATTTCCAAAAGTTATGTGCTTATGTATATGATGTGATTTATATTTCTTTTGTTTACCCTTACTGAGAATTTGAGCTCACGCTTTTATGTTTTCTTTTCCCCAGGATATAAAGAAAGGTTTTAGGTATAAAAAAAAGAATATCTTTATGGGAGATGTTGAAGATCTTTCACCATGAATTTGATGATTATATTCCGAGTTTCCAAAGACACTAAACTATTACGATCCTTGTGTGTGTGTTTTTATAATGTACTAAGTATTCCGCAAATGTAATGTAATGTCCATGTACGTTAGGATACAGGTCTCTACACCATGTCCTCAAACATTGTATGTATTGCCTCTAGAACAACACTTATTCATATGTTGATGAAAAAAATCATATAAAAGCTCTGTAATATATCTTTACCCACTATTATTGTATTCTAAACAATTGATCCTACCTAAAACTTGCATTTTTTCAATTCCACAACCTGCACAATACATCATTGCTGATTGAGTGAACTAATATATTTGGTGGAATATGTTATGATAAAAAAATGTGTACATCGACTCACTATCTATAATTGATTTCCAACTATATTAAATTCATTTCCATAGATTTTATTATGGATTATCATGAAATTATGTATCCATGTTATTCTTTAATTATTACATGTCCATCCATTGAAACCAGAATTACCACTACTCAGTACATTCCTCAGGACTCCTTCATATATGATTCCCGGATTTATAACATCTGATATTTTTTTTTCAGAAAAATAATAAAAAAAATTTATTATTAAATATAAAAAATCCATATTTAATTTCTTCTTAAAAACATCATCATCATCATTAAAATTCATATAATATGTTTTTACATCCATAAATTAGACTAAAAAATCAATATGAGAATCATTTTTAACTTCACGTGCATAAATTCCAAGTCTCTCTCCTCCCACATCCCATTCAGGTAGAAATAGTTTGGGAACATCATTTTTAAACAATCATATGTTATCCCCTCATATTTAATAAAATGATACTGGTATTCCTATTAAATTTTGGGATTTCACAATTAAATAAACAAAAAATATCTTAACCTCATCTATAGATATGCCTCCATATGACCAAATGTCATATGATGAGACTAAATAAAATAATATATAGCTTGTGGGATTACCACAAAAATTAACATTAGGGGATACTAAATATGGATCTTTTGAATTAGTTCTGAATGTTTTTTCTTCAATCGGTAACATAAAAATTAATTACCCATGTCACCCACAAGAAAATTTCTCAAAAATGATCTTCAACAATGTTACTCTAAAATAAATATTGATCTATACCTATTATCTTGGTTTTGTTATCATCATCTTCCACATCAAGCTATAATAGAACACATCATAGTGTAATCAATCTATAATGGCCAATGAACACATAACAAAATGTAAATAGAAAAATTAAAAATGATAATTCTTACTACATCCAAACTATGTTAAAAAACATTTCTAAAGCTCACTGATGACTAAATATTTATAAATAGTACTATTATGTTCAAAAACTATATCATGATCATCGTTCACAATCAAATAAAAAAATTAAATAAAATATAAGTTCAAAAAATAGTTCAATTTTTGGGAAAATATAAAGCCTTATTTCATTAAGTACATATCACTAGGAAACATTTTACTAAAAATTAAACTAGTCATAAATATTTTAAAATTTAGGGGAATGAGTTCTTTTAATTATATTGGAAATGAAAATATATTTTATATTCCAATCATGATCCATTAACACCCCAAAATTATGTAAGAATGTCCCAAAAAATAGCACAATAATAACTCTAAAAAACATTTACTCACTTATTGATAAATCAAATCAACAAAAAAATGAAAAATCAATAACAATAGTCTATGTCCATGGTAACATAATATTTACCTGATATGTTGGTCATATAGTACTAGAAATGAGAACGTTTACATGCCTATGAAATACTAATATATTATATAACTTAGTAAAATTTTAAAAAACATGAAAAATTGGTACCTTTGGACACTTTTTAAATTCCCATTCATTATTCTTTATAAAGTGACTGAGATGGGTCAACAAATGATATAAGGTGTGCCTCCCAATAATCAATCATTGAAAAGGTATTAGTGAGACACTAGTATGTATAATAGAGATATAATACCCTCTTACTTGTTAAAAAATATTAGTGGAAACATATCATTACAAGTCTACCATCTGATCAATAATAGATAAATGTATAATTCAAAACAACCCAATTATAGTAATCCAAATAATTTCATAATGAATTAGAAACCTAGTTTAAAAAAATATAAAATGTGAATAAATTCCAAAATAAATCTCATGAAGCTAAACCAACAAGTTCTTAGGATATACATTATCCAGTCTCACAAACATCTTATATTGTAAATAATATCAAAACTCAATCATATATACCTTTTCATTATCCCATCATGAATCCAAGATGCATATATGAGTACATAATAGAGTCTTTATCTTCTATGGGTACATAATACTATAAAATCTCCAATGATGTCGAATTCATTTATAGTTTGATAAATATTTCATAAATTTTTCTAGAATATATAACGTAATTACTTAAAATATTGTGAAAATATATTTTGTAATATTTAGAAAAATACAGATTTGGTTCAGATAGGTTATTACTATATCCACTATAAATTAGTAGGATATTAAAGATATCATTGTACATATTTCATAGTGAAAATAATAGTGAAAAAACAACATTTACCACATCCATTTTACCAACCTAATTGAGATATAACCTTGAATCTGGTCCTTGTGAATCAATTAACAGCTCATCATTCCCCCAAACGTGAGGTAACCATGGTCCACAACATTTAGAATAAAACAATTATGTATCCTACTCTAAAAAATTATGTACCCATTTATATCCCTAAATGGAATTAAGTAATGATGAATCTCACCCACATGATTCCTATAAACATGCACCCTAACATCTTAAAGTATTAAATTATGAATCTATCCCACATGAATCAATTAACAATACATAACTATCTCTTGTGTAAAGTATCCATGAATCATATACATTTATTATTATCCTTTACAAGTAACCCATTACCTAGTTCAACACTTTTTTAAATAATGTATTCTTTATCCATTTATATACATTTGCATTATTGTTAGTAAGGGAACCATAATAATGATTTCTAACAAATCGTTTCTTTGGAATTAAATTAAATTCTATTAATTAGGAATCATTTTTGGAGGCACAAGGTATTGGGTCATACCACTGCCATATCTAGAGGGGTTGTTATATTCTCTATGGAGGTAATAAATGTCCCTATAGAGTGTCATATGGTAAAAATTACTCTATCATGATATACTTGGGAATTTAAATATCGTGCATACAGTATATGATAAATAAATACAATAAGATATGTTAAATGACCTCATACCTCAAGAAAGAAGAATAAGTCGAACAAAGCGTGCATTTGGACCATGATTAGTCATTAACCTCCCAAAAAATAGTGATAACACATCTATTCATTTATTGATGAATATTACCAAATATGAAATCAAGAGGAATTTATCAACACAAGAATGTATATACCATACCATAAAATGAGATCATAGAGTAAATCAAGTGATCATAATCAAATTTTAGTGTAGCTGAGTAAGCCCTACATATTTATTAGAAAAAAAATTTAATGTTGAAAGCATGTATAATTAAAAAATAATGTATTATAGAAGAGGAATAAAATTTACTTATATTATTAAAATTTTTTATAGACCCCCAGAAGGAAGCATTTTTGGTCACACCGGCTCGCCAAGGATCCAGATAAACTAACAATGCTTCTGTATCTGGAACCTCTAGTCAGTGGTTCATCACCAACTACTCCATGTCACTGCATAATCCCCCTACCTTATTCCACTAATTTTATTTAGAATATAAACCCCCTTGATTAAACAAAAATATCTATAACAAAAAAATAAAAAACAAATGATGCAATATTCTGTAATTTTAAAGGATATAACAGAATTAAAAAATTGTGAATTACCACATGATTGGTCAATGTCAAATATTATTATATGGTGTTGTGTTAACCAAATATTTTTTAGGTATTCATGATTAGGGTATGAGAACATATAAAATCATGGATTTTTTAAATCTTGTCAAAATGAGTAATATTTACTACACTATGTAAAACTGTGTTTCAGTATCAGGGATTCAAGTTCAACCTGGGGAATATATTCTAACAATGATTGTGAAAAGCCAAATAAAGGATGTGACATTATATAGATAATATTATGATAATGATATGCTCCCATTTATTAATTAATATGATATCATATTGGTCGGACCATCTAGGTAATCATTATTAAGTAATTTATCATCTCAATTATTATTATATATTATTTACAGTGTATATGTACCATGGAAATATGTTAAGAATAACTTTTATAGATTTGGATAATTTAATCAAGATGGGGATTCTTAACTGCCTTCATATATCCCAGTGGTTTATTTTTCTATGGTAATTTATAATGATTTATTAATAAGGACAGTTATATCATAATGAATAAAATAAAATATCATTAATATTATATTTTAATTTGGAATTTAAAATTCATGAATAATCTATTAGGGGGGAATAGATGTCCAATATTAAATAAATATTTTATTTCCCATGCTATTCAATAATAATGTCAAATCATTCTGTTGGATAATGTTTCTATTTATCAATAATTTAATCAATATCATTGAGCTTGGAATGGAATTCCTTTGTTTAAGCACATACTATATTAATAATTTATGTCCAGGAAAAGGATTTTGGAATATTAATCACTATATAGATTATTTTTTTGGATACTAAAATTGGAGGATGCCATTGAATATTTCCTTTTACCATATGTCAATTTTTGAGTATTTTGATATGATATTAATTATATCATCATTAAGTAAAGAATTATAAGTAATATTTGGATGAAACTTACACCACAAAAGGTTATTGTTTATTAAGAAATTGATAATTTAAAATTGGCAATGTTACCAATGACTGTTAAATGTTATGTGAATAATATAGAGGATCACCATTGTTGATAGATACTAATTGATTTTTTCTCGGAGTTTCTTGATTATTAATTGTTATTTAGAAATATGTTGGATTATAATGGGGATCCCTATTATAAATTACATATCCATTTTTTTCATGATACTGATATTTATAAAAAATTATTTGATTTTAATTTGACTCGAATCTTTTAATTATGATTTTAATGATAGGGTATGGTTGTTATTCAGGTATCCAACATAATCACTACTTCCAAGAGAGAGTAGGTTTATATACATAATATTATTTCATTCATAAAAATGTATCACTATGGGATTATAATGATATGGGTATTCTAAGAATCTTAGATTTCCACTAGTAAATTGGTATATATGCACCCTCTATCGTTATTTAGAGTCATTTTTCTGCATTTGATGAAATTAGGTTGGATCAACCTTCTATAATTTATTTCAATTCACATATTTATAGGTAACCGGGACATAATAAAAATTTATACCTAGTTTGATTGGTCAAATTAAATATAATTTGTTCATATAGGAAAGGATGAGCATTTTTTTGGACTTTTCAGAACAATATGGTTTTTAATGTACATATGAATGTTGATTGTTACATCATTTGATATATTCTAATTCACATACACACATTGAATAATATGTATCATATTGTGATTCATATTGAATATTCCCCAACAATATGTTACCGACACCATACAAATGTAAATTTTTGGTCCAAAAAATAATTATTATTATCTAGGTCAAGAAAAATTATTTATAGTTGATCAAGTAGATAGGGATTAACAAGAGTTTGAGGAAGGTTACTAAAAGTAGAATATGATTTTATTATGGGAGTTTTGGTCTATTTTGATTCTTTTTTGACATTAAATATATTAAATATTAAATGAATTTTATTTAAAGTGATATAATGTTATAACACCTAATATATTCATAGGATTTCCCAATCTAACATAATAAAAAAATATTTATTTTGAACATAGAGAATATATCTTATTGATGAAATAAATAAAATATAACACAAATAGAAAAAATAATATATTTTTTGTTTATAATAATATTTCATAATCATAGGATGATTACATAAATATGTATTTCAAAACTAAAAATTGAAAATAATACATGATAATTTGAAATACTACTATTAAAAAATTCTATTCCCCAACGTTTTCTCATTGGAATCTTATAACAGATTATAATCATAAAAATAATAAATAATAGTGGAATAATGGTAAAAATATTAACGAATTGAATAAGATATTTTTTTAGATAAATATAAATAGTTATAGATATTAAAATAAAATTATTATTTTGATTTTCATCCTTTTGATGTATTTACAATGCATATATAGTTTTTTTAATGAAATGCCTAGGGATATATTATATGTTTGAAGTTATATAAATTTTCAATTTGTAAATAATATATATATAGTTGTTAAAAATATATATAACTGTTCTAAAAAACTAAATTAAAAATAAATTGAATGAAAATAAATAATTCGTATTGAAAAATTAAGGATAATAATCACATTGTGACATGAACTTCTACATAAAATTCAAAATTTATATGTTATTTTTTTTATTTCTTGGAATGACATATATATAATCTAGAGAGTGAAATAAATTTATTGTTTTTCGTATATATTTATGTGTGTTAATAAATGTATTAAGATTCTCAGAATTTATATATGTCTTTAGATAATATGATTAAAACATTTCATATTGAAAATTATATTTTTAAAATCATTTATATTATAAATTTTTATTTCTAAATCATAGTTCTCTAGTTATATATAATGTAAAAAATAAAGCTGATTTTATATTCATAATATTTATATCAAAATGACTTGTTATGTAAGACATTAAATTTTATGAAAAAGGATATATTTTTTATGATAAAATTGAGTTATGACACTATAAAATAATTTTAATTTAAAAAATAAGGATTAAATTAAAATAATATTTTTCTAAATTTAACTCATATTTTATGAAAAGTAACTTACACAAAAAAATAAAATCCGATTCCAATATAAGTTTTAATTATTTTAATCATAATAAATTAGATTCATCTTAACCCTAACTCATGTTATAGTACCTCTAGTGAAATTTTATTTTAGAAGACATCATAATAAAGAGTTTTTGTAATTTATTAGTTTTTTATTCGTCATAAGAATAATTATTAACTTAAAATATTTGAAATATCTTCTTCCTTTATTTTTAATGTTTATAATTTATCTAATTAACAAAATAAAAATCAATTAATTTCAATACTTTTTTATGTTATGATAATTAAAAATATTTTTTGTAATTAAAAAATGTATAACTGTATCATTTTTTTGTTTTTGTCCATTTTAAAACATATATAGATGTAGCAATAAAATTTTAATATAATAATTTTTATATGTAAAAATAATGATGAATCTATGCTTCGAATATAATTCCAAAACGTTAATATGTATATATTTTATATAAAACACAACAACATAATAATTTTTAAAAATTAATAATAAAATCATGTTATAGATATAATAATCATAAATAGTCTTAAAAATAATTAAATTTATACTAAACATCATAACATAAAACGATTTTATGATTTTAGTTCCATAAATATTATAGAGATTATAATATTATAATAAAAAATAAATAAATAATTGAGACATGTATAAAAAATATTGATTAATTATAATTATTAAACATATAATATTAAAAAAATTGTAAATAAGTAATAATGATTTAATACATTAATATAATATATTATTGAAATATAAAATATATTTATTTATTTGTTTTAAATACACGATGTATGGTGTCCAAAGGTTTTCATCAATTAATCCAGTTCTTTTTTTTGTCATAGGTCATGAAATGGTTGGAAAACAGTAAATTTACCATTGTTAATGACATCATAAAAATAATATCATCATTTAATTGACCATGTAGAGTGGTGTCTATATGTTATAATAATAATGGGGTTGTTATCAGACTTATGTGTTTTGATGAATAATAAATATTTTAAATATATATATATATATATGATGGATGAGTAGTATCTCTAAGATGGATTTATAAATTTAAATTCTAATCCCCTGGTTCTTAATGGAATGGGTAATCATCCATGTCTAAACAATAATGTATATTTAATAAAATATGAAATCATAAATATCCATTCAATATATATCTGTTTTTCAAATTTTTACATGTTATTAAATATGTATGATATTATTGGATTACATCAAATGTAATCCAGTGGGAATTGAAAACCGAGAAGAGATATATATATATGTGGCTGGTGGTGTCTATAATTTGTGTGTGATTTCAATAATAGTCTAATGAAACTACCACACAAATTTTAGTAAGATTTATATTATATATTACATATAAATTGATTACCATTAGTTAGAACATCCATTTTTATCAAATAGAATATTATGATAAATATTAATATTACATGTTATAAAATTTTGAAATTATACCTAGGAGATATCATTTTTAGATACATTTTTTCTAGTTTTATATGTCAATTATTTTTTTATATCAATAAATTGGAAAATTATTCAACCTGTAATTAATTTATTTCAATTTCATATGTAATAAATATATTCAACTCCAAATGATCCAATAATATATTTATGTTTCAGCTAGTTTTTTATTATTGAATTAAATAAGATAATCATGTTTCACGTAATGAATTAGTCAACATGGGATCCTACTACTATTTTGTCTTTCAGTGGATAATCATTGTTAGAATATTGGTTGATCAAAATATATGTAGTGTGAAACCTTATTTTCTAAAATTAATGGATTTATCATCACCTACACTTTTGAAATATTTCTTTTAATATTTATAGATTCATGTTTCTTATATATATTGAAAAATAATGTTACTGGATCATGGTGTTTCTTCATTCCAATAAAAATTTAGTTATAAAAAATTAATGATTTTGACAAGGTACAATTTCAAGGGTTGAAAATGACCATTCACCTAAAAATATTTTCTTTTGATGATTTCAATTATAGTATAGTTAGACAGGTTATCTCATAGAATCAGTGGATAATTTTGATTCAATAGAGGGGAATGTTGTAGAGAAAATATTTTCAATTAATTTATATACAATATCATTGTTTTATACCCAAAAAATTTCTCTTCAAAGATTAATTGTTTCATTTTTATGATTTTGGTGTTTTTTTGCTGAATAGTAAAAATGGGCCATTTTGGATTTTTAACAGTTTTAAATTATTTATTTAGATAGGCCATAAAATTATCTAAACTGATCCAAATTTCAAAATTATTTTTGTTCCAGAGTTTACACATCTAGGTCTTCATTTACTATTTTTGGACTAGAAGTTCAATCCGCCATATGGAAGCTCAAAAAAGCTCAGATGGGGGGAAATGAAAACTGTTTGCAGTTCAGCATAGTTTTGGTGTGGGATCCATAATGCATTCAATGTGGGAACATATAATTTGATATTCTGTGGGTGGATGCAAAAGGAGTTTTATAACACCTTTTATGAAGGAATTTCCGCAGGGTTTGGCCGTTTGAGGGTTCATTAAAGCTTCATAATCCGGGGTTGGCGTTTTGGAGAGTCTGACTAGACCAAATAAATGCTTAGAGTAAAACGGTCATAACTCTCGAAAGAGAAGTCCAAATTCTATGAGATTTTGAGGAGAAACGCCCAAGGAAATTATGAAAAATATTTAAGAAAGGATCAACGCATGAAGAGGTCAGTTATTGGGATCAAAATGCGACAATATTTAGAGGACAAAAATCTAGCTATAAAAGGAGGATAGCTCCTCCTCCTCAAAGAATCCCATATTCCAACCCATTCCTTATGGGAAACCACAATCGGAGACAGGAGGAAGCCAAGGGAAACTCGGGGAAATTTTTCTTCAGCATCATTCTGTTTCTTTCTTTTATTTTTCTTTACTTTAAAATGCCTCTCCTCTCCCGCATCATCTCAATTACCCCATCCATGGAGGGGTAGATTCATTTGAGTGATCGGAAAGAGGGGAGGATGGACCTATGTGTTGTGTTTGAGTTTTTGTGCTTGAAATGAATAAAATTTCTTCTTATTTCTTAGACTGGTTTCAATTCTTAATTTAGTATTAAATTATGAATGAGGTAGTGTTTAGTATTTGATTCTGAAATTATAAATTACTTTGGTTGATGATCACATCTCCCTCCACCCAATTCTAATCTGTATACAGTGGAACAAGATTAGGGTTGGGTGGTGATTTCTCGGCGGTTGTAAAACACGTGTGTAGGATTGTATTTCGAAATCTTGGTTTGTTAGGGAACAAAAATCTAGGTATAGGATTTCTCTAATTAATCAAGAGACCTTCTACAACCCTAAGCACATTAGAAGGAGGATAGACCAATATAAGGTTTTAGAAAGTAAAATTATCATCACATCTATCTGACTAGGGGAGAGAGAGGGCTCGGTAGATGAATTGTTCTCTTAACAGTTTAAGGAAGAAGAAGAGATAAAATTTGGAAACCATGATAGCACAACAATAGGTCTAGCCGAACCCAATCCAGTCATTATCTTTATCATTTGTTAAAATCAATCAATTTTTGTTGTTTGTTTCTCTCATAGTCATTCAAATTAATTAAAACCAATATTTTAAAAAAAATAAACAAAAAGTGACAACCTTGTTTTGTGTGCACTCCTCTTCAAGAGACAACCTAGGATCAACTGTTATACTATACATAGTTGAATAAAATATTGTTTTTTCACGCCCCACGACAGGCGTGCGTCAAACATGGCACCGTTTCTGGGGTGGAAGTGCCTCAAATATTTAAAAAAACAATCTCTTTTGAAATAACTATAGTTCATATAACAATTTATTTGAATTCGATCCAAGAATTTGAGCGCACAATAACAAAATTGAGAAATAAAAATCTTCCCAATTATTTCGAAGAAATCAATCTAACATATTCAAGTGATACCTTGAGTGAAGACTTTGAAACTTTATTAATGGCTGTAAATCCCAACCGAACCCTACGTGACATCTATACACATAAATTATTCAATCAAAATTATCAATATACAATGCATGCCTTAGAAAATGATTTTGAATTGACAATTAACAAGATCCAAGTGCTTCCTAAATTTCAGGGTATTGTAGTTGAGGACCCGAATCGACATATTCAAGAATTCACCAATGTCTTCTCAAACTTCAAACCTCGAGCAGTCACAGAAGAGCATGTGAAGTGGAGGGATTTCCCCTTCTCACTAGAGAGAGAAACAAAGGAATGGTTGTAAAATCTGCGACCGGGAGAGATCAGTGACTGGGAAGATCTAAAAAAATGATTTCTACAACGATAATTCCCAACATCCAGGAGCACTGTAATAATGAAGGTGATTTATGTCATCCATCAATCAACTGGAGAAACACTCTACGAATACTGGGAACGTTTCAAGAAGCATTGTGAAAGTGTTCCACACCAATAAATAGAAGAGGACCAATTCCTTGTGTTCTTTTACCAAGGATTTCTTGACAATGACTAGAATTTACTAGATGCCTCATCAGGAGGAGCCCTCCTTGATAAATGACATGTAGATATACAAATTCTGATTGAAAAGATTGCACAAAATTCATAGCAGTTTGGCAATCGAGGATCAATCACAAGAGGAATCCATGAGGTAAGAACATCTGATTCAGTAGATTTAATTAGAAATGAAATGGGTGAACTAACCAAGTTGGTGCGACAAATAGCTGTCAACCATGTGAAGGAACAACAAGGACCGAATCAGTTATGTGGTTTATGCACTTCTAATTCTCATTACACTGATCAATGTCCAGAAGTTCAGGGGAGAGATAGTTGTGCTGCGTCTATCAACAAAGGCAATACCAATTGCAAACCCTACGAGGGTATGGGTTACAATAGAACCGAGCCAGAGCACCTTTCTAGCAGCAATATCATAATCTGATAGCATTCCAACAACCTTATCAGAAGCCCTTCAAACAACAAAAATATTTACAACCACCACCTTTCCAGTAGAATAATTATGAGCATCCATCCACACGTGCACCGACAAATGAAGACCAACAACTGTAGACAAGAGTTTTGGGAATAGAAGATAAGATGGAAAATCTAGCTGAACAATTTTCATGCATTATGGATGCTCCCACCAAGAACCAAGGTATTATTCCTGCATAAAAGATTCCCATTCCAAAAGAGAATTTTAGTGCAATCACAACCCGAAGTGGGAAGGAGCTCACACCACCAAAACAATGGGAGGAGGATGAATCTAGGGAACCTGTTGAAGCTCGTCCTGTCCAACCAAAATATGGAGTCAACAACAAAGTAGAAAGAACAAGGTTCATCAAAGAAAGACATGAAACACCATTTTAGAAACAACAAAGGGAGAAAAAGGATATCCCAGCACCATTCCCATCAGCATTGGTTGAGTCAAAGAAGGGAAAAGAAGAACGACTTCAACGTGAAAATCAGGAAACATTCCAAAAAGTTGATATTAATATTCCACTACTGGATGCAATTAGACAAATCCCTAAATATTCAAAACTTCTAAAGGAGGTGTGTACTAAAAAAAATGTCTGGATGTAAATGAAAGAATCAAATTAGGAAGAAGTGTCTTAGCATTGATCTCCCCACTGATAACGCAAAAATGTCAAGATCCAGGGACTTTCTCTATTTCCTACACTATAATATCATTAAATTTTACTGATGCACTATATGATCATGGAGATTAGATTAATGTGACAACTCACTCAGTGTTTCCATCTATGAAGAACCTAGAACTAAAATCAACTCGGGTGGTGGTACAATTAGAAAAAAGATCCACCATTTTCCCAGGTGGAGTCGTCGATGATGTACTTGTAGGATTGAGAGGATTAATCTTTCCAGTAGACTTTTATGTCATTGCCATGGAGGAAGACCGAGAACCATCCCAATCTCCCATCATCCTAGGGAGACCATTCCTAAAAAAGCAAGGAAAGTCATCAATGTGGATGAAGGAACACTCACCATGGAGCTCTGACATAGTACGGTACACGTAAATATTCTTGATACAGTGAAACACCCGTCCAACAATCACTCACTTTATGCAATCTCCCATGATGAAGGTATAAAACCAATTGAAGAATTAGGTATGCTTCATGAATTTTTATCTGTGGGAGAACACTCTTCAATTGAATTTTATAACTTCCATGAACATGAAAATTCTAATATCATGTTGGAGGATGAGGTAAAATCCAATTTTTTCGATGATTTTTTAAAAGGAAGTTATATTATTCCAGAGAATTCAACATTAGAATTAGGAAACATAAATGCAATATAATCCCTTGAACAACCACCATGTATAGAGCTTAATCCTTTTCCATGTGACCTGATGTATTATCACCTAATGGAAGGAGTTAAATTTCCAGTAATCATTGCCAATAACCCATCCCATTCAGGAGAACAAACATTGATTGACCTTCTGAAAAGAAATGTCAAAGCTGTAGGATGATGTTTAGGTGATATTATTGGAATGAACCCTAAGGTATTATCTCACAGAATATTTTTTGAAAGTTATTCTCGGTCAGTTAGAAAACATTAAAGAAGACTCAATCCCACAATCCTGGAGTTCATTAAGTAATAGATTGAGAAATTGTTAGCAGCTGATATCATTTACCCAATCTCTGATTCTCAATGGGTTAACCCAATTCAGGTAGTCCCCAAGAAAACTAGCCTGACCGCTATTACAAATGAAAGAAATGAACTAATCACCATGAGAATACAAAATAGCTAGAGAGTGTGTATAGATTACAGGAAGCTAAATCAAGTTACCAGAAAAGATAACTTTTCTATTCCATTCATTGATCATATGCTGGAATGTTTAGTTTGAAAAACTCATTACTGTTTTTTTAGATGGATTCTCAAGATATTTTCAGGTACCAATTTCACCAGAATTCCTAGAGAAGACAACCATCACCTACGATTTTGTAACATTCTTCTACAAAAGGAAGCCTTTCTGGCTATGAAATGCCCCAGGTACATTTCAACGGTGCATGGTGAGTAATTTCTCCTACCACATTGACGATTTCTTGGAGGTATTTCTGGATGATTTCATAGTTTTTTAAAATTCATTTGATCATTGCATGGGAAATGTGGAAAATGTTTTGAAAACACGCATTGGAAAGAACATTGTCTTAAATTTCAAAAAATCTCATTTCATGGATGAAAAATGGATAGTTTTGGGGCACATTATTTCACAAAATGGGATTGTGGTTGATAAATCAAAAGTTGATGTAATAAATTCTTTGCCATATCCAACTTGTTTCAAATATGTTAGACCCTTTTTAGGGCATGCATGATTTTACAGAAGATTCATCATGGATTTCAGTATGATTTCTCTCCCTCTCTAAAGATTAATTTTAAAAGATATCACATTAATTTTGAGTATGCATGTAGGTAATCATTTGATGAATTAATGGAAAGGCTGATAACACCACTAATAATGCAGCCACCCAATTGGGCATGAGTCATCATTTCATTATTCTTCTTTCATTTCATCTGGTTCTCCATTATAAAAAGAGAGAAAAAAAATTCAAAATAAAGTTGTTCCTGTCTAGAGCTTTACAAAAAAAAAAGTTTTGCATTTCAGGAGCTTTACAAAAAAAATAGGGAGAACATGGATGATATCATTCTTTGTAAATCATTTATTGACTCATGACCCATTTCATTAAAAGGGGAGCGGTGTTGTGATTCACATTTCATGGGGATTTGAGTGTGGTTCATCTGGTGTTTTCACTTGATTAATCATGCATTGGACTTAAGAGATAAACCTCCTACTTCTGGACTTAAATTGTTTTAATCATTTACCCACCAACCATAAGCCACAGAGTCATTTGAACCTTTATTGAAAGTCCTCATGATTTTATGTGTTTTTTGTCTTTACATAGTGGAGAAATTAGTTCCATTACAAGACTATGGGTAAGGAGCATGTTCTCATGATATGAGCATTACTCCACTATTAATTATATCATGAGAGATGAGAGAAAATATTCAATAGTGAGGTAGATCATGATTTGGCATGTTTAATAATAATAAATTGAGAAGCTTGAATGAATGAAATGAGAATCTCCATTATTTTTCAAAGGGGAAAAGTAAAATGCATGAATTGATTGTTTCATTGTAAAATGGGAAATTAAATTGGTATTTTTGTGGAATTGGAAAATTTTATTGGACATTGAAAATCATTTGTTTTTATTTCATTTGAAATTTAAATATTAGTGACATTAGTTCCCTTTGAATTCAATGTTGAGATTTTATGCTTGACGAAAAGCATAGATTAAGTGTGTGGGAATTAATAGAGCAAATATTTTCAGATAATTTATATTTAATATCACTGTTTTAAACCCAAAAAAGTGTTATTTTAAGACCAATTGTTTCATTTTACGATTTGTGTGTTATTTTGAGCTGAATAGTAAAAATGGGGCCATTTTTTATTTTTAATAGTTTTGAATTATTTCTATCGTTTGGAAAAAAATTAACTACACTAATCCAAATTGAAAAAATCGTTCCTTTCCTGATTTTAAACATCCAGGGATACATTTACTATTTTCGGACTAAAAGTTGAATCAGCCATATGAAAGCTCAAAAGAAGCGCACAATTGGGAGAAAGAAAACTATTTGCAGTTCTACCTAGTTTTGGTGTGGGATCCATGACGAATTCAGGATGTTCCCAAATGTTGTGATATTCGGTGGGTGGACACGCATGATGTTTTAGAACATTTTTTATGAAGTAATATCCGCGGGATTTCGCCGTTTGAGGGTCCATTAAAGCTTCCTAATCTGGGGGTTGGCGTTTTGGAGAGTCTGACTAGACAGAATAAATGCTTGGAATAAAATGGCCATAACTCTTGAAATACAAGTCCAAATCTGCTGATATTTTTAGGGGAAACGCCCAAGATAATTATGAACAACATTTAAGAAAGGCTCAATGCATGAATAGGTCAGTTATTGGGTCCAAAACGCGACAATATTCCGAGGACAGAAAAATGGCAATAAAAGGAGGAGAGCTCCTCCTCCTCAAAGCATCCCATATTCCATCCCATTCCTTCTGGGACACCACAATCGGAGATAGGAGGAAGCCAAGGGACGCTGGGGGAAATTATTTTTCATCTTTATTTTGTATCTTTCTTTTATTTTTCATTACTTTAAAATGTATCTCCTCTCCTTCATCATCTCACTTACCCCATCCATGGAGGGGTAGTTTCATTTGAGTGATCGGAAAAAGGGGAGGTTGGACCTATGTGTTGTGATTGAGTTTTTGTTCTTGAAATGAATAAAATTTCTTCTTCTTTCTTATTCTGGTTTCAATTCTTAATTAAGTATTAATTTACAAATGCGGTAGTGTTGAGTTTCTGATTCTGAAATTATAAATTGCTTTGGTCAATGATCACATCTCCCTCCACCAAATTCTAATCTGTATACTGTGGAACAAGATTAGGGTTGGGTGGTGATTTCTTGGCGGTTGTCAAGCATGTGGGTAGGATTGTATGTTGAAATCTGTGTTTATTAGGGAACAACAATTCCAGGTCTTGGATTGCTCTAATTAATCAATAGACCTTCTACAACCCTAAGAAAATTGGAAGGAGGATAGACCAATATAAGGATTTAGAATGAAAAATTCTCATCAAATCTATCTGACTAAGGGTGAGAGAGGACTTGGTAGATGAATCTCTCTCTTAGCAGTTTAATGAAGAAGAAGGGATAAAATTTGGAAACCATAATAGAACAAAACTAGGTCTAGCTGAACCCAATCTGATCACCGTCTTTATCAGTTGTTAAAATCAATCAATTTTTGTTGTTTGTTTCTCTCATAGTCATTCAAATTAATTAAAACCAATATTTTTATGAAACCCAACAAAAATTGACAACCTTGTTTTGTGTTCACTCATCATCGAGAGACTACCTAGGTTCAACTACTATACTATACATAGGTAAATAAAATATTGTTTTTCCGCGCCCCATGACAGGAGTGCGTCAAACTTGGTGCCGTTGTTGGGGAGGCAGTGCCTTAAAGCTTTAAAAAACAATCTCTTTTGAATACCTGTAGTTCATATAGAAATTTATTAGAATTTGATCCAGAAATTGAGTGCACAATAAACAAATTTGAGAAATCAAAATCTTCCCAATGATTTCGAAGAAATCAGTCTCACTGATTCAAGTGAAACCTTTAGTGAAGACTTTGACCCTTTATTAATGGTTATAAATCCCAACCAAACCCTGTGTGACATCTATGCACCTCAATTTGTCAATCCAAATTTCCAACTTGCAATTCCAGCCTTAGAAAAGGATTGTGAATTGCGAAATAACATGATCCAAGTGCTTCTTAAATTTCATGGTCTTGTAGGTGAAGACCCGAATCGACATATTCAATAATTCACCTCTGTTTTCTCCAGCTTCAAAAATTGAGTATTCGAGGAAGAGCATGTGAAGTGGAGGGGTTTTCCCCTTCTCACTAGAGGGCACCGCAAAGGAATGGTTTTACAATCTGCAACCGGGGGAGATCAGTGACTGGGAAGATCTAATGAAATTATTTCTACAATGATTCTTACCAAAATCTAGGAGCACTGCAATAAGGAATGAGATTTATGTCATTCCTCAATCAACTGGAGAAACAATCTATGAACACTGGGAAATTTTCAAGAATAATTGTGCATGTTGTCCACACCAAGAAATAGAAGAGGACCAATTACTTGTGTGCTTCTACCAAGGATTTCTTGACAATGACAGGAATCTACTAGATACCTCATCGGGAGGAGCCCTAATTGATAAATCACCTACAGATATATGGATTATGATTGAAGAGATTTCAAAAAATTCATAGCATTTTGGAACTCGAGGTACGATCACCAGAGGAATCTATAAGGTAAGAACATCTGATTCAGTATAATTAATTAGGAATGAAATCGGTGAACTCTCTAGGTTGGTGCGACAAATAGCTGTTAACCATGTGAAGTAACAACAAGGACCGAATAAGATATGTGCTTTATGCTATTCTAATTCTCATTACACTGATCATTGTCTAAAAGGGCATGGGATAGAAAGTTGTGCTGCAGCCTATCAACAATGGAAATACCAACCGCAAACCCTACCAGTGTATGGGTTTTAATAGAACCAAGCCAGAGCACCTTTTCAGCAGCAATATCAGAACCCGATAGCATTCCAACAACCTTATCCGAATCCCTTCCAAAAACAACAAAAATTCCAACAACCACCTTTCCAGCAAAATAATTACGAGAAACCATCCACAAGTGCACCAATAAATGAAGACCAACAGTTGTAGACAATATTTCCAGGAATAGAAGATAAGGGGGACAAGGTAGCTGATCAATTTTCAAGCATTTTGGATGATCTCACCAAAAACCAAGGTAATATTCCCGCACAAACAATTCCTAATCCAAAAGAGAGTGTTAGTGCAATCACAACCTGAAGCGGGAAGGAGCTCACACCACTAGACCTATGTGAGGAGGATGAATCTGGGGAACCTGCTGAAGCTCGTCCTGTCCAACGAAAAGATGGTGTCAACAAAAAAGTATAAAGAACAATGTTCAGGAAAGAAAAACTGGAAACACCATTGTAGAAAAAACAAAGGGAGAAAAAGGATATCCCATCACCATTCCAATCAGCATTGGTTTAGTCAAATAATAAGGAATAAGAACGAATTCAACAATAAATTCAAGAAACATTCTAAAAAGTTGAGATTAACATTACACTACTAAATGAAAATAGAAAAATACCTAAATATGAAAAATTTCAGAAGGAGTTGTGTACTAAAAGAAAGAGGTTGGATGGAAATTTATTAATCAACATAGGAAGATGTGTCTCAGAATTGATCACACCACTGATACCGCAAAAATTTCAAGATCCAAGGACTTTCTCATTTCCCTGCACTATCGGTTCTTTAAATTTTACTAATGCACTATATGATCTTGGAACATCAATAAATGTGATCCCTCACACAGTGTTTTAATCTTTGTAGATTGAAGAACTAAAATCAACTCAGGTGGTGGTACAATTAGAAAAAAGATCAACTGTTTTCCCAACTGAAGTCATCAAAGATGTACTAGTAGGAGTGAGATGATTAATCGTTCAAGCAGACTTTTACGTCCTTTCCAAGGAGGAAGAACGAGCACCATCCCAATCTCCCATCATCTTAGGGAGACCATTCATTAAAAAAAAAAGGATAATCATCAACATGCATGAAAAAACACTCTCCATGGAGCTCGGAGATAGTATAATACACTTCAATATTCTTGATACGATGAAACACTCGTCCAGAAATCACTCACATTATGAAATCTCCCATGATTAAGGTATACAACTAATTGAAGACTCAGGTATGCTTCATGACTTTTTATATATGGGAGAACACTCTTAATTTGAATGTTATAACTTCCATGAACCTGAAAATTCTGATATCATGTTGGAGGATGAGGTAAAATCAGATTTTTCAATGATTTGTTAAAAGGAAGTGAGATCATTCCAGATAATTCAACATTAGAAGTAGGAAACCTAAATGCAATATCATCCCTTGAACAACACCCAGGTTTAGATCTGAATCCTTTTCCATGTGACTTGAAATATGCTCACCTAATAAAAGGAGATAAATTTCCAGTAATCATTGCCAATAACCTATCCCATTCACAAGAACAAACATTGATTGACCTTCTCAAAAGGAATTTCAAAGCTATAAGATGGAATTTAGGTGATATTTCTGGAATAAACCCTAAGGTATGATCTAATATAATATTTTTAGAAAGTGACTCTGTTTAAGTTAGACAACCTCAAAGAAGGCTCAATACCACAATCATTGTGGTCGTTAAGAAAGAGATTGAGAAATTGTTAGCAGCTGATATCATTTACCCAATCTTTGATTCTCAATGGTTCAGCCCAATTCATGTAGTCCCCAAGAAAACCATCAAGACCACAGTTACAAATGAAATAAATGAACTGATCCCCATGAGAATACAAAACAGCTGGAGAGTTTTTATATATTACAGGAAGAAAAATCAAGTTACCAGAAAAGATAACTTTCCTATTTCATTCATTGATCATATTCTTGAAAGGTTAGCTTGAAAAACTCATTAATATTTTTTAGATGGATTCTCAGGATATTTTCAAATACCAATTGCACCAGAAGACCTGGA
Source organism: Viscum album (assembly GCA_963277665.1). NCBI lineage: Eukaryota > Viridiplantae > Streptophyta > Magnoliopsida > Santalales > Viscaceae > Viscum > Viscum album. The sequence continues at coordinate 1,577,493,591 of OY728165.1, read as the reverse complement.
GAAGACAACCTTCACCTAACCTTTTGGAACATTCTCCTATAAAAGGATTCCTTCCAGGCTATGCAATGCCCCAGGTACATTTCAATGGTATAGGGTGAGTATTTTCTAGGACCACATTGAGGATATCATGGAGGTGTTTCTCGATGATTTCATAGTTTTTTGGAAGTTCATTTGATCATTGGATAGGAAATTTGATGAATGTTTTGAAAACATGCATTGAAAAGAATATTGCCTTAAATTTCGTAAAATTTCCTCTCATGGATGAAAAAGGGATAGTGTTGGGGAACATAATTTCACAAAATTGGATTGAGACCGATAAATGAAAAGTTGATGTAATAAATTCCTTGCCATATCCAACTCGTGTCAAACATGTTAGATCCTTTTTAGGTCATGCATGATTTTTTAGAAGATTCATCAAGGATTTTAGTAATATTTATCTCCCTCTGTCAAGACTAATTTTAAGGATACTCACTTTAATTTTTATTGTGAATATAGGGAATCATTTGATGAATTAAAGGAAAGGCTGATAACACCACCAATAATGCATCCACCCAATTGGGATTACCCTTTAGAGCTACTTTGTGATGCATCCAACCAAGCAGTGGGAGCCACTCTATCATAGAGAATCTACAGCAATACTCAAGTCATCTCCTACGCATCAAAGACCTTGGGTGCAACACAAATAAATTACACATCCACAGAGAAGGAGTTCCTTGCAGTAATTTTTGAACTAGATAAATTCTGATCATAACTGCTGGGCACTAAATTTGTTGTTTTTTCTGATCATGCATCTCTTAGGTACTTAATGAAAAAGGCAGATGCTAAACCACGGTTGGTGAGATGGATTCTTCTCTTACAATAGTTCAATTGGGAAATCAACGATAAGAAGGGGATTGAAAATCAAGTGGCTGATCATCTGAGTCAACAACCCCACACTGCTGAAACAGAAATACCAAAGAAGAACCCACTTAATGATGAGTTTCCTGGAAAACAACTCTACATCATCAACAGTGATGTACCACAGTATTCCAACATTGTAAACTATTTGGTAACATCTCAGGTACCCTCTCATCTATGTTCTCATAAACAACAAAAGCTTAAATCTTAATCAAGATTTTACATTGGGGGAGACCCATTTTTGTGGAAAATTTGTAATGATCAAATCATAAGAAGATGCTTGCCAATATGTGAAATTGAATCAGTGTTTTAATTTTTTCATAAATTATCTTGTGGAGGCCACTTTGGACCTCAGAGGACTTCCCGAAAAGTTTTACAATATGGACTCTACTAGCCCACCTCATTCAAGAATGCATCTGAATTTTGTAAAAGATGTGAAAAATTCCAATTGTCTAGTAACATATCCAAACGACATGAAATGCCACAAAAAAAATAACCATTTGTGAAATTTTTGAATTTTGGGGCATAGATTTCATTGGACCATTCCCAATGTCATTTGGAAATTCATATATTCTTTTGGGTGTAGACTATATTTCAAAATGGGTCGAAGAAAAAGCAACTAGAACTAATGATGCTAATTTTGTTTGTGATTTAGTCAGTGATAAATTTTTTTGTAGGTTTGGCATGCCATGAGAAATCATCAGTGATCAGGGAACTCATTTTTGCAACATAAAAATGGACGCATTGCTGAAGAAGTATGTGGTGCATCATAGAACATCTACCCCATACCATCCCCAAACAAATGGCCAAGCAGAAGTCTCCAATAGAGAAATCAAAGCCATTTTAGAGAAGACTGTTAAACCCAACTTGTAGGATTGGAGCCAAAAGATAGATGATACATTATGGGAATATAGAACCACCTACAAAACACCGATAGGGATGAGTCCCTATAGGTTGATATATGGAATGTGTTTCCACCTTCATGTGGATTTGGAGCATAGAATCTACTGGGCGGTCAGCGAGATGAATCTGGACCTTGAGAAAGCTGGGAAAGAAAGAAGATTGCAGTTGCAATAGTTAGAGCAAATTAGAAGGGAATCTTTTGAAAACTCATAGATCTATAAAGAGATAACAAGGATGGACCATGAAAAGATAATTCAACCAAGAACCTTTAACCCTAGATATCACGTGTTATTCATCAAATCTAGACTTAAGCTTATCCCAGGTAAACTTCATTCCCGATGGGAAGGCCCTTTACTATTATTCTTGTATACCCCTTTGGTGCTGTGTAGATTAAAAATGAAGGAGGTGGAAACCCATTCACTATAAATGGGAAGAGGCTGAAGAAGTTCCATGGGACCGTACCTCCAGAACTAGTGGAGGAGATCACACTCCTTCACCCTGAATACAAATGAACTCATACCAGGTTGCATCATTCCTTTACACTTGATTAAATGTATTAACTCCATATTTTTGAAGCATATATAAATAATTCACATTACAAGCATTGAGGACACTGCATCAATTAAGTGTGGGTGAGGTAATCTTTTAGTCCAAGATATTATTCAAAAAATTTAATATTTTGTATTGTTTTGTCGAGCCAATGACATTAAACAAATTCACTATTTGGAGCCAACCCACATTTTCCCCCATTGTCCACTATTCCTCTTAGTCATTTACCAGCATGATTGAATAGGCCTGCACTATCAATTGTTTTCATTTTTATATTTCAGGTCTATTAATGAAGTATTTGTAGTGGGATTATATGTTGTGGAGAAAAGAATCCATTTAACAGGGGAGTAAGAGTTTCAATTCTATATTATCTGTCATTATTTCCAAAAATTTTAGTCTTTTAATGAATAAATAAAAAAATGCATGTCCGCACTTGAATTCATGTTTTACTTGACTTCTCTTGGAGACATGAGATTCATATAAATCTGGTGACTCCAGGATTTAGATTTCAATGTTAATGAGATTGAATTATTAAAATGGATAATTAGATGATTAAAGTGAAGCAAGGATATTGAAATAAGGACTCATGATTTGAGGGAATTAATTGATTCATGTAAATAAAATTTCCCTTCCATTTTTCATTCTTTGAATTTCTGAAATTCATGTCCTTTAATTTTTTATTATTAATCAAGCCATGAGTGATTTTCCAATACCATATTCTCATTCCTGAGAGGATTTCTTGACCAAATATTTCATATTTTATATTGAGCATATTTCTTGAGTGATCTTGGGACGTGCCACCTGCTAGAACTTGTATTGAAACTTTTCAATGCTATGACTGTACAAAACGACATTTAAAATGATTGAGTCACTACATTGGCTAGCCACAGATTTACATGAGACCCAACCTTACATTTATCTTTCGTTAGCCCAAAGAATCCATGAATTACCTTATATGTTTAATCCACATTAAAAGATGATATTTCCTTACCTACCCACACTTTTAGTATTTTTTCTTGGTGATTCAAGTTTGAGTGTGGGGGAAGGGCCATTCGTGTGCGTTTATTGGGATATGTATCATTTTTGGGTGGTTTAATGTGTGCGTCATCATTTTGGGCAATGTATTATTAGAAAATTGTGCATGAGTCATCATTTCATTATGATTCTTTCATTTCATCTGGTTCTCCATAAACAAAAGAGACAAGAAAATTCAAAATAAACTTAGTGTGTCTGGAGATTTACAAAAAAAAGAAAATAAAGTTGTTCCATTCTAGATCTATAAAAAAATAGGGAGCACATGGATGATATAATTATTATTAAATAATTTATTGACTCATGACTCAAGTCATTAAAAGGGGATCAATGTTTTGATTCACATTTCAAGGGGATATGAATGAGGTTCATCTGGTGTTTTTACTTGATTATTCATGCATTGTACTTAAGAGTCAAACCTCTTACTTATGGCCTTAAATTATTTCAATCATTTACCAACCAACCCTAAGCCACCGAGTCATTTGAACCTTTAATGAAAGTCCTCATGATTTTATGTGAGTTTTGTCATTACAAAGTGGTGAAATCAGTTCCTTTACAATCCTATGGGTAAAGATCATGTTCTCATGATATGAGAACAACTCCAATATTAATTATATCATGAGTGATGTGTGAAAAGATTCAAAAGTGAGGAAGATCATGATTTGGAATGTTTAATAATAATAAATTGAGAATCTTGATTGAATGAAAGGAGAAGCTCTATTATTTTTCAAAGGGGAAAACTAAAATGCATGAATTGATTGATTCATTGAAAAATGGGATATTAAATTTTTATTTTTTTGGAACAGGAAAATTTGATTGGAAATTGATAATCATTTGATTTTATTTCATTTGAAATTTAAATATTGGTGACATTGGTTCCTTTTGAATTCCATGTTGAGATTTTATTCTTGAGGAAAAGAATAGTTTACGTGTGGGGGAATTGATAGAGAAAATATTTTCAATTAATTTATATTGAATATCATTGTTTTAAACCCAAAAATATGTTCCTTTAAGATTAATTGTTTGTTTTTTCTGATATTTGTGTTATTTTGAGCTGAATAGTAAAAATGGGAGATTTTGGATTCTTAACAGTTTTAAATTATTTCTGTCCTTTTTCCATAACATTATCTACACTAATACAAATTTAAAAAAATTCTTTTTCATATTCTAAACATCCAGGGATTCATTTACTATTTTTGACTAAAAGTAGAATCGGTCATATAGAAGCTCAAAAGAATCCCACAATTGAGAGAAAGAAAAATGTTTGTAGTTTGTCCTAGTTTTGGTGTGGGGTCCATAACACATTAATGATAAGCCCAAATGTTGTGATATTCAGTGGGTGGACACGAAAGGAGTTTTAAAACATTATTTTATGAAGGAACGTCCGCAGAATTTGGCCATTTGAGGGTCTATTAAAGCTTCCTAATCTGGGGGTGGGCGTTTTGGAGAGTCTTTCTGGACAGAATAAATGCTCAGAATCAAACTCCCATAACTCTCAAATACAAGTCCCAGTTCGCTGAGATTTTGAAGGGGAAAGCCCAAGAAATTTGTGAACAACATTGAATTAGGTCTTAATTCATAAAGTGGTCATTTATTGGGTCCAAAATGTGACAACATTCAGAGGACATAAATCTCGCTATTTGTGGAGGAGAGCTCCTCCTCCTCAAAGAATCCCATATTCAATCCCATTCCATCTGGGACCCCACAATCGGTGACGGGAGGATGCCACGGGATACTCAAGGAAATTATTCTTCAGCATCATTCTGTTTCTTTCATTTATTTTTCTTTACATTAAAATGTATCTCCTCTCTCGCATCATCTCTCTTACCCCATCCATGGAGGGGTAGTTTCATTGGAGTTATCGGAAAGAGGGGAGGCTGGACCTATGTGTTGTGTTTGAGTTTTTGTGCTTGAAATGAAAAAAATTTCTTCTTCTTTATTATACTAGTTTTGATTTTTAATTCATTATTATATTCTGAATTCAAGAGTGTTTATATTTTGATTCTGAAGTTATAAATTTCATTGGTCGATGATCACATCTCCCTCCACCCAATTCTAATCTGTATTCGGTGGAACAAGATTAGGGTTGGGTGGTGATTGCTCGACGGTTGTCAATAACGTGTGTAGGATTGTATGTCAAAATCATGGTTTATTAGGGAACAAAAATTCCAGGTCTAGATTGCTCTAATTAATGAAGATTCCTTCTACAACCCTAAGCACATTGGAAGGAGGATATACCAATCTACGGTTTTAGAAAGGAAAATATTCATCACATCTATCTGACTAAGGGAGAGAGTGGACATGGTAGATGAATCTCTCTCTTACCAGTTTAAGGAAGAAGAAATGACAAAAATTTGGAAACCATGATGGAACAACACTAGGTCTAGCCGAACCCAATCTGATCACCGCCTTTATCATTTTTCAAATAAATCAATTTATGTTGTCTGTTTCTCTCATAGACATTCAAATTAATTAAAACCAATATTTTTAAGATAACCAAAAAAAAGTGACAACCTTGTTTTTCGTGCACTCCTTTTCAGGATACTACCTAGGATAAACAGCTATACTATACCTAGGTAATTAAAATATTGTTTTTCTGTGCCCCACGACAGGCGTGCATTAGAATGTTCCATGAAATATATTTTGGAAATGGATACCATGAATGGTTAAATTTGAGAATGGATTTTGAAGAACATTTTATAGTCAATGGATTACTAAAAAATTTAATATATATTATCTTTATGAGCATATAATTATTAAATTTAGAGTGATTTTATTTTTTTGGACTACATAGTTAGTTGTACATTGATCTCCATAATAGGTTCTTTATTCCCTAAATGAATCTATTGCATCAAAATTCATAAATATATTATTAGGGTTGTAACAACATGACATATTTCATGTTTACACCATTTAATATAATTACCCTTTACAAATATAGATTCTTAGATGACATGATCCCATCAAATGTTTTTTTGTATTACATTACTAATAATATATATCAGTATCATGACTCATGTATCTCCTTTAGTATATACATGAGTAATATAATGGTTTCAAAACATAGGTACCATAAAAGACTTACCAAATAGATATGCCACAATAATTCATGAAATGGTATTATATATATTATATTTTCATGAATATTTTTTAACTCCTTGGATCATTATGTAATTGTAGAAAATTTGAAAAATAATTGGAAAGAAGACAAAATCAGTACCATAATAAAAATGTTGTGTGAGAGAACTCCACATATAAGAGACAATAGTTTTACTAACATGGTAACAACTCAATTAATTAAATAAAGTTACTCAGGATATATAAATATTATAGTTTCAATTTTATTGTGATTCTTATAATTTTCCAATGATGTTTGAATTGGACACTTGATCAGTAATTTCTCTGTGATTTTAATCGTACATAAGTATGTTACATGTTTGTAATATACTGTAGTTTTAATGAGTAAGGGATACATTTTTGTATTAAACACATGATATGTTTTCAATTTTTCTATGACCCTGATTTTTTTCTTTTAGTATGTTTGCATTTTTTTAAATGGATGGATGCATGTGAAAAAATATGTGTTTCAGATGATGTTCATGTTGTGTATTATCTTGGGTAGGCTATTCCAACAAGATTAATGCTCATTCGCAGTAAAAGAAAACCCCAAATTTACATGAAATTTAATAAATTTACATTATATGTAAATTCCCAGTGTCAATGTTTAAATTATATAAGAAGGGACACCTTCTCTACTGAAGCCAACCATTATTATTTCATTCAAAATAGGTCAATTGAGAATCATTTCCCTAGAAACATATCCAAGGATTTGTGATTTCATCACTATAAAAACAATAATTCATAATTATTGTGTCCAATTTGATGTGATGTTGTGATTTATATATTCTACTTATGGATTCCAATGTTTTTCAGACAATCGGTGTCACTATTTTGGAGTAGTCTCTTATTGTATTTTTAGGGCATTCATCAATTCATCCATTTTTTGATATGGACTGATGGGAATGATGTGGATTTAAAAAATTCACTAACAATATATCACTACTGAAATTTTAAAATTTACCAACGGTTTAAAACCATTGGTAAAGGCTTGGAAATCATGGGTATATAGTATAAAAATGGTTCCCTCAACTGTGGCCAAGTAAGGCATGACCATAGGCCTATACCAACGGTTCTGTGAAAACTGTTGGTATAGGTTTCAAATTAGAATGTATACTAACGGTTTGCTACAAATTGTTGGTATATGTGTGCCAAATATAACATATAGAAAGGGTTTGTAAAATAGTGGTTATATGTCTGTTACACTTATACCAATGGGTATAAACTGTTTGTATAGAGGGCATATGCCAAGACATAAGGATATACCAACGCTTTTGTTATAACCATTGGTATAAACCTATAACAATAGTTATAACAAACCATTGGTATAGTTATATAATAGTATCTATACCAACGGTTCTTCAACTGTTTGTATACAACTGCATAGCTCCATAGTAGTAGGCCCCTATCCCCTGTCAAGACCTATAACAACACAGCAACCCCTCTCCAGACCTGCAACAACACCAATACAAAATTCCCATCCAAATATTCAAAATTTATAATTTATTCCAGAATTTATATATTTTGAAATTCAAATGAAATAACACCCATAAGATAAAATGCATACATGTTATAGAAAATGAAATAACACCCATAAAAGTATTCCAAACTCAAAACACAACACCAACACACAAAATAGAATTCAAAATTTAGAAATAATTCCTCCCTCAATCCATAACACCGTTACACATAAGAGAAAAAACCTACATGTTATAGGAAGCCCATGGGATGTTTAGTAATGGTCTTGGGTGGAGGATCCTAAAACCAACTGAAACTCTTGGGTAGAGAGGCTATGATAATGATAGCCATAAGGTAGACAATTTTAGTGCTCATGTGCTTCGACCTAGGATTAGTTATAGGAAGAACATGGGATGTTTATATTACTCTAATGATTATGTATCCATGTATGAGTGGTTCCTATTGTGTTAGTGGAAAACATTGGCCCATATCAACATATTTGATTGGTTACCGGAATATAATATATGTTTTTTTTATATTTTTCAATTAGAATAAGGGGTTATGTGGCTAATTGTAATTTTCTCTCCTGGGTGTGATGTGAGATGAATCCCCATATTGGGTAGTGGGTATGAATATTCAATTAATTATTTGGTATTTGTTTCCAAAAGGGACTTTGGTTTGGTCTTAGAACACACTGTTTGAGGATGGGATTAAGGTTGTCCATAGGGCTATGGTGTCACCATATGTATTCCTAACCATTGGGAATCATTTAGAAGACATTGAAACTTATTTTTGGAGATTATATTTGTATCCTTGTTGACCAGTTTGTTATATGGTATGGTTGAGTGTACATAGGATTCATATGAAATCACTATATGATTTTTATTTGTTGTATGTTATTGTATTGAATGAATGACCCATAATTGGGAATTAGAACATGATTGTTAGAGCATGCTCATAATGGGATGTGAAGAACTCATTCCTAATATAATTCATGTCTTTCTATATATACTATGACCCATTCTGTTTCAATATATTCCTTGTGAATAATTTCTTAAAATAACGTATGAATAATATACCATATTTTATTTTTCATCGCTTAATTTCAAGAATCTATGTGTACCTTGTAAAGATTTTCTGTATGTCATTTGTTTTTTCACTTAAAATTTCATTTCAAACAAAAGTGAGACACTTTGAGTGATACCAGTCACACTGTGCATCAGATTGTGGTGGGGTTGACTCGTACCCATCAAAAATGATCCATGGATCCTTGGGTGGGGGCTGTCCTGGGGGTGCGGGGGGATATCCGGGGGTGAGGGGGGTTGTCCGGGGGGGGGGTTGTCTGGAGTGCGTTTTTGGCCACTGCGGTCACCTGACACCTCCGATTGATGTGTCTGGCCGACCATTTAACAATTCACCCACCCTTTTTTTCATCTGATTTCATGGAATTCTGAGGTCATTCAGCCATTTTCGACCACCCCACGCACAATTTTCAAGCACACCAAACACCTAAAAAACACATATTTAGCCATGCTGCACAGACAGTTGATCCGAATGATGTGTTGTCTTTTATTACACCTCACGAATAATAATTAGGTTTTTTTGGGTGATTTCAATTCATTATGATGTCGTTCGGCATGCATTTGACCGTTAAACGCATGTTTTGGCCATTTATGACATGAAGAGTGTGTTTTCGTCCAGCACAGTCTCACGAAACCTCCGATTGAAGTGCTGTTTTGCTGAACAATTCACAATTCACCCACCCTTTATTGTCGTCCGATTTCATGGAATTTTGAGGTCATTCAACTTGTTTGGACCACACCACATACGCTTTTCAATCGCACCAAACACCAAAAAACACATATTCAACCGTGTCATAAAAACCATAGGTCTGAATGATGTTTCGTCTCCTCTTACACCTCACGAATAATAATTAGGGTTTTTTCATGTGATTTCAAGTCATTCCTATGTCGTTCAACATGAATTTGACCGTAAAACGCATTTTTGTCCATTTATGACACGCGAAGTGCGTTTTCGGAATGCACGGTCACAAAACACCACCAATTGATGTGTTTCCTAGCCGACCATTTCGAAATTCACGCACCCTTTTTTGTCGTCTGATTTCATGGCATTCCGAGGTTGTTTGGCCGGTTTCGACCGCCACACGCATGCTTTTCAAGCACACCAAACACCTAAAAACACATATTCAACATTTCCACGCAAACTGTGCATCTGAATGACGTGTTATCTCCTCGTACACATAATGGATAATAATTTGGGTGTTTTCGTGATATTTCAAGTCTTTCTGATGTCATTCGGTTTGCATTTGACCGTTAAATGCATGTTTTGAACATTTACGACACGCAATGTGCGTTTTTAGCCAGCACGGTCCCACGGCACCTCCGATTGAAGTGCAGTCTAGCTGACAATTTCACAATTCATCAACCCATTTTTTTCCTCCAATTTCATTATATTCCAAGGTCGTTCGGCCGGTTTCGACCACCCCATGCATGCTCTTCAAGCACGCCAGACAACTAAAAACACATATTCATCTCTGTCGCACAAACTGCATGTCCGAATGACATGTCATCTCTTCTTACACCTCAAGAATAATAATTAGGGTGTTTTCACATGATTTAAAGACATCAAAATGTCGTGAAAAAATCGTTTAATCGTAAAACACATGTTTTGGCCATTTACGACATGCAGAGTGAGTTTTCGGCTGGTGCGGTGACATGACACCTCCGATTGATGTGCTGTCTGGCCGACCATTTCAAAATTCACCCACCCTTTGTTGTCGTCTGATTTCATGGCATTCCAGGGTCGTTCCGCTGGTTTCGACCACCCGACGCACACTTTTCATGCGTGCCAAACAACTAAAAACAAAGATTTAGTCGTGCCGCGCAAACCTCATGTCTGAATGACATGTCGTCTCCTCATACACCTCACTAATAATAATTAGGGTGTTTTCGTGTGATTTCAAGTCATTATGATGTCGTTAAGCATGAATTTGACCGTTAAATGCATTTTGTGGCCATTTATGACACGCAGAGTGCATTTTCAGCCAGCGCAGTCACACAACATCTCCAATTGACGTTTTGTCTTGGTGACCATTTCAAAATTCACCCAAACATTGTTTTCGTTCGATTTCATGTCATTCCGAGGTCATTCGGCCAGTTTTGACCACCCCACACACGCTTTTCAAGCGCGCCAAACAGCTGAAAACACATATTCAGATGTGCTTCAAAAACCCCAGGTCCAAATGACTTGTCGTCTCCTCGTACACCTCAAGAATAATAATTAGGGTATTTTCTTGTGTTTTCAAGTAATTCTGATTTCATTTGGCATGCAATTGACCGCTAAACGCATGTTTGGTCCATTTACGACACACAAAGTGCGTTTTCAGCTAGCGCAGTCACACGACACCTCCAATTGACATGTCGTCTGGATGACCATTTCAAAATTCAACCACCCATTGTTTTCATCCGATTTCATGGAATTCTGAGGTCATTCGACCGGTTTCGACCACCCCACGAATGCTTTTCAAGTGCACCAAACACCAAAAAAACAAATATTTAGACGTGTATTTAGATTTATTGATTTAAAATTTAAATAATGAGGAGAGATATAATTATTAATGGATTTATTTTCACAACATTAATGGATGATTTTATCCAAAAATTAATGAAGAGATATTCCCAACAATAATAGATGGAATAATGAATTTTCACCGCATTAATGGATATATGGACATCGTGTCTATATAAGAGGATGTGGTAGCATGTTTTGGGATGTGGGATGGAAAAGATGTAGCTGCCAATATTGAAAAAGGGGTTGCCACATTTGCGTTAACTAGTGTGAAGCGAATATGATGAAGACAAATGAAGCATATGAGTTTCGGTGGCGATGATTGAAGACGACGATGATTACGATGCCATGTATCGAAAGTTATCTTGGTGGTGGAGATCAAGCGGTCTATCCTGGTTTCAATGATCTGCGGTACGAACAAAAATAGTACGTTCATGGGTGTCGTGTGTTGAGTGAAAAATCCTTCAGGTGCATTGTAAAAATATTTTGTGTGTGATGTGTAAAATTCCTTCGGGTGATAAAATGTATTCTGGTGAAATCTTCTCCTCTTGTGTGTTTTCTGCAATGACGGATTCCACTGTGGCACTGGTCTCCATGCCCCAACAGTGGTATCAGAGGGATTGGTTGAAGTGATTGGTTGCAGAACATGGTGGAAAGGATCTAGTGGAATAGCTTATCAAAGACTCAGATGTCATCAGATATTGAAGACAATATCAGTGGTGTTGCTGGAATATCGAAAGTCATATTGGCTGCAGGTTTCATGCGGCATGTTCCGTTCATTCATTGACTTTTAGGGCATGGTGGATTTGGCGATCAAATTGACCCAGATGGTGGAGATGACTTTAGAATATTTGAATTTTAAATCAAGGTGGAGATTTTTGGGAGTTATTGATTTAAAATTTAAATAATGAAGAGATATAAAATTATTAATGGAGGGATCGTCTCAACATTAATGAAGGATTTTTTCCAAAAATTAATAAAGTGTTATTCACAATATTAAATGATGGAATGATGAATGTTGACAGCATTAATAGAGATATAGACATGGTGTCTATATAAGAGGATGTGGTAGCATGTTTTGGAATGTGGGTTGGAAAAGATGTAGTCGCCAAGACGGAAATGAGGGGTTGACACGTTTTTGGTAACCTAGTGCGAAGAGAAGATGATCAAGACGAATAAAGTAGAGGCGTGTCAGTGGCGATGATTGAAGACAATGATGATGATAGTGCCATGTATCAAAATTCCTCTATGTTGCAGAGATCAAGCAGTGTGTCCCGGTTGTGATGATCAATGGTACGAAAAAAATGGTACGTTCATGGGTGTTGTGTGTTGAGTGAAAAATCCTTTGGGTGCATTGTAAATATCCTTTGGGTGTGATGTGTAAAATTCTTTTGGGAGATAAAATGTCTTCGGGTGAAATATTCTCTTCTAGTGTGTTTTCTACAACGACGGCTTCTGCTGCAGTGCGGGGATCCGCACCCCAACTCCGTACTATGCAAATTGTGTGTCTGAATGACGTGACTTCTCCTTGTGCACTACACGACTAATAATTTGGGTTTTTTCATGTTATTTAAAGTCATTCTGATGTCGTTCGACATGCATTTGACCGTAAAACCCATGTTTTGGCCATTTAAGACACGCATAGTGTGTTTTCGGCCAGCGCGGTCACAGAACACCTCTGTTTGATGTGCTGTCTAACTAACCATTTCAAAATTCACCCACCATTGGTTGTTGTTTGATTTCATGGAATTTTGAGGTCATTCGGCCAGTTTCGACCACCCCTCGCATGCTTTTGAAGCATGCCAAACAACTAAAAAACACATAATCAGTCGTGCCGCACAAACCACATGTTCAAATGATATAACGTCTCTTCACACACCTCATAAATAATAATTAGGGTGTTTTCATGTGATTTCAAGTCATTATGATGAAATTCAGCATGTGTTTGACCATTGAATGCATGTTTTGGCCATTTACGACGTGTGGAGATCGTTTTCGGACATCGCGGTCACACAACACCTCTGATTATCATGTCGTATTGAATACAATTTCAAAATTCCCTCACCTTTTGTTGTATTCCAATTTCATGGAATTCCAAGGTCGTTCATCCTGTTTAGATCACCCCATGCACGCTTTTAAAGCACCCCAAACACCTAAAAAACACATATTCATTTGTGTCGTGCAAACCGCATGTCCGAATGAAATTGTTTCTCACATAAACTTCATGAATATTAATTAGTGTGTTTTTGTGTGATTTCATGTCATTACGATTTCGATCAGAATGCATTAGACCGTAAAACATATGTTTTGGACATTTACGACAGGCGAAATGCTTTTTAGGCCACTGTGGTCACACAGAAACCTCTGATTGATGTGACGTCTGGCCGACCATTTCAAAATTCATCCACCCTTTTTTGGAGTCTAATTTCATGGCTTTCTGAGGTCAGTCGGCCGGTTTCAGCCACCCCAGGCATGCTTTTAAAGCGCACCAAACACCTGAAAAACACATATTCAGCCATGTCGTGCAAACCACACGTCCGAATGAAGTGTCGTCTTTTCGTACACCTCAAGAATAATAATTATATTGTTTTCATAATATATCTATAGAATCTGATTGTTGTTTGTTGGTTTTCGGTATGCCAGATGTTGTATTCACTTAAAATCTAGTCCATTTCAACGAAAAGTGAGACAGTTGGAGTTGTTCTGGCCACACTATGCCTCAAATTGAAGAAGGGTTAAATCGTACAAGTAAAAAATGACCCATGTATCATTGTCTTAAAGTTTCAACAATACATAAAAGATTTTGGTCAGTTTTAATTATATCAGCTATTGTTTTAACTTAAAATCTTTCCCATTTCACATACATGTTGGATAGTTTGAGTGGTGTCGGCCACACTCTCCCTCAGATTGAGGCGGGCTTGACATTTACACATCACATATGACCCACGTATTTTTGTCCAAATGTTTCAATATAATCTGAATTTCTTTGGTTAGTTTTACATATGTTACATGTTGTATTCACTTAAAATGATGTCCTTTTGAAACAAAAGAATTACTTTGAATGGTGTCGGCCACACCGTGCATCATATTGAGGTGAGGTTGACTCATACACATCAACAATGACCCATGGATTGTTGTGTTGAAGTATCAATACAATCCGAATGCATTTGGTTAGTTTTTCATATGCCAGTTTTTGTTTTGACTTATAATGTTGTCCATTTCAAATAAAAGTGAGACACTTTGAGTGGTGTATGCAACACCGCACCTCATATTCAGGTGGTGTTGACTCGTACACGTCAAAAATGACCCATGGATTGTTTTCCTAATGTATTAACACAATATAAATGTGTTTGGTAGGTATTCCGTATGCCATTGGTTTTTAGATAAAAGAGTATCTATTTTAAATAAAAGAAAGACACTTTGCGTGGTACCGACCACACCATGCCTCAGATTTAGGCGTGTGGGGGGCTGTCTGGGGGGGGGATGTCTAGGGTCTAGGGAGGAGGGTGGGGGGTTGTCTGGGGTCCATGAATGAGGGTTATTATTGTATCTAGAACTCTATCTAGGTATCATACCTTGAATTTAGACAGGACTACGCACCGCCGTGGGGTGTCGTCCTGGAGCAGGGCCAAATCACGACATTACAGTGGCGCGACCGCTGCGTAATAGCGGTGTGACCATGGCGTGACCTTAGTGTGATTGTGGAGTGACCAGGGTGTGTCCAGGGTGTGTTGTCCCGGTGCAGCGACATCCGCGGGGTAGCATCATCCGTCCAAGATTACGAATAAATCTTATGTAGTTGTCTATCACATTATATAAACTAATCTTTTGTTATAAAAAATAGACTCTTGATTCAGGATTGTGGTATGATAAAGATATATATTTTTATATTCTTTGTTTTTAAAAGTGGTACTAGGTAGTTGAAACTACTAATTGAGAGTCAAATTATCACACCCTATACTATTACAGTGAGTTTTCGTAGACAGCGCACCATCGTTGCAGGGGTTTTATAATAAAAACATGACTTTATTTAACAAGTGAAAAAATTATATTAAAGAAATCTTATTCAATATATGAAATTCAGTATAATTAATCAGAATTAAGAAAGAAGATAAATTCAATTTAAATAATTCTTAAATTAAAGAGTCTTCTGTATTTGGTCAAAAATAAAGTTTTATACTGAATTCAAAAATATCCATACCAGATTGAAAAACTAGGTTCAAAAATAAAGAGTTTATAAAGAATACAAAAATGTAATGGATCAATCTACCCCCGATAACCATCCCCATCACCAATGTCATCATCATCCTCATCCTTTCCTCCATCTATGTCCTCTTCGTCGTCCTCGTAATCATCCTCATCCTCGCCCTCGTCCCCATCCTCTTCCTCGGCCCCATCATTACCCTCAGCCACATCCTTACCCTCGTCCCCATCCTCATCCTCGCCATCGTCCTCTTCATCATCCTCATCATCACCAGGAATGTCATCATCTCGAACGACACTAGATCTACCTCTTGGTGCATTGGAAAATGCACCCATCGACGACATATATGTCTGACAAGATGCACTGGAAACTTGTGGAAGTGATGAAGATAAAGCTTTTATTAGTTTCATAAATTCTTTCTCCCTCATTTGAAAATGTTATTCCATATATGCTACCCTTTTATCAGACTGTCTTACATGCTCCTTGACCTGTTCCAGCTCGGTGGTATGAGAATGGATACCAGGATAGGACCATTACCTCTTCGGGACTATATTCTAACCAGGTCGGCACCGTACTCGACCAGAGTACTCATCTCCCAAAACCTGATATAAATGTTCGTGTCGCACTAAATTGTTAGGCTCCTTGGAATCAAGTTCTTCTAAAGCATCCTAGTAAAAATATTAATAGATTACCAAATTTCAAAATAGATATTAAACTAAGAAATAAAAAAATTTAAATGTACAATCTTTTATTGTGTCGTTTCATTAACCATTGTTCCATCTTTTTTCCATCTACAAGAGAAAAAAAAATTTGATCAAGGGATACATCTTTAAATATTCAATTTGTGCTTCTGTAATGACATTGAAACCATATAAAGTTCAGGTATAATAATATATTCAATATTCAATAAATCACATAATTTATGTAGGAAACAATAAAAATGGAATGTCCCAAAGAAAAATTATAAACAACAATATCGTACCAGTTACCTCTCATGATCTTATATAGTTGTGAGCCACAATGTGTGGAGGTATTGCATTGAATAATTGATTTTTTTTGTTTTTTTAGAATATTCCTAAATAATGTTTGATAATAAATAGGATAATATTAATGAAAAATATGAAAACTATCATTTAAATAACTCAAATGGTATTAATACCGTAAATTTGGAAGTTGCCCAATGGGTAATCATTTAGAGATATTGCTCTATCGGGAAGTCATCAACAATAGTTAATGTCTCCAACTCTGTGCCCACTGTATCACACCATCCAACATACATCTTGTGCTTATATTCTCTTCAAAGCTCTCTTATCTCCTTTAAATGTGATGGTCATGCACCTTCGCCATCAGGGACGTTACAAACGAAGCTGACAACCAATAAATTAATTCATATAAATACACAAAAATACTACATTAAATCCAATAGATTTTTTACCCATATTTGTGCCCACACATTATCCTTGATTTCATGTGGATGATTTCTCCAAGAGATACGGATGATCGGAATGATGTTGGAGTATTTGGCTAGCATCACCAAAAAACCCAGACATTCCTACCCAAATTTCTCAATCAATTGTACATCATCATTTTATTCAACCATAAATTGTGTCTAGAAGTTCCATAGTGCACAAAACAGAGTATGCCCCCTCCCTGCCTCCTATCATTAGATTATTCTGTTATTAATGAAAAAAAAAATATTATTACATTTTATAATAAAAATAAATTCTTGTATAAAAATTTCTTACAATTATATAAATATAACGGTGGTAGTCGGATCAATGGGCGTCACTGGATGTGGAGAAGCAGATGTAATATCTTGTACATGTGGAGTGTCCCTCAGTGTACGCTCATTAGCCACATACTATGTCGGAGCAGGATTCAAATAAGGTGGAATATAATAACTCGGAGATAATGAACCAAAGGCAAAATATGTTGGCATAGACGTCTAGACAACTGGTAGTGTAATCATAAGAGGCCTAAATATTCCATGTGTCCCTAACAAAACACCAGGATCAAAATGGGTCGTAGAAGATACGTCTGTGGTAGGGGTATAGTACAATCGATTATGACTAGTGGATCATCTAACTCTCGCACCACGAGCCCTCGAACCACCAACCTTAGTACCAGGACCACCAGATGATCATCTAACTCTGACACCACCCCCCTCCTACCACCAGCCTCTGTACATGGAGAAATATCTGGCTCCTCATCAGATATCTCTCGTCTAGGGGGTGGATCCTGAAAAAAAGTTTATCAAAAAATAAAACACATCAGATTATAAGTTATTGAAATATATATATTTGAAATAAAATACTCACAATAGGTATGAGTGGAAGAGTTCACATCTCTGTCATGAGATGATTATTATCTGTCATCTTTTTCCTCTACCTCTCTTCAATGGGAGTCATTTCTTACAATGAAAACATATATGGAATTAAATTGAAAAAAAACTAATGTGTAACCAAAAAAAATATATAGAAAAACCATTATGATAAAAAAACATAAAGAATCATAAGATTTATTCGGGATAGTCTGTGTATATTTACATGTCTATCCAAGTCATGTACAATGTACATTCCCATGTACATTACCAAGACACTATATAATCGTAGACACCAAGTCAACCGTTATACACACCATGTGAACCCTTATACAATATCGTCATTATTACAACCATTAATAAATAATTATTAAACAAAATCACTTGTAAAAGAAAATATAATTGAAAAAAAATCAATAATTATATTGGATATATCATGTAAAATTATGTTATACTATATTACATCCTAAATGACCACCCACAACCATGAATAATGACCACAAAGATCCCCTTTCTACCAAATAAAAATTGAAAACAAAATCACTTGTGAAAGAAAATTGAATTGAACATAAATCAATAATAATATTGGATATAGGAAGTAAAATGAAGTCATACTATATTACGTAAAAAATGACCACCCACAACCATGTTTAATGACCACAAAGATCACCTTTCGGCCAAATCAAAAGTGAAAAAAAACACATAATTTCATAACAACAAAATAAAGGAATAAATTCTATATTTGATGTGTAGAAGAAATAAATTTCTTCATTGAAGAAGGATCATTATGTGGAATATGTTTTACATGAGGAAGATTGGATTTAGGGCACGACGAGAAGAACTGCAATCAAGCGGAGTGGGAATGGATGCCCGAATGTAGTTAGGGTAATTTTTTCCACCAGTTTTTGAAACCCATTAGGAATTTATGTCTTTACCAATGGTTTAAGTAAACCATTGGTAAAAAAGTGATATCGAAGCCCTTTACCAAAAGTTTTTCAAAACCATTGGTAGAAGATTTTATAAAATAATTTATACCAATAGTTTACATAAACTGTTGGTATACATAGACATTCCCAACAGTTTACATAAACCATTGGGATGTAATTGTTGGTAAAATTTCTATTTCCACTAGTGTATGCTTGGTGGCCTATACCATTTCACTCAATTTATATTTTATTTATATCTAGTTCTTTTATACATCCAAGAACATCTGAGTATTGATTATTATTTCAATAAAACCATTAATTAAATTATTGAATCCTTGAAATATTTCAATGATAGTAGCATGATATTGTCATAGAATGTCATCCTCAACTAGAACCTGCTAGGAGGTTTGTTTGTGTTTCATCCACGCGATATACTACAATGTTGGGTGTGTATGATATCATCATCTTATTAGAAGGATTAATGGGATAGACACTATATAAGTAGAGGTATCATTCATATTTCAAATGTTTTGAAATGATTTAAATGGATAAATGGATTAAAATGGAAAATGTTGAATGAGTTTCATGAGCTCATATATTTTAAAATATTACATAACATGTTAATGAAATAATTATGATTAAATTATGTCCCATGGAATTTTTTACTCCATAGATCATGATAACATTGGATTCCATTGAGATATCTACTACATGGATTCAGATTACTTTGGATACCAATGAAATTTCTATTATCTGGATCTGTATTTCTTGTACCATGAAAAACATGGTACACATACATTATCATTGGGATCCACCAATTTCTCCACTGAGCTTACTATTTGGATTCTAGACAAAATAGAAAAGGATTCCATATAAATTTTAAACCACATAAATTTTTCGTGGAGTCCAGACATGTGGTTTATAATCATATACCAGATTAGTTATTTTACTATTCATTGAATATTGTCCTTGTTTATGATTTCGAATTTAATGTGTGACATGGTAGATTGGAAAATATAAAAGCTAAATGCATCACATTTTTATATCCATTTTTATTACAATAATATATCGAACATTCCTAAGCTTATTTACATAGACTAGAATTATTATACATGCCATTGGAGGTATCCTAATAAGTGACATCCAATACACTTATTGGGTCATCATTGGGTTCATGAACATTCTTCATGGATATAGGTAGGGATCAGTGAATGAATGCTCATTAATGTGCATAATATTTTGGGCATAGGACTAGGGGAGGACAAGACTGTGCTATGGCTCAGGATGCAGTCAGGTGGTAGTTCTTTTTTGTCTTTTACAGTGTTTATACAAGTATTGTACTAGATTATTGTTTCAATGTGTCTACAACATTTTTTATAGGGACATGACAAACTTATCTTTTATATGATATATATATTGTGTTAGTATATTATTAAAACTAGAAATAATTTATATAATGATTCTATCTCCTTGTTTATCTATTTCACTACTATAAAACTCTGATTTTTAGGGTATAATATCATCAACTACAAATCATAGACCCTCTCTTGTATATAGAAGAATTTGAAATATGATGTGGCTCACTTTAGTCCATGTGACTATAGTGCACAAGGCACTGTTCAGTGGATCCCAAATATAAATGTTACATTTTTCTTTAAGAGTATTTTATTTAATTAAGTAATATTTTGATAAAAAAATGCCGAAGATTATAATGGATTTAGATAATTGTTAGAAGGAATTCTTGAGAGTAGCTAACTCACATTCACGATAATTACCATGTTCATATAATGTGGAATTATTTCTAATATTATTATAAATATAATTGATTTTATTCCCATTTTGGGTGATTTACATGATATGTAATGTTATTGTTAATATGGATTTGATAATTATTTTTATCATTAGCCCAAAATAGAATGGAATTGTCAATCATGTATAATTTTAGATGCCTTAAAATATTCAAATGACATGAATAATCCATTACAATTATTATTCATTTATTCACTAATTGAAAATATTGATATGTTTAATATGATATATAATTAATATCAAATAATGTTTCTTATTAGAGATTCAAAAATTAAACATTACTTAAAGTGACTACAATAACCTTATTTATTTTTCCCAAAATTGTCTATAATAGACACAATAAGTAATCAATATGTAATGTAGAGTTTTGGAACATTGGATTTATAGGATGGAAAATGTTACAAATGTTACTAAGTGGAATTCACGTGTTAATTTATAATGGTTATGGGCCCTCCAAAATTGGAAATTGAATTATATATTATTCACACATTTAAAATGAAATATTATAAAAATGGGAATGAACTTAAATGAAATTAAAATAAAATGGAAATGTCATTGTTCAATAGAGTTTTCAATTTTAAATGGTACTCCATCTATTGAATCACATGTTTTGAAATATAGTGGTTTACCCACACACATATTTTGTAGAGGGAAATTGTCAGTTTCCGTAGGGATCTACACAACAGTCTCAGTTACCCTATACTGGATTTAGGAGAATATAGTGGGGTGTAGTTTGGGTTTAGGATGGCTTGTAATTGTGCTGTTTTTTTATCTATTGTATGGTTGTTAATGAATCCTTTTTGATGTTTGTAGTTGTAATTTCAATATATATATTCATCCATGACGATCTCTATTTGGACTCATGGATAAAGGTGATGACTATTCCTTTTTAGGTGGTTAGCCATTGACCACCAGTAGAACCTCTAGAAGTGACTCATGGGACACCACCAATTTTTTCTGATATGGGTGATGATACCATATTCAATGAGACGTTATTACCCTTTAGGATGACTGTTCTGGGATCGTCAATGAATAAATTGTACATGTAAGAGCTTAGGAATCAGTTTCACCAGCATCATCAATGAAATATTTTTGGCATATCGATTTCTAAAAGCTGATGAGTTATGATTCAGAAAATTTTGATGATCTTTGATAAAATGAAACCATTTTTTAAGATGAAGGTAATGTCACTAATGTATATTATTTATAGATCTTCCAAGAGTTTCAGGGATGTTATAATATAGGATGATAGGTTTGTGGATATGGTGTGGAGGTATTTCACGTATAGATTATATTCCAAATTCATCCTTGATATTTTGATATATGAATGTGATAGGGTGTTTATGTGAATGGGGAATGACAATATGATCATTATGGACTAATCAATTTATATAGACGCATAATTTGTGAATTCATATCGTATTGATGAGTTGTCTTGGGATAGACACTTTGAAGAAGGTCTCAATAATTTTCATTGATTATCGATGAATGTATTTAGTTTTACTAGCATGACATATATATTAAAAATGGTTCTTCTTAATGAGACTCTCCTGAGATAATATGATGTCGCACAATATAGTATTGTAGCTTCTCACACCATTATTTCCATAAAAATTTTCATGAAGTGATGTTTAGAGAGTTATAGTGGTGGTACAATAGCTAGTGAGTGAGTTCTTCAAGTTGTATCTTAAGTAAATAAACTGGAAGGTAACTGCAGAAGGTGAGAATGTTTTATAGAGACACTTTTTTTTATGATAATACTAGATGAGGTGACATATACTATGTTTTTTAGCACATATCCTCTACTTTAAAGAGATTGGGGGTTGACAATGACATTAGGATCTTGTGTGGGATTAATATCATTGGGTCATGATCAAATATAGGTTACTACTAGTCGTTCAGGCTAAAGAGATGTTCGTGGCTGATTGATCTTAGCACCAATTGTAGCTCAATAGTAGAGAAGGCCTACCATGATTATAAAGTATTTATTTCAAGGACATGGATTGTTATAAAATATATTAAGTACAATTAATACCAAATAAAAAATGCATTGGGTTGTCTTCAATGAAATTTATGATCTTATTATCATATAAAATAGTAGAATCCCTTTTTTATATTGGTTCTTCAAATTATTCCATATTTTTAACATGTAGGGAATCATTATTCTTCATGTGTATTTTTGTGATGGAATGATGACATGTGACACTCTGCTAAAAAGTAGATCAGATAATATATGCACGTAAAAGAAATTACCCTTGTGATAGTTGGGTATCCATTTTCTTGGAGATCTTATATTCTAAAAAGTAAATGGTTTTAAATCATTCATTGAAGTGATTGGATCATTTCATTCCATTCCCTTGTCGATTACTTTCAATACCATGAATCATTCATATTAGAAGACTGAAAGAGGTATATTCATAGTGCTGAGGGAGATTTCATTGAAGGAAGATATTGAACAGAGATTGATGGGTTGGGTGTCATGGAAACCCAAATTGCTACCCATTATAATAATGAAATATGAATAAATAGTCTGAATTTAATTACATAATTGAACATTTTTAGGGATTTATTTATGGAAGAATTTATATGAATAACTTTTAAGTGAGTGGTTGAGTAATTTATTGATCTAGTTCATGGATATGATTCAGTATCCATTCATCCATATAGGATAAATACTACTGAATTTTAAGAGATCAATAAATAGATACAAGATTTAAAAGAAAAAATGAACTTGTACTACAGTACGTGAAAGAAAGAAGGAATCGTCATGAAATATGAGGATTACCATATATTGAACCATTTAATGGTTATTAACCATAATGTGTTTCCTTGAAAATATGACCCCTTTGAAAATATTCAAGGGGTTAATGTATTCTCAATGAATTAACATTGATTTATTTTTTCATAGGTGGGTATCTTATCTAGAAACATAACTCATATATAGTTTCATAGTGGTATAAACTATATTAGTATCTATTTATGATTCCCAGTCTCATGAATGTGCTAATATTTTTAATTTCTTCAATGAATCATTCCTTCCACTGTTATCTGGATTCTTCAATGGAGATTCTCATGGCAGGCATCTTTGTGTATTATCGGAATCGACCCGATCATGGGAAAATCCTTTAAATCATTATAAAAACACAGAGAGAGAATATGTTGTTTGTCAAGAACTAAAAATTTAATTTTTGGATAGGATAATATAATTTAAAGGGTAACATAATTTTAGTTAATGTACTATCTATTGACCCATATTAGGTGATTGTTGTGGATTTATAAGAGCATAAGAAAAATATCATGGTATTTGTAGTATCTTGGGATTTCATGGAAATTGTAGGAGTAGTACAAAATGTTTTCCACATATATCAATACTATAAACTAGTTTTACAATGAATTATAATAAATTTATATTGACTTGTTCTTGTGAAAAATGGATTATTAGTAAGTAAAGGGCATGCCAATGTCCACATCAACATGGATTCTTCTATATCCTAAAATATGTGATCTATTTTTCTGTAATGCATCAGTAATCATGTTGGGACCAATCCAAATTTATTGGTGGGGTATAGTCCTAGATTACAGTTATAACTTATTGAAAAATCATTATCATAATTACCATACTTGTAATCATGAGTTGGAAATAAGGGTTTGTGAGTTTTTTTAGGAAAAAATTATTGCGGAGAACATTGTGTTGTACATGGTCCAAAAAAGAATCATTTACATATTTACATAGATTGATATGAAAATGTAGAAGATAATTTATATTGGGTAACTATATTACATTTATTTTGAGTTATTTTTGGGAATGGTATAGTAGACTCTTTGAGTTGGGAGACTCAGAACTAGGATGATCAAGAATCATGTATTGAATGGAAAATGATGTCCATTTTCTTATATATGGATGTATATTTGAATGATGGCCATGTGAAAACAATTATATCATATGTGGATTTGAATTCCACAATTATGGATATAGTGGTGATGATATATTTATAATATTATAGAGTAATAATCCAATAAAAGATATTGGAAAGTGAGGGATATACTATTGGTTCGATTATTGGTGAGAATGAAAATCAATGCTTACATGGTCATATTTGGGTTCTAAGATACATTCATCAAGAGTTGATTCAAATGCTCATTTCTTCATCATGGTATGAGAATCCCAACATTACTAACATATATTAAGATTCATGATTTCAATATTGGTTGATGGATATAAAATTAGTGGTAGGTGGATTTTTTTATCAAGGGTTTCCATCTGTTAGAAGGTAAAAGAAGAACACCATCTAACATCATGGATTTTATAGTACATTGCATTCCCAACTTGAAATGGTACACTATAGTGATTTATTTCATGACTGGGTTGTTGTGGTCACCTCGCTGTACTGATTGTTCATAGTTTTAGTATACTTTTTACAATGGTCCCCCATTACCATTGTAGAGACCCGAAGCTTATCGTACATGGACATTACATTACTTTTGCGGAATACTTAGTACATAAAAAAAACACACACACAAGCATCGTAATAGTTTAGTGTCTTTGGAAACTCGGAACGTAATCTTCTAATCATGGTGAAAGATCTTCAATATCTCCCATAAAGATCTTCCTTTTTTTTACCTAAAACCATTCTTTATATCCTGGGGAAAAGAAAACATAAAAGGGTGAGATCAAATGATCAGCAAGGCAAATAAAGGAACTAAAAATCATATCATATCTTTTTGAAAATCATAACCTGAAAAAGAGATCCTAATATCTTAACATGGAATAAATCATAGAAGTGAGAATGAGATCCCCATAATCATAACAGAAAACTTTAATCTTTGTGGCATACACACATAATCATAGAGAATCATTTCTTGTTAGTCAAGACTCATTGCCAAGACTATCTTAGTGGACAAAGTCCCTTTCTGAATCGAGTAACCCTCGTTTCAGTCCTGTTTCACTGAACCAGTATAACCTACCATTCCAACCCTGTCTATCTCATGAGATATAAAATCTTTACCCAATTCATTGGAGGGAGATATAGGTCCCACCCATCTTATAATGAATCCTTCCTTATGTGTGCCACATAATCATACATCATCGCATAACACATGTAACAAAAATGGGATTCTTGAAATATCATGACATCATAAATCAATTCATATAAGATAAAGGAATTCATAAAAATAATTCCATCACAACATGATCAAATAAATGTAATAAATGGGATAAAAACAGAACCCTTTATTATCTTACATGGAAAATAATTTTGATAAAACACTTGAGCTCCACTCTTGAGGAAAATATCCTTTCTTCTTCAGAAACATTTTTCCTCTCATAACATTTCATACAACTTTAAAATAAAAGTTTATTAAAAATAAACTTGAATACTTGTAAAGTGAACTTCTTGGAAATAATGTTTTAAAAATCCATTCATGCCGTATAAGTGAAAAAAAACATTTTTTTGTACTTTTGTCGGAAAATTCAAAAAGGTACCTCGTACGAAAAAAAAGATTCCATTCATATTCTTTACTAAAAACTCACCGAAGGGTAAAATTGGATTTAAACTATTGTAAGTGGATGGAAACAATATTACATATTGAGGGAACATGTATGTGGATGATAAAATACACCCTAGTAAATACTAACGAATAAACAATCTCGGATAGAAATGAGATTGTGATATTTCCCTTACCTTAGGTCCGATTTGCTTCGTAAGTGTCTGAACCTCCTGTATAATGATTTAAATCATGTTATTGACTTATTCCAGAATCATATTCATTGTTATTATATCATATATGGTCCACTTATGACTTTATATTACCCGTTCTTTTGTAAATTCATGTTAAAGTAGCGTTTTGGGTAAAATCGTCTCATTTGTCGTTTGTGTTTTTAACTTCTAATTATTCATATGATTACTTAGATCATGATTACTTAATTCCAGAATATAAAACATGATTTATATATATATATTCAGAATATACATATATAATAAATTAGTAAATGGAAAGAAATACACCGTTCATGGAGACGGTAGTCCGTACGTACGCATGAACGCTGTTTTCGTTTCCTTATTGAATTGAATGGAATTAAGTAGATGACATAAATATAAATATAAATAATTACAGTATCATTATTAGGTAATATATTTCATTATTACTTATTATATATACTTTATAATCATTCATTAATGGTTAATCATTGAGAATGAATCTCATCGCGTCGTGGAGACGGTAGTCCGTACGTACGCACGAGCGATGATATCATTTCCATGGTCGTGGAATTGCGTTGAAGTGTATTTATACTATTTCAGTATCAATATAACTTTATAATAATCATATATAGTTACTCATTAAACCATTATACCCATCCAATTAAGGTGGTGGCGGAAAATAGATTACACCACGGCGTGGAGGCGGTATTCCGTAAGTACGCACGCGCGATGATTTCCTTTTTCCGCAGGATGGATAAAAGGTTAATTAGAGTTGTTTCATATTTATAATAACATATCAGTATGTAATTAATACTGATGTTATTACTTTATCATGAAACAACTAAATAATAAGAAGTTGAAGAAGAAAGAAATTGAAAAGATCGGTAATGGTTATTACCTCTTCTTTGAAACGCCTCTTTGAATCCTTCACTTAGGGAACTAAGATTGGTCTTTGAAGAAGACCAGGACCTCTAGGATTATTCTAGGGAAGTGGAGAAGGGAAAATGGAAGGGGTTGGACGAGCTTGAGTGCTCAAATTGGTGTGAGGAGGAGGGGGAGGAGGTGCCCTTTTATAAGGGAGGAGAGGGGCACCTTAGGAATATCTCAAAATATTATTTTATATTAAAGTCAAAATCGGGTTATAATGGTTCCAAAGGGTCTTATTTCGAAGCTAAAGTGGGGATGGGTCGAAATCCTATCAACCAATAGGATTTAGAAAAGTTTAGGGTATTATTTTATCATTATCAATTAGATTTAACTCTAAGTTAAATAATTTAACTTTTACCATGTCTTTTTGTTTTCTTTCACTATATGGTTAATACACTTACAATAACATGCCAAACGAACCCCAAATTGTTTATTATTAATATATATATCCTTATCTAAGTCATTTGGCCGAACCTTAGATTTTTAGGAATAAAATAACAATTAATAATATAATATTTTATTTAAAAACTATTTTGTGTCAATTTTGACACTATTTGATATATGATTTTTGTGAAAGTCATAACAGAATTATATGTTCTAAAAAAGTTGATTAAATCAACATTAATATATCATAGTAACCTATAAAATTAGTGGAATTCATAAAAAGTCTCAAATTACATTTATTTTGGTGTTTATAACATCAATTATGTCAATATTTCATTAATAAGATAATTACTGCATCATCATTGTGTCATAAATAAATTAAATTATTTAATGTCTAAAAATTTCAAATAAAATACCATTATGTAGGAAATATTTTTATATTTCTAATGAATATTTATAGTCGAATTTATCTTATGTATAACCCCATATTAAAAATGATTTACTTATTATATTTTGATTTTAACTATTCTAACCCTTCTTTAAATAAATTAATAATAAATGTCCTAATCTAATCCAAGTCGGCCTAAATGGTCATATTTTATTCATAAGGTTGTTTTTGGTCGAATTACACTTATCCAATAGAATTAGGAAATGTGATAGGGTAATAGTAATATCATATTTACCCTTAGTTCCCCTATTTACTATTAACCGCGGTAAAAAATGTAAAAAGTTACTATTCACCAAAAAATTATTTTTATCTCATTGAACCACATTTTACTTACTGATATCAACCGTGTCTGTCGGATTTTCAAAATTCTATTCACAGAAGCGGTAAAATTATGTTTTATGCAAAATTCAGTTTTTAACCTACCACTTAATGGTTTCACTATTCATCAAAAATTGAAAGTTTTCAGAAAAATACCAAAATTTCACCCTAGGGTAACTTCGATATTATGAGTCCAAAAATGAAGTCCATTTTGAAAAATAAAATTTCTAAAATTTTAGAATGTGGTTAGTACTGTTCATAACGGCTAGTTATAATAATATTTTAATAGCATATTGTTGTTTAGTGAAACTCGGTATTGCGTACTACACACGCTATCGAGGAAGGTTGCGATTGTGTGTAATGCAAGGCAAGTCAAGGATGCGTGTTGTGCAAGCTCCTTTTTGTGTTGCGTACAACACAAGACATTAGTGAAATTAAAAAGAATATTTTTCATAAAATCTTGGGCAGTTACATTCTACCCCCCTTAAAATGAATTTCGCCCTCGAAATTCGTCGGGGTTATAAATAGTTTACTATTCGAAAGTTTCTTTAATAGAAACCCACATCGTAAAAAGGAATACCAAAACTTGTCTTTAAAAACTAAAGTATGAAATGTAACGATTACCCAAATAAACTAATCACTGGGTTTCCACATAGGTGAAAATATGGATATGGACGAAAAATCTAACCATCATGTTCTGATGGAGAGTGGTAGAGAACATTGCTATAGAAAAGCCAACAATCACAAATCCATAAATTTGTGACGATCTAAGGTACCATCCGATTCATCAGTTATAAGATCACTAGGACAACATTTTTGGTTTTCAATATCATTTCCCTAAAGTTGAAAATTTGAATTCGAATAAATAATTTCTTTATTTTGGTACAATCTCACTGTTGTTCATGCCTTGAACAATTTCCACTTCATCTCTTAAATAAATGAAGTTGAATTTGTTATTCGTGAAGTGTTAGCAGATCATGTTATAGAATGACGGGTCATTCCATCTGTCTCAAACAAAAGGTTAGCAAAAATTATATACATAAGTCGATCTATAGTGAGATTAATCACATATGGTTCCTAAAATGGACTTATACTTCATATATCATACTTCTTAATATAATAAAACTAGTTTCTACTAAACAGGGACTTCCTGTAGGCCAGTGGTAGGCAATAAAGGCCAGTCGCACATCGGTTGTGGGTTCGATTCCCACAGCCTTGTCCGAAGCGATGGGCTGTCGCCCGTCCTGCAGGTTGTCCTTTTTCTAAAACTACATTACTATAACATCCCATCAATAATATCGAAAAAAACTTCTATCCTTAAACAATACTCACTTATGTCCAACATAATCCATTTCAATCTTTAGGCTTATCCATAATACTGTAGTCCACTCTCATAACATAGTGAAAACGATTACCAGAGATTTAATACCATCGTTGATCCCCATATATCATAAGATATGTTTTGTTGGTCACATTCCAAACATTCAAAGTCCTTAATCATGTATTCTTTTGAATACCCATTGAACCTTAGTGAAAACATGAATGCAGTTAAAAGTTAACACTTTCCACATACCAAAATCCTCAAAATTCTATATTCTCAAACCATGATATCACTTAGTCCTTATATCAATCATGAGCTCATGAATACTATTAAACATTTCATTTTCTCATTTTCCCTTCATTATGCGCATATCATCTTATTTCCAAAATATATCAATCACTTTGAATACCACATCAATAAATATTGCAATACTCAATGATACAACATTATTTCGAAATCCCATTACATAAACACTTAATCATTCCACCACATCGTTGTCATATTAAACATTTCCAATAGTGATTGCATGTGACTTCCCTTTGTCCTTTGCCTTTAGTGGTTTCTCATGTTGATCATCACTAACCCTTGGATTAGGGCATTTGTTAGCATAATGCCCCATTTCCTTGCACTTGAAGCGTTGAAGTGTTGGTGGTGCGTTCTCTGCAGTGTTTGATTTATTCACATCATTAGAAACCCTTTTTCCATTACTTCGACACTCAGCTGCTCGATGACCTTCTTTTCCACACTTAAAACATTTTCTAGTCCCTTTAAGACAATCTCCACCATGCTTCTTTCCACACTTTGTGCATAAGGAAACATTTATCTTCTTTTCACCATTATTCTGAGATTTCTCCTTGAACTCCATATTTCGTTTTTTTTTCAAAACCATGAGATGGATATGTAACACCAACTTCCATTTCTACCTTGATAGCACAACGCACAATTTCTTCATAGCAACTGAAGTCCCTTATAGCTAATTCCCTTCGAAGACTTAGTTTTAAGCCACTGAAAAATCGATCAACTTTACTTTTAGGTTGATGATAATGCCAGATGCATACCTTGCAAGTCTTGTAAAATTCACTTCGTATATACTAACAGATTCATCATCCTTTTTCTTTAGTTCAAAAACTCCTTCTCCATCTTTGTTCGAAGAATACGAGGGAAGTACTTATTGAAAAATAAGTTCTTGAACTCGTCCCATTCCATGGAATCAATTTCATCTCTTTGCCTTGTATTCTTGTTAAGATTCCACCATTGATCAGCTTCACCTTCCAAACGATATACTGCTAAGATGACTTTATCATGTTCAGAACATGGAAGAACTGAAAATATCTTTTCAGTGGTACTGCTCTATTGTTCAGCAACAAGTGGATCAGAAGACCCACTGAAAGAAGGTGGACGTTGCCTCATGAAGGACTCAATAGAATATTGTTCCCTTCTCTGCTCATTTGGAAGTCCAGAATGATTCATAGCTTCTGTAAGAATAGCAATAAGATTTTGCACTCCATCTCCCATAACATTTGTTTGTTCAGGAGGACAATCATTGCATTGTCCATTTCATTGATCAACACGGTTCCTTCGGGTTCCATCCATCGCCTAAAATCCAAAAAGAATAGTGTGAGAGGCAAAAATCATGCTAGGGAAAACAACATAATAAAGGGGGAGTACCTTCAATATCTAACATCTTAGGTTTAATTCTATGATCATTAGCGTAATTATAGTACTATAACCTATACGTATACTTAACCTTAGGTACATCCCTAGACATACCTTAGAAATATCTCTAGGGATCTCACTAACGTTTTCGCATCCTAGTTTCCAAAGGTTGACTAAACCTTTCCTCTGATACCAACTGTAGAGACCTGAATCTTATCGTACATGGACATTACATTACTTTTGCGGAATACTTAGTACATAACAAAAACACACACACAAGGATCGTAATAGTTTAGTGTCTTTGGAAACTCGGAACGTAATCTTCTAATCATGGTGAAAGATCTTCAATATCTCCCATAAAGAACTTCCCTTTTTTTACCTAAAACCTTTCTTTATATCCTGGGGAAAAGAAAACATAAAAGGGTGAGCTCAAATGCTCATCAAGGAAAATAAAGGAACTAAAAATCATATCATATCTTTTTGAAAATCATAACCTGCAAAAGAGATCATAATATCTTAACATGGAATAAATCATAGAAGTGAGAATGAGATCCCCATAATCATAACATAAAACATGAAACATTGTGGCATACACACATAATCATAGAGAATCATTTTTTTGTTAGTCAAGACTCATTGCCAAGACTATCTTAGTGGACAAAGTCCCTTTCTGAATCGAGTAACCCTCGTTTCAGTCCTGTTTCACTGAACCGGTATAACCTACCGTTCCAGCCCTGTCTATCTCATGAGATATAAAATCTTTACCCAATGCATTGGAGGGAGATATAGGTCCCACCCATCTTATAATGAATCCTTCCTTATGTGTGCCACATAATCATACATCATCGCATAACACATGTAACAAATATGGGATTCTTGAAATATCATGACATCATAAATCAATTCATATAAGATAAAGGAATTCATAAAAATAATTCCATCACAACATGATCAAATCAATGTAATAATAGGGATAAAAACAGAACCCTTTATTATCTTAGATGGAAAATAATTTTGATAAAACACTTGAACTCCACTCTTGAGGAAAATATCCTTTCCTCTTCAGAAACATTTTTCCTTTCATAACATGTCATACAACATTAAAATAAAAGAAGTTGATTAAAAATAAAATTGAAAACTTGTAAAGTGAGCTTCTTGGAAATAATGTTTTAAAAATCCATTCATGCCGTATAAGTTAAAAAAAACATTTTTTTGTACTTTTGTTAAAAAATTCAAAAAGGTACCTCGTACGAAAAATGAAAAAAGATTCCTTTCATATTCTTTACTAAAAACTCTCCAAAGGGTAAAATTGGATTTAAACTATTGTAAGTGGATGGAAACAATATTACATATTGAGGTAACATGGATGTGGATGATAAAATACACCCCAGTAAATACTTACGAATAAACAATCTCGGATAGAAATGAGATTGTGATATTTCCCTTACCGTAGGTCCGATTTCCTTCGTAAGTGTCCGAACCTCTTGTATAATGATTTAAATCATGTTATTGACTTATTCCAGAATCATATTAATTGTTATTATATCATATATGGTCCACTTATGCCTTTATATTACCCGTTCTTTTGTAAATTCATGTTAAAGTATCGTTTTGGGTAAAATCGTCTCATTTGTCGTTTGTGCTTTTAACTTGTAATTATTCATATGATTACATAGATCATGATTACTTAATTCCAGAATATAAAACATGATTTATATATATTTATATTCAGAATATACATATATAATAAATCAGTAAATGGAAAGAAATACACCGTTCTGGGAGACGGTAGTCCGTATGTACGCATGAACACTGTTTTCGTTTCCTTATTGAATTGAATGGAATTAAGTAGATGACATACATATAAATATAAATAATTACAGTATCATTATTAGGTAATATATTTCTTTAGTAATTATTATATATACTTTATAATCATTCATTAATGGTTAATCATTGAGAATGAATCTCATCGCGTCGTGGAGACGGTAGTCCGTACGTACGCACGAGCGATGATATCGTTTCCATGGTCGTGGAATTGCGTTGAAGTGTATTTATACTATTTCAGTACCAATATCACTTTATAATAATCATATATAGTTACTCATTAAACCATTATACCCATCCAATTAAGGTGGTGGCGGAAAATAGATTACACCACGGCGTGGAGACGGTATTCCGTACGTACGCACGCGCGGTGATTTCCTTTTTCCGCAGGATGGATAGAAGGATAATTAGAGTTGTTTCATATTTATAATAACATATCAGTATGTAAGTAATAATTATGTTATTACTTTATCATGAAACAACTAAAGAAGAAGAAGTTGAAGAAGAAAGAAATTGAAATGATTGGTAATGGTTATTACCTCTTCTTTGAAACGCCTCTTTGAATCCTTCACTTAGGGAACTAAGATTGGTATTTGAAGAATACCAGGACCTCTAGGATTATTCTAGGGAAGTGGAGAAGGGAAAATGGCAGGGGTTGGCCGATCTTGAGTGCTCAAATTGGTGTGAGGAGGAGGGGGAGGAGGTGCCCTTTTATAAGGGAGGAGAGTGGCACCTTAGGAATATCTCAAAATATTATTTTATATTAAAGTCAAAATCGGTTTATAATGGTTCCAAAGGGTCTTATTTCGAAGCTAAAGTGGGGATGGGTCTAAATCCTATCAACCAATAGGATTTAGACAAGTTTAGGGTATTATTTTATCCTTATAAATTAGATTTAACTCTAAGTGAAATAATTTAACTTTTACCGTGTCTTTTTGTTTTCTTTCACTACATGGTTAATACACTTACTATAACATGCCAAAAGAACCCCAAATTGTTTATTATTAATATATATATCCTTATATAAGTCTTTTGGCCGAACCATAGATTTTTAGGAATAAAATAACAATTAATAATATAATATTTTATTTAAAAACTATTTTGTTTCAATTTTGACACTATTTGATATATGATTTTTGTGAAAGTCATAAAAGAATTATATGTTCAAACCAAGTTGATTAAATAAACATTAATATATCATAGTAACCTATAAAATAAGTGGAATTCATAAAAAGTCTCAAATTACATTTATTTCGGTGTTTATAACATCAACTATGTCAATATTTCATTAATAAGATAATTACTGCATCATCATTGTGTCATAAATAAATTAAATTATTTAATGTCTAAAAATTACAAATAAAATACCAGTATGTAGGAAATCTTTTTAGCTTTCTAATTAATATTTATAGTCGAAATTATCTTATTTATATCCCCATATTAAAAATGATTTACTTATTAAATTTTGATTTTAACTATTTTAACCCTTCTTTAAGTAAATTAATAATAAATGTCCTAATCTAATCCATGTGGGCCTAAATGGTCATATTATATTCATAAGGTTGTTTTAGGTCGAATTACACTTATCCAATAGAATTAGGACATGTGTTATGGTAATAGTAATATCATATTTACCCTTAGTTACCCTATTTACTATTAACCGCGGTAAAAAAAGTAAAAAGTTACTATTCACCAAAAAATTATTTTTATCTCATCGAACCACATTTTACTTACTGATATCAACCGTGTCTGTCAGATTTTCGAAATTCTATTCACAGAAGCGGTAAAATTATGTTTTATGCAAAATTCAGTTTTTAACCTGCCACTTAGTGGTTTCACTATTCATCAAAAATAGAAAGTTTTCAGAAAAATACCAAAATTTCACCCTAGGCTAATTTCGATATTCTGAGTCCAAAAATGAAGTCCATTTTGAAAAATAAAATTTCTAAAATTTTAAAAGGTGGTTATTACTGTTCATAACAGCTAGTTATAATAATATTTTAATAGCATATTGTTGTTTAGTGAAACTCGGTATTGCGTACTACACACGCTATCGAGGAAGGCTGCGATTGTGTGTAATGCAAGGCAAGTCAAGGATGCGTGTTTTTCAAGCTCCTTTTTGTGTTGCGTACAACACAAGACATTAGTGAAATTAAAAAGAATATTTTTCATAAAATCTTGGGCTGTTACAACCATTTATTTAGGCCAACCATTATTGTAAATGATATT
The DNA here is from genome assembly GCA_963277665.1 of Viscum album. Taxonomy (NCBI): domain Eukaryota; kingdom Viridiplantae; phylum Streptophyta; class Magnoliopsida; order Santalales; family Viscaceae; genus Viscum; species Viscum album. The sequence goes on along the minus strand of OY728165.1, from coordinate 1,577,457,979 downwards.
GGGAGACTTCATATCTGTGACATTGTGAACCTTCATTGGAGTCCTAAATCCATTGTACTATATAGGGATTCTTTGTTTATGTATCATCATTAAAATGGTGAATTGAGAGAGTTGGGTAAATATGTGATTATTATTAGGAAGTACAACCCTCAAAATGATGACCTGTTAATGAAAAAAATGAATCTTCTAGAAGACATTATTTGGGAATTCATTCTCAATATTCATGGAACTATTGATAAGAACATATCCTTGGATGAATTTTCCTACTAAAATATATATTATTAAACTGTATTTATTGACCAAAATAATTAATTGTATGGTGTACAATTTCTATCACCAAAGAGTATGATAGTTGAAGGGGAGGAATTAGTTCTTTGTCCCTCATCTTCTAGGTGAGACTTCAGAGATGTTCTAGCAGATGAGAAAGTATATGTATACTGCAAAATATATAATAATGTCCTACACTAATTGACATAGATTGGGAATCTATTTAGAGAACATTTATTATGTATTTCTATGTATATCATGTAGGATGGAATATAAAAAGATTCAAAAACTAGGAAATATTTTTCAATGATATCTAAATCTGTTCTTGATTTTGGGAAGATTTGGGTATGTAGCATGTTGGTAGTATTAACCTAAAGGGTACTAATCCATGTACGACATCTTATATGTATCTTATCTATAAAATTATCAATTATAACTGATTCATATATTTATCAATGTGATTTTATATAAAATTAAATGTGTCCATTAAGGATAATTATACATGTATTGCTGATAAGAGCTTGAAATATATTTAATGCTTGTCAATTCCTATTTTCAAGTTGATATGGAAGAACAACCATATATAGAAACATTCCTTATAGATAAGAGAAAATATACATTCTTATCTTCGGAAAATATATTCAGATGCTTCAACACCCAAAAAAGGGAACCATGTGGATAGATTGTCTTGATATGTGAATATTTTAGTATCCTTAGTTTTTCAATGGGGTTAAGAACACAATTTTATAGTTAAAATGTTGTTATGTTATCTTTTCTATTAGACCCAATAGTTGATATAATCTGAGGGTTTGGTTTTTTTGAAAGGAATGAAGTATGCGACAAAGAGAGGGATTCAATCCATGTATATGATGTGTATTTTTAATAAACAGTGTGTAGTAAATTAATGGAAAATATATTTTCCTGTGTAGGATTGTACATCATCTGTAATGAGAATTCCTTAGAGAGGAACATATGACCTTTACATAATGTGTAATTTGTTTAAGTGCATTTTAAAATTCCAGAGTAAATTTTCAAAATAAGAGTTACGACAACGTCTATTGAGAGAATATGCCCCCCTAATCGTCCCAGAACCAGAGGCCCACCGCAGAGCTCTCCCATTGATTTCAATTCAAGGAAGGTGATATATTCCCAACTATGGATCTAATTCATCAATCATAGATCTCATTTGAAGTGCACCATTGAGTTCTATTCCTCATATTCCTTTAAAAACTTTCCTTTATATTAGTGACAATATTTTAGTGATGGATCACATTCCATATTTTCTAGGAACTATTTAATTTCTATTTTTTTCTTCATATGTTTATGGAATCAACATGTGAGACTATATGGGTGTTCTTGTATATTCTATGTTATATGTTATATAACATTTCCAAAATTGTGTGGTTTTTTATAATTAGTTCTCATTATTCAACATGCAAGATAGTCTTGGTATTTCCCCTAAATTATCTAAATATGTTAATAATGATTATGGAACATTGATATGATTCCCATGTAGTACCATGATAGTGTTGAAGGTTTTCATCCTCAACACATATCATCCATTACAGGTGTTCGTGTATCATACCAATGATATAACATGCCATTGGGTGGGTGCGAGATATCGATCTTATCGGGGGAATTAATGAGTTAAATGAAATATATGGATATTTATCATGCCTCCTTGAAATGTAATTATATTCATAAAAATTGGTGAATGGTCAAAAATAAAGAATGTGGAATTATTTTGATTACTTTATAGCTTGATAATGCTTATGAAATGTATTAATGAAATATTTTTTATTAAATTTTATCCAAAGTCATTTATATTCGATGGATCTTGATTACATTTTATTTAATGGAAATTTCCAATCTATGGATATGAGTTACAAAAAATGATTATGAAATCTCTATTCTCCGGATCCACCTTGATTAGAACACATTGTACATGTTCCATGTACATGCACCATAGAGTCCATCAAATAATTGTTGGGATTTTATATCGTAATGAACCATAGAATAGATGTGCATTGATTGATCATTTTTTATCCGGGATTTAACCAATTTAGGCCTCACTTATAATTACATGGTATAAACATCATTTTATCTTTTAAAAACGGTTTAAATATTTCACTTTTTATGATTTCCTGTTTTTAATAAGCATTGGTCGGAAAAAAATAAAACATGTACATGTATAAATACTTATTTTTACTTTTTAAATGTTATATATTAAAATTTATAATCTATTATATAATGACTTGACTTGTTATGGACATCATTGGTGGTGTCCTACTAAGTCGTGTCTCACTCCCTATTGAATATTCCACTTGTCACCCAGAAGGACACCATGTATATCTGAATAAAATATGTATTTAATGCACAATTATATTATTTTTTTATTAAGGATATGTGGATGGGGTGATAAGAACATGATATAGATCATGATTCTCTCTGGAGATGGTAGTTTTTGGTCTACAATAATTTCAACACATGTATTGTAATTAATTAATGTTTCTATGGATTTCATATCATTTATATAGAGACAAGACACAACCATATAGTATATGGTATTACATTAATCATTATTCATTAATACTTAATCAACTGATTTCTATTATGTGTCACCATTGTTATTTATCTACATTAAAATTTTGAAACTCAAACATTTGGGGTATTCCCCCAAACCCAGCTATACCACATTATGTCTGATTTCTATAATTTTCTATGAGTTATTGTTAAATATTATATGGATTATATTCAATATAAGGCACTGTGTAAGTATTTTTTCAAGGCCATGCGTGCCCAAAAAATGTTTGAAATAAATTAATTATATAAAATAGCACATTCATGTAGTTTTTTGGACAAGGTAAAATAACATCTAAAAGGATACTCAGGTAAAAAACATGGGGTCATCGTTGTGATCATAACATGAGATTTATAAAATGAGAAACTTAAGATTTGTCTCAACATTTAATATTTGGATTAGTTCTGATGGGTGAAAATTTATTAATATAATTTATTAAAATATTTTCATTTTCATTTCATTAACATACTGACTAATAATCATTAAATAGATTCTTATAGATAATTACCAAGGTTGGATGCATAAACACGATAATATTAGAAGACCATTATATATTTATATATAAAATACACTCTCAAATAAAAACGGTTAGATCATGTTATGAAGATCAACACACCTTGTATTCAACAAATATTTCCAATTACGATGATGATACATTGTTCTTCATTGGATATCACAAATAATAAAGGAAGGGTGTGTTTTTTTGTTTGTATTTTATTTCATATTGTTATTTAAATGATCAACACAAATGATTTTAATTATAGATCCATCACAGTGTATGATCGTTTTATATATGGTGTTTCTTTTGGAGAATTTATCATTATTATTAATTTTTTATAATTCGACTCTCATTCTAAAAAGTTATCCAATATCAAAATGAAAATCGATCGAGGTTCATTCCTCATTATTTATTGTCTTATATTATCCCCATTCATCATTTATTTTTTATGTTCCTCATTTTGACCATGATTCAATTCTTAAACTCTGAATCGATTAGTACACAATAATTTCTTGGACAATCGATACGTTATTTTTGATATATGATCGATATGAAGCAATAGGGGTTCGATGGTATTATACTTGAACAAATCAGAATAGTTTGGATGCCCAAATTCATTGTCCGCGATGCAATGAAGATGATTTAGATGAACAATTTCATTTTCAAATCAAAATAAACTACAAGATAACATAACTCATCAACAATGATTTTATGCCAAGGTAGACCAATGATTCCCAGTGATATTGGATCCAGAATTGTAGGTAATGGTACCATGGGCATGAGTTGGAGTAGAAAATATGTTTTATGAAAAATCCCATCAAATACACTGGGCAATCTAGGATTACAAGGAATGTAGGACCCTTGTGTTGCAGTCAAGGTTCTTTAAGAAGTTAACCGTAACAAATCATGTGACCCCTGTCACATAGTGTGTGGTACCTCCCTAGATACTCAACATGAAATTTGGGAAACACACTGACACAAGGTCGAGTACACGAGTTACCAGTATACCGTGTACTCCCGAACATGACATGGGTTGGACAATGTACATGGAAAAAATTTTATACTAATATATGTCCAAAGATACATGACTATAACCCTTGTACTAGGACATGGTTATAGTACAGCTGATTCCAACACAATACATATTATCTTTCTACATGTACCTGATTTGATGACACATTCTATTTATACATACAAGAACCATGGTTAAGGGATTTGGATTGTATACCATCAACATGTCAGGTACTAATTTATAAAATTAATATATATATTTTCCTTGGTATCACAGAACTATTTTTTTATCGTTTGTTCAAATTACCCGTTACTTGTTGGTATGTATGGATCAGTTCCTTCTCCTATAATTATGATCCCTTCAAAATCATATCCTAGATATAGTCATTATATTCACTCTTAGAGGATCAAAGTGATATCATATATCGATATTTCAATGTTAGGTGGAGTCTGTGGTATTGAAACGAATAATACTACCTTGAAAATGGTCCTCTATGTATCAAGGATAATCTAGTTTCAGTGCTCTGTTACAATTACATGGACCTCATAGAATTCCTAATCTATGTATCATATTATTTTTAAATATATTATTGTATATAATTGTTTTTTAGAGATGATTTTACATTCTTTTGTTTTGTGATTTTCTATTTCTGGGTGTCACATTGAGTATTGTTATACTCACCCCTTCACAGATTTCTCAAAAATGGGTTGTGTATTATGATAATGATCACACATTCAATAGAGTCATAGGAGGACCATGAAAAGATGGTTTTTAGTGAGTCTATATTGGTTGATGTGTATTATTTCATCTTTAAAAAAACATTCAAAGTACCTTATTCTTTCAGTTTCATCTAGTGTTACAAACTCTTTATGGTGGAATTGTATTTGTCCAGGGTTTCATTCTTCTCTTCCTGTCGTACACTAGTTGTGGGATATCAATATATGTATTCATTGATGGTTAGATTTTTTAGACATAATCATTTTTTATGGATTAGATATGGATTCATGTGCATTGGTATTTATGAAATTCCTCCCATGTTTGTGTTATTCCTACTGGGTGATAGTAAATTTCCCATAGTCTATTATAGTTGGACTCGGGGAGTTATGGCACTAGGCCAACAAGGATGGGTTATGGGAGAATGTTATCAGAGGATTATTAGTTATATCTTATGACCTAGATTTTGTGATATTGGTTTGTGGAAACACTTGTATATGTTTTGAGATAGACTTTTAGGACATGTACTGTAGTATTGGTGTGGCAGTCGATATATCCGTACAATTGGACTGTAATCACTCGATATTCGACTATTTATATGAGAACACTGATTTTGGATAAGAAAATGGTACTTTAAACACATATTAATGGGGTATGTCTCATTTTCCATCCTGAGTTAGCTCTCAGGATATACCCATTGATCATGGTATATATTGTTTAAATTTAGGATTCACCTATGACATTTTACATGTAAAATTTAGAATGACACACATGAGGATGTTGTCCTTAGTATTAAGGCATTGATTCAGGGACATGTTCCGGAGAATTATACTCCAGGGGGTACACCAGCCATACCACATACTGATAAGCACATTTGTCCTGCATTACCAGAGTATGTGACTCAAATACTAGTGTGGTGCACTATTTTTATTTGGTGAGACCACTAAGATTATAACGTGAACCTAACCCATAGGATGTAGAGGAATTGATTTAGGTGTTGACAAATGTTTTCTTTCTATTGAGGTATCTTGAAGATTAGATGGTGGTCCTAGCTGTATGACTTCTTTTAGTATCATCAACATGATGAATGGATTTATTTACCATGAATAACAGTGAGGCGGCTAATTTGAGAAATGATTTAAAGAATCTATTCATATTGGAGTTCTCATCACCTATTTTGATAGAGGTATGTATCCTTGGACATTGGTAGTTCTAATATATAATAATGATTTCATATGATTATTCATCCTATTTTACCATCCACTCCGATTACTCGATAAAAATAGGTGGTCATTTTTTCTTCGAGGATTTGATCATTAAGAAAGGACTACATAGATACATCTAATCTAATTTAATCTATATATGAATTTCAACAATTAATGGGGGTCATATAGGTAGATTTGGTGGTTAAACGTTTTGTTGATGATAATATACAACTAGCGGTTGTCAGTAGTGGTATAAAAGGAGAAGAAACCTAAGCAGTAGGGAGTTGACTCCAGTCACCATGTCCAGAACGTGGGTGATATTTTTGGATGTGATATTGGGAAAGAAGATATTTAGTAATTAGATTGTAGTGTGGGTCTAGTCATCCCATTGATAGGAGTTTCTACTCAAGTAATGTAAGGGGAAATATCAACTGAGATTGTATGTCATTCTATATTCTAATTGAGAAACCATTAATGGAACCCCATGTTAAAGTCAGCGGAAATAACAGAATGGTATTTAGGGTTGAAGATGTGGGATATGATATTGAAATATGGATGAGGTGGTAATAATTTTGGAATGTTACCACCACCACCCCCAGGTGTTCCATGATAGGCTTAGAGAGATGGAGGGTAGTGGACGGGACACCATTAGGTGAATGAAGCTTACAACCCGAAGAGTCTAGGAATTATTCAATGAATGATATGTATATTCTCTACATTACTTGTGGTAATGATTTGAAATGGTGATAGACATACCATTCTTCCCAAATATCAAGATCAGGACATAAATAAATTTGGTAGAACCGCAGGCACAATACTTATGTGTGGAGACTCATATTGGTGAAGACTCGATGATCAAAGAGTTACACTGACAGTTTTTCTGACCTCTTGGAGGATATATCTTTAGTTGGGATCCAATGGTATCATCCCTGAGACCTTGACATTTCATTCTTGGAATGGAATGGTTATCCCAAGATCCTTGTCTAATTGACTACATTAGTTGAAGGGTGTGGTGTTTCAATTGTGATAGAACCATGTTTTCTTTTTTATGTGGAAAAATGAAACCCATACCAAGCCTGAAAGACTTTTTCATAGAAGGATTCAACCAATTAATCATTTTTAGATATACTAACCCTTGGTATAGTGGATGTTATGAGTTCCTATTTTCCTATAATGGTGGAGGATTTTGGGAATATCTTCAGCAAGGATGTTCTAGGTTGACCTACAAATTTGGATATATACTTATGAATTGATCTACACGATTAGATGTATCTGATATCTATTCCACCATGTTAGATGTCTCATTTATAGCAACAAAAACTAATGGTGTAGTTGAAGGACTTTTATAGAAGTAATATGTTAGTACCAGTATTTCACCCTAGTTAGCCATTGTTTTAACATCACGACCACAATTACCCAGAGTCGGTGAATTATTAAATAACATTGGTATGATCACAAAAGATCAAGTCTCGAATGGCCGATTAGTTTAGTATACATGGAAACACTATATACATTCATATGTCTTACATTACATGATTAAGTGAAAAACAACAACAAAAAAGAATCCATAGTCCACACTCATATCACCTCAGACTATCCCTGCATGTCAGTTATAAAATAAATCTTCACAACCATGGGAAAATAAAACACAGAAATTGGTGAGCTCAGATTCTCAGTAAGGATAATAATATAGCAGAAACATTCATAAATAATCATAAAAATTTAGGGCAATGTATAACATAAAAAAAACCATCTAAACTTGAAATTAAGCATAATGTGGAAATAATAAAATGAAATAATTCCATTTACTTATTCACATGGATATTATAATAGTCAAATAATCATATGAAATATCAATAACCACTTTCATAATGATGAAATTCATAATTCCAGACTATCATAACCACATAGTCAAGGCCTTCTGCCAAGACTAAAAATAAGATTTTGTCATGGCCTTGTGCTAAGACACTAGTTTTTCTTATGAGACCTACCGATGAATCAAGGAGCTATAGAGGGCTCCTCCCATCACTTAATAAGTCCAATGCATTCCTTATTTGAACAGGTTTAAAATTTACATAAACATTCGTATAAAAACTAGCATACGAAATGTCAATAATTTATCCATAAACCATGAATGGTTTAAAAATAACACATCCATAGTCCGACATATCACAAAACCTTCAATAAAATATGTACGTTATGTAACATAACAAATCAACTTCAAATAAGCTTAAAATCCATCAAAGGATGTTTACATTGATGAAATCAAAACTATTTTTAGAGAAATATATATTTTTGAAATTATATATAAGTCACATAATTATAAAATAATTCATTTAATTTTAAATTAATATTATAAGCTTTTAAGGTAAGCTTCGATGATTTTATAATGGCGGAAAATAGATGCACCCACCATATAAGTTTTAAAAGACATTCTTACCTTAATTTTGTGAAAAAGGTAATAAAGGAACTTGTTTGGAAAATAACTGAAAGATTCCTTTATAAACATATTATAAAAATTCAAAAAAGGGTATAAATGACGTTAACCCATAGTCTAGATAATTGTAAGAATGTTCTGAAATACATTTTTAAGAAACATGGATGTGGATGATAAAGTGGTCCCAGTAGATATTACGTATAAACAATCTCAGATAATGTAGAGATTGTGAAATAAACCCTTACCTTATAATTTTCTTTTATCGAGGGTAGGTTAAACTCCTGTGTAATTGATAAATAAATCTTATTAAATAAAACAATAATCATTTACATTAATATGATATCATATATGGTCTTTTAACATTGCTTTATTAATAATATCTAAGTATTACCGTTGTTTTGAGTGTAACTGATTCATTTTACTTTATATTATTTTTTATGTGAGTCATATTTTTTGTGGATTAGATTTAAGTTATTCATATAAATAATGATATAAAGTCATTAAACATTATTTTTAATCATCTAATTAAAACATGTCATGAATGGATACGATGGAAAATGAATCTTATCTAGTTCGTGGAGATGGTAATCCGTACGTAGGCACGAGCGACAATATCATTATTTTGTATTAAAATAATATATAATTGGATGATATATCATATATAACGAATCATTATCAATGTATATTTATTATTTACATTAATTTAACATCATTATTATACCCATCCAAATAATAATGTATTGAATAACAACTACACCCCGATGTGGAGACGGTAATCCATATGTATGCAGGTACGGTACCATGTCATTCAAATGATGGATACAATAATGAATATGGATTTACCATATTTTTAATAACATCACATTATATATAATATATTGTAGTTGTTATTTTAGAATGGAAATAAAAATGAAATAAGAAGTGGAATAAGAAAAGTACATGAAAGAGGGTGGTGGAATTTATATCTATTTTTTGAGTTCTTCCTTTTGATTTCATAAAAAGGGATCCTTATGTTGGATTTATGACAAAATTAGGGATTTTAGAATGATTTTAGGCCAGTTGAGAAGGTATTAGGGTAGGGTTTGGTGAAGAAAAATTGCTTTGAATGCGTGAATTAGACATAAGGGGGAGTGAACTTTTATAATAGGGGTGAGGGGCACCTTAGGAAGAGCTTGAAATATTTATGTATAATAAAATCATTTACGATTTATAAAGGCTCCAAAATGGATTCATTAAAGGCTATGTTGGTAATGGGTTGAATACCACTCATCGAATTTGTTTTGACTGTTTTGGGTCACTATATTAACCTTAACATTTCAATTTAACTTTTAGTTATAGAGTTTGTCATTTACAATGTCTATTTGTATTTTTATATTATATGGTTAATAAACATAATATATACATCCAAGATAACCCCATGTGGTTCATTAATGATACACCTATCATTATATATGTGATTTTCCTGAAACCGTATGTTTTTAGAAATATAATATCAATTAATATTATAATATGTGTTTTATGAACACTTTTATGTCAGTTTTGACAGTATTTGGTATTTTTTTTTCTAAATTCATATCTATATTATTATTTCGTAAAAAAATAATAAAACAATCCATAATATGTTATATTAACCTAGAAAATCAGTGGAATTCATAAAAAGTCTAAAATTAAATTTATTTGGATATTAATAATATCATTTATTTTAATATATCATTATTTAGATAAATTACTACATCATCATTGTGTCATATATTAATTAAATTATTTGATGTCTAAAAAATATAACTAAAATACCATTATGTGGGAAATCTTTTTATATTTATAATGAATGTTTATATTCAAATTTATATTATGTATACACCTATATTAAAAATGTTTTAGTTATTAATCATTGATTTTAACTCTTTTAACTCTTCTTTGAATTAAATAATAATAAATGTCCTAATCTAATCAATGTGGACCAAAGAGGTTCATATTTTCTTACAAAGGTTATTTTTGGTCAAATAATATATATCCAATTGAATTAGGAAATGTGTTAGGGTAATAATAAGATTATTTTCACCTTAATTACCCTATTTAATTTTAACCGTGGTAAATAAAAGTAAAAAGGCACTATTCACAAATAATTATTTTTATGTTATTGAACCAAATTTTACTACATGATATTAACCATGACTCTCGGAATTTTGAAATTCCACTCACAAAAATTGTAAAATTATGTTTTATGTGATTTCACAAATTCTCCTAGGAGATGAGTAAAATATGGTAAATAGATCAACAAAATTTTGATATATCTAAAATTATTATAAACTAACTCCAATGAAATACATTAAAAAAATATAGGTATTATTTATCTATTTTGACCTAAAGTATATTTAAATAAAATAAATAATTATTTAAATAAAAATTCGGTTTTAAACTATAACTCGATATTTTTTTTCACTAGTCATCAAAAATTGAACGTTTTCTACAAAACCAAAACCTCCCCCTAGGATAATTTTGATATTCTGAATCCAAAATTTATGTTTATTTTACCAAATTTAAAACATATAAGTTGCATTTATGAATTTAAAATCTATTCCCATTTTAAAAACCAAATGTCTTATTTCTAAGAAATAATAAATATCAAAATATTGATACTTGTTTACATCCAATTTCAAAGTAAAATTACTTACAATGACCAGCATTGAATTAAATTGAAAAAATATAATCTATTTATACATAGAATCCATTAAAATTTATAATTTATCACTATAAATTATTTTTATTAAAAAAGTTATTTTCAATTAAAATATGTTATTTTAACTATTCAATACAATATGAATGTTATCAGAAAAACACCAAAAATATAATAAATCTAAATTATTATGTCCTGATTCTAAAGAATATTTTTTTTTCTCTCAAATTAAATTTATTAAAGTTTCAAATATTTGATTTAAACAGGGTTTACCATTAAAAGGCGGTAAAAGTGCTATTTTTTTTGAAAAATACATCTTTTCTATGAGAAAAATTAATTTATTATTACATTATGTATAAAAAAACACATAAAATGGATTCTAAAATTATAAGGATAATATAAAGCTCAAAATTCAGTTAATACTATTCATATCCTCTTTTGAACGGCTAGTTTGGTAAGTCGTGGGGTACTTGACCTCGGTGTTGCTTGTAGTGTATGTTATTGAAATACTTTGAATAAATAACGTATTATGAAATCTTGGGGTGTTACACTGTTTCCTTCTTCAATAAATTTTTTCCTCACAATTTGAAATTTTTTTTATAAAAGAAAAGGTTGAAAATAGAAAATACCTTTGTGGAAAAACCCACATCGGAAATTGGGTTAATAAAACATAGTCTTAATAACTGTAAAGGGGGAATGAAAAAGTCACCACCATATTATGAGTATGATGATGGGAACATTGGTGGCAATTTGAGACACATAAATGGATGAAAAACATAAATATTTATATGGAGTGATTGTTGTCATCAATAAAAAATAATTGTATAATTTTGGGCCTCAATTCCACCAATCTATGGTTATTTAAAATACCATCGGTTCAACAAACGTAAGGTATTATGATAACACATTTTTTGTTTCAAGATCCCTTCCCTAATTTTTAATAATTAATTTATCCATAAAATATGAGGAATATATATATATATATATATGTAAATATAGACATGACAAGTAGAGTTTCATCCTTCAACAAATTTCTATAACAAACTAGTCTTTCACTCTAAAATATTTTAGAAAAAAATTCTATTTATCCTAATCGTGTTGGGTTCCAAAAATAATGAATTTTTAATTAACATATCAGACCCTTCAAAAAAATTAAACTACATTATACAATCCAGGGACTTCACGTAGTCCAGTGGTAGGTGACAAATCCCAATCGCACTATGGTTGTGGGTTCGAGTCCCATAGATTTGTCCAACATGACAGGTTGTCACGCGGTCTACGTGTTGTCCTTTTATAATAATACAAAAATAACATTTAAATCTTAAAACATTCAAACCATTAGACTTATCCAAAATACTTCTATCCAAACTCATAGTACATAATTTATAAGAAAGTTACAAACAATGAAGATACTTTTTTCCATGTAATAACATGTGAACAACTTCATTATGTGTTATTTAAAAACATGGTAACACCCTAAATTACCATAAAACCTTATTTATTATATTCAAACTTCCTTATTCCTAATAGAATACTGGATATACTTCTTCATTCCAAAAATGTTGTAAACACCAACAATGATAGAATAAAGCATTCATTAATTAGTATAATGGTAGTAAAGAATATCCAATATAATTTATCCAAATCAAACATGTCTTATTCAAAAATCACATGATCAGTATCGGAACCATATTATGGTTTATCATTCTCTCAACCATATATTTTCCAAAAATTTAACCTACTATTGAGTCACTTTTCTTGGTTCCACACAATCTCAAGTCCATAATGATATAGGACTGCAGTAAAGTCCTTATATACACCATAATTATTATAACCAGTACATCGTTGATACAACACTCAAATGAAAATTTTTTTAATTAAAACATAATTACTCTAATCATTCCTCCTCAACTGTGGTCATATCATAACTTGATTATTATCCAATAGCATCATTTGCGGAATACTTTGATGATTTGGAAATTGGTTCGCGTTGTGTCCCAACTCTTAGTAGATGAATCATTTTACATTTGAAACCTTTTTTACCCTTGTAGTCATATACATGGTGCCTTTTTTCTCCACACTTATAACAAAATCTCATTCCCTTCAGGCGAGTTTCAGGGTGTTTCTTCCCACAATAATCACATATAGAAAAATTCTTCTTTTCCCACTTCCCTTTATCTATCACCCTCTCTTCCATCTTTTTATTCTCTTACTTCCCTTCAAAAACCGTAGGACTGAAGTAATTCTTTACATATATTATTAACGCATGATAATATTTCATCATATGTTGAGAATACATGGGAGACAATTTACCATCTAAATGTTGCCTTAATTTCGTGAAAGATATGATCTTTCTTACTCTTTGGATCATACGTATTACTGGAGTTCACATTCCTTCTACTGGGCTCCATGTCTATACAATGGCATACACTAGGTCAGTTTATGAATTACAATGAATAATTACCAACTTGTAAAATACCTAACATAGATTGAATAGTTCATGGATATAATCCATAATCATAAAAAATTGTTTTATTTGAGAAATTATATAATCATAATCCCTTCATAATGGTTTGTAAAGAGAATGAGAATTATCCTAAGCATATCGGCCAAGAGTTTCATAACCAAGAGTGAAGCAAGGCCTGTTATCGTGCACCAGTTCCCATTTGAGTCTAGCTCACTACGGTGTTTTTTGGTTTTACAACTAGGTACATATGTGCAATATCCACCTCATCCTTTTCGAATCTATACAGGGATGTATTTCTCGGAAAACTCACAAAATCTATACAATACAAAAATTATAGGAAGTTCTTCTAAAATAATCCTAAATGTCCATCTTAGGTCTCTGTGCTCTAATTAGAGTTTATCAAAATCTATCTTCCAATGTTTTTACTAAACATCCTTTGATAACAACTGTGATTCCCTGACCCCAGTTACCCAGATTCAATTCATTATTACATAACATTTTTGTGATCACAATAGATAATGTCTTGAAAGAATGATTAGTTTAGTATCCTCGGAAGAACTAGATACATTCATAAGTCTTACATTCCATCAAAATGTGAAAATCTACAACAACATAGTCTATATAGTCCACACTCATGTACCCTTATAATATCCATGTTGGTTAGTCATAAAATACTTCTTCACATCTTGAGAAAAATTAAACATAGAAAGTGGTGAGCTCAGATTCTCAGTATGGATGACAATATAGTGTAATATTTTATAAATATGCATAAACATTTAAGGGAATGAAAAAAAAATAAAAATCCTTTTTAACTTGAACTTCAGAATAATATGACAAAAATGAAAAGAAATAATGACATTTACTTATTCACATGGATATTATACTAGTTGAATAATCACATGCAATATCAATAAATATTTTCATAATGATGGAATGCATAAAGACATACTATCATAAACATATAGTCATGGCCTTGTGCGAAGACTACAAATACGTTCTTGTCAAGGCCTTCTGCAAAGACACTAGTTTGTCTTATGATACCTACTGATGCATCGAGGAGCTATAGCGGGCTCCACCCGTAACTTATTAAGTCCAATGCATTCCACATATGAACAGGTTTAAACATAACATAAACATTCGTATTAAAACTAGCATACAAAATGTCAATACATTATCTATAAACCATGAATGGTATAAAAATAACACATCCACAGTCAAACCTATCAAAAAACCATCAATACAATATGTATTTTTTGTATCATAATACATCAACTTCAAATAAGCTTAAAATCCATAAAACGATGTTGACATAGATGAAATAAATAATATTTGAGAGAAATATCACTTTTTGAAATCATTTAGAAGTCACATAATTATAAAATAAAGCGTTTTTCTTGAAAATATTTTTATAAGCTTATAAGGGAAGATTCAACGATTTTATAACAGTGGAAAACAGTTTCACCCATCGTATAAGTTTAAAAAGTCATTCTTACCTTAATTTTTCCAAAAAGGTAAAAAAGGACCTTGTTTGGAAAACGACGGAATTATTCCAATATAATCATTATAAAAAGTAAAAAATGGTATAAATGTCTTTAACCCATATTCTATAGAATAGTATTAATGTTTTGAATTTAATTTTTAAGAAATATGTATGTGGATGATAAAGAGGTCCCAGTTGATAATTATGTATAATCAACCTCAGATAATGTAGAGATTGTGTAATAAACCCTTACCTTGTACTTTTCCTTGGAATAGGGTACGTTAACCTCATGTGTAATAGTTAAATAATTGTTATTAAATTATACAAAAATCATATACATTAATATGATATCATATATGATCTTTTAACAATGCTTTGCTAATAATATATTAGTATTATCGTTGTTTTGGGTGTGAACAAATTCATTTTCCTTTATATTCATTGTTATGTGTGTCTTATTTTTTATGGATGGGATGTATCTTATTCATATAGATAATGAAATAAAGTATTTAAAAAGTATTTTTAATCATCTAAAAAAATTACTCTTGAATGGATACGATGGGGAATGAATCTCATCGTGTTCTTGGAGACGGTAATCCGTAAGTACGCACGAGCAACAATCTCCTTATTTCGAAATTAAAATAATATATAATTGGATGGTATATCATATAAACAGAATCATTATCATGTTTTATTTATTATTTACAATAATTAAACATCATTATTATACGCATCCAAATAATAATGTATTGAATAGCAATTACACCACGACGTGGTGACGATAATCCGTACGTACGCATGTATGGTGACATGTCATTCAAAGGATGGATACAATAATGAATATGGAAATTTTTTTTAATAAAATCACAGTATATAGAAGATACTGGAGTTATTATTTTAGAATGGAAATAAAAAAGATAGAAGAAGTGGAAGATGAAATGAACTTGAAAAAGGGTGGTGAAATTATTACATGTTCTTCGAGTTATTCATTTTGATTTTATCAAAATGGATTCTTAAGATGGATTTATAACCAATTTAGGGACTCTCAGATGAAGGGAGGACGATTTATATGGTAATTGGGAGGGGTTTGGGCTTGCCAAATTGCTTTGAATGTGTTAATTATAGAGAAGGGGGAGTGTCCTTTTATTAGAGGGGTGGGGGCTCCTTAGGAAATGCTAGAAAGATTATTTTATAATAAACCATTTTCTGTATCTAATGTCTTCAAAATGTATTATTTAAAGCCTAAGGTGTGTATGGGTCTGAAACCACTCAACTCATAGGTTTTATATAGATTTCCTTCATTATATTAAACTTAACTTTCAGATCTAACTCTTAGTTAAATAGTTTGACATTTACCATCTTTCTTTGTTTTTTTATATTATATGGTTAATAAACATACTATATACCTAAAAGAGAACACTAAGTGGTTAATTAAGGATTAACCTATCAGTATATACGTTCTTCTTTCACACCTTATATTTTTAGTAATAGAATATCTGTTAATAATATAATATTTTTTTTAAAAACTAGTTTATGTCAATTTTGACAATATTTGTTATTTTGTTTTTTCTAAATTCATAAAAACATTATTACTTCGAAAAATTTTATCAAATCCACCCTAATATGTTATATTAACATTTAAAATTAGTTTAGTTCATAAAAACTCTCAAATTTCATTTTTTTTGGATATTTAAAATGTAAATTATTTTAATATTTCACTAATTAGGCAATTACTCCTTCATCTTTGTGTCAAATATAAATTATATTATTAAATGTATAAAATATAAAAATAAAATAAAATTATGTATGAAATAGTTTTGGTTTTCTAATGAATATTTATAATTGAATTTATCTTATGTATTACCCTGTATTAAAAATGTTTTAGTTATTAAACTTTGATTTTAACTCTTTTAACACTTCTTTGAATTAAATTAAAATAAATTTCCTAATCTAATCCAAGTGGACCAAAGTGGTTCATATATTATTCCTATGTATGTTTTTGGTAGAATTAGACTTATAAAAAAGAATTAAGACATGAATTAGGTAATAATAATATCATTTATACCCTTAATTATCCTATTTAATTTTAAACTTGGTAAATAAAAGTAAAAATTTATTATTCACCAAAAAAATATTTTTATCTTATTGAACAAAAATTTTCTCCTTGATATTAACCATGTCTCTAGGATTTTTTAAATTACACTCATAGAAGCAGTAAAATTATGTTTTATGTGAATTTGCAAATTCTCCTAGGAGATGGGTAAAAGACTACGAAATGTTCAATAAAATTTATATATATATATATTTATTATAAACAGATTCCAAGAAATTACATTGAAAATATATAGGTATTTTGTATCTATTTTTTACCTAAAATAAATTTAAATCAAATAAATAATTATTTAAATTAAAATTCATTTTTAAACTATAACTCAGTGTTTTTGTACTTTTCATCAAAAATTGAACATCTTCAGAAAATTACCAAAAATTAACCCTAGGATAATTTAGATATTCCAAATCTAAAATTTATGTTTATTTTTTAAAATTCAAAACTAAGATGTTGAATTTATTAATTTAAAATTATTTCCCTTTGTCAAAACAAAAAGGCATATTTTCAAAAAAATAATTACTATCAAAAGAATAACACTTGTTTGTGTTCAATTTAAAATTAAAATTACTTACAATTACTAGAATTAGATTAAATGCTAAAAATATAATCTATTTATACTTTTAAGACAATAAAATGTATAATTTAACACTATAAATCATTTTTATTAAAAAAGTTGTTTTCATTTATAATATAGTATTTTCACTATTCACCCAAATATGAAAGTAATTAGAAAACAACAAATATTTATTCAAACAAAATTATTATGTCCTAGTTCTAAATAAGATGTTTATTTTTTAAAATTGAATATATAAAAGTGTCAAATATCTTATTTAAAAAGGGTTCACTATAAAAATGTGGTAAAAGTGAATTTTTTTTGAAAATAATTATTTTATCTGGAAACAAAATTAATTTGATCTTACATTATATATAAATAACTGATAATATGGATTCTAAAATTATAATGGTTATATAACATTCAAAATTCATTTAATACAATTCATATCCGCTTTTGAATGGATAGTTTGGTAATTCGTGGTGTGCTTGAACTCGGTGTTGCGTGTAGTGTAAGTTATTTAATTAATTTGAAGAAATAACGTACTATGAAACCATTGGGTGTTACAATAGTTTTTTTAAAAGGTATAAAATATTGAGGTTGTGTGTGGACTACCATCATTTGAACCAGGTGACCGTTAGAGATAATTGTCCACTATGTAGGGTTAATGACCACATTGTTTTGTTGAGAGGGGCACGATGGTTCTTGAAGGATAGCCTCAAATAAACTTATCAATATTTGTTGGTACAGGATGATGATACATCAACGACTGAATATATTGGTCAATATGGTTAGTATGATTAATTGGTGATTACATTTGTAATGAAAGACACCCCTACAATGTTCATGGTACTCATGGATTGGATCATTCAACATCATTTAGACTACTTGACAGTAGTCTTAATCAATAATATTTTTGTGTACTTGATGTATAAGGAGGAGATCACAATACTTGTATGGTTAATTTTCGACTTTCCATGAGAGAACACGTTTTATAGAAATGTAAATATGTGTTAGTTATAGATTTAGCTGTTCTTTATTCAGGGACATATTATCTCAATGTATGGAGCAACAGTGGACCCAACCAAGGTCCCTATAGTGTTATATTGGGATCCACATATAATAGTGATAAGGGTGCATAGAGTCTTTTGGATGTTAGGATATTATTAGATATTCATTCCAAATATATCTAGATCATTAGCACCAATGAAAAAGTGGACTCGATTAGAGAATCCATTCATATGGATTTTGAGATTAAATCATTATTTTTAGAATTTGATGTTGATTTTGAAGAGATCTCTCTTCTTGAGATTTCTAGAGGAGTGTGAAAAGGTAAAAATTGTTGGGTGATGCAAATAGAACCAGGAATGGATGTGTTCTAATACAATAGAATGTGGTGATTTCATACTGTTCGTGCTAGTTGAGAGCACATTAACAGAACTCTGTGACCCATGATCTTTATTTTGAAGTTGTAGTCTTCTATTCGATGATGTGATGACACTACCTGATGGGTGAGAAGTTTATTTTCTACAATGATGGAAATAACATCTAGTCTATCATCTTTCATAATGTTATATACCTGATATAGAGGTGAATTCATGAATTCCTCTTGGATTTTGACATCAAAATTGTTTATATTTATCGGAAGGGTGACATGTTAGTAGATTCCCTCATTAGGTGAGGATTTATATAGTTACTGAATGAGGCCTCAGAAAAATTGTCCTTACTTTTGTTATCAATCATTAATGGAGATGGAGAATCTTACCTCTAGTCAACGGTTTTTACCCATTCATTCTTGTGGTGAGTTAGTGAGGTACACCTTGGGAATACCTATTGTGATACCCTACGTGCTCAGATCTCCATAGGGCTTGTTCTAGATGGATTTTAACAAGGTTGGGAATGTGTTATTATTTTCATTGGAAACATGATGGTACCAATGATGTTGCGAGCTCATGTTCCACGAGAGCTTCACATGTATCCTTTGGCAGCACATCAAGGTGTAGAAAAGATGTCACATGACCACAAACATTAGGTTTAGTGTCCAAATATGGATATCTGATTTGAAATGTATGATTATCGATACCTTAATTATCATCAAGTGATTGTTGAGGAACAAGTATATGTGGGTGTGTCTCAACCCCTTGAGGTGATAGAAATGATGGGTGATGCGATATATATAGACCTCATGATGTAATTACCCCATAGATCTCAGGGACATGATGATATTTGTGTGATTGAAGTTGGAATCAACATGTCATCACACATCAAATCTAGCTGATAAAAATCATCATTAGAGGGTATGGGATACCTTTACGTGTAGAAGATACATTGAATCCCTCGAGTCCCATCAATAAAAATTCTAATCATTATGGTCACTTTGCATCCCAATTTCATAATAGATTAGAAGATGTGTTTTGGGACAAGATACACTTTAGCATAGCATTTCACCACTAAAATAATGGCCTCACTTCATTAACCATTATGATTATGAAGCACATGTTGTGATCCAGCATGTTGTAATTTGGATATAGTTGGGATTATCATCTAAAATTAGTGGTGTTTTTGTACAACAACATATACTATTCCAACATCAGTATGGCACCCTTAAAAGATTTTCAAAGGTTACCATGTAGTTCATCACATTTTTGGAATGACCCATGAGAGTAAGCACTCATGGGTCTATATTTGTTATGAGCTATAATAGAGAAGGTACATATCATCGCAAAGTAGATGAAGACTTTACTATGCAGTCAAAACACATATGATGATCAGTGATGGAGGATATTTGAAATAGAGAATGTGAACATGTGTTCCTATGGGATTAACCATAACATGTATGACAAATATATGGAAGGATAGAGAAGTAATATTTTAGGTTCATCAACCCTTTCCTATTAATGCATAGTGTTGTCGAGGTGGTGTTACTATTATCTCTACCTTTGTAGTTAGACTAGGTACATGAAGTCTTCCATATATCGTCGATGGTGAGGTACATGCATGAACCATCACATGTTGTCAACAAAGGGGAAATGGATGTCAAAAATTGACTGACCATTATATAGATCACATTAGATGTCAAGGGTCAAAATGAGAGGTTATTTTGTTATTGTTAGATTCCATTGGAGGGTGTTTGATGGAAACGTTATAATATCTAAGAGTGAACATGGGAATGATAGGCTCAGATTCATGATCAATACCCACATCTTTTGGATTGTTTCTTATTTGTTATTTTCCGATAAATAAAACCCCATGGATGGTAGATTTTAATTTCTTAGATGGTATTTATATAAAATTTAAATTTTATATGTATCATTTTCAAAACCAGCTATTCAGAGGGAATGAAATTAAGAGGCCTGCTACTCAAGAAAAAAATTGTAATATTTTATATATATTAAATATCATACATGCAATATTTTGTAGAAAAATTGGAAATATATATATATGAATTCTCATATCAGAAATCTATTGGAAGCACTGTGCCCATATTGTTAGGTTTAACCAATGTGTGACATAACATTTGTCATTCAGGAAATTTTGTGGAAAATCTATCATATGTTCTAAAATAATGAAAATAATTTAATAAAATTATTTTTTTGCATTGACATAGTGACTAAAAAAATTTTAATATATTTCTATTGATAATTTCTAGGGATAGCAACATAACACTATATACATTGGAGGACCATTAGAGAGAGTTTTTTAATATATGTTCATGAGGAAATATGATGAGATCATGGACTAAAAATAAATTCTTCTCTTATTAAATGAATCATCCTAATGATGTAAATGATATATTGTTATTCATTAGGGATAGAAACTGAATCGAGGTAGGTCATGAGCTTTATTTGGATTTTTCCCTTATTTAATTTTTTTCAATTAATGAAAATAAATCTACGAAGAGATTGATTGGAGGATAAATTAGCTTATGGGATGGGTTTATTTAGGTAAATTTTTAGGAGAATTTTTTTATTTCATTAATTTTTGGCATGCCATCATAATTCTCAGGGAAATGAATAAATATTGAAAACAATAATGATAGAGGTTCATTCTTGTTGATTTATTGTGATTTTATCCCCTCATTCATAATACATCATAGGTGTTCATCATTTATCCCATGGTTAGAGGCTTTACAGATGAATCATTCATTGTGCATGAATTTCTTATTGAAATGATCAGATACAGTAGATAGATTATCGGTAAGATGCATAAAAATTGATTTGGTGGTAATTATGATTAAATTATATTTATTTTAAAAATCCATATTTTTTGGTAAGATTCATAGAAGATGTTTTAGACAAATGATTTAATTTTCTGATCAGATTTGATGGCTGAAGAATGTTTCTCATATATGGGGATGCTTGGACAAGGTAGAGAAAAAATTCCGAGAGATATTGGTTGTAGATTTCAAGGATATAGTGGGGAGGGTGTGAGTAGGTTGAAGAGCTAGGTGTGCTGAAAAAATAAGGATTCCCAAAACATGTAATCCAAATTTACATGATTTTTTGGGATCCCATAGTAGTGTCTAGGGTTTTCAGGTAAGTAAAATTTCACATGGGATTTCTACCAAATCACAAAACATAGGGTCCCTCCCCAGATAAATGACGTGTTCCTTGGGAAGAACACATACATTAGGGTGGAGTTCGTGTGATTACGAGATGGTGTTTACTCACACACATGACCCAAGATGGGACAAGTACACTTTATTAGCCTTGTACATGTACACAAAAATCAGTACACTAGTTGTATCCTATAGATGCACATTGGTAGAGGACACATGATTCTTACATAATGTGTTCACGTCTTCAATATGGACATGGTTTGAAGACACCTGTCATTTACATGCATAGGGCCTAAGGTCTAGTTAAATGAAATCTATCCCTTTTACAAACTGTGTAAACCATTATATATGGAGTATATATCTTGTACCCTAAATCCTAGACTTTCTTAATTATGGATCATTCAACTTCTCCATTCATTGGTTGTTGGTATAGATCATTTCCAACTCCATATACTTGGATCCCTTCGGAGGGACTTCCTGCATAGAGTTGTTTTAATCCCTCTTAAATTCCAAATGTGAGATCCTATATTCATCCTTGTAACTAATGAAATGTTCGGGGAATCAATGTGAAAATCACAACATAGATACTAATCATACACATAGGGGAGTTAATCTATATAGTGTATGATGGTAAGTCCATATGGAACTTTTTCTGACCATCATCAACGTATCTTATTCTCCTTAGATCTATCAACATGTATCTTTCTAATAATGAGACTTGATAAGAAGTTAATTGTTGGATGCACATCATCAGTGGTGAGTGACTGAGGAGGGTGTTCTTCTAAATGACGGGTTTATTGAATATTCACGCTGGAACCCTAAGATAGTATACTATGATTGTGACTTTATTCAAGACTATAATTTTCTGTTGATAATATCTATATATTCTTGTTAGATGTCTTGTAGAAATATTATTTTCTAGAGATGAATGAAGTGTCCAATGTTGTAATATCTAAGGCATCTGGTTGTCTTAATGCGTATTTTTATACTCACACCTATATGTGTTTTTCATAACATGTCTAGTCATGTGTAGATGATTGTCTTTTTGATGAATTCTTATGATGACCATTACCAGATGATTCTTAGTGAGATTGGACATGCGTTTTTTGGTTCCTATTGCACTTATACAATAGTCCAAACAAATTTTATAATTGTCTTGCCATTTATTACAAACACTTTGTGTTGGTGTTTTATTTTTCCAAATTTCAATTCATCACATCCTATCATACAATAGTTCGGATATTGAGATGTATTCATGCACTTTTTATTTAGATTATTATATTACAACATTTGTAGGGATTAGATATGTGTGTGAATTGAACCATAGATTATTTCTAACTTTTTGGTGATATTCCTACATAGTGTTAGTCTTCAATATATTTCCTATTAGTGGTGGTCTTAGAGAGTTGCAGCACGAGCCCCCCTAGGATGGTTCATGACATTATCCCCTTTCTACTAGTCGGTATCATTTAACATAAGTGTTGTATTGCATGACAACATGTGACTAATTGACTTAGGGAACTCTTTATTGGCTAATAGGTCGAGACAGTACAATGTATCGTTGATTTTAGATATTTTTCACGATGTTCTTATCGAATGTGGGTAACCCTACAATTGAGGATAAATTTTTACAATATATGTAAGATGAATATATGTTCCATGAAGTATATCAGATGGATATTTTTTGCATTTAGGTCATGTGTACCTTATATGTATTGAGAATTTGAGTTCACCCACAAAAAATTTATTTGAATGAGACTTACTCATGGGTGGATTTATTCCACCATTTTTTTATTGGATTAGTTCCCCCTGCGATCTTATTATGGCTTCAGTCCTAGAGATTCATGTAGTATAAGCTTCCCACCAGCCTATAGGAAATGCATATTCCCCATTTATATGTAACTATTTATCAAGGAGATATTTTATTTAATGTTACTATATTACGTTAATGAATACTCTAAAAAATATTAGATAATCCTTGTGGTTGTTTCCCTTTAATTTTACTTTTTTAAAAATTATAATGTATTTGATAATTTTTTATATTTAAATGTTGTTTTATTAAGATTGTAATTTTATAGTTACATGATAAATATTAACAACACAAATCAATATATGTCCTAAAATGGGGTTTTCTATTAGTATATTGATGAATTTATTAATTGCGGTCATTATTTTTTATTCGTGAGATACAATATATCATGATATTGGTATATGATTAATAGATTCATATGAAACACATAAATGACTATAAAAGTATTAATATCATGTATTTTAAATATAATATTTCTTCTATTTCATGATTTTCGGGACAAAATATTGTTTTAAGTATTCATGTTGTTCTCCTGGTGTTGACACTATTTTTTTCATTCTGAATATTCTCTATTCCCAAGTTTTTTGTGTCCTCGTATTTGAGCCAACTTTTTTATTATTTCATGGTCTTCATGGATCTTCATCATCATGTATTGATGATTCTTAGTGGTTCATGGTGGTACATTGAAGTGATATATGAGGTAAATGGTTTATCCAATATTGAATTTACTATTAAGATTACATCCCTTGTCTCAAGTATACCTTTATAAATGATTTCTTATTTGGAAAATATAATTATACTATGAGTTGATCATGTGTAATTATATCAGACAGTTTGGTTTCTATTAAGGAAAGGTTTATTAGTTTATTTTCACATATATCACTCGTATTATTTGTAATATTTAATATAATAAATATTTACATAATCAATTATTGTATGGTAATGTATAATATATATACATATATATTTTATTATTATATCTATTATCCATTACCTTGTGAAAAAAGGGTTGTCTTGGGTTTCTATACTCAAAATTATGATGAACAAAGAGGGGACCTAATGTATGAATTCATTATTAGAAGGTCTTTTAGTATCATTATTCATATAGATATTGTTAGAGTTATTTTTCATGTTATTATTGGTTACGACATCTTGGGTTGAAAATATAAATTATTATTGAGTTTAGTACTAAAACACATAATCATATAATTGTTTTTCCAGTTGATTTATCTTTACCATAATCCTCTACTATTCTATTAGAAACACATTTCATTATGAAATTTTTAGAATAGTGAATGAATATTTGCATGCTGAATATATAATGTCAATTGTTTTTTTCATTCTCAATCTCTATAAACACACATTAATATTTGTAGGTAAATAAGTGTTTATATCATATAATGTCTTATTTTGATGATATTAAACAAGAAATGTGTTAGAGGAATTTTTTTTAAATTTTATTACTATTATATAATCAACACATAGTTGATTAATTGTGTAATGTGTCATTAAATAAAAAATATTGTGGTATCTATTTCCCACTATCTTAGATTTTATTATCTAATATTTTTTTATAGTTTTTACATAATTTAATAGTGGATGGTAGTTCTCATTGATATACATTTAATATTATTTTTATTAAATGATTTAAATGTATTAATATTTGAAAATGATCCAATTATCATAATAAAAGTCAAAAACTAAGATGTTAGAATAATTTTTTGAGTCATTTATTCGAGTTAAAAAAATTTTTTAGATACCCACTAGACATATTATAGTTATTACAATTTTTCAATGTGTATATCGGTGTAATATATTCATAATAACATGAACTATTGATAATGTAACCCTACCTTGGTTAGTGTTATTTTATATTATAAGGATGATATAGTTTATGATTTTAGATATTGATTATATTAATAAAAAATTTGTGATATCCTTTGTAAATAAAATAGAAATGGAAATGGGTATTATCAGACTCCCTAGGTTTTAATTAATAAATTATTCAATGTTTGATATATATGAGAATATGGACTCAATATAGTAATAAAT
Organism: Viscum album; assembly: GCA_963277665.1. NCBI lineage: Eukaryota > Viridiplantae > Streptophyta > Magnoliopsida > Santalales > Viscaceae > Viscum > Viscum album. The sequence goes on along the minus strand of OY728165.1, from coordinate 1,577,431,557 downwards.
GAAGGGATAAAATGATTTCAAATATTGCTCACCATTATTAATATCAGACACATCTCATGGGGTTTATAAGGTCTAGTATGGTAATAATTATTATGTTTATCAATTTAATTTATATTATAATTATATTTATTTATTAATGTTTTGTAATTTTCACGAATGACATGATGAATCCAAAAAAATAATTATTATATTAATTTTAAAATATAATTTTTAGAAAAACAATTTATATAAAAATTTATATTATTATAATGGGAAAATAATATATAAAAATATATTAATATATAGTAAATTTTAATCTTATCATTCCTTTAGAATATTCATACTAAAAAGAAATATAAGAAAAATGATGGCTAATATCAATAATAACATATGAAATTTAGAAAATGAAAAAATATATATAACAATAATGTAATATATAATTCCATTATTAATAAAAGAAATATAAGCTATTTTAAGGTAGTGGGAAACCCATATGGCCATAAAATTCATAACATTTTAAAGGTAATCAGATAATTGATATTGAATCAAGAAATTTTTCATACTAATATGAACATTTGAAATTGAATTTTTTTTAGAATAGTATAATCACCAACTTCATTAAAAATAATACCTATGTATCATATGAAATGAAATATATGGTATATTTATATCATTTTATAAGTAAATAAATATTTTATAATTGTTCTAAAATATTCAGGTTTTTTTATAAAAAAAATATTTTTAATTTTAATATTTTTAAAATATAATGATTTAAAATAAATTATATTTTTATAATAACAATTTTTTAGTTAATATTATATTTTAATATAAATAAAATATTTTTCATGATTCTTTATATAATTTTCTGTAGAATTTGGAATCTATTCATAATTTCAAAAGATTCATTTTTAAAATAAATAATGATATTATTTAAAAATTTAATATATCATCATTAGAAAACATTTTACATAAAATTTGTTTTTATTTTTTAATCTAAATTGTATTAAATTTCCTTAATGATATTTTGGTATTTTTGTAAAAATATAAATTTGTTGGAAAATAGTTATATAAGACAAAATATGATATTTAACATTATAAGCTAAATAAAAGTGTTTTTTATTAATACATGAAGTAATCACTGATCAGTTCAAATAGAAATTAACCATTTAATTTATATATTTATAATATTGAGCTATATTATTAATCACGTTCAAAAATAATATACAAATGTTAATAATATAAAAAAAACTCATCCAATCTCATATAAATAATATCCCTCACCACCTCTTCCTATCTAAATTTCTATGCACTTTAACAATGCTTTTTATTGAAAAAATACGATATTTTTTTTACATTTACTAATTATGGCTCCAATGAGAGACAATATAAATGATCAGAAGGTATATCATAAAAAGATAACTTCAATGGAAGATGTAAAATTATCGACTGACCTTATTAATTTCAATTCATCTTATATGACCCTATTATGTTTCTCATGCTCGAACAAATAGTAAAAAAATATCCAAAATATAATTTTCCAATATTTTTATTATGAAATATCCATATTATACCATTAAACATTATATTCCAAATACTGGAATATTTTTTTCAATATGGTTCATTTAAAAAATCCAAGAAAATTGTACATAATTATTCCCCACCACTACCAGTGATCTTTATCATAATAATATTATAATTCTATATGCATAGAATAAGTAAAGTATGGATTTTTTCATGTTTTAAAATTAATATAAAGACATAATAATACATAAAATGAAACATTTTATTGATGGATGGTAATACCAGATAAATAAATTAATTGTTTGTCATTATATATTTTTATAAATTGATCATCCATACGATGAATTTATTTTTTCAATTTTGGTCAATTTTATTTTATATGATGAAATTAATATGAATAATTTTTTCTTTACAAAATTATTCTTATTTTACCCGAACATTAATAATTATTAAAAAGGTACATGATGATGTATCAATGAAAATTAATCCCTTGGAATAGTGAATGTTAGCATTATATCACAATGGAGGGGTTATAAATAAAAATTATTTATTTATAATAAATTAATTTTATATATAAATGATTTTTGATTATGTAAATGGTGATATTAATTTTATTATTTACGACATTAGATACGTGTTCAAAATGATTTCAAGGAATATTATATGAGATCTCTATGCACTATTCTTTTTCTAGGAGTTCTGAAAATTCTATCTATCACTATCTATATACCCTTATTTATTTGTTTTTAATTATTATAAAGTATATCTATATTTACTTGGAATTTATACAATTATTATTCTCAAATTTTTATGTGGAAATACATATAATATGTTCTTTCCCCAAATTCCTTATTTAAAATCATTGTTGAATGTTCTAATTTTTTTATCCATGGTTGTTGTTATGTAATGATAAATTAATGTATTTCTTAATTTTCAGGATTTTACGACATAATAAAATATTATAGTCATACACAATCATGGATACCACTAGTTTTCAAAAAAGATACATACATGTTCTTTCTTTTAATTTATTTAACTAATTATTTACAAAACCATTTTAAAAGGTAATCTCAATAGACTATCCTCTTCCATTTATCATAAAATTTTATCAAGATTCTCGTCATATTTTAAAAACTATGATTTTTTTGTCAGATATGAACATCCAAAATATTTATTTTTTGCATCTCTTTATAAAAATTATGAATTATACTTTTGTAAAAATATGATTAATGATTATGAATGCTATTTCATTACATGCATAACTAATAATTTTATTTCAAATAATGGACTTATTTTTTGGTATCACAAAATATTTTACAATGTATGTTTAGTGAACCAAGTTAATACTCTAATAAATACTGTAATTGTTTTGTCTCATGGGATATTTATTATCTGATTGTAGTGCAATCCTAATCTGTGATGGGATGTTTTCAACCATGTGATGTGGTATGAGAATTTATACTATAATTATGATTATTTCAGGTTATATATATTTTTCCAACATTTCATTATTTTGAAAAACATTGATACTATTTAGGGTTACCGTCCCATGTGATCATTCTAAAGTATCTCCTTTTATGTTCTTTGGTAATATCGTTTGACTCACATGATATTAGTTTTTTTCATTTTTATTCTATTATTGTTCCTTATATATCTCCAACAATGTCAACGTATTTACATAGTTATCCTATTACCATTTAAGTGATAATTGTAGAGATCCCAATAATAAAATTTTATTTTAGTTTCATTGTGATAATTTATGTACATACCGTTCAAGAAAAAATTGTCCTCTCAGTCATTTGATTATGTACATTCTGATATTTATGTTCTAAATAAAGTAAAATTTATGGGTAATTATAGATAGTATTATGTGAGGTTTTATATTTATTAGGTATTAAGCCTTGAATTATTTATTGAGAACCTTAAGTGTATACTTATATATAATGGAATATATTGAAAATTTTGTAATGTATAGAGTAAGTGGTTTCCTAGGATATCAAATCCCATTTTGGATACATTATGTGGATGTGGATCATGAATAGTTCTACCTATGGGTTATAACCTATAAAATTTATCATTGCGTATTAAATCTAATTTTACTTGGTGCATGATATAGATGTCTGGTTTAACAATACGTTTGATGCACTAATAGATCATTCAATAAAAAATCAAACAAACTCATATAAATGTTTTATGGTATTGATTGAATAAATTATTATTTTAAAAAAATATTAAAATTGATTTAGAAAACTGTGATTTAATTCTATGCATTCAGAAGTTAGGATATACCATTCATTTTTATCTTATTCCTCTAATGTACATAGTTTTCATTTTTATTTTTCTGGATTGAGTATTATCATTTATATTTTTTCTTGAATATAATTAATTAATAGAACAAGAACAAAATAGTGAAATGTAAATTCATTATCCATTCATTATCTATAAATTTTTTATATGGTAATAGTTATACACATTCTTTTATATCTTTTATGACTTGTAGAATTATTCAATCACAGTGTAAAAACATGGAGGTTGTGTTATAATCCAAAATAGAGAACTGTATGATGATTATATTTCAATTATATAACTCCTCATGATTTAATGATAATATACATAATATTAAATAAAGTATCAAATATCATCTTTTGTAGATTTTGATTCTATATTGGGATTGGTTTGGTTTTCTTATAGATATCCCACATGAATTGGGGGGACTATCAACACACTATTCACATCCAGTTGAATCCTCCAATTATATAAATGTTTTACGAGGAGAGTAATTATATTTTTGAATATTCTTCCCAATCATAGTTATTTTTCTTTCTTAGAAATCATATCTAGATCCAATGATTAAATAAAAGGTTTGGGCCATTCTTCAATAAACTCTAATTTGAATGATCATTTTATTGTACATTTTATGGAGTTTCTTAATCTACATCGTGAAGAAGTGTTTTTTATATAAAATGATTTTATAACATGATATATTACAATATCCAAGAATTAATGAAAAAACAATCAATCCTTTAGGAATAAATAAAGAAGTTTTTAAAATCAAATCAAGAAATTGGTTTTATGCACCAAACTGATTAACAATTTGGGGTGAACTAATCCTCTTCATCAAGATATATTATTAGTAATTTCACATCATAAATTAATATGGAGAAATCAACAATATCATGATAAACAAAATATCATATTCCATTGATATGTGACTTGTTCTATAAAATATATTGAACACATATTTATCTAAGGTGGGTGTTCAGTCGAAATGTGAAAAATTAATTATGAATAATTAAGATATTACCAATAATAGATTATGAACATTATTTAGAAACTACAAGTTCAAAATGATGTCCATTAGACACCAAATTTCTATAGAAATCATTAATTAATTATTTAGTTAATACATTTCAGATTACAAAGAAAAAAATTTGGTACTCTTATTTTATGATATTTTACTATATGCATATAAGAAAGTGTTGCATGTGGATAATTTTAATTATATTGTAATTTATATTTGAATGCATGATGTATATGATATTAATAGTAAATTAATTTCATTAATATATAAGGCAATTTAATTGAATAACTTTATAACCATTAAATGGATTTATTTGGACCCTTTAAAAATAAATTCTATTTTGGTGTGGCCATAATTTATATTTGTAACTAAGATCCATTGTATTGATGGAAAATATATGTATTAGAAATAATATTTTGAGAGAAATACTATAAGTATTTACTCAACAATAATTAAATTTAATGGATTTAATTTTTATATTCTAATGAATGAGTATTGTGTTCAAATAATTGAAAATATGTTCGATTAGTACACGATTCATCAGTTTTACAATAAGTGGGGATCTTTTCATGTTATACATTAATAAATAAAATAATGTATTGGAATTTTTAGGGAAAAATTATGTTAAACTAATAGATTATCAAATAATTTGAAGGATCATGATAAAACCTTTTGATGCATGATTTACAAATCGATGCTGATATCATCAATCTATAAATGTACAAACATTATCTTTATGAGGATGAAGATAAAATATATATATATATATATATAATAAAATGAAAATAAATATATTAAAATTAAATGATATCCATGATAAAATGTGATAATTGTGGAGTTAATCATGGAATATCAATTTTGACTATATTACTATTATATAGAAAAAATATGGTGTATGATTCTCTATAACGATTGGATAATGTGATATGGGAGATGATGATATTTAAGGGGATATAATCTAATTTTAAATTGAATGTATAGATTTAGATATAATATTTTAATGAACCATATCATTCAACTATTTAATGATTGGTCAACAATACATTTTGAATAATATAAAGAATTTGAATTTGTTTTGGAAAAAATAAGAAAAATGTGAACTATATAATTGATAATAATTCAACAGAGTTTATTATTATTAATGAATTATTTTAAATATTTTTTGATTAATATATATGTAAATATATATATATAAACCATAATATAATTTTATAACAATGGTTTTATTGAATGATTCATATAACTCAGCACACATCATCCACAGACAGATCAAGGAGTTTTATTAAAATCGTTGAGAGATGTATTGGTTGGAAAACATTTTGAAGTATATAAATGAATATACAGAAAATTTAATGGTATTATAGCTTATAAATATCATAATAATGTCTACAAGGATGAGGGAACCATTACCCAAACCTAAATAAAAATTAAAAAACACTAGAATTAACATTGAATGTAGTCATCTGAATATATCAAGGTGAATTGATGTCATATGAATTAAGGTGGAATGTCAAAAAAGGATATAAATATAAATAATATTTTATATGAATTAAAACATTATTAAATTTTATTGATATATAATAATAATTTTTTAGTTTGTAAGGATCACTATTACCCATTATATTCAATTAACATGTAAATTTAACTGCATGTTCTGGAAGAGCCTCCAATATGATATCGACAATTAATATAATTATAGTATTCCTTATCACCATAAAATTAATGACCAATATATGTGGAATATACATACACATGATTTATAATAAAATCATTTTTTGGGACCTCATATAGGTATTGGATCAGTATCATCATGTATCCATGTTCTTATAAAATAATTTGTTTTCCACTAAAATAAAATTTTATCCATGTCAATACATTTATCACAATACTAGTAGATAATTAATATGTAGAAATAATTATAGATAATAAAAAATATTGGGGCCCATTATTGTTTAATAAATTTTAAAAAAGTTATAAGGCCATTTCCAATTCTTTTGGGCATCTATATGTGAATAGATTTTATTTTATTTTAATCATCGACGAGAACTATATATTTAGGATAAAAATAAAATTAACATCATAAAATATCTAGGTAATATATTGATGTCAATTTTAATTGGGTTATTTTAAATCCAATATATATTAGCTTATTGGAGATTCCAAATTCCATTGTAGCAATTACTAATCAACTAGTACTCCCATGGACCCTGTCTCCTAAACATAATATATTAAATGTATCCATATCAAGAATTAAAATCCAATAGGTAACATGTCATTAAATTTAAAATATAATAGTTGTAAAATTAACACTATTATGAGGAGTATTTGGTAATTATCCATGACAATACAAGTAATGATGTTCCAAATAAGAATAATCTCATAGTAAAGATACTACATGAACATAATATCTTATTAGAGGTGACATGGGATCCAGATGAATCACTTATGAAAATTCAACCTCCAGTATTTAAAATTTAACATATCAAAAGAAATTTCCATGAAAAAAAAATTATTATGTAGAGAAGAATTCTATAACATAGAATTTTATCAAGTAAATATCACTACATATAATTTTGTCACATTTAGTAATGTAGTATAATATAAATAGAGTAAATAATTATATAAAAAAGATTTAATTATATCGAGAATTATATTTAGAGAACAAAAATCTTCACATTAAAAATTTGTAATATATATTTATGAAAAATAAATAATATAATGACAATAAGAGTAATTTTTGGATATACTCATTCGAATACAATATTAACCACGTTAAAAAATACTACTGAAATGAAAAATAATATTAGATATTGAATATGATTTTTATAAAATCAAAATATGTATAATAATTTATAGTAAATAAAATAAATAGGAATATTAATAAAATATCTGATATTTATTGTATCTAGGTAACCCATATGATGATAGAAATCCTAATATTAGAAAAATGATGTGATAATAAAAGTATTAACTGTACTGTCAGAAACATAATCAAACAATTAATAATTGTAACTAGACCATTATACAATTATCCTTCATTATGGAAGAGAATATTTAAATTTATTTATCAATTGAAATGAAAATATTCCATATTTATATCATGATTTATATAATGAAATATTTTTAAAATGATAAAATATGAGTTTATATTTTTATCAAAGGTATATGTTATAATTTCATTATAAAATAAAATATAGTGATTTAATATAATGTTTATAATCCTAAAAATAATTTTTAATTTTACATAATATCTTCTTATAATGAAAATATTATTTTATTTGAGCTTATGTAATATTGCAATGTAAAAATTAATCGTAATATCAAAATTTTTATTTTCAAAATATATTATTATTATATATAAATAAAAAATTTCACATATTAAAATATTTATTTTGGCCAAAAGAAATTTAACTAATATTACATAAATATATTTTTATGGTGATTATTTTTTATTTTTTGAAAATAGTATATTTTGTAGTCAATATTAACAGATGAGAATATTAAATTTGTAACAGTAAATATAGAAATAATATTTTTTCTGAGCCTTGAAAAATATATGCAATTATGTGTTGTAAATAAATTTACATGGTTACATAAAATATAGACCATATTCGTCATCATTTTTTTTCATGTTCTAATATTATAACAGAATGTTTATAATATTCAAAAATACCCTTCACGATATCTATTGAATACCACACCGCACCAACCAATCCGACCAGAAAAAAAATTCCATGAAAAATAATAAATTACATTTAATCTAAATTATCAGTCCCCTTCCATTCATTCTAGATCTTATGGTCTCAACTAAATACACTATCATAGAGCCTTAATGGGTTTTCTAAAAGAGAGATCCAATGAATGAGGTAAAATACTCCACTAACATCATTAATTTTTATTCTTCCGCTATCACATAAATTTTCTTTTTCATTCACTTATATATAGTAATAAAAATATAATAAATTTAAATATATTTTATTATTATGCTGTAATATCCATATTCGTCCCTCAATTCTTCATATTCAAAATTAATACACTTTTAAAAACATGATTGGTTCACAACCTCCATGAACAACATTAATCATTTTTCAGAAGTAATCATGGATGGTAAAAAATATATAATTACTATTCAATAATAAAATAAAAATTATATAATATCAATTTTCATGTTTTGAAAATAATATATAGAAATGATATGAAATAAATAGAAATAATATCATGATGGTGAGTAAATCTATCTAAATGAAATAACTATATAATGTTTTATTTAATCTATATTAATAATCTATATTCAATAAAATAAAATTATATTTTGGTACATAGATGTATATTTATGTAAATTAATCTAATTTCATTTTATTTATAGTTTTTTATTAATATGTGGTTGTAACATCAATTATTATCATCAACTAATCTGAAATTTATACTTTGAAATGATATCCTAGAAATATTAAAATTCTATAGTATATAACATTGAAATCCCTATAAATGAACATATTGTAATGATAATAAATAAAATATATATTAAAATGGTTCTCAATTAATTAAATAATTATGTTCATTAATAGGGACGTTAAATACAAGTGGAAAATAATTCTAAAATATAAGTTAGTGGATCTCTCTCTAGAGCCCTTTATCTTGAGGTTATGAACATTCCCTCTATAAATTACATTCTCTCTCAATTATATGTTTTGTAATTGTTCAAAATATTGAATATATTCTAAATACATATATAAATAACTCATTATATATTAGATTGATTGGTAAATTCTTTCCGACATATTATTTATCAAATGCCTTCATTATAATTGAACATGATTATGTTGAACATTTATATCCTTTAATAGTTTGTTCATGTTCATTTAATTTCCATATTAAATTTTTTAATTCATTATAAAAATGAATATATTATTATCAATCATACTTCTTTACCACAATTTTTCATTTAATTCACCATACATATTCTATCTCAAAAATTACATAGGTCCTTCCTATAAACATTGTAGTGATATTTCCTATCTATTCCCACACCCCTATAATTTATCATTATTTATTTTGGAAAATAAAAACCATATTTTGATACCAATTCATATTTACTATGAGAAAAATATTAAAAATATTTATTTTTAAATTGTGTTTCCTTATGAAATATAATTTTTATTATTATTTTATGAATGATTAAGATTAAAATTTAATTTCAAGGAAACTCATATGTCTAGGACATATGATTTATTTCATTTTTAGGAGCCCATATTCATATACTTGTCATGATGGATGCACTTAGATTCAACTCCAATTAATTTTGTAATATTTTTTGTCTAATGGGATTTTATGTATAGTATTTCAGTGTAATCCTAGTTAATTTGTAGAAACATACAATAATGTGATGTTTTCTTTCCTAACTTCTATAATATAGTATAATGTCATTTTATATGGGTTTTTAACATTCATTTTATTCTATTATACAAAAATAATAATATATTACCTCCTTGTCATATGTGACTATTATTGGGGCGTTTTTATAATAGCATGTTCTTTTTTTTTGAATCTCATATTATGATCTATTATTTATTTATTCCCTCAGTGGGGTATATAGATAAACTATTTGTTGTATGAATTTCCTATGATATCATATGAAAATTTAATATAACATTATGATGTTTAAAATAATGAATTATTATTTATTTTTCATGATGATATTATATGTTAAAAGTGGTAAAATTAAACTAGGAGTCTGGATCCATTCGTTGGTATTATTATGATTTTAATGTTATAATACATACAAAATGCTTGGTCCACTATATTTATGTTATATTAGATTTTTTTTATCATTCCTTCCAATTTTTTAATTGATTATTCTTTTTAAAGGTGTTTTTAATGGGGTCACATATGTCTTATACATCAAATTTAGATCTTACTATTTTCATTGTTCTCGTCTATAGTATTTAAATGCGTAGTTTTTTACTAAATCTCCGTATTTGTGTATAAAACACATGTTAATTCTGTGAAATCGATAATTTTTTTAATATATGTAAAATATATCCAGGCAGTGAAGAATGTTTCTCTAGCTGTTCATCATTCTGGAAAAAAAGGATCTAGAAGGTTTATATTATGTATTATTGAAAATAAAAATTGTTTTTATAAAAGGTTAAAATTCCTCACCATGATTATGGAGTAATGTGAGATTAATAGTCAAGTGGTTTCATACATGGTAGTCTAGAGTGTATGTCGAGGAAACTAAATGTGGTATTTATTCCTACTTTTCATGATAAATAATAATCCATAAAATTATAAGTTTTATAAGGAATAATATATTTTTTTATAGATTTATGTGGGTTAATATAGTTTTTCATATGGAAGATAAAATATTATGTATTGGGTTTGGTGATTTTTAGGCATTTTGATGAATAAAATATTTTTTTATAAATTTCAATTCATGATGAAGATAAATAGATAACCTATAGGATCCAAAATTATAAATATTATATTTATTATGAAATCAGTATTTGATTTTATTTTGTAGCAGTTAGTTTGGATAATAATTGATCTGGAGTGAATTTTTTTTTTCTGTTCTTTGTTTTTATAGAGCATCACAATCTAATTTAAAATGAAACTATTAATTTTCATTTATAATATTGATTTCATTTGATTTTCTAACATATTTTGAATATGATAAAATTAATGGAGGAGGGAAATATCATTTCAATTAAATCATAGAGAAATACATTTAATGAATTATTATGTGACATTTGAGGGTCTTCGTTAATAATATCGAAATAATAAAACATTTTCATAGAGTATGAATATATGTATTATATTTTGGATCAATTATCTTGAAATGAAATTTAGTTACATTTATCAAAGTGTATCATCATTAAAATAAAAAAAAAATTATTTGAGTGAAATTCATGCATTGATGAGAGGTTTTTAATGATATAAATTTTTAAGAACCATTATTAGGAATCATCCATTCATTACATTTCATGTATAAAATGGGTCATTGGTGTGGATATTTTATCCACCTTAGTTTTCCATATTTGAGAAATATTCCATTTTTTGAGCATCATATATTATCTTACAATAATAGAATTTAAGTTAAATTATAACACTTGTAAATTTAAACTGAAAAATTTACCTATTAGTATATTTAGAACATATATTTACAATTAAACATGGGACATTTTGTTTATGTATTAAGTTGGTTTTATTAATTGTAAATTTTTATTTCATATATTCACGTGTATTTATATATCCAATTTTAACCAGAAGTATAATCTTCAAATAGCACCAAAGGGAAATATTAATATTATAGTTCCTTCAGGATTGTGATTTGTACATGGTGAGGTATAATATTCATATTTAGGAATATATATATAGACCATAACGTTTTCCCCTAATGTTTACATGTTTTTGGATTCTTTTTAAAAAAATATATATTTATTTGATTACATTTTTGAATAAATAATCCATTATTAAAAAAAATTATGATTTTGGGAATTCAAGGTGATTTTGTGCCGTAATGGATCATAAATTGAAGTTATATTAGAATAAAATCATTGGTAAAACATAATTGCAACAAGTAGTTTTTATTGAGGAAAAGAAATTTATTGAATAAATTTTAAAAAAACTTTATTGTCTATATTATTATTCCGTAAAAAATTCTCAAATATTATAATTCTTCACAAATCTGTTGAGCCATTACATTGTTTACATTCATTGGACATGGCAATCAGAATATTCGATGAATTTTTTTTATGTGAATATTTTAATGAAATATTATTTTTTAAATCTCTGGATACATTCTTGATTATGATATTTTATCATTTTATACTACAGAATCTATTAATAAATGTTTTATTTCTTATAATTTTTTATGGTGATATTGATATGATGAAATAAGTTATCATCCAATAAATTAATCATACATTTCTCCATGTTTTTCATTAATTCATTTATGATGATGAGTTTATCCTTGAGAGTTTTGAATCACATCCCTCATAATATATCAATTTTATTAATTCTTTTCCTCCTTCCACAATTTGTATCTATTTTTTAATTTTGGAAATTCCAATGACTAGTGGTTGGTTAAAAAAATTGGATGTTTCCAGGGAATTATTTTCATTATTACTAATTGATTTAAGATAAATGGTGGTTGTAATAATAACTCATAGTAAGGGCAGTGTGTGGTCAAATTATATTTCATGGCCTTGATAGTGGAACAATGTTAGGTGTTTAATGATCAGGGAGGTGGTTAAGGCTTTTCTAATGATATGTTTAAAATGGAGTATCAATTTAATGGTTATATTTTTCTATTTAGATGTCGTAGGTGGAATGTGAAAACACCTAATTAATATTAGTGAAGGTGGTGTAATGACATTCCAAATGGTAAATAAATATTTTCGACATGAAATTTTTAGAAACATGGGATGAATTTTGTTCATAAATCGATTTAATTACTCTATTACGTATTCTCATAGTACTTATAGAAAATAATCCTCATTATATATAAATTTTTATAGATTCTATGTTTTTATAAAAATTACTTGTCTTCTAAATTTTGTACAAACACCATGTATTGCTGGAGACATTGCCTAAAATATTATACACACAAGGATATAACGATATCCCTTCCCAATATTTCAATTTTAGTAAACATTATATACCTTATTTTCCTATCTCAGTTAAACATTGATGTGAAATACTAAGTGATTTTTGGGCCCCACAAATGTGAACCCTATTTTTTCCATATCATACATTCAATGATACTGAATTGAAATATAGTAATCCATGTGTTCCATACCATATCCACCACATATATTAATACGGTGATAGAAAATATCTATGTAGAATTATCATATATTGTAGGATAATCAAAAAACCCAATAATATATATAAATCTTCAATTAATAATAATATATAACTAAAAATATGATAAATATATAAAATTATATCCTCATGTTGGAATTCGTAATAAAATATTATAGAATAGAAATACTAAAAGGGAAATAAAAAAACTGAATATGAAACTGACATAGTATAAGAAACTCTATAAATGTAAGGAATCCTCCTCTATATGGGGTCACGTTGATATGAATACATCTGCAACTATAACGTACACGAACCACTATCATCTACTGAGTATTATTTTCCAAACAATTATACAACAACATCCTCTTATTATATCATGAAATTGATAAATAAATAAACATACACATAATTTTATTTTCATGAATCCCATGCATTGTAATCTTTAAATATACCTAGAAGAACTCATAGATAAATGAATTAATGGGATGAAAAATATAATAGCTAAAAAAATAAGCATAATGAACTAGTATGTTTAGTATAGGCACAAAATAGTACATAATTTATATAAATCCACATGTATGGGATTAATCCAATAATTATATATTTAAACAATAATTAATTATATCACATAATAAAACATAAACACATAGTGAAGATTAAGTAACCCAATAGAACAACAAATTAATCTTGTGGAATGATATATGTAGATGGAAAACAATGAGACAAAAAATATTGATTTTATTAATATGATATCAACCATAAAATATCTAAAATTTCCAATGTCTCTAGTACTACTAGTCTTCTACAGTAATCTTTTAACTTACATGGAGTGGTATTTGGGAAAAAAATGATCATGGTAAATATTTATTATAAAAGGGAGTAGAAGTCCAAGGATTTGGAACATTCCATAAGATATAGGGAGTAAAAAACCTAGTGATAATATAATATTAGATGAAAAATGATTTTTATACCAACATGAACCTTATAATTATTTTATTTCATGAAAAATTTCTTTAAAAAGGTAAAAATAATAATGATAGTGTGTTTTAGTTTTTTTGAGAGATTATACAAACAATAAATTCACATTTAAATACACTATATTTTGAATATTATGACTTCTATAATGCACTGATAAATCCCAATGATCTCATATTACATCGTTAGATTCCATAAGTAAATAAATAAAGGGGAAGGGTCAGGTATAAAGTCCCGTTGGATAGGAAATATGATAATGAATAATAACAAGTCAGACAGAAGTCATTATCATGATAGTAGAAAAGTGGAAGATCATATATGTTCATATGGACACAAAACATGAATAAAATGAATGATTATTAATTGGTAATATAATTACATGGAAATGATATAAAAATGGGATTATTATAATCAGTAATAGATTATTCCCAATGCCATATATCATTATGGATAAAGTCCCATAATTGATTTGGATTACTTCATCATCAAATTAATATCATATCATTAGATATAATACATTAGTCAATGGATCTGCAGGATATAGAACCATAGTAAAAAAATAGAATTATGTATAATTTCCTATAATGTATTTTGATTATTCACTTCTTTTATATATAAAATCACAAAAGATAAAAACATTACACAATGGTTTTAATGTATATGTAATTCTATTTCCAATAGTGAAATAATAACATGGGATGAATTTTTTTTCCACATACATAAATCAAACCTCAGTAATAATAATATGAAAATCCCTTGAGATTGATATTGGTATTGTAATTTATCCAAAGTCATAATAAATTTATATTTCCAAATTTTTTAAAATATGAAAAGGAATAAAAAAATTCATGGACTTATTTATTATATTTGTAATATAATTGTTAAATATAGATCAAAATTTATGAATATTTAAATTAATAGGGGGTAATAGTATATATTAATATGAAAATCATAAATAGTGATTTAGGAAATTAGTAAAGAACTATTAATGGAGGTTAAAATGTATATATTTTATAAATTAAATAATACTATATTGTTTGTTATAAAATAAACATAATATTATTAAAAAAATATGGATAGTAATATTAAATATTTTTAGATGAAATAAATCATTGTATCAGAATGATCCCTCATAACCAGCTTGTTTTAAGGAATAATAGTTACAGGAACATAATTAACAGATACGAAACTTGAATGTAAATGTAATGTAAACAATATATATATATATATATTATGAATTTATACATATTATACAATAGATACATGATCCCAATAGAATGATAAAATGTGTTTTATAGAGAGGAATAAAAATATAAAATAACATAGGGCCGTTGGAAGGATTCTTTTAATGGAATGTGGACCCATTATGTTTATGTATATGAATTTTTTAATATATAATTAAGTTTACCAAATGAGTTTTATATGAATCTATTCATATGAACATTATTTATCACTATTATTTAGTTTTTTTATAATTAATTTGTTATAATATGATGTTTATTAATAATATTCATTGTTTGTTTCATTCCAGTTCTTAATAACTCATCAATTAGTATATCATTATCTATGTTCATCAGAATCATTCGAAAATGACATATGAAAAATTAAACTATTATAAATTAATTATATATGTTTAAATGGTCTCCTACACATGTTTCATTGAAATAAAAGTTTCTATTTAATTGTATGTTAATATAAGTAGTTTTTTCATCCATTACAAAATTTAACTATTTAAAATTTATGAAGGATTATTAATATATTGAATAAAATAAAAAATCATTATAATAATATTATAATCATATATAACAATAATTATAGTTTTATATGTTTCTATAAATGAATTGATGAAAAGTAAAATATGTTCTCCATTGAAGTTGTAGTTCACTCAAAAAATAAGGAATATTTTTATTTAATAATAAATGATAGTAAGGTTTATATTGGATACTAAATTAGAATAATAAAAAAATTATATTTTAGATACCTATTCCACAATTTAATGTTTCACAAAAAATAATTGAGAGGGTGTTTGAGAATAAAAAATATTCAAATATTGTTGTAAACAAAATGACCACATCAATTTGATGTCCTCTATTATGATACACACGAATAAACTATATATTGGTATTTATGTGTTGTAGAATCCGTTATAATGAGGGATTAAATTTGGGGTTATATTTTAATAATTAATTTTTTGTGATATGATCCTCATTGGTAATGGAAAATAGAGGTGTTGATGGCATTGGTAAATAAGATAGAGTTGTGTAAATTGTGTATATATAATTTTTTAATATAAATATGTATGTTATTATGATAGTTAATGGGAATAAAAATTAAATAATTAAGAAAATATTATTGGTGCTCATTCAGGATCACAGAAATATATATCATGATATATTTTTGTTATATTTTCCTTTAGATTTATCATTTTCATTCCATTATAAACATAACTATTGTCACAGATTTTTTTCCTTGGAAACATATTATTATACAAAGAAAATATTTTTAAAATATTATATGACTTTTATTATTCTATTTAAAAAGATGAAATTAATTTTAATAGTATTAATTTTTAGTGGTGGAAAAATTTAATGTCAATATATTTAACATAAAAAATATATTTACAATTCATATGAAATCCAAATTTTACGAATAATATTAATATTATATTGAATAAAAATTTATATGTTGATTATAATAGAATAATGTTTTACATCAAAATGATTTTCTATATATAATAATATAAATATTAAAATAAAATAAATATTTATTGAAAAAAATTATAATTTTCAACTTGAACATGTTTACGAATCTTATAAAAATTACTTATGTTTCTATAACTTAAGTGGTCAAATAACTAATGTTAAATATAAATTATTTATGAGATTTGAAATTTTTTATATGTGTAAAATATATTGTAATGAATATTAAAAATATATGGTTTTATGAAATATAGGTATTCTTGAATTTATTTAAAAAAAATTCATCATATGTTTAGATATTATTTAATTTTCTTTAGAAACATTTTTAATATAAATATCATTCTTTTGAAATATAATGACACAATTATTTTTTACACTGTATTCATAAAAACGAAAAATGTCATAATTTCGATGATGAATTTCATTTAAAATATTATAGGTCATTAAATTTCTTCAACATAAAAAAAATTATGTCCCAAAAATTTAATTATCACTCACGTATATAGATATTTTGGGGTATTTGTAATTCACAACAAATTTGAGACCAAATTTATAATGATATATAATGCTTCAATTCATTGAGGGTCTAATAAACTCATCATTTTACCAAACATTATTTTGAGTATACAACACATGAATAGGAATTATTCTTTAGATAATTGAATAACTTTTAAATAAGAGAATTCTGGCCATCCATCATCCAATAGATATTCATTGGTTGAGTAAGAGTATGGAATGTTATTTTATTATAATTGATATAAAAACATTCATTATATAGGGATATAAATTTGTTATATTCTATTAAATTAAGATATAGTATAGATAGAAGTGTTATATTTGTTCATAAAAATCTAGAAAATATAAATTAATGAAGGGTGTATGAAATATTATAGAAACATTATACAACCAAGACATCTTTTAACAACATTAAATGTCAATCTGTAGGAGATTTTATATGAAGGTATTAGTGAATACAAAATAAAATGTTTATTATATAATAATAATAATAAAATATGTATGAAAATTTTAGTAGAGAATATGTGAACCCTTAAACATATTGATTTCATGTTACACATCAATGTTAGTGTATACACCACCTCTTTATTATTTCCATTTCCATGGTCATTAATGAAGGATATTGTCCCTCGTAGGTCTTGAATTATGAATTATATTTTTATGGTTACATAACTATTTAAATTTAAATATATTTAGTAAATGTATTATATTATGAATAACATTATTTCATTCCATTTTTTTATCTAAATAAGCATTTATACATGAAATTTTATTTCTCGACTCGCTGATTTTCAACAAGAAATGCTTCTTAATATTCCAATAATAAATTGTATAAATAACTTCTCCAAATATTTATGATATATATGATGATTAATAATCTTATTTTTATGATATTTATAACCCCAACATTCATGAAAAAAATTCACTTATTTTGGGTGAATAAAAATTCTATTTAACAACTAACATTAATATAACATATGAAATATGGTTATGAAATTCCTAGAAAAAAATCCAAAACACCTAACATATTTATTTTCTCAAGGAGAGAATTAATGAATTGTCTATATCACCGGTAATTGGACTACGTTTCCTTATCTATATAAGTTATATAAAATAGATGAATGTTATGGTTAAAAATACAAATTCAACTAGAAGATAAAAAGGAAAGAAATTATACATATATGAAAGACATATATATGAAAAATATAAATTAAAATGGTTTAATTATATTAAATTAATAGTATATTAATTATTAAGTTATATAATATACCCAATAAATAAGTAAAATACACTTTTAGGTTTATATAGTGTAATATAATTTTTCAATTAATATTTCATTACATAATAAATATTTCTTTTATAAAAGTTGAAAAATAATTTGTTGATTAATCTATAAAATACATATGGAATGTGAAACAATGCATAAATTTTGGCGTGTATGTTTTTTTAATGAGTTAAAAATGAGTTTTAACCAATCCAACCAATTTTCGATTAATTTCCCTGTGGTGGGTTTTTTCTAGTGGCTATACCAACATGTTTGATTGGAAAAATAGATTTGATTTCTACTAAATCACACACTCATTACATGAAGAAAATATGAGGTTGATATTTTATAATTTGAATTAAAAATATGATTTTTAAGTATATATAATATTCATAACCCATATCTATAACTACATAATCATGTGATTACAAAAGTAGCAACTGAATTTTCAATATTTTATTTATAAATGAAATTTTCATAAACATTTTTTAAATATAAAACCATATTTCATGAGGTATATAGTCTCTGTGAGAATATAAGATTACTTCATTAATATCAAAATATCAAAAATATTCGTTAATTAATTATCCATAATCCCCTAAAAAGTACAATTAATAACCAACTAAAACATAATAAACAATAGGGTAATGCAAGTATTTGAATTGTGAACTATATGGAATATACTTCATATAAACATGACGATGATATAAAATAGCAAGGGAAAAAATGATTTATCATGTTATTTTATATGTGTATAATCACATATAATAATGTATAATAATGGTATAATTAATATTTTTTCATGGAATGTGGCACCATATAATATGGAATCTACCGAAAACATGAAATGATAAGTATAATATAAGAACCAAAAATAAGAAAACATAGATTTATGGAAAAATATATCATAAAGGATTTTAATCCCTCCCCAATCCCATACATATCAGCTCATGATATATACTGAAGTAAAATATTTATTTGTTATATATATATATATATTGAGTCTGACCAGTCACATAATAGAGAAGTTTCTACAATGGATTGGGTAAACTCATAATTTTGTTCAATACTACAACATGTTATACTAACAATAACTAGTACATTGTTTTGATATATAAATATGGTCCCACCCATAAAATCATCTTATATACATTCCAATTTGTTTTAGTTAAGGAAATAATAAATATATAAGAATCACATAAATAACCAATAGGAGAGTAATAATTTACTTAATATTATCTCAAAATAAAAGAACATGATAATTCGCAGTACAATTCAAGAGATGTATGACATAAATCATTCAAAACACATTATTGTTGTAAAAAGTATAGGGTTTTAATATAGAGTTAGTTTTAAAAGGATTTCAAATGAGATTATTGTATATTTACTAGAAATTCACCCTTGAATTGTTGTTTTAGTAATGGTTATGGAAGAATTAATAAATGTTTCAATATAGTAATTTACATATTATCATAGGTAAGATAATATAGTTACCCCTAAAATATATAAAATTTTATATAATCATGTAGAGACACAATAATTTATATATTTCAACATTCAATGTAATAACAAATTAAACACTCCCTTTAAACTAATTTTTTTTTTAAAATGATGTTATTAGTGAAAATCGTAATTAGGTATAAACAAAACAATGATATAAAAATATACACAATATATATATCTAATTAATATATATGCTTAATTTAGGGAAAAATTATTAGAATAATAGGTGTAGAAAATTGGGTATAGAGAGAAGAATAATTACCATAAATAAATATGATTTTTTGGAAGATCCCTTTACATTGTCCTTGCATATCTTGGATAATTATTATAACATACAAAAAAATAAAAATATATTATATATATATATATATTTTATATAGAGTTTCATCAAATTTTTAATTTTCAAAATATAATTATTTTTTCTTCTAATAATTTCATTTTTACATTTTATTATTTCATTCTATCCAAATGATTATTGAATAATAACTCAAAGGACACATTTATTTGTAGATGTTCATGGTAAATATTTTTTAATGATACCACAAAACCATATGTTGATTTATATGATTTTAATTTCGTTATATGAATTTAAAATGATATATTGAATTGGTTCAATGATTAAATTTTATATTTTTATTGGAATGTTCATCTTGATGTGTTTGTGGATAAATATGAAATATAATGTGTTTTTTATATTTATCTATTTATATCCTATTAAAAAATGTGATATAATATTTAATATTATGAATACCATCATATTTAATAAATAATGAATTTCTATAAAAATACATGTCGGTGGTGTTGAAAATAAATCCCACTATCTATGAATGATTTCTTCCTCTACTAACATGGTCAATTTTATCATTTTCTAATAAATTTGATAATAGTGGATAATAGATATTAAACTAAAATTATATTTTAGAATTATACTTTTCACATTTTTTCAATATTTAATATAATTTTGGATAAATTTGGATGTGATAGAATATCAAATCAATAAATGAAATCGGTTAAGAATAGTACATATTCATATGGATTTCCCCTTTGTAACTACAGCTTAGAGAACCCGTGATAGTAACTTTGATGAGAGATGAATCTATACGACGTCATATATAATGATGGTAGTGGATTTTTTAGTGATGGGTTTGTAAAAGATTCAAATGTTGTGTAAGTGTGAGTAGTATTTAAGGCTTCTTTTTATAGTTGAGAGGGGTGTAAATTATGATTATATGATTCATTAACAAAAACAATAACTCACTATTTTGGAAGGTAATAAAAATTATTAAACAAGTGGATAATTTGTTTTAACATCATATTTTCCCCCGCAAACCCTTTCCATAGACTATTGTTGAGATATCTACATCTACATATTAAATTGTTAAATCATATTAACAATTAAAGTCATGTCTTATTTATATACTACAGAATAATTTGTATTCAAAAAATGAAATATTGTATAGTTTTTATTAATATAGATGAAAATATAAAATCGATATAATATAATTTCATATCAAATGGTTAGAATAATTATAGTCAATATATGTAACATCCCACCCCATATCATTGCCTTGAGAGGAAGGAGGAATGTTACATGGCCTTAAGCGACATTCCCAATGATCCAAAGGCTGGAAATAAATTCCAAGGTCTTTCTGAATTAATTTGGAAAAAATTCCCTTAAGAAAAATATATCCAACCTATCAATACACTACTATATTATTCATGTCAACAAGATTACCAAGCTCATCCATTACCAATTACTACCAAAGAATCCACAATACAACCCAAAACAATATGAGATTACTATGTGAAAGGAAAAATAAGAGACACCAAAATAAACCATGACACACTCCATAGCTCAACCCCATGCCCCATTCTCAAAACACCAAAACATCTCTATAGAATAACTATGATCAACTGCCAATGAGATGCTTTAAATTTTCCAATAACCTGAAATATGACATCTACAAAAGCAACAATTTTGCAAAGTAGGGGGTGAGTAGTAATACTTAGTAGATTTTCCACAAATGACATCCCTACACATGTTAGTAGGATAAAACCGTTATCACAATTATATAAAAAATATTATATAAATTATTCAATAGTTCATCAATTGAAAATAATTCAAACACATTATTCCCTAACCACCTTTACCTGGATCATGAAACCAAAGGGAAATCCAAGAAATAATTCCATAAGCTAAATCACCATTCCACATTGACACAACAAATTATATCATTGCAAAGAAACCCACAAAAAACAATTATTACTGTGGGACTTCCTCCCATCATGTGTACCCCATTCTCAAATCACAGTAGTTCTCGAACACTACCCATAATGGTGGTTCTTCCAACCACTATATATCAACTTCTATTGTGATACATCAAAACCACTTCTATTACGGTGGATCTTTCGGACACTATCCAAAGACATTTATTGCGAGACTTTCATCCCAATTCCATAATTGTTGTTCTTCAGACCACTATACATCACCTTTTATTGTGAGACTTCCCACCCACTTCCCCACAACCCTCACATGTCAGAACAGTCAATCAACAAACAAGCACAAATCACCAAGGCCACTCAATGATCACACAACCATTTCCAAAACATGCCAATTCACATCAATAAATCACATATTTAATGAAAACAACATTTAAATAACTCTCCCTAGAAAACCACATTTCCTGTAACAGAATCTTTATTAAAAACAATCTTTCACAATACATTTTTATAATCATCCACTAACGATTTTAAAATCAACATATTAAAATCATACATCAAATATCATTTTTGAAACAATAGACTATTTCCCACAAAATCCCCAAAATAATTATTAAATTGAATTCCCAAAATGACTATCACATTATTAACACTATTACGTTCATAAAAAAAATAATCATAACCCTAGATACTAGTTCTAACCAAGTGGAGTCAAAAGGGAAGACAACTACCTTTAGGGGGTTGTAAAATTCGATGCACAAACAACCGTACCCCATATCCAATGAAAGAACCACTAAAACCAATTTAGATCCACTTATCAAACATAAACAAGACATAAAATCATCAACCAAGGTAATCAAAACACTATATCTACATAAAACAGTTTTAGATCTAGAAAACTGGGATAGAGGGAATAGAATACCTAGAAAAAACAACAAATAACCACAAGAAGAGATTATATGAGATGAATTTCCTTCAAACACTCATGAAACTCCTTGTACTTGCTTAAAAAATGTGCAGTAGAGTACCTCCAAAAACTGAGATCCCAAATTCTAGAGTGAGGCTTGATTGGGAGAATATTTGGAGTGAAATAGGTCAAGCCTGAGGGAGCATGAATTTAAAAGCCCTACATTTAAGTGTACAAACAGTTACTCCATTGTTGATGCTCCTTTCCATTGCAGATTCCAAATATTGACAAAGGGGAATACCTCAAGCAAAGAAGAGGGAAGATTCATCAAATATTGATAAATCATTAAGGCACGCACATATACCTGTGCACCAGCCTTGGGCGCATAGGTCACTTGCACGCCAGATATGAGGCATGAATGTCACTTATGCACCAAATATGAGGTGTGCAAGACACTTGCGTGCCCAAATTGAAAGTTTTCCCAAACAGAAGGTGGCCTATAAATACACCCTATGGGCCCCCATTTAGGGGAGGAAGAATCCAAAACTCATATTCGATCTCGGGTAGCCCAAGTCTTTTTCTGAAGTCTTACGAACAATTCTAAGGTAAATATTTTTCCTAGAATGGATGCTCTAAAGAAGAATAATGAGGCCTATGTATTATAACTCATCAATAGTTGCGAGCCTAAGTTTCCAACCCTTAAGGGAAATGAAGACACTTTCTCACTGCCTTGTCCTATCATGGACACTTGTGCGCCACCCTTCTGGAAGCATCTAGGGATAATACTAAGGGCTTGAGCCAAGTTTTACCCAAGTATTACCCAACAGGTTCTCTGTCGCCAATGTGAAATCATGTTGTGCAAGTATACTTGTGCGACCAGGACTTGCACGCCAGACCAGGACTTGCGTGCCAGACTAGGACTTGCGCGCCTCCTTCCAATTCACTTCCTTTACTCAAATTCATCTCTCTTATTCAATATTTAGTCTTCAAAACCCACTTCAAATCCATTTACGACATGGTTACTTTGTTGGATTCCTTATCTTAAAAGCATTTTTGTGGAACATATCTCAAAACCTTGTGATTTACATAACTTTATGTCATTATGGTTTTTGATTTTCTTCATTCAACCTCATCCTTTAAGATGAGAAGATCATTAATCTAGGCATCCCTTTTAAGAGTAATCCCCAAGTTCCCTGTTCATGGGAATCTTCCTTAGGAGTAAGCCCCATGTTCCTTAATCTGTGAATCCTTTTTTCTTAGGATTATGTCCCAATAATAATTTCATTTAACTTTGGGCATCCTCTTTAAAAGTAATCCCCATGTTCCCTGTTCATTGGAATCCTCCTTAAGAGTACGCCCCAAGTTCCATGTTCATGGGCTTCCTCCTTAACAGAAAGCCCAAAGTTCCTTAATCTAGGCATCCTCCTTCTAAGGATTAACTATCAATCATAATTTCCTTCAACTTTGGGAATCCTCTTTAAGAGTAATCCCCTTTCATAATTTATTTTTTATTTGGGCATCTTTTTTAGGAATGAAACCCAATAATAAGTTCCTATTAATTTGGGCCTCCTTATCAGGAGTTAGTCCAGAGTTAAAATTCCAAATCTCCATAAAGTACAAATACCTTTATGGTCCCTGATCTAGGGTTTATTTCCTGAACTATGTCCTAATATACATTTACTTGGGTCATCATATATACATAAGCCCCACAACATTTGTTATGACTGCATCATTCATGGCACAATCGTCAGATTTACTAATACCTCTTGATTCACACACCGAGTACGACTCACGTGATCTTAGAGTGTAAAAGAAATTATGAAATCTCTTTTTGGGAAATTAAACATGCATAAGCCCCATATTTCTTCACTGAACTACGTGGACTTTGATCTCTGCCTCTAAATTATAGTATTTAAGAATCATTTATAAGGTCCAAGACCATCTTTCATTAATTATTTTTTCGTCCCATATGACGTTAAACTACATCCTTCCTATAGAACTACGTGGGTTCTGATTCATTTCTTTTTAACAAGGATATGTAGGTATCCCATCAGCGGGTACGATCCCAACTCTGATATAATCCATGTCTTTCTGAACAACAATAAACATCAAGTGCCCCCACTGAGTGGCTTTAAAACCTGAATGGTTTTCATAATGACCAAGATATTTCTATATAATTTTTTGAAAGATATCATTGACTAAGAATGTCTAATAAATACAGATGATTCTCTATTCATGACGAACCTCAATAAAAATACAATATTCCCTTAATCTCATACATATCAATCATTGATTGCCAAATCTAAAGGAAAACTAATGTTCATACATGGTGAATTAATAAGGATTCGTGAACATAAAATAAATCTATAAGAGAGTCTTGTGGTAGGTAATAATTCCCCTCAAAAAGTTGTGATGATCCGGACCTCCCATACTCTCAATCAATGGAAATTCTTAAGCCTCATCGTTCCAGAACTTATGATCACCTACCTTTGGAAAGTAGGTCCAAATGGATAAAGAATCATTGTATGTTTCCAGTTCAACAATTAATACCTTTAGAAACAAATTGGAATGTTTGAACCTTAAACAAACAAGGTCGTCCCCATTTTCGGAAGAAACAAAAAATGGTTAACCCGACGTGAATATTTAACCATGTTAAAATGATGTTTTTTTGTTAGGCCCCTATTAAATTCAATATGATGACCAAAAATGAAATCAATAACATATATTCTCAACCAAAAGATTTTGTATGGGAAAAATGTATCATGATTATGTCTGCTATATCAAACAAGAACTCTTTTTCATTATCTCTTTGCAACACAAAATGGATTCTTCAAAAATCACACCTTTGAATGCCTCGGATGATAATCCTATTGTATCCTCGTCCGCTCTAAGGAATACAACACCAACTCAGTGTCTGCAATGATGGGTCTCAAATACATTGGTGAGGGAATATTGTCAACACAATACCATCCCGACTCTGGAGGCTGCTCGACAAGCCCTCTAAGTTAACAATTCACACTAGTTTTCCGGATAAGGATGACCAGTGGTCAAGAAGTAGGTGGTGCCAACCACTGTTCCCAACCGTTTCGGGGCATTATCCCCTGAACTCAACAACCAATACCTCCTATATTATAGGGAGGTGAATGAAGAGGTCACTCAAGGACATGGTTCAAGAATGCATGAGTCATTCTTGAGGACTCCCACAAACAATCGTCACCAGACTCATGCAGTAGTGCAATCTGAACATGATGAGGGTATGACCTCTAGATGTTCGGATCAGATCCATCAGACCCGAGCATGCAAGACGAATTTTCAGTGGAAAAATTCACCCAACAGGATGTGGGTTCTTACCTATGCCCCTCTAAAAAAGTAATTCAACTTGATGTCAAGCAATGAGCGTGCATATACATCAGTCCGTCCAATTTTCACTACCCAGTAGACTCGTCTGGCAGTAACACATCAATCCCGCCAGAAATTATGGCAGAGTACTATAGGAAAGCACATACACCTGTTTATAATTCATCGTCCGGTCAGCATGCTCTTCGGACTGCATCCAAAGAATATCTCCAAGCTAATATGGTGGAAACTGATAAGTGGGACCATATACTTGTTTACAATAACCAATTCTGTCAGCAGTCTCGTCTACCAGTATTGAAGGAAATTTGTCAACCATACTTGATGAAGAATACACAATAGGCACATCCACCTGCCAATTTTTCTCAAGCCTGCCAATAGTCACATTTGGTAGCACTCGAAGAAGTCAGACAGAAAGCTCCAACGACAAATTTGAAGCAAACTCAACTCTATGACCCTATGCATAAGTACTGTCCGAATTTGTTGACATTAAATGGAGGACATGAGTAGTAACATACACCTACTCCAGACATGAAATGGTCATATATTCCCATTCCAGCAGCTGAAGTCACCAAGCACATTCTGAAAATGGTGAAAGAGCAGAAACAAATCCCTTCCCATATTCTGGATACCTTCCAGAATATTATAACAACGTCAGTGAAGTCACAGGGAAAGAAATACAATTATGTCCCTATCAGTGGAGTGACTCATCAACATGTCATCCCAGAGCAGAAACGCACCTCTGTTCCTGTCCAGGAGGGTCATGGGGCATACCCCCCATTTTATAGGGATAATCAAGTCGGGAACATACACCTGATTTTAATGCAGATAATCATCTTAATCTGGACATTTATCCTGAGAAGGCACATTCACCTACCCATAATAACCACTTTCTTCAACAAGTGATCTCCAAATTTAGTAAGAAGGCATCTTCGAAAAAGACCTATGCAGCACAGTCTATAAATCAACATCCAATTTTCAATAAGTCATTGCTCGATGTTGGAGTTCTTGATGTACTCAGACAATTGCCTTTTACAACTCAAGATTCTACTCTCTCATTTCCAAATTTTGGTAGTGACAACAATAATTCTGAAGGTCTTCATCCAACACTTCCTCATGAAATCTTTCTTCATGACAATTTGGTCAATCTCGAAGTATTATCTTTAGATGAAAGACACAATAACTCTCTACGTGGCAAGAAGACCAAGGAGCGGGATGTTTCATATTTTGCTATAACACACCATGGTTGTACTCCCCATGATGATGATGAACATTGCAATGAAATACCTCTCCGCAGTAGTAATTCGAATTCCCTGGAAAATTCTTCAATGGACAATGCTGTAGTTAGAAAGCCATCTTTTCATGAGGCAATTGCAAATCCGATGCCAGTCATGTCTGATACCTTACCACTAGCAGGTGAAATAATTTCTCAATAAAAACATAGCCCGTGGTGTAGCTCATTCACCGAACCACCCCTGGGTCATTCATCTTCTAATTTGACCAATGAATTCTTTACCAATCTTATTGAATCTGATGAAGCAACACAGAATCTCCAGCATTGGTCCAATCAGGTATATTAATCTTCATCGAATGACAAAGAGGCATTACTGATTATGATAAAACAACTGGAAGAAGGTGAAATACCAATCAGGTATTGGCCTTTGGTTGACTCTCAAAATGATATTCTAGAAACATTGACAGAAGATTGTATTCACGATATTTGTCTCAACATATGGAAAACCATTTGTTACTTAAAATTGAAAATATTATCTTATGATGAATATAAAAATCATGTCAAGATTTTAAAATGGTTGCAACACCAAATTGACTTAGCATCTCTCTTAGTTTCTCGACATACAATGGTTGAAAGATAGCAGAGATCCCTTCAACATTTATGCATTGGCGTGTTTAAAAGGTTGTTCTAGTTAATTACAAATTCCCTATCTAGTATTCATATCATGGGATGGGGTATTCATGAAGAACTGCATTTCACTGTACTCTCTAGTCATCAAAGCCCGCCAAAAATGGTCTCATGCAATGTTATGGCCCATATATGGCCACATCAACCTGGTTTTTTGCATAATCAAAGGCATGCCCAAGAACAAGCCTTAACTAGTTATTCCCAATATCATGCATATAAAGGACAAGTTTTCAAATTACTCTTGCATCAAGAAATAGAGAATATCGAACAGGCTTCTCGTTTATAGAATGAACATCATCAGGTGACATCAGTGTCAGAAATAATCCAACGGCCATCTGAGATAGGTGATTTGAGTGGATGTATGCTGATGGATCCAGCCAATTTCCGGACTAATGTCTGCAAAATCTTGAGATATTTTAAGATAGTTTAAGATGTAGCAACTCAAATTCCATCTCAGCTTGCTATACTGGAGACTCTTTTATTCCAACCCTCAAGATCAACAGATTGGATTTGAGGTGTTGAGCAGGAAAAACATGAATTTTCCTAGTCCACGGGATGGAGGACTTTTTCATGTTCTCAATCACATCCTCAGTGAAATTCAGTTTTCTCTTGATTAGGGAAGAAGCCAAAAGAGGAACACAGATCCGAATTATCAGGAGATTCCCTCCAGATTAAGGTTCACTAGGATGTTCCTGATGGATCAATGAAAACAAGGGCAATGTCTCATATAGGACATGGAAGAAGTCAGTATCATAGAAATGCCAACAAAATGACTGCAATGCATTATGCGTCGATAAATGTCATCAATGCTGTTGTCAATGATCAACCAAAATATGAGGCTCACTCAGAGGGATAAGATGAAGAAGTTCTTGTTCAAGAGGTTGTGCATACAGAAACAAATGAAGGAGTGAGAACTAGAAGCCATAGGGCTGCCTAGGGGGATGAAATTTCCTTGGGTAATGCCCTTCCATACTCTATAAAGGCACATTTCATAGAAAAGGTTAAAATTATGGTTAAATTACTCCCTTACTCTGTAAAAGTCCAATCACTCTCATTAGAGGAATGGTTATAACATCAGGAAGAAGAAATGAAGGAGTTAAGGAGGTTAAATGTTGAACTACTTCAAGGTAGTCTTCCTCCTAAGCCTACTGTAGTTAATAAATAAAGAGAATTTTTTGCAGCTACTGGGATGGATCAAGAATATCCCCCATTACAAGTACACCCTCAAAGGTCCAATCATATGGGTCAAACACGACAGAAACCTGCAATGCTACAATCAGTAGCAGTACTGGTCGCAACCCCTATCCATAGTCTAGTTATTGCACCTGCTCAGGTCCAAGATCAACGAGATTTCTCACAAAAATTAATGAATAAAATGGAGTAATTAACATCTCGGTTGTATTCTATAGAAGGAAATAATACACAAATTCAACCATAGAAGAGATCTTATCATGAATGGGTTGATGAAATTCCACCCCCATCAAAATTTTCAAGTGCCAAATTCCAGATTTTTAATGGCTTGGGAGATCCCAAACAACACATAACACATTTTGTTTCTCGTTGTGATCTTATAATGGTAACTCCTCAAAAAAATAAGTTGTTATGATCAGGTGTTTTTTACAGTCATTACAAGGTTCGGTTTTTGTCTGGTATTCAAGCTTGCAATCCTGGTCAATTACTGGGTGCGAAGATCTTCGTCAAATATTCCCCCATCAATTTAGCTCAACATTTCCAATGAAGAATGTTTTTGATTTTACCAATTTTATGGAAGGCTAAAAAGAAAGTGTTTCAGATTTCATTTCTCATTGGAAGGGATTAACATATTACTTAATCATAGCACTCCATCAAGAAGAATTGTGGCCAATCAGTGTGGAAATTTTGCGTGATGAATTACTCACACAGTTGATCCCTGTGAAAACAACATGAGGGTTTCGAGACCATACTTCAATCGCTCATCAGATTGAAGACACTCTTAGGAATACTAAGTCTAAAACTTATGTAATTCATTCAGTTCAACGAATGATAATAGGGAATGAGGAGACTACTATAGTTACACTTAAATAATTAGATGTACCTGCTTCCACTACTATACCATGATTATATTGAAGGGCTCCACTTCCTAAACCTCAACAAAAATGACCACCTCATCATTATGATAAAAAATATCATAGGAGAAAATAGTTCGATGATTTGAAGAATGAAGTTTATTCATTCAATAATGAACATGTTCTGGGATACTTCATCGCAACTATGGAAAACAACATGGTTCAGCTGCCAAGGCCCAAAAGTCCTAACAAGGATGGAGATGAAGACCTCCCCAACTATTGACCATTTCATCAGATGTTGGGAAATCCCATTCAGGAGTGTTTTTTCTTCAAATACCTCCGATAAAAGATGATGGACTCTAGATAGGTAAAATTGAATGGTTCTTCAGCACATGTAGAATGTTTTACTACTACTGATCCAGACGATGAAGGTGAGTGGCATGAATTCAAAAGTAAAAATGTGCAGAAATATGATGATTGGATGGTTAGGAAAACGATCAACCAATCTCATGCCATTTTACGAACCCAATTGAATCAACCAATTGTGTCTTCTAAAATGAATGCCACACCAAAATCCCCTTCATCAGAAGGAAAATAGTCAAAGAAAGAGATAAATTTGAAGAAAGGAGAGCACTCAGAAGAAGATGAGGTAATGTCTAAGCCTAAATTTTCCTTGACTCTGGCAGATTTTATTGCATCATTTTTAAATGAATACGAACTACCCACCAAACGGCATAGCATGAATTGGTTCATTTGGAAAAATCATCATCAGATGAAGAATTGATCTTCAGTTATGTTAACATGATTCATTTAACAGATCAGTATGCCAATAATAGTTTCAATCATGATGAGCATGAGTTCCCTGTATCAAACAGTGGAATTAGAGGAAGAGACAATGATCTAGGATAGAGGGGAAGACATTGATATTCCAGAAGCCACTATTTCAATCGTACCCCTTCTAGAACTGTATATATTGCAGAAACTCATGGAAAATCCCTTCAGCATGCTAAATAGAAAAAAGAATGTTCCTCTATATAAGGAATATTCGGCCATGACACATTTATTTTGGATGACTGGTTAGAGGTTACACTTTCTTCCTCTCAACAAATATAGAGACTTAGTCGGTCTAATCTGTCGAAGGCAAGAGTATTTTTAACTCCTACCTTGGTACATGATGCATCTACTGCAAGAGTATCAATGTCAAAGGCACCTGAGAAACAATATTTTCATGATGGGAAACATAGACATTTCCATCACATGTATGATGTCCATAAATATTTTGACCATGTAACGACCAAGATTTCAATTTTGGATGCCTTGAATCTATCAAAAGATCTTCGGGAGGCACATATTGAGGATTTTTCAAGTCCTCGTGAATCCGAAACTGAAATTACTGCGACGGAAGTCTACCAAATAGATTATGATCCGACAGAATTCCATGCTGTTATATCTTTTACAAATGAAGTGGAATGTGATGTTGTATATGGACATATCAGACCTTTGTATCTATCTAGAAAAGTCAATGATATACACATCTGATGAGCTTTTATTTATAATGGCTTAGTAGTCAATCTCATTCCTAATGGTACACTTCGCTGATTGGGCCTCACCGAATCTGATTTATCTCCTACTTTGATATTGCAATGATGCGATAAGAATGAGCAAGACACTTTGTGTAAAATTACACTCAAAATTATATTTGGAGACCTTGTATCTAATTCATATTTCATGGTTGTTCATCAAGACACAACCTTCAACATTTTTTTGCAAGACCATGGCTACATAAACATGCGGTCATACCTTTGTCATACTAATAATGTCTCAAATAATGTTTCAATGGTCAAATTGAGACATTTTTTGGTGACAAAGCCCAATTCAAAACATGTAGATCTCAATTTATTCAGGCAGAGTTTTAACACTTCAAATGAATGAAAAAATACATAGCGAAGAAGGTCACCAAAGTTAATTCTTCATATGGTTTGGAAAAGCTTCCAGTAAACCCATTCATACATGTGAGTATAGATTATGTGTTGGATATCAGTAAAATTGACAAGTTAGACCCAAATCCAAACACTATTATGGAAACCACCATAATATCAAGTATTGAAATCGAGCACGATATCATGGGTGAAATTATTGATTTCCCAAGCAATGATGAAAGCATACATGGAGAATTATTCATTTCGTCCATTGAAGTACAACAATTTTAAACTTCATCAACCTGGCCAGAAGAAGTTATAGCAAAACCAGAGGAAAATAATGATGTTGATTATTAATCAATCACCTCAGAAATACCCTTCATCATCTATAGGATCAGAAATGGTAGCCTCTCTATCAATTTGTTCAAGTTTTAACTTCTCCCTTGACCATAGTATTTCTTCTTCGTCGTCTACTATGCAAGTATAAATATAGGAAGTAACACCTATTGAAGAAGAAGTGGAAGATCTCAGTGATGCTCCACCAGCATTTGAAGAGGGTATCTCAACCACTGTGGATGAACTCAGAAAAATAAATTTGGGTACAATAGAAGATCCACGCCACAATTTAATATGTTTTTCCATGACTCTTGTAGAGAAAGAAATATATAATTTTTTAAAGAAAAATGGAGATGTATTTTCTTGGAATTATATAGAGATTCCAGGTCTTGATTTTTATGTTTCCACTCATCATTTGGGTTGGCTAGATGAACGTCATTGATTAAAGAATCAGCAAGAAGAACACACCCAACTTATGTCTCCAAAATTGAAGATCAAGTTGATAAGCATATCAAAGCTATCTTTTTCAGAGAAGTTTAGTATCCCAATTGGCTGGCTAACATTTTCCCTGTGAAAATGTAGAATGGAAAAATTAGAGTTATTATTGATGTTAGAGACCTTAATCAGCAATGTCCCAAGGATGATTTTATGGTTCCGATCACAGAACTATAAATTGATGAGACTGCTGGTTATGAAGCACTTTCCTTCATGGATAGATACTCTGGGTATAATCAAATCTGAATGGCTCCTAAAGATGAAGTATCTACAGCCTTTATAGCCCCTCAAGATTTGTTTTCTATCAGGTAATGCCATTTGGCCTGAAAAATGCAAGTGCAACGTATCAACCTACCATGTACCATATCCTCAAACCCTTTTTAGGGAAATATGTTGAATTTTATGTGGATGATTTGGTGGTTTAATCCATAAAACGTTCTAATCACTTGGATAATCTAGAAAACATATTCAACAAACCTCGACAACAAAATTTGAAGATAAACCCCTTGAAATGTGCTTTTGGGGTAACCTCAGAAAAATCTCTTGGTTTTTTGAATGCCATCATGGTATCGTTGTTGATCAGGAGAAAATAAAATCAATCATTTGTATGTTCCCTCCTCTAAAGTTGAAATAATTAAGTGGAATTCAAGGAAACTTGGCTTATATTCGAAATTTCATTGCCAATTGGATAGGAAAGTGTTTAACCTTCACTAAATTAATGAAAAAGTGATTCACCTACCAATGGTCCAATGATTTCCAAGAGGAATTTCATATTATCAATAAATATCCCTTGATTCCTCCTGTATTAATTCCACCTATTTAAGAAGACCACTTATCCTCTATTTGATATCATTATATTGATCATTGGGTGCCTTCCATTCCCAAAAGAATGATGTCGGGAATGAAAACTGCCATTACTATCTTAGTCGAACTATGCTTGAGGCAGAAACTAAATATTCATGATTTAAAAAGTGCTTCATAGAATTAATATTTGTAGTTCAGAAATTGTGAAAATACATGGCACATCATGACTTCCAATTGATATCTTGCAATAACCCACTCATATTTATCCTCAGTCGTCCAATGCTTACATAACATCTAGCAAGGTGGGCAGTTATTTTACAGCAGTTTCATATCTAGTACGTGTCTCATAATTCAATAAAGGTCCATGCTCTAGTTGATTTCCTTGTTGTGCATCCATACGCGGAGGAGACATCATTAAATATTTAACTTCTTGATGAGGAAGTCTTCTCTATTCAAGATAATCTTCAAACACGGTAAATGTACTATGATGGTGCCTCCAGAAGTCAAATAGGGACGAAAATGGAAGATCCTAAATTCAACAAATTTGGGTTTGGAATCATGCTTATTTCCCTAGAAAAGGTAGTGCTACCTTAATCCTTCTGATTGTTGGAAGGCGGTACAAATAATGAAGTAGAATATTAGGCTCTCCTCACAGGCTTGGAATTGGCGCTTTAGGCACAGGTGAATCACTTGAATGTAAAAGGTGATTCAGATTTGGTAATCAATCAAATAAATGAGAATTATGCCATCATAAAATAACATTTAATCCCTTTGTGTGATTATGTTAGAGATTTAATGGTGGAATTTCCCTAGGAACCTACATTTTCTTATGTCCCACGATCAAAAAATTCCCAAGCTGATGCACTAGCTAATATAGCCACAGCCCTGGAAGATCCAAATTGGGAGGAAACATCCATCGGCACTGCCCACCATCATGTAGTTTCAACTTTTGTTCAAATCAGAATAGAAGAAATCAATGAAATCCATCCTATTTCTGAACCATATGGTCATACTATATAATGAATGACACCCATCAGGTAATACCTTGAAAAGGGAACACTCCCACTTGATATAGCCAGGAAAGAACAATTATGGAAACGTGTGGTCAATTTTATTCTTAAAAATATCTCAGATCACCAATAAATTATCTACAAGAGAGGTTTTGAAGGAATTATCTTCATATGTATTGATGGTGAAGAGACAATGGATGACATTAATGAATTACATTTAGGAGTTTGTAATTCCCACCAATCTAGACATAGGCATTCCGGTCAAATCGGATGGCTTGGATACCTCTGGCCTTTAATGATGCAAGATTGTGTTTATTTCACTAACAAGTGTCATTCTTTCCATGTATGTGACAACATCATTCATCAAACCCCAGAGTTGCTTCATACAGCTAAATAATCATGGCCATTTTCCACATGGGGAATGGATGTAGTAGGACATTACCCATCAGGTACATCCAAGCAATTCAGGTATATTCTTACTACCACTGATTTCTTTTCCAAATGGGCAGAAGAAATACCTCTCAAATAAGTTAGTTCTAAAAGAATTGTTAACTTCATCAAGTCAAACATTATTACTTGATTTGGTTTCCCTCATACCATATTGACGGGAAATGGCACCGACTTCTATTCTTCTGTGGTATGGATGTTGTATCAAGAATATAACTTCAAATCCAACCATTCATCTAGGAATCATGAAGCGACCAATGATCAAATAGAAGCCTTCATTAAGAATCATTCTAATATATTGAAAAAGATGATGGATAAAGATAATAAATCATGTTACGCTAAACTTATTCATGCTTTAGGGGCATATCGGACCACCACCAGCACTGCTACGTGGTCAACTCCATACTCATTGGTATATGGAATAGAAGCTGTTTTTCCAATTGAGGTTCAATTACCTTCACTCAGTGTAGCCATTTGTGACTAGTCATCCACGGATTAACAATTTCAGAAGCAATTTGTTGAATTTCAACGATTGGATGAAAAAATATTGAGCACCCTGCACCACTTGGATGTATATCAGAATCGAATAGCAAGAGCATTCAATAAAAAAGTTCATCTGCATTCATTCATTGAAGGAGAATTGGTATTGGTCCTCATAATTACAATGATACTAGGAAAGAAACCTCCCATCCATGAGCCAAAGTGGGATGGACCTTATTCAATACATAAGGTCTACTCCAATGGAGCTTATTCTTTAATATCAATGGATGGAGAACTCATTACAACTCCAACCAATGTAAGATTAATGAAGTAGTGTTTTTTGTAATTAAAATACACATTATTGTCCTCACTCCAAGGCATTAAATTACATGGTCCCTCTATCGTCTGACATGATGTTAAATTGTCTCCCTTTTTTCTTACATGAAATTAATCTATTCACATGTCCTGCAAGACATTAAACTACAATACATCCCAGATACATGATTCTAACCTCTACAACAAAATTCTTTCCTACATGACGTCAATCTTTGAATTTTTAGGGTTTTTTTTACCTCTTGTTTCTCATAGTGAACATGACTCACGTGAACTTAGAGTAAGCTTCAACCATAACACCCTCTATGGGCCGCTAACCATGCGTAAGTCCCAACATCATCTTCGGGTTTCCTCAAGTACAACTTGATCACTAATTCATTCATAATCGAACTACATGGAATTTGATCCGTGTCTTATAGGCTGGGTACATAGGAAACCTCTTGAGGTTCAATCCCAAAACCAACATATTCACATTGGTTCACCTCCATCTTATACAATGTTGATATGTGAAGCCCCCCTGAAACAAAAACATTCTAATTGGTTAATCATCGTCTTTGCTATATGACATTAAGCAATACATTCCCCCATTTTCCATACTGCAAGATGTTATGCTGAAAAAAAATATGTCCTAGCTACATGACCTTAAACTATGCAGCACCTATACATGCATGTGACCTTAAACTATTAACACTTTTGTCCTATACGATAATAAACTATAGTAGTCTCTAACACCCTCACCTGAGAGGGAATCATTATTATCAATGGTCCCCAATCATTTTATATTCAAATGAATACGTGCATACAATGAAATTCTTGAACCATTAATCTTTGATCCAACCATCATTGCACTAAAGTCCCCTTTCACCATTCCCATGTACGAATTAAATTTGTACAGAGGGTATTTCAAGAACTTTGTGTGGATTGATTCATATCCTTATGGGATACATAGTAACGTTCATGCATACCTCAGACCCATCCCCAAGTCTTTGGTCCAAACCACAAACTCCATTATCAGTCCCTTCAGTGAAAAATCCCCCTGTGATCACATGAATGAGGTATGAAAACCCTCTTCCTTTATTCATATTAGGTTTATAAAACACACACATGGTGTATCCCTCATTATGGTCAAAAATATATGACCCTAAAATATGTCTCCCACATTCACATCCCACATGATGTTAAACTGTATTTCAAGAACTATATTTGGCATGATTCTCATTCTAATGAGATATGTTGTGAAGTACAGCTTCTCAGTTCTGAACCCAGCCATAACATGATTACGGGCCACATTGGTCTATGTATCTCCTTCATGCATTTTACAATACCCATTTTTATGTGTCATACTACTAACCATAAATACATCCAAATCTCCATAACCATTTTCTTGACTTCTGGTCACAAAATTTCGGATACCCGGGAATTCTTTTGCCTGACTATGCAGTATGTTCCCTTAGGCGGCCATGCATAAGTAGTCTGCATAACAGACCTGTCATCCAAAAGATGATATTATTTTACTATGCAGCCAATTCCCTTATGTGTCCTTACATAATTCTACCGCCTAATAGGATTGTTAAATAGTGGAAATTTCATTATTGGAAGGAAAACCTCTTTTTTCCTTATTGGTCATGACAACAATATGTAGGGATCTGCAAAAAATAGCCATCCTTAACATATTTGTCCCATACTCTTTTTCATGATCTGAAAGTATTCAAGTCTATGTTTTATATTTCCCGTCCCAGCATTTGGGTTAGAATTTCATAGGAGTGAAATTCATCCAATTATTTGACAATGTTGATTGGAAACATCCTCTCCATATTCAAGTACCCCTCTCTATATAAAAAAATCTATGATTTAGAAAATTGGAATCTCCATAAAGTTCTACTAGCTTTTTACAAATAGAAAAGTAAAATTTCATAGTGTTCTTTTGAATTACTATACAGCACGTGCCCCTAGGTGGCCTTTCATAGGTAGTCTACAAAACAGACCTGTCAGCCAAAAGATGATATTATTTGACTATGTATCAAATGCCCATTAAGTGGCCCTACATAATTCATCCCCTTAACAGGTTTTACAAATAGTGGTAACTTCACTCTTAATAAATACTTCCTATAATTCCTTTTATCCCTATTTTCATATCATCCCTTAGATTCAAAATTTCATACGTCAAAGTTTACATTTTCTAACTCATACATGAATGTGGTAATATGTTTTCAAACAAATTATCAAGGAAATGAGTCTATAGTAATCCAATTGGTCAAAGCTATTCGACCTTAATCATTAGCATTTTTATGTCTGACATGCATTACTTTAAACTGCCTACAAAAGACAGGGTACTCATTAAATTGGGAACATGTAAAAGTAAATCCAAATAAAAGTCGAGTCCCAGCTCGCTAAACGTACATATTGTATGATATAGGCAATATTGAGAAATAACAGATGCAATGTTTGTGGGGTTCTTTGTATCACCTAATAAAAAAAATCAAACAATGCTTATTATACCCATTGGGGTAGTTAAAATTATTTAAAGTTGGTATTAATAGAATGCCAACACAAATGAATGAAGATGAAAGTGTTTTTCATTAATTCACAAGAGTTAGATAGACATCCACATATTTGGAGTCTCTTCTATTTTTCAATAATTACAAGTTTCATTAATCATAACTCTTCTTTTGATTTACTGCATCTAGAGCTTCATCAACAGCCACGTGAAGTTCATTCACTCAACCAGCTTCACTCTTTTCAGCTTGATGGAGTCCCTTCTTGGCATATACGATGTATTTCATACCATTCATTTGGATTCCTTCCAATTTACTGTTAATATGTTCATGTTCCCTAATAACCACATATAACTATTGCTGAAGATACATCTGCTAGACAATTTTATCCTTGATCTTATGCATAATATTCTTCAGATTTGTAGCATGATCATCCTCAGATCGAGACACCGTAACCTCGAATTCGCCGATATTGGTCAGTATCCATGATCTGGTCAGATCTTGAGGACACTTTTTCTCCTGCTCCCTCCTTAAGATGACTTGATTTACCATGGAATGGATCTCTTGATATCGAAAACCACCAAGTCCCATCATGACGAATGAGGATGAAAGTCGCATGATTTTTTGGAGAAAACTCTTCAAGAGGAACATCAGATATGATTTTCCATATATTCTTCCATTCCTTGCAACGTGAGAATTGGAGAACCTTCTACAACTCTGGGTCTTATTCAGCATCACTATCACAGGGGGGAATATAGTTAGAGATTAATTCACTTAAAGAATTGAGATGTTATGCTTCTTCCCCCCTAACCCTTGGTACTTAACTTTCTACTCCCATTGGGGCGGAGGATGAGGAATCACCTTCGTATTTAGCTACGGAAGTTGACGGCCCTTCATTGTCTATTGAAATATTTGGTTTGTTCCAAATGATAAGAAATTTTGTTTAGCTGTGTTGGAAATTAAGTACAACCCCAAATATTATTATCTGTTACCCAATAATAGATCAATAGTATGAGAAGGCTCCCCCTCGTCTTTCCTAGCCTCTACAGAATTTTCATGATGGGTTTCAGGAAGCTCTTTTGGGTTATGTACCACTTGAGTTAGCACATCTACAATGATAGTGTTTTCTATACCCACTTCAGGCTTCAGCAGGTCAACAACTTGCTATGATAGAACTGTACATTTCATCCAATCATTGTTAGAGATGTAATAAGAAATTTTTTAGAGGACGAAGGATAACAGTCACATACAAAATCATCTAAATTACATGGTAATTCAACATGATATAATGTTTCTTCAAAAGAAGAACCATGTTTCATCATTTCATTTAGTGATATCTCAGATTCATGGTTAGTCTCACCAATATGACCATTTAATAAATCTTCTTGATGATCCTCCTCCTGCAACCTCTGACCCTAGATAGCTTCCTCAGAGAGAATTGTGGAGTCAGTTGCAGTGGATTCCAAATGTTCGGGTGTTGATGTTGAACATAAACATAAAAGAATATAAGTCATTTGATGACTTCAGTCAATGTTCTTTGAAGTATTGTTAATTTACTAGAAGAGGGATCTTTCTCCTTGCAGTAGAAATAACAGCAGTACTGGGAACAAAAGTTGGAACCTCTTCTCTCCTAATTTCTTCAGAAGCAGCCAAGTCAGCATGAATTTTCGACTGTTCACCACGACCCTACGTTGTCCTCGGAGGAGGGTCAATCCTCTCCCTCAAAGAGGAAATTGATGAAGCCCATGAAATCCCTAGAATTATGAGCGACCTTTTCATGGGTTAAGATTCAAGACTACACGAAAGAATTACCACTACTAATAAAGAATTTAGTTGTGGACTTCTTTCTTCGATGCCTTTTCTTCATTGACGTTTTGGGTGTGTTGACATTGAAACCTCCAAATACAGGTATTGGAGAGTGAAAATCACTTTCTAATTCTTCGTCCATGGTTTGTCGGGCAGGGGATACCTCGCCCAGCTCGCGAGGAGATTAAGAGGCTCTAATAGTGTTTCCACCATGGCTATACTATAGTGAAGGGACATCAGTAGTTCCGTTCTTAGAAAGCTACAGTTTGAAGAAATTAATTTCCTTGAGTAACAAAGCTTTGACTGAAATCAAGTTTCTAAGAAAATAAGGAAAGAAACTTACATCTTCATGAGCCACATAATCGTGACACTCTTCATCTACTGAAGCACCAATCCCCTCAGTGGTGACAATATTCATCATTTCCTTCACCCGTTTGGTAATAGGAATGGAATCATCAGTGGCATATATGATCATATCCAGCTCTCTGATGCAATCCTTCACTTCATCGGGGTTATCCTCGAAGCAGATATTAGTAGAGGCCCAGAGATTCCCCACTCCGAGGATATGTAGCCCTTCACATAAGTCCATCAAGGTGGTTTCAAAATCACAATATAGACTCCTCCATTTCTGTACAGCCTCTGATCGTAAATATTCATCATTTTCACTAGAATGCTACGATGAGGGTACTATAATCTAGGACTTCATCTTCTTCCCAACTCAATTATTCATATATAAAGGATAAGAAAATGAAACTTTATGCTATATAGTATAGTGGCGATTAAATTTACTCCATGATGTAAGTCACCAAGAGTCGATGGAGAAGGTCTCTTGACTCTAGAAATAGGATTATATATGGCACGAGGCCGATTTGAAGCATGTCATGCCTAATCATCCCCATATTGGGAATCCATTGAATCATCCATGGGTAAAGAACCTGGTGAATCTACTCCCGGGGAGGAAGAATCACCTTCCAGATGAAGGGTTTCTTTCCAGACAGTTCTCTTTTTTTCCCCACCCAAGGAACCAAATGATTTAGTACCAATTCAGGTTATGATTCTACTTAGTTCTCTTCATACCATGTCATCAATTAACACGTTGCTCCAACAACCGGTAGATCAAACACTACCCTAGTCCTCTCCATAGATATCAGTAACCATAGATGACGAGAAACCATCAGATGTTGTTCTAATCTGACATGCACTGGAGGGGATATAGTAATTTGTTGCAGACATTGGAATTGATGTGAAAATATGTATGAAGCATAGGCCTCACATATAATATCTCTGTCAATACTCATATCCAATGTAACATCTCTACATGACAGAATATATGCCCTTCACTCCTGGATGGCCATTCCATCATCGACGAATCACCCTATTGACATATTTCCATAAGGAAAGAAATTTAATTCCTTAAACATTATTAGAATCACCTTCATATCATATTTGTTAAGAGACAAAGGAAAAATTCCATAAAAGGCCTTAAAGAACCTTCAGGAAAATGTACCCCACATTGTACAACATACATCATGAAGGGAGTGCTAATCCATCCCTATAACACT
Organism: Viscum album; assembly: GCA_963277665.1. Taxonomy (NCBI): domain Eukaryota; kingdom Viridiplantae; phylum Streptophyta; class Magnoliopsida; order Santalales; family Viscaceae; genus Viscum; species Viscum album. The sequence goes on along the minus strand of OY728165.1, from coordinate 1,577,388,857 downwards.
TGGAATGGTACCACTATTCTCAAAGGAGATTTACGCATAGAAACATGGAGAAAACTCTTGTGAATTTTTTCCAGAACTAGGGTGGCTAACCCAAACATCTTCCTTTCAGCAATCATGGTTTTAATAACAAAGGTCCCTAGCCTCATGCCTCCCTTTGAATCCCAAATTGGAAAAATATAAACTATTAGCCACCAGGCCAAGAAGCCTGCCAGATGGGTCTTCTCTAGAATAATCTGATTCACTTCATACCCCCACCGGTCAAACTCTCCTAGTTCCAGAGTTAGCAAAAATGTGCCCGGAGCACCCCTTTTTTCCTGCTCTATGACAACTAGTATGACGAGTATAGGTGTCCCCCTTCTCCCTCTTTTGGATAAAATATATGTTCTTCTACTCCCTCATATGGATATATTTCATAGAAGGGGTTTTGGTGGTGTTGGTATTCTTGAGCTTGTGAAAAAATTTCAACTAATCACGAGCTAGAGCCAGAGTCTTCTCAGAATCGTTCCAAGATACCTTTGGAGGAATGAACACATCATACATGTCCCCCATAATTGGAGCCCCTGAATTCTTTCTGACATCCCAGAAATTGATGCCTACTTCACCATGAATGAAATGGGACGAATTAGTTTCTGGGCTGCAACGGCTGATCAATTCTAGAAAAAAGTCATCATTCCTCTAGACATATGTCTGCCCAGCCCATACAGCTTTATATATTGCAGATCCATTCAAATGATCAACAAAATCTGCACAGATTTTTTTCACCCAATATGCCCACATCCATGTTGGCTTCACACCTCCTCCAGGATGGATGTCCCAACTCTTCTTCTAGCCTTTGGATGAATCCATCTGAGAATTTCGAAAGATTGAAGGATAACAGTGCGGCTGCAGCTCAGGCTTGTGAGGCTTCATATCTGGAGCACAACGGCTATGATGCATTATGTATGCCTTCTCCACTATTCCAGAATTATCAAATGATCCCACAATTGGTATATTTTATGATGGAAAATTGGGGTAAGTCTGATAATAGAAATGCAGGATATAGTTCTTCGGCTCTGGAACTATGACACCATGAAGATGACCATGGCCAAATAAAAATAGGTAAATGCTCTGTGGAAAATTAACATGACATTTATTCAAATACTTGGCCAAATATAGGAGAGTACTTCCACACATATCATAATAGTTATGGAAAAAAATGATCATCATATCATCAACTCTCATTCTATAAAATTCATCAGCCTATCCAAATCTTCTGGGAGCCATGGAATCTGCACAATGATAAAATAGTTAACATTTAAGAAATGTATGTTTTTTATGAAATTCTTTTGACAAAAAAAATGTCTAAGGAATTAAGACACTCAAGTTTGGTCGTGAAAGTGTGATCGTGAAAGTATTGTCTCTCAAGTATTGTTGTGCATGTCAAAATACCTCTGCAGAAGCGCAACATAATTTAGAAGAAGCAATCAACCGCTGACAGCAGCACCTGCATGATGAGATCTCACTTGCGTGATGAGAGATAGAAGCTTTGGAAGGCGGGTGAATTGCGCGAGATTGGCCCCCATATTTATAGGTGAGGTCGTACCCCAGTGTGTCGTAACTTGCGTGCTGCTACCAACGCGCGCAAAACCTACGCACCCAAATTCATTTATTTTCTCTTATACATTAGAGTAAAATCCCCTTTCGTTTTTTGGATCAAACGTTGAGGGGGTACATTTGTTGATGCTATGTTCCATCATAGAGTCCAAATATTGACTATATGGAATAACTCGAGCAAAGAAGAGGGAAGATTCATAAAATTTTGCAAATGCATTAAGGTTCGCAAGAATACTTGCGTCCCATCATTGGGCGTACAAGTCACTTGCACGCCAGATATGAGGCGTGAAAGTCTCATGTGTTCCCAAAGTTAAATCTTTCCCAAACCATAGGTGGACTATAAATACCCTCAGTGCGGCCCCCATTTAGGGGGGGGGGAATTCAAAACTCAGATTCGAGCTATGGTCACCCAAGTCTCTGTCTGAAGTCTTCCGAACACTTCCAGGGTAATCATTTTCCTAGAATGGAAGCTCTAAAAAGGAATAATAATTCCTAATTTTTAAAACTCCTCAATACATGCACGCCTAAGTGTCCAACCCTTAAGGGAAAAGAACACACTTTCGCTCCTCCTTGTCCTCTCATGGAATGTTGTGCACCACCCTTCTGGAAGCATCTAGGGATAATACTAAGGAATTGATCCAAGTCTCTCCCAAGTATTAACCTACAGGTTCTTTGTCGCCCAAGTGAACTCACGTCGCGTAAGTATACATGCGCGACCAAGACTTGGGTGCCCGACCAGGACTTGCACGCCATGCCAGGACTTGCGCACCTCCTTCCAATTCACTTCCTTTCCTAAAATTCAACTCTCCTATTCAATATTTTAGTATTCAAAACCCCCTTCAAATCCATTACTGGCATGGTTCCTTTGTTTCCTCCTTTATCTTAAAGGATTTCTATGGAACATCTCTCAAAACATTGACATTTACATAATCCCCTAGTTCCCTATTCATGGGCATACTATTTTGGAGTAAGCACCAAGTTCCATAATCTGGGCATCCTCTTTCTCAGGATTAAGTTCCAATCATAATTTCCTTTAACTTTGGGAATCCTCATTAGTAGTAAGACCAACGTTCCCTGTTCAAGGGCATCCACTTTAGGAGTAAGCCCCAACTTCCCTATTCATGGGCATCCTCTTTAAGAGTAGGCACCAAGTTCGTTAATCTGGGCATCCTCTTTCTTAGGATTAAGTCTAAATCATAATTTCCTTTAACTTTGGGCATCATCTTTAAGAGTAATCCCCAGTATTAGTTTCATTTTGATTTGGTATTCATTTTCAGGAATGAAACCCAATCATAAGTTCTTCTTAATTTGGGCCTCCTTCTCATGAGTAAGTCCTATGTTAAAATTCTGAATCTCCATAATGTAAAAATACCTTTAAGGACACTGCTACTGGGTTTCATTCCTAAACTAAGTCCTAATTTCATTTACATGGGACATCATACATACGTAAGCCCCACATCATTACTTATTACTGCATCTTTCATGGTACAATCATCAAATTTTCCGATACCTCTTGTTTCTCACACCGAGTATGACTCCCGTGAGCATAGAGTGTAAAAGTAATCACGACATCTCTTTTTGGACCATTATCTATGTGTAAGTCCCATATTTATTCCTTGACCTATGTGGACTTTGATATCTCCCTTTAAAAGAGAGTACGTAGGAAGCCTTTATAAGGTCGAAGCCCATCTGTCATTAATTATTTTTCTGCCTAATATGATATTAAACTACATCCTTCCTATCGAACTAAGTGGGTTCTTATTCATTTCTTTTTAATAAGGATACGTAGGTTTCCCATCTGCGGGTACGATCCAAACTCTGAAATTATCCATGTATTTCTAAATGATAATAAACTTCAAGTGCCCCACTGAGTGGATTTAAAACAAGAATGGTAATCATAATGACTAAGATATTTCTATATAATTTGTTGAATGATACAATTGACTAAGAATATATAATAATTTAGGATGATTCTCTATCAATTAAGAACCTCAAATACATATAAAAGATTCACTAAATCTCATACATATCAATCATTCATTTCCAAATCTAACGGAAAACTCATTTTCATACTTGGTTAATTAATAAGTATTCTTGAACATAACTTAAATCTATAAGAGAGTCCCATAGTAGGTACTAATTCCCCAAAACAATATGTGATGAGCCTGAACTCCCATCCTCTAGATCAATGAAAATTAATAAGCCTCGTTGGTCCACAACTAATGAGAACCTACCTTGAGAAAGTAGATCCAAATGAATATAGAATCAATGGATGTGTTCGGTTCTATGAATAAACTCAATTGAAACTGATTGGAAAGTTATAACCTTAAACAAACAAGGTCATCCCCATTTCTAGAAGAAACATCCGTGCAGTTTGAAGAAAACATGCACTAATCGTGCGCACACTAGTTCTTGTATAGGAGGGGTCTACACAGTTTCCTAACATGGTTTGGAAAACCGTGCATATATCGCTTGGTTTCCCCAAAATGTTCTCAAACTGGGCTCCGATAGAAAATACTCCAAAACGATTCTAAACCATTCCAAACTCACCCAAACACTTCACAACTCACCTCACAGACACTATAAAAAATAAAAAATCCTAAACATCGGCTAAATTACACAAACCAAGGGTGCTACATTCTCCCCACCATTGGAATTTCCATCCCTAGAATGTAGGGAACCATTGCCTTTCCAAAAGAGCTCAAGTTATTTCTCGACCATACATTTCCCACGTTCCCTCGTCTCCTCTTCAATCTGACCATTGATGACACAAAACATGAATATAACTAATGCGTTTACCATGATAGACCATCTTTTTCCAATCCACAATCTGCATTGTCATGTGTACCAAAGAAGCATCTGGTTCTAGCTCAACATGATCCCAACGAATCACATGGTTAGGATCCAGCTGATAATTTTTCAACGACGATACATGAAACTCATTGTGCACCAAATGAAACTATGGTGGAAAAGAGAAACAATAATCCACCTCTCCAATCATCCCATGTATTTAAAAAGGCCCAATATACCTCATATATAATATACCCTGCATCCCAAAGCGACATTATCCCAACCAAGAATAGATTATAAAAACACTTGATAACCTACCTTGAATGAATATAGTTGTCGATGAAGGTCTTCATAAGATTTCTGATGACATTGATTTGTCTCCATCCTTTTCCTTATCATCATTATTTTCTCCGTTTTCTCTTAGAAATGGATCAGTTTGATCATAAATGTATCACCGTTTTCCTCTAAACATAGTGTATAACGATAAAGAAACCCATAAAGAGTCTCAAAATGATCCCTATTTATTGAACACTAATAACAGTTATTATAGGACAAATACACCAATAGTATGTGATCCTCCCATGAACCAGTAAAATCCATCACACAAGCCCTTAACAAATCCTCCAAAGATTGTATCATCCTCTCAGATTTTCCATCCGTCTGAGGATGATACACCATGCTCATAGTCAACTATGTACCAAGGTATTATTGCAAGGATTTACAAAAACAAGATGTGATCAACATATCTCTATCTGATACAATCAAAATTGGAACACCATGTCTCTTTTATGACACCTAGATATTGATTTTGGATAGATCCAACACTGTAAGATATTCATGAATAGGGATGAAATCTCACAATGATCCACCTTGAACCATATTGCATCATGCTTCTAGACCGTTCATAGGAGACACATCGCCAAATCAATTTCTATCGTCTATCATTTCGACACTATGATATGTAAATATTGAAACACGCCTACTGGCCACTAATACTTTTCCGTGACTTTCTAATCAGTCCAGCATATCGAAACAATCTATACCACATCCCTTTTAAATAATGCCCACAACAAATGCTCATTCAATGCCTTACAAATCTTTTGGATTCCAAGATGGAAAACCCATATGGAATTATGATAATCTAAGAAAATATTTCCCTACAATCCACTGGTACCACCTTTGGATTACAAAATCTCAATAATTAATTCCCATTTAGTTCCTAGTTCACAAGGGCTCCCAACCATTGAGTTTTGACTTTGTCTCCACACACTCAGAACCAGATGCCTCATCCTCTTTAACCAATCCACCCATGATAGGAACCAACCCAAATGGAATGAACCCCTCTATGTCACCCCATTCCTCACATTCCAACCGCATTTTAGCTATGACTGACATCAACTTCCATTGATATGATACATGCTTCACCACTTGAGCTTATGATTTCCTACTTAATGCATCTGCAACCGAATTTTGTTTACCTAGTGTGTACATTAAGTCAAAATCATACATTGGGAGATATTTCATCAATCTATATTCATTCATGTTCAAATATTATTTAGAAAACATATGCTTTAAGCTCTTATGATCGGTGAACAGTGTAAATTTCTCATTAAAGAGATAATGACACCACATTTTTAAAGAATGAACTATTGCTACCAAATCCAAATCATGTGTTGGCTATTTCTTCACATTCAATCTCAACTATTGGGAGCCACATGAAACCACATGATCCCACTACATGAGAACACACACCAACCCCGATCTCGATGATTCAAAATACACCACCACCCTTTCCCTAGTTCCAGAAAAAACAAATATTGGTTTTTATGTAATGTGACCATGTATCTCTTCAAAACATTTATGACATTGTTCATCCCATTGAAATCGAATATTATCCTTGTCAAAAATTCACTCGGTAAATCCAATCATGAAAAATTGAATACATGATGTCGATAATTCACAACTAGAACAAGGAAGATTCATATCTCGAAAAAAAATTTCGTGGTTTCCATGAGATAACAACCCTTATCATTTACTAATCAACTGAAACGCTCTATTCAGAAATAAAATGTCCAAGGAAAAAAAACTCTGGTATCCAAACGTCACATTTTGAAAATTTTCCATACAACTGATGATCCATTAGGATCCCCAACACTATTACCAACTATTGCACTTGCTCAAAACAAATGCATACATGGAACAATATTATGTTTATTACCATTGTGAGGTGTTGTGGTATTCCAAGAATCACCATAAAACACTTTAATCTACTATCAAGGGGTATTCTTCTACCCCCTTCCCATCGAGGCATAAGACCCATGTGACCCCTAATGAGTGTCACAGACACCCAACCTCTGAGATTTCTAAAAATAACACTATAGGTATCCTATATTCTTGCAATTATGACATTATCATGGTTGTGTAATACAATCCAGCATGATGTGGATCATAGAACAACATTAAAAATATCCTAGATTACTATGAGGTTTGGGAAGAAGATTAATTGATTCGTTCATTGGATTCTAAACTATACTCCAACGATGGAAATTAGTATCCCTATTCTTCTTGAACCCAACATTCATGTTCCCACTATTTCCCATTGGTACCATCATACTTCCCCCACCTGTAACCCTGACAAGATATCACTCATCCACCATAGCTCGATTCCCCATTTCGGTGTAATCATTCATACATAGCACCGAGATCATGGAACACATTTCCTCATTCAAACCAGGTTAAAAAATTTATGCCTTTAATGATGTACTACTCGGCACCTCAGGTGAACACCGAAATAATTTAATAAGCATAGTTTCATATTCTTTTGCTTCCTTTTTCCCTTACATCAAACTGAAGATATAAGTTTTATGCATAATCCGTCAACATATTAGGTTAGACATGTTTATTAAACATGTCCTCAAACCCCACTCATGTCTTAGTTTGGTCCGTCCCAGATTGGCCTCCAGTTCCCACCAATGAAGAGAAGGATTATCAAATATATATATATGGATATCCTCAGTTATATCACTGCCAGTGTTCCAAAAAAGTAAAATATTATATTCATTTTTTTCATCCTTACTTCATCCCTCTTTGGATCTGAGTCACCAATAAAGAAGAGTATATTCTCCCACGGAAAATAAACCACATGATCCACATGCCATGTTTCATCCTCTTTATGCACACTTCCCATTTTTTATAATGAATTCATTAGAATATTCACAAGCTTCTGGTTCACATGAGGCTCATGTGCAACCACATTTTCACTAGCTTCCTCTGGTTGGTCTATATGATACCTATTTAGTTCCATTTCTATCAACAGAAGAATAACATTAAGTCTCACTCCATAGAAACTAAATTAATTCAATTTATATTTCTATTACATATAAACTATCATAACCAGGCCATCGATAATTACATCAAACCCACGTTCAACCTTTTTTGAAAAGAAATCTCTCATGTTTTGAAAATCAACCCATTTTTAAATTTGAACAAATTTCCATGGTTAAAACATTTAGTTTTGAAACCCAAATCAAAATTCCCCACAATCCACAAATTAATACCACACCATCAATCATTATACCCCAATTAAATTTTAATCCTAGTGGGAATTCATTTCTTCCATGCATGGAATGCCCATCTCATTGACTAGACCAATGAAAATTTGATATCCAATTCCAATAAGTGTCTCCAAAGACTAATGTAACATCACCCTGTTAACAAAATGTTCAACTGAAAAGGGTTAGCTATGTTTTTTATGTCATACATTCAATGTTCCGAAAATACAACACCATTCTACCATTCCGACTCAAGGATTAGGCCGAGAAGGAATGTCAACACCAAGACCATCAATAAACACTAATGAACCAAACAACAGTTTTCACTTGAATGAAATGGACTAAACAAATTAATACCACATGTAACATATGCCCCCATATTATTGGCCAAAGTGGAGGTATGAGTGTTACATGGCCTTAATCGATGTTCCCAAGGTTCCAAAGGATGGCCATAAAATCCAAGGACTTAGATAATAAAATTTGGAATGATTTGCCTTTACGGGAAAGCTAACAAACCAAATAATCAACAACTATATGATGAATTCCAACAAAACAACCTAGGTCATAAATTAGCAAATAAAACAAACAATCCAAAACAATATCATAGTACTATGTAGAAGACTAAACAAGAGACCCCAAAATAAACCGAGACACATTCCATAGCTCCACACCATGCTCAATCCACCAAGCACCGACACATATCTGAAGAATCACCCTGTCCCACTAGATATGAGATGATTTACCATTACCAGTGTCTTGGAATATGATATATGCAAAATAACCGATGTTCCAAATCATGGGGGGAGTACTAATACTCAGTTTGGATTCCCCAATTTACTTATCTACACACTCCACTAGGATAAACCCTTTAGCAGAATTATAAAAAACATAATATAAAAAACATTCAATAGTTCATCAATTACCAATAATCCAATCACACCCTTAACAAACCACAATTACACGGATGATACAACCCAAGTGAAATCAAAACAACCATGCCATAATCCAATTCAAAATTTCACATTTACAAAAAAAAATCAATATTTTTAATGCATCACAAAACCAAACAACAATTATGGTGGGAATTCCGCCCTTCCAATACACCACATTATCAACTATAATTACTTCCCAACAACTTCCCATAATGATTATTTTTCTATCCACTATCTATCACCTTTTAAAGTGAGACGTCCCACCCACATCCATAATGGTGGTTCTTCCGACCACTATCCATCACCTTTAATAGTGATACTTCCTGCACAATTCTATAATTGCAGTTTTTCCGACCACTACCCATCATCTCTTATACTGTGACATCCTTCCCACTTTCCTGCATCCACCACATGTCATAACACTCAATCGAACAACATGAACAAAGCACCAAGGATGCAAAATAATATGACAACTATTTTCAAAACATGCTAATTCACATCAATAAATCATTCATTTATAGAAAATACCATTTATCTAAAATTCCATTCCCAACCACATTTCCAATAAAAACATAATTATTTAAATCCATTTTCCACAAAACATTATTATAATCATCCACTAAAAATTTTAAAATCATCGTTTTAATATCACACAATAATGACCCTTCTGGTAACAATAACCCAATTCCCCCCAAATCCATAGGACCATTACCAAATAGAGTTTTCAACAATATTAGCACATAAAAAAATGATTACATTCCATAAATACAATTTAATTGTAAACAATGATTGTACTTGTAACCATGTTGAGTCAAAAGAGATGCCACTTACTTTTATGGTTCCCGAAAATTCGAACCATAAAAAACCACACCTCATATCTGGAGAATGTGCCACTAAAACTGTCTAGATACCCTTACCTAACACCCAAAAGCATTCAATTAAACACCCAAGCCAATAACTACACCGTATCAACAAGAAAAATATGTCTATCTAGAAAACCGACCGAGAGGGAATATAATACATAGAGAAAACCACAAAAAAACAATAAGAGGAGACTCACCCGATAAGAATCTCCTTAAAAACACAATGAAACGCCTTATATTTTCTTCCTAAACATGTGGTAGAGTACCTAAAACATTTGAAATCCCAAAAACCTAAGTGATGCTCAAGTGGGAGAAGATTTTGAGAGAAATATGTCCATACCAAGGGATCCATGATTTAAAAACCATACATTTTTGTTGTCACACTATTTGTCAGTGCGGTTTGGAATCCTATGTGCTAACAGTGCACACACCACAATCTCAAGAGGATGGGTCTACACGGTTTCCTCGCTCAGTTTGGGAAACAATACACAGACCATGCAATTCCTATTGTCTCCCCCGACACGGTTTCCAGGAGAACCAGGAAGGTTTCCCCTAAACGTGCTCAAATTGTGTTCCCATATAAAAGACTCCATACTTATTATAATCAATTCCAAACACTTCCACCCTCACCCCAACTCATCACAAAAACATCAAACACATAAAAAGGAATAAAAGAAGGCTATATACTTCAAACTAGCGGTGTTACTATATATGTAACTAATATTATATTTTTTATTATTCACTATGAAAACAAAATTTTAAAAAATAAAACATCATCCTCCACCACTTTTTACAAGATGATTCATAATATAAAATATATTTTATCAAAATAGATATATATATATATATATGAATTTTTATCTTTATTTATAACAAATAAATTTGTATAAAATAAATTTCTATATCATGATCATATTTTATACACATAGATAAACTACTCCTAATTTCATAATATTATTTGATAAATCCAATTTTTTTTAAATAAATCATTATATGTATATAAAAATTAAAATATATCATATATGTTCAATAAAATTATCTATTTTAGATTTATGTTATCCAAATTCCTTATTGCTACATGGCATGTTTTATTATTCCTATTATGAATTTATGTCATCCCCTCCAATATTGGCTTTTTCCTGGACTATGTGTCACTAGAACATTTGGGACACGTTAGCCTTCATGACATAAATTATAAAAATTGATCATCTAAGCCTATGGAAAATATATTGGGTTCCCTATAAACGATTATTGAAAAGGTATTTTAGTTCATGTTTTTAATAAAAGAGGGATTAACCTTTAATTTGTTAATAATATATAATAATATTATTTAAAAATTTGATATATATAACATTATGTGATTAAACAATTTAGTTAATTATCTGAATACTAAATTATTATATATGAATCATGTGTTAATTTAGAAGGATAATTCAATTTATAATTTTCTTGTAGGTAACATATATCCCGCATAAATTATTTTTTTCTTTGAAATATTATTACCATAGTAAATATTTGAGTGTATGATATAATTAGATGAGATAGATGATATAATTTCTAATGAAATATCCACATTACTATATTCCAAAATACATTAAAACCCCTATTTTCCCTTTACCATTTATAGATTGTAATATTTTTATTTTCTTATAATACATATATGAATGAATATATTTTTCAAAATTAGTTCATATTTATCCTTATTATAATAGAAGATAATGTGTTGATTTTCGATGTTAAACATTATATTTTCATATTGAAAATTATCCAAAAATTTGTATTGAGAAAAAAATACATTCCAATTACACATAAAAATATCCAATTGAAGTTGATGTGGATTAATTGGAATTATTGTCTTAATAACACCAATTTACGAACTGTTGTAGACTCTGAGTTAGATCATTAAAATACTATATGTTTAATGAAAATATATTAATAATAATACATCTATATTCATTTTTGAATATATGAGAAAAAATATTCTATGATTCAAAGTATTTGGAAGAATCATAATCAAATAAGATAACTCTAAATCTTGATTATAGAATATTTCATTCAAGAAACAAAATTATTTCATGATCCACTTCAATTTATTAATAAAAATAAATCTTCAATGGTTCCATAGTCCATAGGGGTTGTTGAGAACTATATTACAACACTTCTTGTTTAATTATAAATATATTTTAATTATTCCCAAACATGTTGGGCATGATGAATAGATGTGTTAGTTGTTCCAAAGGATAACAATTAATTCCCTATATTCAGTTAATCCAACACCTCATTTCAATATGAATTTATATTAAATTAATAAATATTTTTCTAAATTAATATATTTTTCATGTTACTTTTAGACAAATACATGGTTCTTTCTACCCAAATGTTCGACATTCATGAAGTTGAATCATGTAAATTTGTATGCTATTTATCACATAAAGAAACACAAAAACACTTTTTATTTTACTTGTTATATTAAAAAATAAATTAGCTTTATGTAAACAGTTATATATCAAGATATCTAATTTTCCATATCCTTTTGGTTTTATACCCCAAATCTTATCTTATTCGAATACTCAACATGAAAATCAATGTATTTTCAATCTCATCTATTTTAACACAGTTCCACCAATCCCAAAGCATTCAAAAACTATATAAAGGTTATGGATTGGAACACATATTTGATTAATAATATAAAATTGATCCAAATTAATATTTATATAACAATATATATATATATATATATGAATGAAAATTTATTTCCAATGATTAAATCTTTGTTATCCCATGTACACGTCCTACATGATTTGATGATATATACAAAAATTTTCATCGATAGGTTTCAATGATTTTGTTCTCCAAAAACCATTTATAAAATATAATAATTACATAATCAATATATAATTTATAATTATTATTAATGAATATGTTAATATAATAATGTTTATACTCTGATTAGGTAAAAAAACTGTATAGTTTGGTCTACTTGTTATGAAATATGTTAGGATTGAGTTTGTATATAAAAATAATAATCTAGGTAATTGCATCTAATTGTTACACTTAATGAACATACAATAACATGTAAGTATCTAGATATTTATTCCATTTCATGGAGTCAATAGAGGACATATTTTAACAACATAATAGGAATTCTTCAAAAATATAATCTCAAACTGACGTATTTGACTAATATACATTGTTCGAAATCAACAAACTATTAAATGATTCCATTTACAACATACCAAATCCCATAAACTATTTATTTCATTATTATTAGCATGAAAACATGTTAAACACATAATGAGTGTCAATAAATATAGAACCATTTAAAAATTAGATATATATTTCATCTATATATTCATAAACCACATAATTAATATTTTGATAATTATAATATTCTTATAAATTAATTTTATATTTTATAACCTCAATTTATAACATAGAAAAATAAATGTAAGAAAATTTTGATCTATAAGAATTAATAATAAATAAAATATAATATTGAAATAAACTATAAGATGAAAGTGGAATCACAATGATATCGTATATGTATAAGATCATAAATAATATAACAGATGCATCGAATAAATAAATTGATATAATTAGAAATTTTATTATAATATTGAGACAAAAATATAAAACATGACATCCTGATATTGTATTATGTTTCACTGCATAGAAAAAAGGACATTTTTTATATAGTTTGAAATTTTATTTCCTATAATCCTTAATACTAAACATATAATCTGAGGAGATATCAAAAAATACATTATCTGTTTTCATTCCATATTAATATAGTGTGACTAAATTTATATTTGATGTTTCCTCATATTGTATTTTGTTGACTTTCTAGTCCATTTTATACCACAATAAGAAGAAATAAACAGTGAACAAGAAATTAGATTAATATATACTTTTAGGCCCACCAATATTGTTATAATATGCACATTCATGTGTGTGACACATATGAAAACATACATAAGTTTTTATTATACTAGGAAACCTATGTGATATAAATGGGTTATGTAATTTAGTCTCAAAAAATATTCATAGTATATTTCATAATTATTTTAAATATAAAAAAATTATTTTCTTCCATTTCATTTTTCAAGGGAAGCAAATATACTAAATTTGGAATCCTTCATCATATTATTACATATGAAAGGGTGTAGTATTAGGAATATAAATTAATCTTGAAAATTATGTTTTACAAAATGGGTATCAAACTAATGAAATAAAATGATACATGGAATATTCCGTAAAGAAATTTAAAAAAATTGATTTTTCATAAAATAGTTAACATTTTAAAAAATCATATAGGTAAACATTCGTTACATGATGAGAATTTCTAATGGAATGGTGAATATTTATATTCACTTAAAATGGATTATTTTTTGAGGTTATTAAGAAGGGGATATTCAAAACATGATTGATAACAAAATTCATATGGAAAATTAAAAAAATAATTATTTTAAACCCTATATAAATACATATATATCTATATATATAATATAATAGACAAATGGAAATGGTAATAATATAATCATTGTGGTAGAGAGATAAATCATAAACCAAAATAAATAATATGGTTTACTATTATATGTTACATTAGGTACTGAATCATGTGGTTCCTGCATCGGATCGCCTGATTATTAATTTTTTTAATAAATACATTATTCATTAATTTTTTCATATATACATAATATATACATTTATTATGTAGGTAATAATTCAATTATTACATCAGGGTTGTTCTTATAATCATGAGGGTAATTTTTTGGCCTTTTTATGGATGCACTAATTATCAAAATTTTGTATATTTTCTTTATTAAATTTTATAATAACTCTATATAGTTTATTAATTAATGTAATTATGATTAAATATGTTAAATTTTTTTCATATTCATTGTTGGTGATTATAAATGTTAATGGATAATTTGATATTGATTATAGTGATTTTATTAAACATTTTAATGTTTTTTTGTGTCATATTGTTTAAATGTAATTCATTTATTAATGAAATTTTAATAGATTTTGATATTCTTCTTAGAAAATTATTTTACAATAAGATTTCTTATTTGATCACAAATGAATATAGTAATTTAAAATTAATAACATCATCCTTGCTGGCCGGGGACTATATAAACATGGTTGACATGTTGATTTTCTTATAAATTACTGCAATGCGTATAGTTGATATCCTAATAAGATAGTAAACATTGAGTATATTAATGATATATATGTCATAATATCATGTTTTATAGAATAAATGTAGATATTATATTAGAGTAAAACAATGTTAAATACAAAATAAGATTATTACATCTTCCTTCCATTGTCCTCTAGTTGACATCAACATAATGAAAGGAAAAATGGACATTTTGATATACAATAACCTATATAATATTCAGTGGAATTTGTTGGACGTATGGTCCTTCAGATTGGAAGATCTGTTATTCCTAATTTTTTTGTGAGGAGTGTTAGAGAAGGGATATCTATGTAAGTGAGAGGGTTTTATCATTTGTAAATATAATTTCAAATTTTAAAATGTATTTTGTTATTAATTAAATAAGTAAAAAGTAGTAATAAATGTGAAAATTATTGTGAAACATAATTCAATACAAATAACACACTTTTTTTGTTTTTTCGGTATATAACACAAGACACTACATTTTTACATCATTTAATAATTTACCATAGTGAATAATTTTTAATATAGTATCATAAATTTCTGAATAAAATTAAATTGTTCTTATTAAATAATTTTGATCTTTATATTTGAATATATAATATTAATTTTATAATATTTTTTCAAATTATTCAAAAAATTTCATCAATATGAAATTGTCTTTTTTCAATTGAAAATAACTGTTTCTTCTAAAATACTTAATATTCATCAATATAAAATTTAAAAGAATTGATTCCAAATATATTATTTCATCAATTTCATAATTTTTTTTATTTTCTGAAATAGAATATTTATTAATTTTAAAGAATTAATTACTTTGAAATCATCAAACTCAATAAACTCATAAAAAGTGGTTTCAGTTTTCTAAAATTATTTAATCAATGAAAACGTTTTGAAGACATTATTTTTACTGAATTAAGATTAATTAAACATTTAAAAAAAAAATATTTCTCAAGGAAAATAAATCATATATTAATTACCAAAAATATAACTATAAATTCTTTATGACTACCATTTGATTAATAATATTTAATATTCATTTAGTTTCCTTATCTTATTAAATACTATATATAAGATTCCATGTTAATATAATGACGTTAGTTTGTTTAATAGTATATTAGATAACATGCAACAAATATTAATTAACAAGTTGAATTCCAATTATAATGATATAAGACCTTATAAGGGAGCACTGACTCGGTTAATAGAGGTTCATTCCTCAACACTCAAGGGATTACCCTAACTCTATTGGTCTCTAGTGGAATATATAATATAATGTACAATTCTCATGGGGTGTAGCTGAACCCTTTATGTTGAAGATCATATTACAATAGTAATTGTACAGCCTAACTTGGATTATGATAAAACTACTCACCTAAAAAATATAATTCATTTAATTGGGACAATATCATTATCTATACAAAAAAACATGTATACTATCCAATTATTGATGGGATAACTCCATTGTGATCTATGAGATGGTATATAAAAAATATACTAAATATACAACCATTTCATTCATTCGGTTGATAAAATATTATGATCTATATAAATGGCCAAGTTAATGTTTTTTCCAAATATGTGTATTTAATGTTTTGCTTTCACATAAGACTAGACATGTACAGATATCACCCATGTTTCATGACATTCAAATATATGACATTTATAATATAATAATGAAATATATAGATATGAGGATCCCAATTTAATTTGAAATATACCAATGTAATTAAAAATTATCTTTATATAGACTACGTAGTGTTAAATATTGTACGTGGAATGTATATTCAAATACATGCTATATTTTTTTGAATATACAATATGTAACTCTAAAAAAGTTCTCTGTATCTAAAAAATGCATTAGGATATTGATGACTCAACATACATGACATGTATAATTGTATTACAAATTTTGGGGCACCACTCTCTATAAACCCATATATGTTTTTACATGATGTTGTATGTGTTCTAGTGGTACATGAAATGTGAACTAGGGTAAAATTAAATGTAACATTTAAAATATCTACACCAATATTCACAATAACAGTAAATTTCTCACGTTTAGTGCTTCCTAGATTCACGACACGTGTCATTGATATCAAAAAAGGATACCTTCATGCCGATGTTGAAGACATGTTATAAGAGTCTAAAATAAGTGTGTCCAGAAAATTATTAGAATCCATGAAACATTATCTTCAAGATATGAACACTACTTCAACCACTATTTTTCTTTTTGGAACCTACGTCAGTGAAATGTTTTTCCCATAATATTCCATGAAGTACACCATGTGTATAAAATTAATCTAATCATCATTTTCACTATCTTCATTAAACTGTTTATTTACTATTATTATAATTAATTAAAACCACATAAAGTTAAAATAATTAAGGAAAATTCGAAATCCACCATTAAAGGTGTCGGCCCAAACTAGAAATTATAGTTATTTACTTATTTAAATAATATCCACCAATACATAGTAATCTTCTGAATATGGAAAAGATATAAATTTGTAATAAATGTGAATAACCAAAAATTATATGGGTTCATTAAAGACCCCTTATCAAATACATTTCCAACCCTTAGTCATCTATTCACATAACATGACCTAATATCCAAAAACCAATATCTCAAAATAGAACATTACTAAGGGAAATAATGTTGTTATAATCACAGTCTCAACCATTGATGAAAATAAAAAATTCTAGTGAAAATAAAAGAATCATAATCTATAATTCCCTATGTGATGAAATTGCATTCAACTAGAAACATGGTTATGTTTTAGAATCTTCAATAGGTACTGACTATCTAATAGCTTCTCATGACATCATCATCCTCAATCTATCTGAAAACAATCCCAAATATCATTGATAATCCAAAATTCAGAGATTTTGATCACAACCAATTACATAAACCTACATTATTAATCTAATACCCCAAGATTACTACATAAAAATATATGATATGATTACATATATTTATGTAATGACATAATTTTATAGTTATCTAAAATATCAACATAATTTAAACCAATTTCCCATAAGAAATATACCACCATGATCTAATACATCATCAAGGTAAACTTATTTATCATCATGTCATCATATCTCCCAAGATGGGTCTTTAAATCATTTATCCAATCAATATAAAATAGATTTTTGACACTAAATACCACTAAGAGAATATTATATTTTAATAATATTTCAATATAAGTATCACTAGACACCAAACAAAATGTTATAATATATTTACTCCAACATTCATATGTTTTCCAATACCATTTCAATGAATGAAGTACATATGTCAACTTTTAACACATTAATACTACATAAAGGATATATAATAAATTCTCACCAAAATTATTGAACAATAAAGACCATTTCTAGGTTGTTATATTACATGTTCCTAGTCTAATAACATATGGAAAAATTTTATCATATTTAATATTTATGAATATGTTTTTTCCCATATTTAATTTCATGGTTTAATGTATAGATTAGAATTCACAATAAAAATTTCAATCAATGCTTACAAACACTGTGGGAATAAAAGAAATATGTTATATCTAAATTTAAAATGATTAATATTATTACCCTAAATTCTTCTACAATTTTTGAAAACATCAATGAATACCACCATAAAAGTTTGGTTGTTATCATAATTACAATATTTAATTTAATTCCTAATGAATCATCACTTTAAATATTTAATTTTCTGAATGATTCCTCTAATGTATCCCATGATGAGTTATCAAAAACAAAAGAGGTTACCAAATAAAAAATTTCCCAATCTCTCAAAAGAGATTTCTAGGAAATCCAAAATGGTCCCCAATGAAAACATTCCTAAAAAATGGTCTTCAAATTTCAAATCTCTTCCTTGAGGTGTGGTGGACTATCCAACAACTACTAATGAAAATATTCATGGTTTCTAAATTAATATAATATCGGAATCTAATAATTTGTAATCACTTATATATAGTATCATATGGTATATAGTTTTGGGTTTAATTGCTTTTTTGGGTGAACTCTCCCTCAATTGATCCATAACATCATATATTTGTATGAATTAACAACAGATTATGAGTTGATATCCTATAAATTTCATTCCACCATGTTGAGAAAAAAACATTTATATGTTTAGAGACCAAGGATGTCAACTATAAGAATGGCTTTGTATTCATACAAGTCTATCAATAAGATATAGTAAAATAATAGATTCCCATAATAATAAGAATAGAAGGTGAAAAAATATCAAGTTGACATTGACGATCATTGGAGTCTGTGAAAATAACCTGAATCATATATCAGATCATATTAATAACCAACAGATCAATTTTATCTACCACACACAACCATATAGAATCTTATATAATGAATAATGTATCTTATTGGGATTACCAAATATTTTTAGATATATTTTTATATAAAGAATATTTTTTCTATACATGTTTCAAATTTAAAAACCGTTACATCAAATAACTTTTAGAATTATTATAAATCTCAATTTTTGGAATCTCCTAATCATAATTGTACATAACCCTCAAGATGTATCAATATATTAACTTTTTCTATTCAAATAAATTCAATATATTTTTTTGAAATATATTGTTTATTATGAAATTAAATTTTTAAAATTTTATATTAGTCCATATGTCACATATATGGATATGTAATATATTATGTGTAAAAATAAATTGTAGAATATCATATCATAAGATCTTATTGAAATATATATCTGATAACAATCATATTCAAATTTTGATTAGTATACATACTATCCGAAAATAGAAGGAGACGATGAGAGATAAAAATGGTAAATATATGCCCTTATCATTTTACATAGGCCTCAAAAAATGATTCACTCAACTACAAAAGGATGTTTTATCAAAATCTCAAAGTCACAACCCAACACATTTGGTTTTAAAATGTGACTACGCAAATCCAACCACCAATAGTAAATATAATAGCAGAAAATAGAGTAAAAATATCACAAACAAAGGAGTCCATAACCTAAATTAAAATGACCAACACACACACACACAACCTTTGGACCATAAAATTATGACAGAATAATCAATATATTACAACGCATGTATACACCAAAAATACCACTATCATAATATAAAAATAAATTAGTATTATGGATTGTACAAATAATAGTCCATGAAAAGAAACTAAAACATTCTCATAGAATGATATAATAGTGGACTATGGTAATTAAAACCAATATAATAGAATGAGGTTGAGAGAGGTCAAAAAATTCCACAATGTCATGGTCCCTCAAGGATGTATTCAACAATAATGACATCTACATAAGACTTTTCATGACTCCTGACATCAAATGATACATCAGTGAAAGGATATAGATAATTTTTGTCAAGCACAACCTCAATTAGGTCTGGGTTGGAGACTATATGTGATGTTATTAAAATATCATATATGGGAGGAATTAACCACTTAATATAAATTGGTTTGGAATATAATTTGGTTCAGCCATAAAAAGCACATAGAAAAAATATAAAAAGATATCCAAAAATCATCCCAGATGCATTTATGAAGATAATTGATACAGATAAAGGTCAACCAAGTAAATACCTAATACTAATGTTAATGTAGCGACACATCATCTTTTAAGGATTTCAGATATTAATGTCCAAAATGTTATACATTTTCCTCTATATAACCTGAATGAAATTTATATATCTTGGTTGTGAATATAACTATACTCCGTAAGAATAAATAAATCCTATAGTGAAAATGTGATGGAATCACACTATGAAACCCTTGAGAAAATGGAATAAAAAGAAACTATTAATGTATATTAAACTTACTAACCTCAAAAACTCATGATCACTAGAAACCAAAAACCATGTAATACAATATAATATCTATTACATCGTTAATTATAGACCAAAAACCACCCCTGGTATGATTTTGTCAAACCTAATGTCATATGCTATAGTGCTCCAATTAATTTTTAAACCATGCAAAACAACAATCACAGTAACATCCCACCATTCTTGAAGACACTCGGTGTCACCACCCCATAATCGTGGACACATCACCCCTATATCAAAGTCACACAGGCTACCACACCAAAAGCACGATCACATCTCACTCGAGAACACCATGGTCATCACACCTCACCCATAAACACATGGGATGTCACAACAACTATATAACTCACTAACAGACCTCTAACTATGACATCTTATGAAATACTTACATCTCCTGAAACAGAGAGTTGGAATTAGTAGGTATCCATCCATCTATAATACACACAAGATTTTGGAAATACACCCCTTATGATTATGTGGGCCTTTCCACATTGTGCTCGTTGTTGTTGGGGTTCGAATATAATACAAATAGTATAAATACATATATTTATAATAGTCAATATCAACATATGGATTTAATAACATTTCAATAAATTGAGAAATAACATCACATTTTCTTCCACTACTAATTACATAACATCACAAATGAAGCCAAAAATCCTACTTCACATTTCCAACCAATTTATTTTAATCATCCAATTAATTTACTTATTCTACATCATCGACATTTAGACACACAAAAAACCACCATTTATTTATCCATTAAAATTTCCCATATGTTATAATAAACCATTCCAATACATTCTAAAAATTATTGAATTATTATTAATTTATTCCTTGATTGTTTAGCCATTTATCACTAAGAATCCACCACCTTGCTACCCCAAAGGTATGACCAAACAAACTACCTCCACGCTACCCCAAAATCCCATCCAAAAAAACTCCCATCCCCAAATTCCCCAACAACATATAACCACCACACAATCATAGTCACACATTAAAACACATCGCGATCATTTCAAAAATTTAAAAAGGGTATTTTATGTCATTAAATGTTGTTAGGGAATTTTCATATAAGCTAAACCAATTGGGTAACCATTTCATAGACAAATATAAGTGGTTTATCAATTTCCATTTTAGGATGATATTTCAAAAATGAAAAAAAATGAAGAAATCATATCATATATATATCCATCACAAACAAAGACCATAAGGACCATAATTTATAATGGGGAATCATGTTTGTACAACATACAATATCCCAAATAATATCCAGGCTATAAAATTATGAAAATCAACCCATATTTTCCCCTATCAATTAAAATAATTATTATTTCTATTTGAATTTTCCCACACAACCACATCCCATAGATAAATAGTTGTAAACCCCTACCTCATGATACCCGATAATGATAACTGATGAAATCCATAACACATAGAATCTTGTTGTCTCGTTGTGCACCACATGGAGAAGAAGAACACTCATAATCAACAAACACACCATGGAAACCATGGATCAACCAAAACAAGAACCAAATACCGTCAAAAAAATCCCGAAGCACAATCCAATCCACAATATCACTATCAAAATGATTCTCTAAAACTAGAACAAAATAAATAACACTAAGAAGTGGGGCACACCTACCAAGGATAAACCAAAGACTGCAAATGAACAACCACTATGTCCAAAATACAATTGAATAAGGAAGAGGGCCTAAAGAACTCCCTGGGGACGTAGGGTATTCTAAATATTATTTAAATGAGAATCCATGAAAAAATTAATGGTAATTAACCCTAGACTGAATTTTAAAATTGTAATGCATCGAGGGTTTACACGATGGGTAATCCTCATTTAATGTCGTTTATTCCATGGGGTTCAGTTTCATAGAAAAATGAATCACTTTTTAATTACATAACACACAAAAATAATTGGAAACTTTATTGAACATTACATGAAACGAACATTCATTTTTAATAATACACATACATGACAGGTATTGTTTTCAGCATTAATGTTGCTCCTCTAGGTCTCATGAAAACACAAAAAGCCTCACATATGAACATCCATAAAAAACTGACGATGTAACCGACCGAGAGAACACAACCATTAATTAAGATACCTCTAAATTGAGTCCCACCATTGAGAGTCTAGAACCTAGATGTAAAGAAAAGGGTTCCGGAAAATAATCCTAGTAGAAACCACTTAAGGATCTCATCATACCACAAATGCTACCATCAACTAAATACACCAACCAAAATATCCACATAACAAAATAGAGTACAAAAAATATCCTCATTTCACATATATAGACTGACACATCACCACTTGAAAAGTATCTCAACAACTATGAATCCCTTATAAACAATAGATACAACAAACAAACCACACCATTCTGAACAGATGACTTAGATAATTATTTTTTAAATATTAAGATATTATCACCTATGGGTGGCACTGACACACCCACATTGGATTAATATTATTACATTTCTTATGTCACTATTAAGGATCATCTACTCCTCTATTAATATGTCAGTACATTATCACACATCTCACCACACATCGTAAACCAATGGAAACAATTCATCTAAAAAACAAAAGGATATTGACATCACACCATAAAGAAAAAATGAGTAAATAAAAATTCAAAACAATTTTGAGTACAAGGAATGTATATGTGTATATAACTTTTATGTAATCTGTTTTAGGAAGACATTCATTAAAAACAAAAAAATAAAATGAAATGGTCTATTCACCCAACACCTTACCTTGGAAAATCACAAACCTCTACTGGCTATTCCAAAAAATGTTCTGTAATCCCCAATATTCAACACTCCCCATTATTTGAGATGGGAGTCATCATAAAGTCACTAATGAAAATGAGATATGTGAAAGACATTGTGGATCCCCTAAAACCGTGGTATAAACGAATACTGATAATTTACCTCAACAACTCATCCCAACCCCTTAAAGGGCCAAAAAATCCAAGAGAAATCTTACTCCTTGTTCTAAAACTATGTTCCCCACTTTAAGGGTAAACCTTCAATAACATGTGGTCCCAATCCACGATCTCAAAGGGCCCACTTATATGATAAGTATAATACTAATATAGGTTATGTGTTTCCTAACACATGTCTTGAACTTTTTGAACATTTTCTATTTTCCTCTACAGTACATGGGAACCAAAATTGGTTGTCTCCCCAACCTCTATCCAACACAACAGTGAACAACAAGGAATTTTGTGAAAACCATCAAATGGATTGATGAAAATAAATTTTTAATAGCTATTATTATATGATATCAACAATAAATTAATGTGGTGTACCCAATATACACTAAATTCCATGGTTCACACCCATACCATATCCTACAATGTGATGACAAGCTGTTCCATTTTCCCCTCTATCTGTGGGTGTAAAGGAATGATGAGGTGTAACTATGTTACAAACAATTGTTGAAATACCATCCGAATTAATATGGGGAAACATGTGAACTGATATAAAACAATGGACATTATAACTCCCTTCAATCACAACACATAATCTATGTAACACATAACAAAAGTATCCATTATGATCAAATCATAGGTCTCTAGTAACTGGGCTTATTTTGTCGACCTATCCATGACTGCCAAGATATAATAACAGCCTCCCCGATCATTGGGTAAAAATTTGAGGAAATCCATCACTATTTCATCTCATTACTACTCAATAATATCCAACTACTCAAAAAAAACCTGGAAAACGATGCATGTCCTTCACCTTTATGATAATTAGACACCGAGAAATAAACTCTGCCACTACTCATTTCACCATGACCTATCAGAACTATATATTCCTTCCAACGAATATCATAGAAACTCTAGTGCGTACAACCAATGTTGAATTATGAAACTCACCAATGACTCAATCATGAATTATTATTGGATAAAACAATCTCTCAAAATACAAAACTGAGTTTGGACCATCCTCCAAACATCCCTTTGGAGCATTAGTATAGCCAACACAGTTTCACATCACCTCTACCTCTAAGTCCCCCGCCAAGATTCCACCAACTATATAAATCATAGAAGTCTGTATATTCATCTAAAATAAATTCCCTCATCCACCATCAAATATTGTATCTATGTTTAATTATTCCAAGTACTCTATTTCTATCAAAGCCTCCTCAGGCACCAAAATTACACCCTTTTATTACATTCAACTCAAATAATGGGCATAAAAATTCCCCCTTATTGAGGTGTAAATGATCTAGAAATCATTGGACTGATGAAACTATATCCACCTCCACTACCGTAAGGAAAAAGTGATCTTGTAAAATCCATACCCCTGGTACTTGTGATCAGTAAAGGCCACAAACTGAAACCCAATGTGTTAATTTTAAAATAACTTCTGTGAATACAAAACTACTTTTATATCCAAATGGTTGGTGGATTAGTTATTCCCATGGTAAAATAACTACCCATACCCATTAGAGATCAGTGTCTACTGCTAAATCAACACGAATCCCAAGCCCATATGGGATGTCTCACAAAACAACTCAAACAACACACCCTCCTCCAGTATCTGAAGCACATGATCACAGAATAATATCCACTTTAGGTAACAGAATATTGTCTATAACTGATCAAACAACACAAAATCTAGTACATTCCTCATTAAATATATCAAACAGTATGCATCTTTGGAGCAATTGAGAAAACACCACCAATAATATCATTCGATACCATGGAAAATGTGATCCTCTACCATGTTCTTATGCACATAAAAATAAACTAATATTGAAACCTTCAACATGTCTACTTACAAAACCTACTGAGACACAACATACTAAAGGAAATGAACCTATCATGTTCAGAACATGCACTTGGACAAATTTAAATACCACTGATGGCATCAAAGAAAACACACAATGGTTATGAGATTACTAACATTATCCAAACTGGACCCCATGTTGATTTTGATATTATTATTAAATAAGATGACAAACATATCCTATAACTCATGGAACACGTACTTTATAATCCCCTTATACAAAAATAGTGCATTTTTAACACTTAATGGAATGAATACAAACTAAATGTTTACATATATATACTTGTAGTCAGGCATTGGGATATCTCCAACATTAAACCTCAAATGGTGATATATAGAACACTAATAGATCATAGAAAACCAACATGACCCATTTATCTGGTCAAAAAGATCCTCTAACCTATGAAGAGGAAAATGGATCTTGATCATCACATAATTCAAAAGTAGTTAGTCTATGTAAAAACTCATAATAATGTCTAATTGATTTGAGAACAACAATATATAAACTCACAGTAACCTACTGATCGGAATAAAACCCTTCAACATTAGATCATCTATCTAAACCATCAAATAATTCTACTCAGACAGTGTTACTTAATATGGATGAAACATAAATGGTGAATGACTTGGCTACAAGTCTATCCTAAAATCAACAACACAATGAGTGGAAAGAATCACATCGTCCTTGAGGAAAACATGTTGAACTCTATAATGACACTGTCGAAATTCACTATCATAGAATCCACAAATACGACCAATAAATCATCACACCCAAAAATTACGGGATCTACAAAGTAACTTCCAACCTAAAAATAGAACTCACCTGTGAAATAAAGTCATTCAAAATCAATACCTGAAAACAATACAATTGTTTGGATGTATTAAACAATAACATATATGTAATAAAAAATTTGATGTTGAAGATGACATTGTATAGGTGCATTTTTATTAGTAATTGATCCCCATGGGACCGATGTAACACCATTGTTCATCTACACCCCAATCCCACATCAATCATCCCATTCTACCCTCTAACTACTTTATTCACCACCAACATCATGAGAATCCTATCCACTTTATGTCCCATATAATGGGATAGAGAGGGTTCAAAAAAGGAGTGTGATGAACCTAAATAAATCATGGAATAAACAAGATTACTAAACAAAATAACTGTACCTATGGTGTCCTCTTGTCGAACTAGAAATGTCGCCTTGATTACTTTCAACTAACCATAACCAAATACTTCCCCTATATAATGACAACATACTCCATGGAGACACTCAGGTCACATTATCTAAACAATAAGAAAATCCAGAGGTCATCCTCATCCTAATCCATGTCCCCTTGGTATAGAAAAAAATAGGTACCCAAGATGTTTTAACGACCTCACTAAAAAATACTACTCAGACAAGCACTAAACCTATCCATCTCCACCAAATTGAGCTCAAGGAAGCAATGTAACGTGGTTCTATTGACGACCATGAATCCCACTACCAAAAAACACTAGAACAAAGCAATAAGTAAAATAAATAAAGCTACTAGACATGAAGACCCGATACATGGGAAATTCCAATTAAATCACTACACCTTGATGAACACTGATGATTTCCATCTCATAGAGATCATCCTTTCAATTACATTCATTTGATCACCAATTATTTCTTTAATCCTCTAGTTACGTTGGAAACATAACATTGTAACTCATCAAGATGTATCACATGAGAATCATCATATAAAAAATGTTATGGGTAAAAGAAAAAGGTCCTTTAACATGATTACCAACTCCCATACTGATATTCTCCCACCCTAACGAGAAATTAGCTTATTTCTCTTTATTTCATTCATGGTCGATCAATGGAACTCTCTCCAAAACTTCTTCTTTAATTCAATAAAAAATACATTTTACTCCATCCACTCTCCCAGATATAGTTTTCACCACTGATGTGCAGTTACAAACACATTAACGACTACAAATGGTAAAATTCTCACCATCAAGGTGCATATCAAATTGACTGTGATCTTGAGGTCCATTTTACATATCTCTCCATCCTAATATAGATCAATTCAAAAAAAATTACCAAAGTATTCCACTAGAAATCATGAAATGTTCTCTTTCATAGATCATCCTCATCAATTAGATCAACCATAAGTAAATAAATTAGTTTAGTCAATAATATCTCAACATCCAAATATACACACAAATGATGAATGAGAGCCATAGATGAAATGCATAAAACTATTTCCTATTCTCAAGTAGTATGGAATTTTATTAAGATTAATTTTTTCCTATGAAATAATGTTTTTTTAAATAATATATGAAATCCTATTTCAAAAACGAATACAGTTGATTATAATTTATTTACCATTTTTAGGTCTGCAGTACATATAGTTACATCTCACATGGTAATTCAAACAACTTAGATTCCATGTACTAGAACAATGTAGGCCCTAAAATCCTATGTCATAACAAATATCTTTGTCTTATGTTGCACATCTTGGCCAATTAGAACTATTTACGTACCTATCCTTTCATTACTCACCATACCTAACACTGAACTATTCTCTATGTATCAACCATCACTTTTTATATAACATTATTATGACCACTCTTTCTAAAGAAATCATAACATTGGGAGAGAGATTAAGACGCCCTTGAGTCCTTCCACCAATATGCCCCGAGATAGAGACTAATATGAAGAGTATAAAAATATCAAATATTGGTGTAATTACCCTATATAATATAAATAGTATTGCTGGATAAGATGGATCTTCTAGAAACAACTCACAGACAAAATATAAAATTAAATACCAAAACCATCCCAGATACATGTACGAATAGACCTAATACAGATAAAGGTCTCTATAGTAAATACCAAATATAAAATATAATTTAGAAAAAAATAATAGTAAAGGATCTGATCCTGTAATATCCAACATGTTCCACGTAGTCTTTTGAGATACTAGAAAACAAATTTATAAGTGTAGAGCGAGCATAAAAGTTTACTCAGTATGAAAAAACCAAGTCACTCTGTAACTTTTGATGGAATCATAATTATCAACCTCTAAGAATGAATTAGGACTAAACATCTCATATGAAGGTACACTTACCATCCCATCCTTCCAAAAGAAAGCTCACTAAATTTTGAAAACCAAGTAATATAATATAATTTTGAATACATTGAAATGAGAAACCCAAACCACTTAACCAACTGTATGTTTCTCTCTCACACATTGTCGTATGTGTTGATTCTAACATACCATATGTATACCACACCACCCAAATGAAATTTCAAAACACACCACGTGCGAAGACATATTTTCTCATTGTCTGTCAAGGAGAACCACATTACACCTCACCTGACAACACCTTGGATACCACCCCAATAGAATTGTCAAATCTCACCGAAGAACACCGTGGTAATCACACCTCTCCCTAGATCTCATGGGATATCATAAAAACCATCATATTCACTAACAAAATTCTGAAAATCAAAACATGTTAAATACATACCTCACTTATATAATTTAGAAGGAAGGATCATGTGCACATATAACTGTAATCCTGACCTGATGTTGCGAACAACACCCTCACCTTGTCAATATGTGGGTTCCATCACATAGTACTTCACATGGGTGGGGTTATTATAGTTAAAAAATGAATATATATATATATATAATATCAAACACTTAATATAAATATATGGATTCTCAAAAAACCAACCAACACAAAACATTTTCACTTTGGTAGCCACCTCTAATTGCATAACATCACAAATCAAGACAAAAACCCCACATCATTTTTTCAATCAATTAAATTTAATCAATCCGTTCATATAATTATTTTGAATAAACCATATTTAATTACACAACCCAAAATTTTATTATCCATTATCTATTACCATTCTATTAACCAAACATACCGAAGTCCTTTCAAACATCATTAACTAATTAATTTTATATTACATAACAACTTTGGTATCTATCATAATGAAACCAACACCTACCTACACCAAAACAATACTACAAAAAATACCTCCCTACTTCACCAAAATCACATCCAAAAAAATACCACTATACTTCTGCAAAAGCTTGGTAAAACAAATTGGCATCCCAAGTTTCCACAAACACACAATTCTGCACCACATGCATGATCAAATAATAAAAAACAACAACATCATATTAAAAATTTAAAAAGGTTATTTTATCACATTTTATATAATTTTAGTGACATTACCACACAAGATTATGTACCAAGAAAACCATTTCATTATCCAAATATAATATGTTATCAAATTTTGAAGTGATGGTGATATCACAGTAATCAAAAACAAAGAACTAATCATAACAAATATATCTAGAAAAAAAAATCCCCTAAACACCATATTTATCTAAGGGGAATTATTCTTTTAAAACTCACAATACAACAAATAACACCATGACTATATAATCATCTGAATAAAAACCCATTTTTCACTTTGAACTCAATTATCCAATTCATTATATTTGAATAAGTCGGCACAACCATCACCCCAAAATACATAAAGGTTAATATAATTTACCATTATTAACGTCCATATAAATTAAATAACATTTTCATAATATTTAAAAAATTTGAAAAATAAGCAAACAAAGAGTGTACTAATCTAGTGCATTTGGGAAATTAGAAATATAAACATTGAAACATAATAGAGCTACATTATCTCTCACTAGGTTCTTTATAACAAGAATAATTATTAGAAAAATAATACAAAATACATATCTTCATAAAACCTAGAAGGTATCATAAAATATGGAGAGATAATATGCTAAGTAATGGTAGAAAAGGGAGATATGTAAGTATTAAAATGAATGAATATCATAGGAATACATGAATAATCAGAAAATGCATCACAAAAGACTTGATAGAATAACAAAGTAATACATAATGGAAATTTGTATGAAAAATAAGTATAAAATATGATTACCATAGTTTTCAAGGAATCACATCCAAGGCTCTATTGGTAGTTTAAGATCTAACCCCATACCATCAAGTTAGAGTCGGTTCACTCCAATGACCATCGTAGTACCACGATTTAACTCTTCATACCATCTTGGTTGTCAATGTTTACATTGATGACCATCATAAAAGTAACGGTTCAATCCAAAGACAATATAACACTATATAATATTATATAAATCTTTACCCAATGCATTAGAGACAGATATTTGTTGGATCCATATAATTATTAAATTATAAAAACACATGACACAAAATCATAAAAAATCATATGATGGAACATTAAATTAAATATGTGTCATAAACAAGTAATCATATCATATCATGTTGATGAATATACATGTTTTACAATAATTTCATCAAAATTAGATCTTGTTAATGAGAAAAAGTTTTCATAAACACATTACCCCTCAAAAAGGAATATATTTCAAAAATTTCATGACCATATTCATGAAATATTTTTGAGAAATATTTTGAATGGAACCATTATATTATTTTCTAGAAAGGACCAATTATCATAAATTGATTTCATCTTATAAGGTACATAATTTTGAAATATCCTTCTAAATCATTTCATTAGTAAAATATACCTTCTTCATTGAAAAATAGTTTTTAATACATAAAACTATAAGAAAATAATTTTCACAGAAACAAACATAATAACATATAAAGAAGACATGATATAAATTTTAAAAACATTATATTTGAAAATATATAAAATAATCATGAAAAAAATTTGAAAACCATTTTCCTTCAAAAATTATAAAATAATTTTTATTTCATTTAAAACAGTTCGTTGGAAACATATAAAGTAGAATTCCAAAAGATTTAAATAAATTTTTCATAGAAAAATAATTTAATAATTATAAAAAAACATGGAAACATTTTGGAAATTTTTTTTTCAAAATATATTTTAAAACATATAATGAAAGCATCGAAATTTATTGATAAGCTTTTACTTGAAAAATTATGAATATAGATTGTTTTTTAACCGTTTTATTGAAAATAATTTTTATAAATATTTATTAAAAATTATTCATTCAATTATGCAATTAATGCTCTGGAAAAATGAGGGTAGGTTAATCTATATAGGTTTTACAAGGTAAAATATCATTCTATTTTCATGTTAAAAATTGGATAAAAATTGCCTTCTTTTGAGGTAAAAACTAGATTATGTTGCAAAAATAGGTAACAAACATAAAAAAATTGTACTTCAATTATTAAGGGTTAATGATATAATATTATTGGAATCCCATATAAGAAAAAAAATTATTTTGAAGGAACACAAACATCCAACTGAATGGAGGGTAATGTCTAGATTTCATAAAAACGCATTTTAAACGATATTATATACGAAATCGTTTAATAATGGTACCAAGACATGAATATACAATCAATATCCATATGATAAGAAAATTAATTAATTTTCATAATATATTGATCATATGATTTGATCAATGGATTAATAATAACAATCAATGTTAACATGAGATAAGATTGTCTAAATAAACTCTTGCCACATGGTAACTTTGAAGCATACACCCCTTGAAATTATATTGTATATGCTGAAGATATCTGAAGGGTTGTAGGAGGTTTCAGCACGAGAGAAAGAGAATACATATTTTGACCCGATGATCCATTCGGTGGGGCCCAGAAGGTCCGCGCAAATAAATTATTTGATGTTCCTGAAAAAATATCTCTCGTGTAGAAAATTGCGGTTTCCGTGGAAGGTTTCCACATAGGCACAGAAACTTTCACGCTCCCGACTGTAGGCATAGAAAGTTACATGAAGCTTCCACCATGTAGGTGAATTTTTTTCCACCAAAACTAGCACGTAATCATTCATGCTGACCGTTTTCCACATGGATCTGACGACCCTGAGTGCCAATAAATAGAAGGGTGCCCCTTTAACTTCCAACAGAGGAAGAATCTGAACCATCTCCACTGCATATCATCCACTTATCATGTATGAAAAAGATGGATTTCCGGTACGGGGTTTTTCTTGACAGGTTCCCAACGGATCCGCCTTCGCACGAGACCAGTGGAGCTTAAACCTCGTATGAATCCCTTTGAGTCTCGTCCCCTGCACTCAATCCCTTCCAATTGTGCTCAATCATTTCCAATTTCTCATAATCCCAGTCAATTTTGCACAAACCTTATTCTTTGGCTGCAATCCCATCCAATTGCATGAAAACCGTACTCCTTGCATGCAATCTATTCCAATTGCGTGAAAAAATATAGTCCCCTTTATGCACCAAACATCTCCAATTGCACGCCGACCCAGTCTTTTCTGAACAACTATCTCAATTGTGTGCCGACAAGTGTTTTCCGCAAAATTTTTCCATTTTTCACACAAGCCTCCCTCCTTGTGTGTATGTGTTCAATGTCTCTCTTCAAGAAATCATTTTTTAGGCACCTGCCATGCCCAAAACATCTACTTGACACACCATTTTCCTATATGACCTTCTAGGATCATACGATGTAACTATAAATTCACATGGGATGTGTTTCAGATTGCATTGTTTTGCCTCGTGCTTCTTCGCAGAGGCACGCTAACAGATATTGATTCTTTGTATAGCCATGCTAACATGGACTCACCATGAGATCTCTTCATGACACTCCCTAGTAACGGGTTTATGGTGCCTTCCCTTTACCAAAGTGTAAAGGGTGACAGTTATGTATGTCCTAGGGATGATGATTGAACCCATCTCGTCCGAGAAGCATGACATTAAACTTCCAAACACATTCATCCTCAGAACATTATGTTAAATAGTGACCTCTCCCCATGCCTTGCATGTGGGGTGCCCCATCTCAGACATTCCCTCTGCCGACTAATCTCCACAGGAGTGAAATCATTCCACCCACGAAATGACATCCTCTTTATCATAACAGTGTTTGTCTGTGGGGAAGGGAAACCACCTTGGTGTAAGCCCCCAAGCTTTCCTGGAAAGAAGCAACACCCCTGCTCTACCTCTCTTCTTGGGTGAAAAATTCCACTATCACAAGGGTTTAGTCATAACCTAGGGCCTCCCTCTCGGAGTAAGTCCAAATATCCATCACTTGGGCTGCTAACCATACGACAACCCTTGTTTACTCTTGGGGCTGCCAACTAAGTGTGGCCACAGTTTACTTCCCTCGGACGCACCTTTTGCAACGTGATCATCTGGTCCTTGATGTTTCTTGTTTCTCACACTGAGCATGAATCACGTAGGCTTAGAGAAATAATCAACCATGACATCCACTCTAGGTAGCCTAGAGTGTATGCCTCACACTCATTTTGAAATATGAGTTCTCTAAACATTTCCATGGTGATGTATGTAGGAAGCCTCCCTGAGGTTCAATCCCAACAGTCGGTCACTCCGACCCCCTTCACGTCGGTTCTCCCACTCCTCCAATGAACTAAGATGGCTATGATCATTGTCATGTCATGGTCTGTTGGAAGCCTCCCTGAGGTTCAAGCCGACCATCCATTGGTCCTGACCATCCTCACATCGATTCACCAAACAACCCACCCAAACTATGGGGTATCTGATCCTAGCCAAGTAAAGGTACGTAGAATCCTTAATGAGGTTCAATCCCAAGATCCATTGGTCCCGACCATCCACACATTGGTTCACCAAACACTCCACCTTAACTATGTGGAATTTGATGTTTTCCAAGAAAGGTACGGAGGAAGCCTCCCTAAGTGTCATTCCCAACACCTGGTCGCTCTGACCTCTTTCACAACAGTTCTCCCACTCCACCTGACCTACGTGAACTTTGATCCCTACCAAGGCCTGGTATGTAGGAAGCCTCCAAAAGGATCAATCCCAGCATCCATCGAGATCCAAGGTCTTCAATCACATCGGTCCACTAACACCCATCCCATATGAACTACGTGGGTTTGATCTCGGTCTCCTAGGCAGGGTACATTGGAATCTTCCATGAGGATCAACAACTTCTAGAGGTAAGTCGTTGTGTCCTCAATCAGTGGTAAGATGTTGTGACCTTATATAGCTTTAATCCATTGTGACCTCAATCATCGATATGCCATTGTGACCCTATCCAACGGTAATCCATTGTGACTTCAATAAGAGATAAGCCATTGTGACCCATCCTATGGTAAGCCATTGTGACCACAATCAGAAGTAAGCTACTATGACCCCATCCACTGGTAGGCCATTTGATCCATCATACGGTGTTGAGCCATTGAAATCCCCAATCAGTGATATTTCATCATCTGATGAACAACGAGAACTTTGATACTCTTACAAGGCGATACACAAGAGGACTTTTCATGACTGATGCCCAATATCACCATCATCTCTGAGTCCACTCTATCTCATTATCCACTCACCTCATTAAAACATCCATAATCCATCTTGATTAATACCTAGGCCTCTATATCACGGTGGGATCATAACACCTAATTACCCATTCCCCTAAATAACAACTAGGATCCTATCCACACATTGGACCCGACATCAGTGTTCCCTCCGGGGGTTGCACCGATCTGATACACTCTAATTGGATTTTTGATCAGTCTGATCCGTCGCTGTGGATGTTAAACTTGCGGCATATCATATTTTAAGCATGTAAAGCTAAGGAAAACATTAGCGATAGTCCCAGGGTATATGATTCCTCGTTTTAGATGTGATATGGATCGATCTTCCGCAACCTCATGAAGCACTATAATAAGGCGTAGAAACCCATACACGATAGTATCCCATCGTCCAGACAGGCCAGCGATGTCCAACGTGACTTCTCCTGTGACCAAAGGTTTCTTCCCTGAGCAGACCCTTTGGAATGTCCTAATAGAAATAGTTAAATTACCAAGTGACCATGAAGATATGGCACTAGGAATATTTCCACGAACAACGTCATAAATCTATAAGGGAGGCTCGACCTAGGTAACGAATTTCATGGAGGAATCCATGGAAAGAAGAGCTGACATCCCATAATTCTTTTTCGATCAAGGATAAAATGTCCCTAAACAAGGAATAGATGTCGCCTACCTTAAGAAAGTTGTAATTTGGGGAAAAATAGCACAATCGTTCCCCAACAAGACGGACGCGCACACCCCAGCAAAGGCATCAGAAATAGAAATTGTGAACCTGATGTGAAGATATTCTCATAAATATGTAAATTAGTAGCTTTAGAGACATCAGTGAATTAGTGTGTCACCAAATCCTGCTATCCAGCACCGGGCCCCGCCTTGTAAATAGCGAGCCTGGCGTGAAACTCACCCGAAGATGGGGTAGTAGAACATTGGACATACTAGTCTGTGACGTTTTGAGTGTGAATTCATATTACCATCCATGGAAGACAGAATGAAATTGGGTCACTGGTCTTTGATTCCGTTTTTGTTTCAGAAATGATGTGTTAATCTCCTTGCTTTTAGAAACCATGCTGTTGCACCCAGAACTCGATCACCGCCGGCCAACCGACGTAGGGGCAGGGGGAATTACAAGAAAGACAGTCCTGCATGGTTCCTTCTCATATGCGTCTGTCTCAATTGCCATGACTGCTGGGGGCCCCACACCATATATCCCTCAGAGTTCATCCAACGAAGGGTGATCAATGATCTCGTATGCTGGTATGAGGTGGAGGGGATCATCCCCATGAGTGATATGACCGACCTAGATTTAGAGGCATATGAACCTCATAGTCAACACCACCCTTGAGGGCCATGCAGGGAGACACTACTCCCCACTCCAACATATAACCGTTTTTATAGCCTCTCCCTGAAACGTCTTGACGACTCCCTTCCTTCACCTTCTATCCATCCGACGGAAAATAAAATCACTGCGCGTGCCTACGAAGGGAATACCGTCTCCATGCCATATTGTAATCTGTTTTTCAAACACCACCTTAATTTGATGGGTATAATGGTGTAATGAATAACTATATATGGATATTATAACATGAAACTAATTCTGAGATATTTTATCATACACTCTAATTTCATTCAATATTTATGGGAATGATATCATCACTTGTGCGTACATTCGGATTACCGTCTCCACGACGCGATGAGATTCATACTCCAAGTTAACCATTCAAGAATGATTATAATGTATATATAATAAATAATCATGAAATATATGACATATTAATTATACTGGATTTATGTATATGTTATTTACTAAATTCCATTAAATTTAATAAGGAAATGAAAACAACGTTAATGCGTACATATAGCCTAACTTCTCCATGAACGGTGTATTTCATTCCATTTATAAATCTATTATATATATGTATATTATGAATATATATTATATATAAATCATGTTTTACATTCTGGACGTAAGTAATCATGATCTACGCAATCTTATGAATAATTACATGTCAAAACACGAATGATAAATGAAACGATTTTACCCAAAACGGTGATCTAACATGGAATTGACAAATGAACGGGTTATATAAAGTCTTATGTGAATCATATATGATATCCAAAAATTTATTATAGGTCTGTTACAGGTTAATAATATGTTTAAATCCACAATACAGGAGTCTCAGACACACACAGAAGAAATTGGAAATAAGGTACGAGATAATTTTTCAATCTCTTTTTTATCAGAGATTACTTATATCTAAGTATTTACTAGGGTTATATTTTTCATCCATGTCCATAAAAATGTTTTCATAAAGTTTATAATATTCTTATATATATATTGAAATTAATTTTTACCCCTTTCTGAATTTTACATTGTGTTATGGAAGGAATATTTCTTTTGTTTACCATACGAGTTACTTTTTGACTATTCCATTAAAAGTTCGAGGAGAATGATATTTAACTTATACGGAATGAACAGATTTTTACAGTTTCATAACACCTTATTTTCATGAAGAATACTCTAAAATATTTCATGACTATTTTCAAAAAAATCATTTTCTTTTAAAATTCCATGGAATTTTGTGAAAAGAAAATGATTTTGAAGAAGAACTGATATTTTCCTCAAGAATTATTTTCAAGTGTTTTATCAAAATCATTTTCCATATAAGATGAAATGATTTCATATGTGTATGTTTCATGTATAAGGTCTCTATGATTTACATGGTTTCACTTTTCTTAGGATGAAATGATATCCATTTGTTTTATATGGATTATTTTATGATGGGATGATGTGTATGAAACCCATTGTATTTATTGGGTTATGATGAATGATTTGTGTTTATTTTGTGTCACACGTAAGAATGGTTTAATTATGAGATGGATGGTACCTATATATTCATATAATTAATTGGGTAAAGATATATATCTCATGAGATAGACATGGATGGAACGATAATAAAATCTGGTTCAGTTATACAGGGTCGGAACAGCATGTAAACCCGGTTCAGTAATGGACTATGTCCACTATGATGGTCTTGGAAAAAATGCCTTTGCTATTATGGAAATAATATCATGTTCTTAGTGGTTTTCCACAATTATATGTTTAATTCCCATGATATTTTATCATTATTAATGTTCCATTATGATATATGGCTTATGTACTACGATGTTTTATGTCATTTCTCATGATCTTGATGTTTTATTTTCATGCTTTTAAGTTCAAATGTTTATGGATTGTTTTTAAGTTCTCCATTTTTACCCATACTGGGAATTTTAGCTCACCCTTTTTATCTTTTTCCCCAGGATATAAATAAATGTTTTATGTAAGAAAACAAAAGGGGAATATCTTTATGGGAGATGATTAAGATCATTCACCATGATTAGAAGATTATGTTTCATGTTTCCAAAGACACTAAACTAACACGGTCTTTGGGACACTATTTTTTCCATGTATTAAGTATTTCATCAAATTAATGTAATGTCCATGTACATCAAGCTTTGGGTCTCTACAGTTGGTATCAGAGCAAAGGTTTAGTTTACCTTTGGAATCTAGGATGTGAAAACTTTAGTGAAATCCATAGACATATTTATAAGGTATGTCTATGTATGTCTCTAAGGATAAGTATATGTATTGGTTGTAGTACTATAATTATGGTAACAAGCATATAATTAAACCTATGATGTTATATATTGAAAGTACTCCATCATTATTATGTTGTTTTCCTAGCTTGTTTTTTGCCTCTAACACTGTTCTTTTTGGGTTTTAGATAAATGGATAGAAACATGAAGATTCATGATAATGGAGAATATGATGGATAGTGGAATGACATTATTCATGAGAAACCAAATGAAATTGGATATGGAAGTCCACATATCATTATTATGCCTAATCGGAAATCTCATAATATGAACAATAATCTCAACTTTGTAAATTTCCTGACTCAGATAATAAGAGAAAGATAGAGTTTGATGATGA
The DNA here is from genome assembly GCA_963277665.1 of Viscum album. Taxonomy (NCBI): domain Eukaryota; kingdom Viridiplantae; phylum Streptophyta; class Magnoliopsida; order Santalales; family Viscaceae; genus Viscum; species Viscum album. The sequence continues at coordinate 1,577,350,007 of OY728165.1, read as the reverse complement.
TCATAGTGGAGGGAAAGTACAATTTCCCTCAGGTAAATCATTTGAGAAGAGGCATAAGGGAGAATGTTTCAATAGAACTGAAATATGCTTTGGGTGTGAAAAAGAAGGACAAAAATCTTGTAAATGCAAAGGAAAATGATTAGTTAACACATCGTACAAGGATAATGGTATTTCTAAGACATCAACAATGGTAAAATGTTATAAATGTGGAACATATAGGAATAATGCAAACTAGTTCCCTAAGCGAAAATCTCATGAAGAGAATCAACACGGTCGCATGTGTAGTATTTATGTTGATGATGATTAAGAGATTAAAAATGATATATGGGATGAAAAACGTGTTGAGGAATAAAATGATAAAGCTCGGTTAATGGTTTAAGAATATTGTGGAATGATTTCATGTTTATCAAGAGTAATGTTGTATAAGTAATTTCATTATACTACAGAATAAAGAAACATATAAGGATTGTTACACTATTGTCTTTACATAGGTTTTTTTGAAAATATATATTTAATGTTACTGGTAACCATGAAAGGTTATTCAGATATTTTCTTAAAGTAGATGATATGTGTATAATGAAGGGATAAATAGATAATGAAATGTCTGATAGTATTAATGAGCCCATTTAATGACAGTGATATCATGGGTTGAGTGTATAAAATTTTTTGTATTTTGGTTAACTCTTTATAGAATTCATTTTTTCACAAAGGTTCTATGGTAATTCATGTTTCATGAGAATACATTATTATGGTATTAACATGTTTGGAATGAGATAAAAAGATATGTCTTATGATATATGGTGGATAAATGATGGTATTGACATGCTTGTTATGTATCCATTCTAGAAATCGTTTTTTTATACTATGAGGTTGTACAGATGTATTTTGGATAAGCCTAAAGATTTGAAATGTATTAAGTTAGTCATCAGATAGTATTGTTTAAGGATAGAATTTTTTTTACTATTTATGAAATGTTATAATAGTTTATTTTTAGAAATAGGACAACCAATAGGATAGTCGACAACCCGTCGCGTCAGACAATGTTGCTAGAATCGAACCCGAAACCGAACTGTGATAGGCCTTTATCTCCTACAACTGGCCTAAAGGAAGTCCCTGGTTAGAAGAAATTAGTTTTCGTTTATTAAGAGGTATAATATTAGGAGTCTAAGTCCATTTTTCGAATCATATACAATTAACCTCAACATAGATGGACATATGTATATTTGATAACTTTTTTCTAATATTTGATTGAGATAGATGGAATGACCTATCATTCTATCACATTATCTACTAACACTTCACGACTGACAAATTAAACTTCATTTAATTAAGATATGAAGTGTAAATTCTTCATGGAATGACCAACAATTAGATTGTACCAAAATAAAGTATGTATTTCTTCTATTTCAAAAATTTTAACTTTAGGGAAATGATATTGAAAACTAAAAATGGTTTCCTATTAACCTCATATCCGATGAATAAGATGGTACCTTAGATCATCACAAATTTATAGCTTGGTGATTGTTGGTTTTTTCATAGCCATGTTCTCTACCACTCTTCATCCAGGCATGATGGTTAGATTTCTCTTCCATATCCATATTTTCACCTATATTCTCCTATGTGGAAACCCATTGATGAGTTACTTTGGGTATCTGTTATGTTTCTAGAGTAACTTTTTAAAATAGTGTTTTAGTATTCCATTTTATGATATGGGTTTCTATGAAAAAAACTTTCAAGTAGAAAACCATTTCTAACCCCAATGAATTTCAAGGGAGAAATTTATTTTAAGGGGGGTATAATGTAACTCCCCGAGATTTTATTAGAAATATTATTTTAAAATTCGATAATGTCTTGTGTTGTATGCTACACCAACATTAGCATTATCTATACACAAAACTGTATTAGCCTGTAGTATACGAAAACTCTATACATGGCTTGTGTTACACGCAATAGCGACCTTCCTCGATAGTGTGTGTTGTATGCAATACCGAGTTTCACTAAATAATGATATATTATTATAATATTATGAACCATCCGTTATTAATAGTATAAAATGAATTTTTAATTTTATACCATTATAATTCATCTTACACATTTTCTAGAATGAGATATGAAAACAAAATCAAATTTTCGATAAAAGAAGTATTTTTAAAAAAAATGCAGTTTTATCGCCTTTTGATGGAGAACACATATTAAACATAATTTTTGACAAGTTTATAAGTTAAATTTTAAAAAAAAACTTATTATCTTGAATCAGGATATAAAAATTTACATTGTATAAATTTTAGATACTTTTCTGATAACCTTCATATTTGGATGAATAGTAAAAATACACAAAATTTTATTTAAAAACAATTTTATTCATCAAGATAAATTATATAGTAAATTTATAATATTGAATGGTTTCAAAGTATTAATAGAATATAATGTTTCTGTTTAACATAATATAAGTCATTACAATTAAATTTAAACTGAATTCCTAGGTAAACACATTTCAATCTTTTGCAACGTTTTAACTTTTAAAACCTGTTTTCTTAACCACAAGATTAATTTTAATTTAATTACTGCATCTTCTGTGATGTGAGTTTTGAATAATGGATTTCATTTTTTGAATAAGTTGGTCCAGATAATGTTAATAGGAATTTTTTATTTTTAGACATTATGAATAGTAACTATGAAAAAATTTATTTACTACAGTAAAAGGTAAATCAGGTAATTAAGGGTAAAAATAAGATTATAAATTTACCCTAACTCCTGTCAAAATTCTATTGGATGAATAAAAGTCGACCCATATCACCTAAGGGTCGAAATATATTCTTTTAATAGAATTTTCACCATGAAAATGATGCAATTATTATTAAATCCAAAAAAAGTGACAACATGTCAATCTCTAATATCTTATATGTGTAATAATTTTAATTTAGTGATAATCAACATTAAACCTAGAATATAAAAAATATCCAAAAATATATTAAAATTATCTACATCATGAGAATTTATTTAGAATTTTTAGGTATTATATAATTAGCATTAATGGTGACACAATAGTGATGTATAAATTATTTATTTAGGGAAAAATCAATAATACAGTTTTTATTAAACTAATAGTGACCATAAAAGGCTCAAAACCCTGACCAAAACTTATTTTTCAAGTACATGTAAACCATAATCATCTAATGGTCTAATATATGACCATTTTAATCCATAAAAAAGGGTTTATGACACTTATATTATATTATTTTAAATGATGTCAAAGATTTCACCTTCATGATTTAATAAATATATTAATATAAAAGATGATATATTAATATGATAAAATATTGTAAAAGTATTATTATGAATGATATTATATTTATCTTCATTAAAATATTTTATTTTTAATTTATACTCAACAAATAAGTATATTTAATAATTATACAAAAATATTTTAGTAATTATTTTTCTATGGGAAATATCAATTAAATGGTTTAAAAAATATTTAAATAAATGTTATTTGAACAAATTAAAGAGCTCCATTAATATTTTAAATTAATATGGAATTTTATAAATCTATTAAATATTTTGGATTGAATATATCCTCTGTGTGGTTTTTATATAAATTCATATAATGTAATAGTGTCCAAATTGACATAATTGTAATTTTATAAAAATAACATATTATTAAATTGTTTAAAAATCAAAAATATATTTAAAAATTAAATGTCAAATTTAAATGTTCTAAAATTTCATAATGTATCCAATTTTGGAAAAATCGCATCACACAAGTAATTATTTATAACAATTTAAAATTTAGAATATTATCACCAAAAAATTTAAATAGATTAAACAAGGATAAATCTAGTTGATAAGGTTTAAAATAAATTCCAAACATGTCTAAATTTTATTGTCTGATGAGATTATAACTCTATATCATCTCATATTTGTATTTGAGTCATTTTTGGTGGTTTTTATGTGGGGTTAGAGTTTATTATAAATTAATATTTAAGAGGTTTCCAAAAGTGACCCTCCCTTCCCTTATAAAAGGGAACCTCCTTCTACTACTGTTCACTATACATTGAGCCTTCAAGCTCGAACACACCATACCATTTTCTCTTATACACTTCGCTGGAAGCATACTATAGGTCCTTTTCTTCTTCAAATACCAACTTTAGTGCACTAAGGGGAGGTTTAGAAGAGGCGCGCCAGAGAAGAGGTAATTTACTTTACCAATTATTTCAAATTAAATTATTATTCTACTTACTCTTCTATTTATGTTTCATAATAAAGTAATAAAATAAGTATCACTCATATACTGATATTTTACTATAAATATGAACTGACCCTATTTCACCTTCCATCCATCCTACAGAAAATGAAATCACCACTAATGCGTACGTACAGAATTCCATCTCCACGCCGTGGTGTAATATATTTTTCCACCACCACCATACATGGATTGGTATAATGGTGTAAAGAATAACTATATATGGTTATTATAATATTATACTAATTCTTAAATATTATTTCATCCACTCTAATTCCATTCAATAATTATGGGAATGATATCATCACTCGTGCGTACGTATGGATTACCGTCTCCACGACGCGATGAGATTCATTTTCCAAGTTAACCATTGAAGAATGATTATAATGTATATATAATAAATAATTTTTAAATATATGAAAAATTTATTATACTGAGTTTATGTATATTTTATTTACTTACTTCCATTCAATTTAATAAGGGAATGAAAGCAGTGTTTATGCATACATACGGCCTACCATCTCAATGAACGGTGTATTTCTTTCCATTTATCGATCTATTATATATATGTACATTCTGAATATATATTATATATAAATAATTTTTTAAATCCTTGTAGTAAGTAATAATGATCTAGGTAATCATATGAATAATTACAAGTCAAAACACGGATGATAAACGAAATGATTTTACCGAAAACGCAGCTTTAACATGGAATTGACAAATGAACGAGTAATATAAAGTCTAAAGTGAATCATATTTGATATCATAAATATTATTATAGTTCTGTTACAAGTTAATAATATGTTTAAACCCACTATATAGAAGTCTCAGACACATACTTAAGAAATTGGACATAAGGTATGGGATTATTTTTAAATCTATTTTTTATCCTAGATTTCTTATATGTAAGTATTTACTGGGGTTATATTCTTCATCCATTCCCATAAATATTTTTCATAAAGATTTTAATATTATTTGACATATGTTTAAATTCATGTTTACCCATTTTAAAATTTTACTTTTTGGTATGGAATGAATCTTTCTTTAGATTGCCATACGAGGTACTTTTTTACTTTTCAGTTAAAAGTATTAGAAGAATGTTTTTTTATCTTATACGGCATGAACATATTTTTATGGTTTCATGAAATCTTATTTTCATGAATCTTACTGTACAATATTTCATTATATTTTCATCAAAAATTATTTTTTTTAAATTTCATGGCATTTTGTGAAAATAAAATGATTTTGAAGAAGAAAGGATATTTTCCTAACAAATTCATTTCAAGTGTTTTTATCAAAACCATTTTCCATCTAAGATGACATTTTTTCATATGGGTATGATTCATGTATAATGTCTCTATTATTTACATTGTTTAAATTTTCTTATGATGAATTGATATCCATTTGTTTTATATGAATTATGTTATGATGAGATTATGTTTATGAAACCTATTTTATTCTTTGGTTTATGATAAATGATTTCTGTTTATTTTGTGGCACACGTAAGAATGATTTCATTATGAAATGGGTGAGACCTATATATCCCTACAATTCAGTGGGTATAGAAATATATCTCATTAGATAGACATAGCTGGAATGTCAATTTAAATCTAGTTCAGTAATACAGGGCTGGAACAACATGTAACCCCGGTCAGTAATGGACATTGTCCACTGTGATTGTCTTGGAGGAAATGACTTGGTTACTATGGAAATCATATCATGTGCTGAATGGTTTTCCACAATTACATGTCTTTTACCATGCTATTTTATCATGATTAATGTTCCTTTGTTTTTTATGCCTTATGTACTACAATGTTTTATGTTATTTCTCAAGATTTTGATGTTTTATGTTCATGTTTTTACGTTAAAATGTTTATGGATTGTTTTTAAGTTATCCATTTTTAGCCCATACTGAGAATTTTATATAACCCTTTTTATGTTTTTCCCCTGGATATAAAGACATGTTTTAGGTAGGAAAACAAAATGGAAAGATCTATATGGGATATTTTGAATATCTTTCACCATTATTATAAAATTATGTTCCATGTTTCCAAAGAAACTAAACTAACGTGGTCATTGGGCGTCTGTTTTTGTAATGTATTAAGTATTCAGAAAAAGTAATTTAATGTCCATGTACATAAATAATTGGGTCTCTACATAACTAGAGGAAATTCATAGGAAATTGCACTACCATTTCAGATCCACCACGTGATAAATGAGCATCACAGACCACTTCAAGTGCTAGCAGATGCATGATGAGCGCGTCACCGAATTTCTTGCCAGGTAGAAATGAATCACCTATTACCATCACATGTCGCTGACTGGGGAAAAATTACTATATTTGTTTGTATGATATGTTATGAAGGAACTAGTTCCCTCTTTGATCACCCAGAACTATTATGGGGGGTTTCAAGACTTCTCTGATATGGAATAGCGCCTAGAGGAATCCTTACAGTAGGCTAAGAAGGCACGCCTATTACCTCCTGCAATCCCATGAGAAGGGCCTCCAGGGATGAAGCCATTATAGTGGCCTAAATATTGGACCCAAGTAATTAAATTTGTTTCTAGAGGAGCAGCCTCCACAACATCATAGAGGCTCACCACCATAGGCCCAGCCTCCAGCCTAGTAGTTTCCACCTCAAAACCGGCAGGTGCCCCGCGTAATGTGCCACCACCACCAAGGAAATATAAATGAGTTTCACCTCCTCGAAAGGATCCAGGGCCCCCATTATGGATAGAAGAAACTGTACATAGTCATTCAACAAGACACAGGTCCCAGTTTACTTCTACATTTCCTTGGAACATGGGATAGGGTGTTTGCCTGAGTGTAGAAGATCGGAAAAGGCAAACCTTACTGATCACCCTAATTTCTACCCCTATCACCGCATTGTGGGGAACACTCCAATGAAAAGATATGTGTTCAAATACTAGTTCCAAGACCAGGTCGACAAAAAAAATAGTCAGGTTGGGCCTAGCCCAGTCGCATGTAGCATGCGTCTGTGCGTGGTCAAACAGTAGCATCGACATTGAGGGCGAGTGGCATCGGGTTTCTAGTCACATATCAAAGAATTATTATGACTGGATCGCTTGAAAAATAGTCACATGTGTCCATGGGGTCATCCAGGCATTCCTGAATTGGTGAGAGCCTTCAGAAGCTGTAGCCACCATTTCTGCAACGTCATATCAACCGGCCTCTTCCCAAAAGAGCAAACCCCAGCGACACAAGGGAAAGAAAAGTCCCCCACTGATTACATCGTCATCCAACACTATCGATGAAATCATGCCTACAGAGATGGAGATACCTGTCAGAATCCATAAACTTATGGATGAATCTTCTTTTGACAGTCAAGGGTACTCTTTGGTTAATACTATGGAGCTGGTAAACCCCTACATTACTCAGGACGACAATGAACACCAAGTGGATCTCCCCAACGTCTCCAGTTGACACCAATGTTGGTGGAGACGTGACCATATGGGTCTTCACGGTACATCAGTTGGAACATCTACCCTAGACATGAACACCACAGAGACCAGACAACATGCCCAGTGCAGATCTTAGCTTGTGCATCCTCCTCATCCGGTGACATCAGGTCCGCCTCTATCACTGTTTGTGCTACTAGACCAAGTATAGCCACCTAGGCCTCATCGTGGTCAGCCACGCTTCTCCCCAAACCACTACAAGTCAGATAACCCCATTATAGAATGTACTCTTCATGTTTCTAATAGTGAAGAGTGGGACATTCCCTACACGAGTCAGTTATCGATCCACCCTGTAGGGCCCACCATGCCTCCTTTCATAGAGCATCCTCCAGCAAGCAGAGGTTCACGTCTGGCATTAATGTATGATGTTCTTAAGAATCTTCCTAGTATTATAGTAATTTTCTCTATCCCTGAGGCCCTTTACCTATCATCATATATGTGTGAGAACCTAGTTGAGGCTTTAAGAAGCCCCGTCCAGTTTGAGACGGAAGTAGTAGCTGTAAAAGCTTTTCCTGCATAAGCGGTCAACAATGCTGAATGCCAGGAAATTATCTTGTTCTCTAGAGAAGATGAAGGCTACCCCATAAAAGGGCACATTCTATGACTTTACATCATAATCCATTTCAATGGCGTGGAGGTTCTTCGCTGTCTTGTTGACACGGGCTCTGGATTTAACCTAATCCTGACTCGTAAACTGTGAAAGCTAGGATTCTGTGAAGATGACCTGAGTCCCTCTGACATAAGAATCCATAGTTATGATAGAATGGAACTTACACCGGTCTGTAATATTTTAATGATGACCCAGTCTGGTTTCCATGTTTCTAGAACCAAATTTATGGTAGTCTCCCCGGACACTACCAATAATGTGATGATGGGAAGCCCATGGCTCCACCTACATGTAGAGGTTCCCTCATTATATCAACAGTGCCTCAAGTACTCCCTTTATTTTTGAGTTGGAATGCTTCAAGGTGAAACATATCCCATTTCTTCTTGTGAGGACCTCTATCTGGATTCCAACTACTAAAAGATCAAGGAAAAGCAGATTCAGTCCAACGAGGTCGAGCATGCCACGACAACGACTGACCAGTTGATAGATCTAGATGATGCCTATGTCATTCCAATCCACCGATTTGAGGCTACAACCCCGGACATGGGACAATGTTTCATTGTTTTTTTGTTTAGGGACTAACACATTCCCATGATTAATCAATAGTGGAAAATCAAATTGTACTCCTATACAAATCAGGCTCACGTGACCCCGTAGCCTCCTACCCTCATAAGGTATCGGGATGTCCGCCCCATGGCAAAGACAATACGTCAAATGTGCTTGTTCCACTAGTTTGGAATTAACCGCCTCAAGAAAACACACCATTATTACATTGATATCATCAAGCACTACCCGGATGAAGTCCAGAAGGGATTGGACCAATAGCCTTCATCGCTGTGGTTTCAGCAGCACATGAGTCTTTCGATACAATGTCTATTACTAATCAGCCGGGTACCAGCTTCCCATCCGGATCTTCCAACTCAGAAGTGACTCCATTTTCCAAGTATTCCCCATACACAACAGAATAATTGGGTTTATAGGATGCTCCTACCACCTTTCAAGAGGGTGACTCTACCACAGTCGACGAGGTGGTACCAGATAACCTCGGTAGCGAGGAAGACCTAAGACCCACATTGATCAGCACTTCAATTCCCCTTGAGAAGCAATAGTAATTTATAAACATCATGAAAAAAATTTGATGTATTTTCCTTGAGTTATGATGAGATTTCGGGACTAGGTCCTTAGGTATCCATCCACTGCCTCGGTCTCCCTACAAATAATCGTGGGTTCAATCTGCCTCCCAAAAGAATGCACCCTTCTCACAAGGCCATGGTAGAGGCAGATGTTAATAAGATCTCAAATCCAATTTCGTTATGGAGGTCCAGTACCCCAAATGGCTGGCCAACATTGTGCCAGTCATGAAAAATAATGGTAAAGTTAGAGTCTTCATCGAATTTTGTGATCTAAACTATCACTATCTAAATGATGATTTTCCCCTTCCTGTGACAGAATTGCTGATCGATGCAACAGATTCATTCCAATCACTATACATAATGGATGGATACTCCAGTTACATCAAGATACGAATGGACCCCGAGGAATAGGAGTCAACAGCTTTCAGGAAACCACAAGGTATTATTTTTTACCAAGTCATGCCCTTTGGCTTGAAGAATTAGGGTTCCACCTATGAGCGGTTCATGCATCGCATATTCAATCCAATCCTCGGGACATTGGTGGATTGCTATGTGGATGATCTGGTGGTCAAATCTACCCATCAGTAGGACCATCTCAAGGACCTTGAGAAAGTACTTGGATTCCTCCATTCTCATCACCAACATTTGAACCAGTTAAAGTGTGCCTTTAGGGTCACCTCTGTAAAGTTTCTCAGCTTCGTTTTCACATACAGGGGAATTGAATCAACCTAGATAAGATCAAGACCATCAGAATGATGCCCCCCCACCCTGAGTAATATTCTGGATCATTGTGGTTTCCAAGGCCACATAGCCTACATACGCTGATTCTTGGCGAATCTAGCTAGCAGGTGTATTCCCTTTTCTTGGCTTTTGAAGAAAGGCATCTCCTATGAATGGGAAGAAGAGTGTCGGACCGTGTTTGTGGAAATAAAGCAATATATTCTCCATCCTCCGGTATTGAGGCAAACCATCTTAGGAAAACCATTTTACCATTATGTGACCTCCCTGGAACGATCTCTCAGCACCCTTATCACCTATATGAACAAAGAGGGGCAAAGAAAAGCCTTTACTTCCTCAGTCTCATGTTCCTCAATACGGAGACCCGATACTCCCCCATCGAGAAAAGATGCATTGCGCTCTTATTTGTAGAACATAAGTTGAGACTTTACATGAAGCACCATGAGGTACAACTGGTGTCCTGAGTAGACCCACTGAAGTATCTCCTGATCTGTACCATGCTGATTGTCCACCTAGCATGGTGGGTGGTAATCCGCCAGATGTTTGACATCAAGATTTTCCCTCAGATGGCTAATAAGGGGAAAGAATTGACAGATTTCCATGATGCCTATACAACCCCCACAGACTAGTCTTTGGACCCTGATTTTGTTGATGGGTAAATCCTCTCATTATATCTATCCATCCCATGTTGGAAGATGCATTACGATGGTACTTCCTGACATCCCATCGACAAAAGGTTGAGTGACCCCAAACTCAATAGAGTGGGCATGGTTATATTATTCATTACCTCGGTGCAAGACATTCTACTGTATTCAATTCTTTTGTCAAAAGGAAACACCAACAATGAGGTGGAGTATTGGGCTCTCATCACTGGCCTCGAGCTGGCGCCTGATATTGATGTGTCCCATTTTCATGTTAAAGGAGATTCTAAACATGTCATCGAGCAGATCGACGATGACTAATTCGTCAAAAAGCCAAATCTTGTCCCATTGTTGGAGTGCACTCTCCAGCTAATGACCCAGTTCCCATCTTGGATGGATATTACCCAATCCCCTCGATATCAGAACAGTTGGTATGATGCCATTTCCAGCCTAGCTGCATCATATAAAGAACCTGAGTAGGATGATCTGATTATCTTCATGGAACAGCAGAGATTCATCGCTCGTGTCTCTCCAGATGATGAAGATTTCCTGTAAGTGAGCCAACATACCACCAGAGCCTCCACGTCAAGGCCACCCGATGTAGTGATTGATGTGACGGCCGACTAGAGATCCCCCTTTTTCAAATATCTCTAAAATGGTTACCTCCCGGCTGATCGGGTAGGGAGTGAGTTAATCTGACTCCATACGTAGCAGTTTACCCTCTATAGTGGTCCGAGTCATGAGAATATCCACTACAAGCGCATGGTTTATGGTATTCTCATCTATTGAATCCAATGAGTCAATATTTCATAGGTCGTATAGTAGGTTCATTTCAGTTTTTTCGGTGCCCACCATACTGGGCCAAAGCTATCCCATAAGATCCAAAGACTATGGTACTTTTGGCCCTCCATGATCCATGAATACATCGAGTTCTTCAAATGATTACATGTGTTCCAGGTTCATTCTATCTTCAGGCATCAGCCGCCATAGCCTCTCTACACTTCGATGTACTCATGGACCATTGTAGTATGGGGACTGGATGTCGTGGGAGCATATCTGACAGCGAAAACTCTCCAATGTCAGTTCATCCTGACCGCTACGAATTTCATTTCTATGTGGGAAGAGGTACTTCGACTCAAATAGGTCAAAGATTGTTCTATCGTTGGCTTTGTGAGCTCCAATATCATCAACTGGTTTAGATTCCCTCACGTTATCCACACTGATAATGAAAGAAACTTCTGAGCGCCCGAGTTGAAGAAATTTTACTCCAAGTACACCATCTATTGTAACCATACCTCCCCATATCACATGAAAGAAAATGGGAAGATCGAAGCATCAATAAGACACTCTCTAAAAATTTGCATAAAATGGTTGGTCACAAGAAGAAGAGGTGGATGGGCAAGATCCCCAACGCCCTATAGGATTATCAGACAATGACTCGTAATTCCAACCAGGTGACTCCATATTCCCTAGTATACAGAACTGCATCCATCCTTCCTATAGAGACTCAATTTCCTTCATTAAGCACAATGGTCTATGATTAATAGGAGACAGATAAAGTAGATGAAATTCGTCTAGCCGAGTTGGAATTGCTTGATGAAAACTTGATTTTTCCCCACACAATCTATAAAGGAATAAGAATATGATAGGTAGAGATTTCAATAAGAAGGTTTGCCTCCAATATTTTCTACAAGGTGATTTTATCTTGACCATGAAGACACCAATGATTCCAGAATGGAAGCCACCAAAATTGGAACCCCAATGGGAAGGACTTTACATAATTCATAAGGTCTACCCCAATGGTGCATACTCCCTGGTAAATATGGATGGTGACCATATAACTCCTCCCACTAATTCCAAGTTATTCAAGCAATACTTTGTCTGAGCCATCTATCCCAGCATGACCCTAAACTGCCTAGTCTCTCATGAACCTAAACTGCCCTCTCCTGCATGACACTAAACAACCTAGTCCTGCATTACACTAAACTGTTTGGTCATACACGACTTTAAATTGTATCCGGTCTATCATGACCTCAAACTAATATGAAATATCATGCATGATGATAAACTGAATTTCATCCCGCAAGACGTTAAAATGAATAATTTGAACTACGTACGGCTTGATTCCCTTCCACATGGGATACGTAAGAATTCTCAATCATTTCATCTTGAATCCAACCCCAAAACTCTTCTCTTTGACTATTCCACCTGGGCATAAATCCTTTGGTGAATCCCACATGATGTTGCACATGATTCTTTGGTCCTACTCATGTTAGGACTAAGATGACTGCACCTTGTTCCCATCCTAGTTCTTATAATCCCCCCCACGTCCTTACATCATGACGTTAAACTGCATGGCCCCTTCAGAACTATGTGTGTCTTGATTATCATTCTCAAGGGATACATAGGAATACCTAGACATTCTATCAGTTGGCCCGTCCAAAATATCAGAATCTTCCATAGGGTCAGGACATATGGTGTGGTGTAGGATTTTTCCCCAATTCACGTCGAGTAAATCACGATCCCACCATACGCCGCATTCCTCAGAGATTTCCATCACATTCACCACCCCTCTTTACATTAAAATGCACGGGCACAACTATACTTCACCCACTCCTTGGAATGGGTCCCCATAATCATTCACATCCAAAAGGACCCAGACTGGCATGGCTGCACAACCCATGGGATGTCCCCCCAATTCAGGCCAACACCCTCAAGGATGTTGAGAAAAAAATTGATATAGGTCCCACACTGTGAACATGGTCAGCGGTCGATGCTAATTGGTTGTTCCCATTTTAGGTCCCACTATAAGGACACAGTGTTTCAAACATGGTAAGTGGTAATCATTTTTTGTTTTCACCACCCCTGTAGATCACAATCATTGACTGTGGTGGTTCATCCTGCCCGCTATATGTTCGAGTTGCGATTCCCATTGGGAGATGCTAGATATCAGAGCCTTACATGTTAGGGAAAGCCGTATGTGGCTGCTTGTTTCCCTCACCGAGCATAGCTCATGTGGGATTAGGAGCTGTGATGATGCGGTAACCACAAAAGAGGTCATATGGCTATTGTTGGACAGGATGACCAGCCTCTGGTCCTTCGACCCCTTTGTGCCCCAGGCCCATGTTCTCATTTAGGGTTGTGTGGTGCGATGCGGACTCATTTCCTCATTCACGTCGGGCTATTTAGCCATGTGACACATTTCTCATTCTGATATCCCTTCCATCATTTATAATACGTTATGTGAGCAAAGGCCCGACCATGCTCGACATGACCCATCATTTTGGATTCTGTTACCGTCTATATCCAGATGAGCCCCCTAATGGCATGGATGCTTTCCCCAAGGGCTCTCCAATCGTTACAATCTATCACCCTCGAGTATTGAAAGTGACAAGTTGATACAAGTAACATTTTGTGAATACAGTCAGAGGTTTATGCTAAATTGTTTTCACCAAATTCTGGTCACAAATGGGGGGATAATCTATTGCATTCCTAGTCAACAATTGTCCTCAATAATCATTTCTACTTTGGGATCTTCGATAATCACGATTATTCACTCTTTATGTCCCACACATATGAAATTAATGTAGGAATATTTGGTTTGAGCACTATGACCCTACACTAAGATCCCATTCGTCCTCATTGTAAGAAGTTAAACTGCTTGGTGGTCGGGAAATTCGGTCTAATGCCCAGCCTCAGACCCCATGGCCATTTAGGTCTCCTAGACTAGGTAATCACATAGGTTTGAATGGTGTGGTGCGGGATTATGGTCTCATTCACTTTGGTTTTCTGGTTGTGTCATACACATTCTTGGAAGAGACACCTAACCACAACCTTCATCGTCAATGCATGATGTTAATGTAAAAACTGGATGGTAATTCCATATGTGGTCCAGACTCAGGCCCCTTGGTCTTTTCGAGCCCCGACACAAGTTCTCACATAAGGTTCTACTATATGGACTCATGTTCTTATTCACGTCAGGTTACTCGCCATGTGGTACACACCCCTTGTTAGGGTATCTTTCCCTCATTTTCATCATCCCTTTTCTAGAACTATGTGGGGATTGATTCCTATCCTAATGGGATACTTAGGACCACCTGAATGTCTAGAATTCAGGTACATCCCCATCTCTCATCTATCTCCTAGTTATCTAGGCCCCTTTACCTGCATTCCACCAAGGGAGGGATATATATAGTGGTATGGTCTTATTTCCTCATTCACGTCGGGTTTATAATGACCACTCCATGTACCGCTTTTCCCTAAGATTTGTTCATCTTTTTTGTTCTATAATAATCTTTCCAAATTGGATTCTCTCAATTTGAGCCCCTTGACACTCTATGATGTTTCACCTATGTGCCGAATTGTACTCTGGTTCTGCACCTGGAGTGTCAAATTCTACGTGGACAATATTTCACCAAATTTTTATGCTTCGTTTTCCCATTAATTTGGGCTTCCATAATCCTTCACACCCGAAGGGACCCCCAAAATGTCATGGATGTAAGACCAAAGTATTATCCAACCATTACAAGACAATTACCTCGAGGGTTTCAGGAAAAAAATAAATAGAAGTCCCACGTTGTAAATATGCTCCGCAGTCGACACTAATTTGTTTGTCCCCATTTCATGATAATGTGATATGGATGTTGTGTTTCAAACATGGTAAAAAAATTATCATCCACTATCATGCCAACCCCTTCATGCCTTGAATGTTTGTTACATCATACAAATTATTTTCCACCCCAACATTTTCATGTGGAATTTCAATACTCTTGGTATTATCGCTCAGTGAACATTTACAAGGTAAGAGGACAAAACCATAGTAAAGGAATCATGTGGGGATCAACACCTATTCCTCATTGGCGTGCGTTCTAGGTATTGAAAATAATTCTCTTCCGCCCTTGTTTCCCACAATGAGTTTGACTCACACATGCTATGGGATCTGGTTGAGCTCTATTGTTACCTTGAATAATTTCACACCTCTATGGTCCGAGCTCTAATACCATAAACTAAGATCTCTTTTAGTACTATTTACATCTTGATTCCCATTCCCATGGGATATGTATTCATTTCTAGACTTCTTGTCTTGGGTTCCAACTTATCTTTCACTAATGTATCTATTCTGTTCTTTCATCAGGGCTTTAACACTTATGGGACTACGTGGCATGGTACGGGATTATGTCCTCCTTCACATCATATTTGCATTAGCCGCCCCACGCATGCCCCTTTCTTGGATTTAGACTCATACATCTTGTCCCACATGACAATAAAAAGTTTCTTGTCCCGCAAAATGTCAAAAGGCACCATCAAGAACTACGTGTGTCCTGATTCCCATTCTAATAAGATGTGTATGAACACCCGAACATCTCATCTTCAGGTCCAGCTCAATTGGGAGCTAGTTTCTCTTGCCCATTTTCTTCTAATATTTCTTGACCACTCAGCCCAAGGTTTCCTTCTCATAATTGTGAACTGTATGGTGAGGACTTCATCCTCATTCACGTCGGGTATGCTTTATCACATTGTGCACATCCCCTCTAGAACCCCATCCCTACTATATACTTCTATTCCATATGAATTTAAACTATAATGCTTAGTCCCTCATGACATTAAACTATTGCGACTATCATGCATGAAATTAAAAAATGCATGGTCGGTCCCATCACATGACCCTATATTGGGACATTATCATCCATGTAACATGATGAAAAAGAGCACTACATTGTGTTGTACTCACCCTTGGGGACATCATGTATAGTATCAGTTACAAACTATACCATTTTTCAATGCCTATGTATGGCTCGATTCCTGTTGTGACACCTCGACCTTCCATCCTAGGTCAATCGATTCACAAAAATAATTCATCCCGAAAAGCAAAAAAGATCTATCAAATGTTGTTTCTCATTGTGAAAGGGCTCTACATACACGACCTTATCTCTGGAATAGTTATCTTACCATACCACCCTCAGAACTACTTGTTGCTTGATTCCCATATTAAAGGGATGTATAGGAACGCCCAGACCCCTTATCTCTGTGTCCATCCCCATGAATCGAAAATCCAATTTCCTCAAAAAAATTTGGCCTCTTTTCTCAAAATCTTTCAGTGAACCGTATAACCACAGTTCTACCCTGTAGATGTTCTGGATTCCCCATGACAACATTAGGAGGTGACAGTTTCCGCTCTAGAGAGGTCCTATTTAGAATAAGGACTGATTCATGATCAGACAGGTGCGCCAACCTTATGTGTTCTCACCATGGTGGCGTAACGACAAGAGTGTTGGATTCCATTTGAAAAAACCACCACTCCACCTTCCACGATTTGTGTGCCCTGTATTCAGACCATCGTCCTATTTCATGACTAAAGGAACCACCTAGAAGTTTTATTTCTCGGCCTATGGCTCAGCTACTATCCTAGGCCAACGTTTCGAAAGACTAATGGATGACATTCTGAGTCAAGCGCTGTGTTTCAAACATAGTCAGTGGTCAGCCCTCGTTTGTCTTCCCCATTTTTGGATAATACAATATGGATACTATGTTTCAAACACGGTCATCATTTATCCTCTATTCGCACACCACCCCCATTGTTTTCCGAATAAAGGGTACTGTGATTCAAACTTTCCAATCCCTTATGTTTTGGTTGATTTCAAATGCCCCTGGAATTACCCCGCTCATGAACTTGATCACATTGGGAAGATGGAATGTAGATTGTTTTGTGGTCCATGTCCCTTAATCAGGCCTCCCCTTTCTCTTCCTGGGAATCCAGATTGGTTGTTCGAACCTCGGGTTCCCGATGCTTGGTGGGAACTCCAACATTCAAATGAAGTAATAGTGCAATCATCTCATATTTCTCAAACCGGGTATGACCCACATGATCTTAGGAATAGACTTCTATTTATTTCTGGATTGTGGTGGAATGAATTATTCCAAAAAAACTAGTAAAAAATCTATCCATACATCTATCCATAGATTCAGTTCAGAATAAGAGGTAGTAAAGAGATATGAGTTTTTGAGTTTGACCAAAACATGGCCCTTAAGGATCTGCATCATGGATAGATCATTCCAGCGCCACAACCTTTAGGATTGTGGAATCTATGATTTCTTCCTTCCCACTAAGAATCATCTCTTCATCAGTAGCCACAGAGCGTAGTGAACATTCCCTACCCTATTATTGTGCCTATTCAGTTTGATGTATAGTAATTTGGTGACCTGATTCCACTAGCTTCTCTTTAGTGTCTTCCAGCTGGGACCTCAATTTCTCTACAAGCTCGGCATAGTTTGTAATGAATACCTTTTTTTACTTCATATATTCATCATGGAATCAGACATCTTGTTCCATATTCAAGAACACTTGGGTACTCCCCATCTCTTTCAGACACCAGGAAATATTAGAGCGTCGGCTGCTCTCACGCAGCTTCTCCACCATGTAGTAGCAGAATATTGAATGAATACAGTGTGCATCCACCCCTCTAGCGCAGAGAAACCAAAGCCAGGTTTGAGGCGATCCCATATGTTATAGCCATTCTGTCTAATGATGAATAGGAATACGCATGATACACTTCCACCCTTTGCGCCGCATCATACGCCTCTCTTTGGTTGCCACCAAATCAGAATCATCTATCTCATTGGGATATGCAAGCCAATAGTCGGGAGAAGCATGTAATGACCCAAATTTTAATTAATGGAAATCCCTCTTGATCTAATTAAATGTCTCTTTATGTTTATATAAAATGTCATCTTCTTTAGTTTTATGTTATGAATTTTTACCGTTGCTAATATAGCCGTTGAACAGTGATCACATAATTAGTATAAATATAGGACTTTAACAAATCCAATTTACTCAGAAAAAAGGAGTGATAGCCTCATCCAGTAGAATTTCCCAATAAGAATCCCATTTATCGAAGCTCAAAAAAGAGGTGGCATCAATGGTCTTCTCTCTTGACCAAGCCCAAGATGAGCTTCATCATGTCAAGCACGAACATTACTGTCTACAGGAAAAGTGGAAGTTGATTGAAATTACCACTCAAACAATGTTTTTCGAGCCACCCCAAGAGTCTGTCATCATTGAACACCTTACCCTTAGTACTTATGAAGCTGTTTTAAGGAGTTATTTAACAAATAAGTAGTACTATATTCATGTACATTATTTTTGTATATAATAATGAATATAATTCCTAGTCATTTTTGATACATTGTAAATAGTTGTTGAAGAACAAATGGTGTTTTTAGTTATTATTTAATTAAGAAATCTATTTTATTAAATTAAATGATTTTTTAATTATTTTTTATTCAATATAAATTATCTTACAATTTTATGAATTCAATTAAATTTTTTATTAAGGTATGGAAGAAATTTCTGTCAAAACCCATGAATTTTCGATAAATGTCAGTTTTTATTTTAAAAGTGTAAATTAACATATTTAGAAAATTATTTAGATAAAATAAATGTTATTTCTGGAATCAGGACATTGAAATTATCCAATGGTGAATTTTTCATAATTTTCTGAGACAGTCAAATATTTGGGTAAAAATTAAATACCGTTTAAATATATATTGTGTTTTATGACATCATAATGACCCAATAGTGATTTAATAAAATACAATAATCCTTCTATTCAGCCAATATATGTTTTAAAATTAAATTAATGTGATTTTTTGGTTTCTTTGACTTACTTTTCAAATCATTAATGGAGCCCTCAAGACATATTCAACACTTTGCCTTTTTAAATTAATTTTCATGGGAGTGTGACTCACCTCCACTTACACGACCTTATTATTTTAATAATTTATGACTTTGGCCATACAAAATATTTTTTTTCCTCTTCCCTTTTCCAAAAATCATGGGCAAAAACCATGGGATGGTTTGTGGTTTGAATTAATTTAATGTAAGGGGACCCAAACCTAAATAATAAGGAATTCCCTCACATTTCCTATATAAACCCACCCAAGATCGCACTTCCTCCTCACTGAAAGCTCTTTTAGTTCATCCAACCTCTTCCATAATTTCTCTACAAAACTCCCAAGGTTTTCCAAGCTCCCAAGAATCCTCTCACAAGCCACTCTCTAGACTTTGGAAGCACACTTTCAAGTAAGGGGTTTTCTTCCTTTCTCATTTTTGTCCATTTTTCATTATGTTGATTTGCCCTTTTAGTTTCAATTATAAATGTTTGGGTTTTATTTCTCACCTCCCTAATACTTCCCTATTTAAGTTTTAATTAAGGGAGAACATTTCTCTCTCATTAAATGCCTCCCATGTACACCCATTACTATGCCGCAATTCCGAAAGGAACTTCTCTCCCCTCTTTTACATTCAACCAATAATTTTGTATCATGAATCTAAATTCTATTACAATTTTTGGGAAATGTTTATAAATGACCTCCTTACTTTCCATTAAATTTAAATATTATGAGGAACCCCTTTCTATCTCATCAACCATTTTTACGAATTCTTATGTCACGTCGTTACGCTGCCGAAATCGCACCGATTTTCTAAGTCATTGCCATTGTGTAGTGAATGCCATGCACATTTCTCCATAAAGGGTATTCACCTTTATGAACATTTACATATTGATTATAAAGTTTCATGTATGAATTCCAAATTACTTTATAATGGAATAATTGATTATGTTTTATGAATCCATGTTTTATGATCCATGTGGCACACTTATGCATGAAATGAAATGATTAAAAAGGGTGCGCCCTTATAGAGCTCTAATGCATTGGGTAAAGTATAGGATCATGATACATCATGTACAATGAGTTTTGACTCATGATAATTAAAGTGAAACTATGGTTTAATTGTGCTTTATGTGAATTTAGGATTTACTCAAGCACCATGTGCAATGAGGCTTGGCTAATGCTAATTCCATGTTAAGTGTTGTTGCCACATTTCCATGTTATGATTATCATGCTTTATCATGACTTTATGTTCATTTTACCCTTATTCTCTATTGATATGACTATTTCCAAACATGTATAGTACTCTTCATGTTATTCCATGTGTATTCCCTTACTGGGATTTATAGCTCACCATTTTCTTATGCATGTTCTCAGGTTATCCCATGCAATGCTAAGTACGAGGGAATGCAGTGGTCATTTAAAGGAAGTTTTCAATAAAGATGTTGTATTTAATGTTTTATGTTTTTATGTAATGATCCTAATCCCCAATGACACTAAACTTTGAGATCTTTTTGTTATATCAAGTGATTTTTTATGTAATAAATCATGTTTTAAGTTTGTAATAAAAGCAGGGTTGTTATAGTTGGTATCTGAGGATAGGTTTAGTTATTTTTGGGATTAGGATTAGAAAACCCTAGTAAATCCATAGATACAAGGCTAAGTACAATAAAAATGTCCCTATATTTTGATGAGTATTTACTAAGTGGGTTATCAAAAAAATGCATCCCTGTCTGGATACGAGCAGGTAGAGGCGGCTCTGGCACAGATGTATCCTAGAGGTAAAATCTGAAAACACCTCTTTGAGCTAGACTTGAACGGGAACTGGTGCATGACAATGGGCCTTGCTGTACTCTTGGTTACGACACTCTTGTGGGATATGCTTTAGTAAATTCACAACTTAGTATGAACCCTTATTAAGGGAATTAAAAAAATGCCCTTATAAATATATGTTAGAAAGTAGATCATGAAAAGCCTAGATTGAAGCCTATAGACTCATGAGTTAAGGAAATAAAAGTTTATTTATAAGTCATCAAATTTTGTTTTTGGATTACCCTTTATGAGATACCCATAAATTTCCTTTTATTCCAGTAAATGGCCGGTAATAAGAGGACTCGGGCAAACAACCGTTGTGAAGATCAGTGTGATGACTATACTAATGAGATGCCCAATCCAATTGGAGCAGGAATCGCGAACTTTGTCATGCTTCTCTCTCATCAAACTCAAGTTTTGAATAGAAACACGGGTCAGTAGGAATTTCCAAACCCCGCTATGAAGGAACAAGTCGCTATTGAGAGCTTCTTGAAGAAATGACCTCCTACTTTTAGTGGATCCTCCGATCCCACGATCGCTGAACAATGGATCAAATCCATTGATAAGATATTCTCCATCCTCCAATGTTATGAACAAGAGAAGGTTCTCCCAGCGCCATATCATATAGAGGGTGAAGCTGATCAATGGTGGACATTGATCACAAATACGAAGCCTAAGGAGGATATAGAGGCGTTGAAATGGAAGGATTTCTGGAAGATGTTTTTCGATAAATATTTTCCGTGCACCCCCTGGCTTAAGATGGAAAGGGGCTTCCTTTCCCTCAAGAAAAAAATGATGAATATATTGGATAATATGAGGAAAAAATTACAAGGATTGCATGATATGCTTCCAGCTTTTTCGTCACCCCTGAATGCATGGTTTACCACTTCTTTTGTGGGCTGAAGCCTAGCTTGCAGAAATCATTAGTGATCCATGACTTCGACAGCAATGAAGAAATTGACTGATCTGGCCTCAAGGTCGAAATGGAGATCGGGGAGTCACAGGGGTATCATGGGATCAAGAAACATAAGGTGGACTTCAATGCTAGTGGTCCGATGGATAAATCCAACGGTGCTAAGAAGATCCAGCACCCCACCTTCCAAAAGTGCGGAAAGAAGCACTCTGAAAAATTGTTGTGTTGAAGAGAAGGGAACCTATCTGTTAACTATTGGAAAGAATGACCCGTGGCTGTGACAGAGGAGACGAACTCTCTGTTAGAACCTCAATGCATTGTTCAATTATACAAATCCAAAGAACTGGGTCATTTTGCAAATTAGTGCCCTAATCCAAGGGTTTTCGGAGACAACAAATAACCTCCAAGGCAGCAAGGAAGAGCATTTTCCATCACATCTGCCTAAGTGAACCCCGACAACGAAGTGGTGATAGGTACGCTAGTTATTCATTCAAGAATAGCGAACGTACTTTTTGATTTAGGTTTTACAAATTCTTTTTTATCTCGAATGTTTAGTAGAACAATCCCATCACCACCACAAATTAATGTAGTAAAGATGTCGGTGAGTACGGTAAATGGGGAAATCATTGCATCCCATGAATATAAGTCCTCCCCTATTATTGTCTGTGGATTGAATTTCCCGGAGAACCTCGCCATTCCCCCCCAGGTGGAATTTGATGCAATTATTCACATGTATTGGCTTTACTTATATAGTCCCAACATAAATTTTAGGAAGAGGGAAATCACATTCCATTTGGAGAATCGACCCCCGATTCTTTACAAGTGTCAGGAGGAAGATGAATCTCGTTTAGTTCCATCATCTCAAGAATGGATATTACTGCCCTATGAGCATGCGTATCTGACTCATATGATTGAGTCCAAGGAAGAAACCATCCTTGATGAAATGCCTATTGTAAGGGAATTTTCTAAAGTGTTTCCAGAGGAACTGCCCGGTCTTCCTCCAAGAAGAGATTTTGAGTTCTCAATTGAACTTATACTTGGGGCCCTAACAATATCCAAGAATCCATATAGAATGGCTATTGTAGAACATGAAGACTTGAAGAAACAACTACATGAGAATCTGGATAAAGGGTTTATATGGCCAAGTGCATCACCATGGGGTGCACCATCGTCTTCGTCAAGAAGAAGGATGATTCAATGCGGCTTTACATCGATTATAGGGAACATAACAAAATCATGATAAAGAACAAGTATCCCCTCACAAGAATAGATGACGTGTTTGATAAGCTGCGTGGAGCACAATAATTCTCCAACATGGATTTGCGGTCGGGATATTATCAAGTAAGGGTGAAGAAGGAAGATGTCCCCAATACTACTTTTCATACAAGGTACGGGCACTATGATTTCATAGTAATGAATTTTAGACTCACCAATTCTCTAGAAATATTCATGGACATGATGAATAATGTCTTTAGATATTACCTTGATAAATTTTTGGTAGTCTTTATCGATTAAATTGTAATATACTCCAAAACCAAGGAGGATCATGAGGAGCATTTAAAAACTGTACTAGAGACATTGCACAAGGAGAAGCTCGATGAAAAGTACAAAAAGTTTGTGTTCTAGTTGAAGGAGGTCTCATTCTTGGGCCATATAATCACAAGAAATGGGATATCTGTGGAACCCTCCAAAATAGATGCAATTGAGGGATGGCCGAGGCCAACATCGGTAATGGATATATATAGCTTCTTGGGGTTATCTGGATATTATCGATGATTTGTGAGAAATTTCTCACAACTGTCCTACCCGCTTACCAAGATAACTCAAGTGGGACTATTGTTTTCTTGGAGTGATGAATGTGAAGAAAGCTTCAAGGAGTTGAAAAGGGGGCTTATCACTGTGCTCGTGCTAACTTTTCACACAAGTGGGGAACTTTTTGTTGTTTTCAGTGATGCTTCAAAGAAGGGATTAGGCTATGTGCTGATGCAGAATGATAATGTTATATCCTATGTTGCAAGGCTGTTGAAAATCCATGAGCAAAAATATCCAACGCATGATCTGGAGTTGGCGGCGGTGATCTTTTCATTGAAAATCTGACGGCAATAACTCTATGGAGAGAAATGTGAGATATATACTGACCACAAGAGTCTTAAATATATATTCACACAGAAAGATCTTAATATGCACCCGATAAGATGGATCGTTCTCATCAAGGATTATGACTATTCAATACATTACCACCCTGGGAAAGCGATCAAGGTGGCATATTCCCTAAGAAGAAAGGACCAAACAATTCTATCAATGATGATAATTGAGAAGGATCCAATCTTCCTAGACTTGATGAATATTAACATGGTAATCATAAAGAAGGGAACATCATCAATACTTTCACAAATTATTGCTCAACCATCTCTTAAATAAAGGATAAATGATTCTAAAAAGATGATGCGGGAATTCAAGAAAAAGTGGGAGCTATTAAAAAATGGAAGTCCTCAGAGTTTAATGTTAATGAATAAGGAATTGTGCGGTTTGGGAAAAGACTATATGTTATATAAAGTCTGGAGCTGAAGAAGGATCTTTTGGATGATGCACATAGTTCAAATTAATCTATACACCCAGGGAGCACAAAGATGTATCGAGATCTCCGAGAAAACTTTTGGTGGGATAATATGAAGAAGGAGATCACTGAATATACATCAAAGTGCCTGGTGTGTCAGCAAGTGAAGCCAGGGAGGCAAAAGTCTAAGGGGATGATGCAACCATTGCCCATACTAGAATGGAAATGGGAGAACATCACCATGGACATTGTCACCAGACTTCCAAGGACATCCAAAGGCAACAATGCAATCTGGGTTATTGTGGATCGTCTTACAAAGACTGCACACTTCATTGCTATTCAACAAGATTTCTCTATGGATCAACTGTCACAAAATATACATCAGGGAAGTGGTAAGGTTGCATGGAGTACCACTATCTATTATGTATGACCGAGATCCATAATTCACCTATATGTTTTGGAAGAGTCTTCAACATGATATGAATACTGAACTGAACTTCAGTATGGCCTATCATCCTCAAATGATGGCCAATCCGAGAGGTCTATCCAAACACCTGAGGATATGTTGAGAGAGTGCTCAATGGACTTTAAAGGAGGATGGAATCAACATCTTCTTCTGGATGATTTCTCTTATAATAATAGTTTCCACTTGAGCATCAAAATGGAACCATATGAATCCTTGTATGGGAAAAGGTGCAGAACACATGCATGTTGGGATGAGGTGGGTGAACGTAAGCTGCTTGGACTAGAAATGGTCGAAGAAAAGGTGGAGAAGGTGAAAACCATTTTGTATCATATCAAGGAATCCTAGAGTCGATAGAAAAGTTATGCAGATAATCATCGACGAGACCATGAGTATAAAGTTGGAGACATTGTGTTTCTAAGCATATATCCGTGGAAAAAGTCCATGAGGTTTGTATGGAAAGGGAAGTTATGTCCAAGGTACATCGGCCCCTTTGAGATTCTTGATCGTGTCGGGGTTGTGTCCTATCAACTAGCACTTCCACCTGCCATGGACAAAGTACATGATGTCTTTCATGTATCCCTCTTAAAGAAGTACATATCGTACCCTCCACATGTACTCTCTTCTGATGTGATAAAATTGGAAGATGATATTTCTTATGAGGAGCAACCAGTGAAGATGTTAGATCGTAGAAAAAAAGTTCTATGAAATAAGACAATTCCCCTCGTCAAGGTGTTGTGGAGAAACGACAGATTTCAAGAAGAAACTTGGGAATCAGAGGATATGATGAATCTATGTATCCCACATTTGTTTTAGTGTGGGAAAAGGAAAATTTCGAGGGTGAAATGTTTTACGGGGGGAATATTGTAATGACCCAATGTTTCATTAACGGAAATCCCTCTTGATCGAATTAAATGTCTCTTTATGTTTATATAAAATGTCAACTTCTTTGGTTTTATGTTTAGAATTTTGACCGTTGCTAATATAGTCGTTGAATAGTGATCACATGATTAGTATAAATATAGGACTTTAACAAATCAAATTTACTCAGACAAAAGAAGCGATGGCCTCATCCAGTAGAATTTCCCCAGACAAAGACCATTTGTTGGAGCTCGGAAAAGAGGTGGCGTCATTAGGCTTCTCTCTTATCCATGCTCAAGCTGAGCTTCATCATTTCAAGCTCGAATGTGACCGTCTACGGGAAAAGTGGAAGTTGATTGAAATTACCACTCGAGCGATGTTATCCGAGCCACCCCAAGAGTCTGTCACCATCACACACCCTACCCTTAGGTCATATGTGTTTGTTTTAAGGGGATATGTAATAAATAATTAGTACTATGTACAAGTACATTATTTTTGTATATAATAATGAATATAATTCCTAGTTATTTTTGATAAATTGTAAATAGTTTGTAAAGTACAATGGTGTTTTTAGTTATTATATAATTAAGAAATCTATTTTATTAAATTAATGTATTTTTGAATTATTTTTTATTTAATATAAATGATCTTATAATTTTATGAAAGCAATTAAAATTTTTATTAAGGTTTGAAAGCCATATCTATCAAAACCAATGAATTTTCGTTAAAAGTAGGGATTATTTTTAAAGTGAAAATTAGTATATTTAGAAAATTATTTAGATAAAATAAATGTTATTTTTGGAATCAGGACGTTGAAATTATCCAACAATGAATTTTTTATAATTTTCTGAGACAGTCAATTTTTTTGGTAAAAATTAAATATCGTTTAAATATATAATGTGTTTTATGACATCATAATGACTGAATAGTGATGTAATGAAATACTAAAATCCTTATTTTTGGACAATATATGTTTTGACATTAAAATAATGTGATTTTGGGTTTGCGTTAATTACTTTTCAAAGAATTAATGGAGCCCTCAAGACAAATTCAACACTTTGCCTTTTTAAATTAATTTTCATGGGAGTGTGACTCATCTCCACATAAGCAACCTTATTATTTTAAGAATTTCAGAATTTTCTCTTATAAAATATTTTTTCCTCTTCCCTTTTCAAAAAAAAACATGGTCAAAAACCATGGGATGATTTGTGGTTTGGATTAATTTAATGTAAGGTGACCCAAACCTAAATAATAAATACTTCCCTCACCTTTCCTATATAAACCAACCCAAGATCTCAATTCCTCCTCACTCAAAGCCCTTGGAGTTCGTCCAAACTCTGTTGTACTATCTCTAGAATCCTCCCAAGGTGCCCCAAGCTCCCAAGAAGCCTCTCACAAGCCTCTCTCTAGCCTTTGGAAGAACACTTCCAAGTAAGGGGTTTTCTTCCTTTTTAATTTTTTTCCATTTTTTAAGTTGTTTTCCCCTTTTAATTTCAATTATAAATGTTGGGGTATGGTTTCAAACCTCACTCATGCCGTCCTATTTATGTTTGAATGAAGGGAGACCCTTTATCTCTCATTAAACGCCTCCCATATACTCCCGTTACTATGCCGAAATTCCGAAAGGTACTTCACTCTCCTCTTTTACATTCAAGCAATACTTTTGTATCATGAATCTAAATTCCATTAAAATTATTGGTACATGTATATATATGGCCTCCTTACTTTCCATTACATGTAAATATGATGAGGAACTCCTTTCTCTCTCATCAACCATTTTTATGAATTCTTATGTCATGCAATTACGCTGCCGAAATCACACCGATTTTCTAAGCCAATGCCATTGTGTAGTGAATACCATGCCCATTTCTCCATCAAGGGTATTCACAATTATGCACATTAACTTATTGATTATAAAGTTTCATATATGAATTCCACATTCCTTTGTTGTGGAATAAATGATTTTGTTTTATGAATCCATGTTTTATGATCCATGTGGCACACTTATGCATGAAATGAAATGTTTAAGAAGGGTGCGCCCTTATAGCAATCCATTGCATTGGGTAAAGTATAGTATCATGATACGTTATGTGAAATGAGTTTTGACACATGCTAATTCATGTGCAACGAGGGTTTACTCATGATTTATGTGCGACGAGGATTTACTCATGCTCCATGTGAAATGAGCCTTGGCTCATGCTAATTCCATGTCAAGTGTTGTTGCCACATTTCCATGTTATGATTATCATCCTTTATCATGCCTTTATGTTAATGTTACCCTAATTATCTATTTATATGTCTATTTCCTAACATTTATTGTACTTCTCATGTTATTCCATGTGTATTCCCTTACTGGTCTTTATAGATCACCCTTTTCTTATGCATGTCCTCAGGTTATCCCATGCAATGCTAAGTATGAGGGAATGTAGTGGTCATGTAAAGGATGTTTCCAATAAATATATGGTATTCCATGTATTATGTTTTTATGTAATGATCCTAAGCCCCATAGACACTTAAACTCACGATCTTCTTGTTTTATCAAGTGATGTTTTATGTAATAAATCATGTTTTAAGTTTGTAATAAAAGCAGGGATGTCATAGTTGGTAACAGATGATAGGTTTAGTTATTTATGGGATTATGATTATAAAACCCTAGTAAAGACTTAGATACAAGACTATGTACAATAAAAACGTCCCAACGTTTTGGTGAGTATTGAGTAAGTGGGTTATCAAGAAAATACATCCCTGTCTAGATACGAGCAGGTAGAGGCGGCTCTGACAACGATGTATCCTAGGGGTAAAACCCGAAAACACCACTTTGAGCTAGACTTGAACAAGAACTGGTGCACGAAAATGGGCCTTGCTGCACTCTTGGTTATGACACTCCCAAGGGATATGCTTTGGTAAATTCACAAGCATAGTATGAACCCTTATTAAGGGAATTAAAAAAATGCCCCTACAAATATATGTTAGAAAGTAGATCATGAAAATACTAGATTGAAGCCTATAGACTCATGAGTTATATAAATAATAGTTTTTTTATAAGTTGTCAACTTTTTTTTTGATTACCCTTTATGTGTTACCCCTAAATTTCCTTTTATTCCAGCCAATGTCCGGTAATAGGAGGACTCGGGCTGACAACCGTTGTGAAGATCAGTGTAATGACTATACTAATGAGATGCCCATTCCAATGGGAGCGGGAATCATGAACCTTGTAACACTTCTCTCTCAGATAACTCAAGTTTTGAATAGAAACACGGGTCAAGAGGAATGTCCAAACCCCCCTAAGGATGAACAAGTCACTATCGAGAGCTTCATGAGGCAATGGACTCATAATTTTAGTGGATCATCTGATCCCATGATCGCTGAACAATGGATCAACTCCATTGAAAAGATATTCTATATCCTCCAATGTTCTGAACAAGAGAAGGGTCTCTTGGCGGCTTATCGTATGGAGGGTAAAGCTGATCAATGGTGGACATTGATAAAAAATACGAAGCCATAGGAGAAGATTGAGGTGTTTTAATGGAAGGATTTCCGGAAGATGTTTTTTGATAAATATTTTCCGTGCACCCTCTGGTTTAAGATTGAATGTGACTTTCTTTCCCTCGATCAAAAAGAAGAATAATCTGTTAGAGCATATGAGGAAAAATTTACAAGGTTGGCATGATATGCTTCCGGATTTGTCGTCACCCCAGAATTCAAGGTTGACCGCTTCTTTGGTGGTCTGAAGCTTATCATGCAGAAAGCATTTACGATCCGTGACTTAGACAGCGATGAGGAAATCGTACGATGTGCCCTCACGGTCGAAATGGAGATCAGGGAATCACGGGGGTATCATGGGGACAAGAAGCGTAAGGTGGACTTCAATGCTGGTCATCCGATGGATAAATCCAATGGTGCTAAGAAGATCCAGCACCCCACTTTCCAAAAGTGCAGAAAGAAACACCCTGAAAATTTCCTTAAGGGGACGAGAAAATGCTTCAGGTGTGGAAGAGAAGGGAACCTAGTTGTTAGCTGTTGGAAAGAAATACCCGTGGCCGCGACAGAGGAGAGTAACACTATGTTCAAACCTCAATGCGTTGTTCAATGCTACAAATGCAAAGAACCAGGTAATTTTTCAAATCATTTCCCTAATCCAAGGGTTTTCGGAGGCAACCAACAACCTCCAAGGTACAAGGAAGAGCTTTTTCCAGCAATTCTGCCGAAGTGAACCCCGACAACGAAGTGGTGACAGGTACACTAGTTATTCATTCAAGAATAGTGAACGTACCTTTTGATTCAGGTTCTATGCATTCTTTTATATCTCAAAAGCATAGTAGAATAATACTAGAACCACCAAAAATCATGGAAGTAAGGATATCGGTGAGTACGAAAAATGGGGCAATCATTGCATCCCATGAATATAAGTCCACCCCTGTTATAGTCTGTGGATTGAATTTTGTAGAGAACCTCATCATACTCCCCCTAGTGGAATTTGATGCAATTCTTCGAATGGATTGTCTTTCGTTATATAGAGCCAACAAAAATTTTCGGGAGATGGAAATCACACACCATATGGAGAATCGACCCCTGATTCTTTACAAGTGTCAGGAGGAAGATGAATCTCCTTTTAGCTCCATCATCTCAAGAATGGATATTACTGCCCTATGAGCACACATATCTAGCTTAGATGATTGAGTCCAAGGAAGAAACCATCCTTGATGAAATTCCTATTGTAAGGGACTTTGATGAAGTGTTTCCCGAGGAACTGCCTGGTCTTCCTCCAAGAAGAGATGATGAGTTCGCAATTGAACTTATACCCGGGGTGCTACTAATATCTAAGAATCCATATAGAATGGATGTTTTAGATCTTGAAGAGCTGAAGAAAAAACTATAGGAGAATCTGGATAAAGGTTTTATACGCCCATGTGCTTCACCATGGGGTGCACCAATCCTCTTCGTCAAGAAGATGGATGGGTCAGTGTGGCTTTGCATCAATTATCATGAACTTAACAAAATCACGATAAAGAACAAGTATCCTCTCCCAAGAATAGATGACTTGTTTGATCAGCTGCGTGGATCACAAAACTTCTCTATGTTGGATATGCGGTCGGGATATTATCAAGTAAGGGTGAAGAAGGAAAATGTCCCTAAGACTGCTTTTCGTACAAGGTACAGGCACTATGAATTCATAGTAATGCCTTTCGGACTCACCAATGCTCCAGCTATATTCATGGACTTGATTAATAGAGTATTTAGTGATTACCTTGACAAATTTGTGGTAGTCTTTATAGATGAAATTCTAATATACTCCAAAACCAAGGAGGAACATGAGGAGCATTTAAAAACAGTACTAGAGACTTTGCGCAAGGAGAAGCTCTATGAAAAGTACAATAAGTGTGTGTTCTAGTTGAAGGATGTCACATTCCTGGGCCATATCATCACAAACAATGGGATATATTTGGACCCCTCCAAAATAGATGCAATTGAGGGATGGTTGAGGCCAACATCGGTAACGGATATCCGTAGCTTCTTGGGGTTAGCTAGATATTATCGACGATTTGTGAGAAATTTCTCACGATTGTCTAACCCTCTTACCAAGATAACTCGAAAGGGAGTAATGTTTTCTTGGAGTGATGAATGTGAAGAATGATTCAAGGAGTTGAAAATGAGGCTTATCATTATGCCTATTCTAAAATTACCCACAACTGGGGAACTTTTTGTTGTTTTTAGTGATGATTCAAAGAAGGGCTTAGACTGTGTGCTGATCCAGAATGATAAACTTATATCCTATGCCTCAAGGCATTTGAAAATCCATGAGCGAAACTATCCAACCCATTATCTAGAGTTGGCGAATGTGATCATTTCCTTGAAAATATGGTGGCATTATATATATGGAGAGAAATGTGAGTTATATAATAACCACAATAGTCTTAAATAAATATTCACAGAGAAAGAGATTAATATGCGCCAGAGAAGATGGATAAAGTTCCTCAAGGATTATGGCTGTTCAATACATTACCACCATGGGAAAGCGTACAAGGTGGCAGATGCCCTAAGTAAAGAGGACCCAACAATTCTATCAATGATGAGAATTGAGATGGATCCAATCTTCTTAGACTTGATGAAGATGGACGTGGGAATCTTAAAGAAGGGAACATCATCAATCCTTTCACAAATGATTTCTCAACCATATCTTTTGAAAAGGTTAAAGGATGCTCTAAAGGATGATGTGGGAATTCAAGAAAAAGTGGGATCTATCAAAAAAGAGAAATCCTCATAGTTTAATGTTAATGAAGAAGGAATTTTGTGGCTTGGGAAAAGTCTATGTGTTCCATCAAGTCTGGAGCATAAGAAGGATCTTTTGGATGATGCACATAGTTAAAATTTCTCTATTCACCCAAGGATCATAAAGATGTATCGAGATATCCGAGAAAAATTTTGGTGGGACAATATGAAGAAGGAGATTGCTGGATATACATCAAAGTTCCTAGTGTGTCAGCAAGTGAAGGCGAAGAGGCAGAAGTCTAAGGGGATGATGCAATGATTGCCCATACCAGAATGGAAATGGGAGAACATCACCATGGACTTTTTCACTAGACTTCTAAGGACATCCAAAGGCAACAATGCAATCTGGGTTGTTGTGGATCATCTTACAAAAACTGCACACTTCATTGATATTCAAGAGGATTTCTCTTTGGATCAACTGGAACAAATATATATCAGGGAAGTGGTAAGGTTGCATGGAGTACAACTATCTATTGTGTCTGACTGAGATCTGAGATTCACCTCTATGTTTTGGACGAGTCTTCAACATGATCTGAATACTGAACTGAACTTCAGTATGGCCTATCATCCTCAAACTGATGGCCAATCTGGGTTGACTATACAAGCACTTGAGGATATGTTGACAGCGTGCTCAATGGACTTTAAAGGAGGATGGGATCAACATCTTCCTCTGGTTGAGTTCTCTTATAATAACAGTTTCCACTCGAGCATCCAAATGGAACCATATGAAGCCCTGTATGGGAAAAGGTGCAGAACACCAGCATGTTGGTATGAGGTCGGTGAACGTAAGCTTCTTGGACTAGAAATGGTCGAAGAAATGGTGGAGAAGGTGAAAACCATTCAGCATCATATCAAGGCAGCACAGAGTCGGCAGAAGAGTTATGCAGATAATCATCGATGAGACCTTGAGTTTAAAGTTGTAGACATGGTGTATCTACACATATCTCCATGGAAGAAGGTAATGTGGTTTTGAGGGTAAGGGAAGTTAAGTCCAAGGTACATCGGCCCCTTCGAGATTCTTGATCGTG
The DNA here is from genome assembly GCA_963277665.1 of Viscum album. Taxonomy (NCBI): domain Eukaryota; kingdom Viridiplantae; phylum Streptophyta; class Magnoliopsida; order Santalales; family Viscaceae; genus Viscum; species Viscum album. The sequence goes on along the minus strand of OY728165.1, from coordinate 1,577,316,591 downwards.
TCGGGGATGTGGCCTATCGACTAGAACTTCCACCTACCATGGCCAATGTACATGATTTCTTTCATGTATCCCTCTTAAGTTAGTATATACCGGACCCTTCATATGTACTCTCTTCCGAGGTGATACATTTGGAAGATGATCTTTCTTTTGAGGAGAAACTAGTGAAGATCTTAGATCATAGAGAATAAGTTCTATGAAATAATAAAATTCCCCTCATCAAGGTGTTTTGGAGAAACCACAATTTTGAAAAAAAAACTTGGGAATCGGAGGATATGAAGAAGCTGAGTTTCCCACATTTGTTTTAGTGTGGGAAAAGGAAAATTTTGAGGGCGAAATTTCTTAAGGGGTGAATATTGTAACGACCAGAAGTTTCATTAATGGAAATCCCTCTTGATCTAATTAAATGAATATTTATTTTTATATAAAATGTCAACTTCTTTGGTTTTATGTTATGAATTATGACCGTTGATAATATAGCCATTGAACAGTGTTCACATGATTAGTATAAATATATGACTTTATCAAATCAAATTTAATCAGACAAAAGAAGCGATGGCCTCATCCAGTAGAATTTCCCCATATGAATCCCATTAGTCAGAGATAGAAAAAGAGGTGGCATCCTTCGGATTTTCTCTTGACGAAGCCCAAGCTGAGCTTCATCATGCCAAGCTCGAACGAGACCATCTACGGGAAAAGTGAAAGTTGATTGAAATTACCACTCGATCGATGTTATCCGAGCCACCCCAAGAGTCTGTCACCATCGCACACCTTACCCTTAGGTCTTATGCAGCTGTTTTAAAGGATTATTAAATAAATAAGCAGTACTATGTTCAGATACATTATTTTTGTATATAATAATGAATATAATTCCTAGTCATTTTTGATACATTGTAAATAGTTTTTAAAGTAAAAATGGAGTTTTTAGTTATTATTTAATTAATAAATCTATTTTATTAAATTAATATATTTTTAAATTATTTTTTATTATATATAAATGATCTTATTATTTTATGAATTCAATTAAAATTTTTATTAAGGTTTGAAAGACATTTCTGTCAAAACCCGTCAATTTTTGATAAATTTTGGTTTTTATTTTAAAAGTGTAAATTAACATGTTTATAAAATTATTTAGATAAAATAAATGTTATATCTGGAATCAGGACATCGAAATTATCCAACAGTGATTTTTTCATAATTTTCTGGGACAGTCAAATTTTTGGGTAAAAATTAAATACCATTTAAATATATAATGTGGTTTATGACATCATAATGACCTAATAATGATGTAATAAAATACTATAATCCTTAAGATAGTACAATATATGTTTTACCATTAATATAATGGGATTTTGTGTTTTTTTGACTTACTTTTCAAATCATTAAAGGATCCCTCAAGATATATTAAACACTTTGCCTTTTTAAATTAATTTCCATGGGAGTGTGACTCACCTCCACATAAGAAACCTTATTATTTTAAGAAGTTAGGAATTTTTCCTTATAAAATATTTTATTCCTCTTCTATTTTCCAAAAACCATGGGAAAAAACCATGGGATGGTTTGTGGTTTGGATTAATTTAATGTAAGGGGACCCAAACCTAAAAAATAAAGAATTTTCTCACCTTTTCTATATAAACCCACCCAAGCTCCCACTTCATCCTCTCTCTAAGCCCTTGGAGATCTTAAAACCACTGACCTACTCTTTCTATAATTCTCCCAAGGTGCCCCAAGCTCCCACGAAGCCTCTCACAAGCCTCTATCTAGCCGTTGGATGCACACTTCCAAGTAAGGGTTTTTCTTCCTTTCTCATTTTTTTTCCAATTTTCATTAAGTTGTTTTGACCTTTTAATTTCAATTATAAATGTTGGGGTATAGTTTTTAACCTCCCTAATACTTTCCTCTTTATGTTTTAAGGAAGGGATACCCTTTCCATCTCATTAAATGCCTCCCATGTACACCCGTTACTATGCCAAAATTCTGAAAGGAACTTCTCTCTCCTCTTTTACATTCAAGAAATACTTTTGTATAATGAATCTAAATTCCATTAAAATTGTTGGAACATGTATCTATATGACCTACGTACATTCCATTACATGTAAATATGATGAGAAACCCCTTTCTCTCTCATGGACCATTTTTATGAATTATTATGTCACGCCGTTACGCTGCCGAAATCGCACCGATTTTTTAAGCCAATGCCATTGTGTAGTGAATACCATGCCCATTTCACCATCAAGGGCATTCACCTTTATGCACATTTACTTGTTGATTATAAAGTTTCATGTATGAATTCTATATTCCTTTATCAGGGAATAATCGATTATGTTTTATGAATCCATGTTTTATGATCCATGTGGCACACTTATGCATTAAATGAAATGTTTAAGAGGGGTGCACCCTTATAGCGCTCCAATGCATTGGGTAAAGTATATTATCATGATAAGTCATGTGCAATGAATTTTGACTCATTCTAATTCAACTAAAACGAGGGTTTACTCGTACGATATGTGCAATGAGGATTTAATAATGCTCCATGTGCAATGAGCCTTGGCTCATTCTAATTCCATGTTAAGTGTTGTTGCCACATTTCCATGTTATGATTATTGTGTTTTATCATGCCTTTATGTTCATGTTCCCATTATTCTCTATTGATATGCCTATTTCCTAACATGTATTGTACTCCTCATGTTATTACATGTGTATTCCCTTACTGGGCTTTATAGCTCACACTTTTCTTATGCATGTCCTCAGGTTATCCCATGCAATGCTAAGTACAAGGGAATATAGTTGTCATGTAAAGTAAGTTTTCAATAAATATGTTGTATTTCATGTTTTAAGTTTTTATGTTGTGATCCTATGACCCAAATACACTAAACTTCTTTATATTTGTGTTGTATCAAGTGATGTTTTATGAAATAAATCATGTTTTTTGTTTGTAATAAAAGCAGGGTTGTCATAAAGAATCCATGAGACCAACGACATGGTCTACTTTGGATATTCCTCCAATTGGGATTGGTTCATATACATCTAGGCGACATTCCTGTATCTTCTTGGTATTTCTAGCTCATTCACGAACTACCATCCCCACACCAGCATTAATATATCTAAAATACACAACTCTTTGCTCACTGTGTGCTGGGGCAGGATTGGTTTTTGATGTGCACCCTGAATGGGCCGACACAGTTTATATTAAATCACTCATGAATAACCTGAACTTGGTAACCTGGCGAGCCTACATAGATGTGATTACTACACAGACAATGAACACTCAAATCAACTGATCTCTCCAATGGTAAATATCGGTATCTATGTAAAGAACTTACAAGAGACTAAGGAATTAGCCTCCAGTGTTCATACTGATGTAGGAGCTGTCATTGTAGGGGAATCCTCAGTAATTGTTATCTCAATAAGGGGAATCAGCTCCCCACCTTTTTCTATTGGCCCCTCCTCCCCTCTTAGGATGGAGCCTCTTGGTCGGAGCCATTATACACCTATAAAAAATAAGGATATCTGATTTAGGGTTAAAAAAGAATGGGGGAAGGATGTATAAGGACTGAGACATTCCATGAGTGGCTCAGTATTTTCTAAATCATAGCGAATGATCTCACAAGTCTTCCAAATATTCTCTTGGTGGGACGTCGCTTGAGACCATCCACCTTCGAGCTACTCTTCTCCTTCACCACCTCTTTCTTCATCTCTTTCACATTTTCCATCCGCCTCGTCCTCTTCCGTCTCACTGCCCTCCAGCTCCTCATCGCTTTCATATACCTCTGGCAACATCTTATCATGATCATGCTTCTGGCCGAGCATTGCCTTCAATAGGTGGGGTGGTTCTTCATGCTAACCTCGCTGGCACACATACATATCCATGGATGTCAGGTACGCGTGCCGATAATATAAGATTACCCTTTCTTCAACCCGGATGTTTCTAACCTCTGGCAGATGGAATACTTCTTGTATTATATTTTTCCAGAGGTCTTCAACGTCCATCGACAGACGTAGGGTCAACCAGGCAGACCATTGAGCCCGAGAAATCGAATCATCAAAATGTTGAAGCAGATATATTATTTGCTTCATGAGAAGTTATCTGACCGCTCTATGATCTCCTCTCCCCCTAGGCGTCAAAGGAATTTACATGTCGTGCGATGTTCCCGCTACTGTAGTACCGACCTATGCGGGCCAAGATGCCACACTTGCTTCCAACCTTTCCTCCGCAACAGTAGCTTGTCGGCACTCTCATTGCCCATGTTCCACACTGGCTACCTTGAGATGCCGAACTCTATAATGCAAAAGTTCCTCAGAGTATGAAATGGTACATTGTATGACATATTCTTTTGAGAAACAAGCATCGACACCAGTGGGGGGAATGTTAATAGCGTCGCCATAGCCATGGGTTGTGAACGTCAGCATTATTTGTGAAGAATGCATGTATGCCTCTCCTCCTGGACATCTGTATACTATTTCTTCGGCAACCGTTGGAGACATCCAAACATCATGGATAATTATTATGACATTTATGGCTCACAAATGATCTTCCAAACCACTCGGGCTACAAGAACCGCCCCTCTGATGCCCTGACGTTATTCCCTTCTCTCCAGTGAGCCTTTCCCATTGTCTATCATCTGGCCAGTCAGGGTGGGGAATGGGCTAAAAGTGAAGTTGGAATGTTTTTTGATTCTGATCCATGCCCCATACATGTTGAGCATTAGTTCCATGACCCTGACAATGTCCAAAAATGAAGGTCGCAATCTCTTACCCGGGGGACGGATGACGTTCAGAATGGTATACCCGCTATAATGATCTGTGACCCAGCAATGAAGGATCTAGAAAGGTCCACAGATCCTCCTTGGTGACCCCCTCTCGAAATGTTCACAAAATTGGAATAAAAATAGGCTAACATAGGGACTCCAAAATTGAACCTCTAATTAGCGACCATGATGCTAGCCAACACTAAAGTCATTTAATGAACTCCCATCCTTATGTATCCCACTGGTATGAGTCACCCACATAAAAAGGATGCAAGAAATCCAGTGTATAGGAAGTTTAGGTCCCCACTCTCATTTATACTAAAGCCCCATGATTGATATTCCCTTGCCTCTAGGATCCACCAATATGATCCCCTTTTCTCTATTGTACCATAGTCGGACACCGCCTTCCTTATGCCAACATCTTGAATTCCAGATTTCTTTTCTTGAAAAAGTTGTACCATTTATGTAGGAAATTTATTTCAGAACGTACATGCCCCCCATCCTCTCCTTTTGGAGCTCCAATAGAGGCCATGTTAGGATATGGGTTCGTGACATGTCTCCCCAGATGTTCCTAGTTGGAAGGAATTCATCATATTGATACCCATCCAAAGGTATTTCCCTGATGCAATGAATTCCTTAATGGATGATACCAACAACCCCATGGTGGAGATAGAAGGTATTAGTATCGGAGGACCATCTGGTAACCAACTCTATCCTGAGCTCATGCTGGCGGTAGAAATGAAACTGCAACATCCACACGACATCGAACAAACTAATGTGTCACAGTTTGGCCCTAAACTGGTCCCATGTCTGGGAAACCCAGTACGTCCCAACCCATTCACTGTTGAAATTTCCTATAGATCTCAGATCTCAATCTTGCATCCAACCATTACTTTCAATGGTAACACTCTATTGAAATGTACTGGCATAATGAGCCTTAGAATCCTCTGGAAGTGGTCGCTTCCCGAAATAGTCATAGTCTTGGGATTCATGATGTAAACATCCATATTTTTGGTTTCTCTGGAAGCATGGATATTTTTAGTGATATTATATTGAGATATTTAATCCTCATAGGTCACCCATGACCTAGGTGTGTCAACTTCAAATCATGGAACATGTACCTCCTCAAAAATACTGATGTCCCAAATAGACATGTTGTTGGATAGTGCGTACTCCTTCTAGTATAGGGCGAACATATTGAAGAGAGTATGGTTTCTGGATACTATCTTTTGGGTTCCCTAAACCTTCGTGTTGGAAACAATATCATGACTTCGAGTGGTGAACACAAATTCCCTCTCAGCGTATGCCTGATTAGCACCCATCTTCATCAGGTGAGGTCTCAAGGGGTTAGTAGGAAAATACTACTATGATATGAAAGTACATTAGGTAGTGGAAAATATTAAGAGTTGGGGAAAAAATAGAGTAAGTGGGGATAAAACCCTTGGTCTACGCGTAAAATTACGGCTGAACTAAGGGAATTATGTGCAACCGCTATGATTTTTTGTGCAAGACAGGGGAAGTTATTCACGCGTGAGAGCTAAGGACTTATCATGCGGGATAAATAAGTATGGACTAAGGGACCCAAGAGGGTTTTTATATGCACAGAACTAGGTTTTTGTGTGCACAAAAAGTGTTTTTCATGCCACTTCCCTGTTTTACGTGCATCTACAGGTTTTGGCGTGTGCCGACTCTAGGAAGTTATGTGTCTCGGTGTTTCCTTCGAAATCTGACCAGTCATCCCCTCGCCAATCTGATTCTACGGGGGGTAATTTTTAGATTTCGAATAATGATCAAGGGATGAAGGTGGTTTTGGCATGAGAGAAGTTGAAGACTTATTTTGACCCGGTGATCCATTCTGGGGGGACCGGAAGGGCAGCGCGAATAAATATAAGGTGTGTGTGAAAAAAGCTCTATAGTGTAGAAAACCGCGGGTTCCATTGAAGGCTTTCGCATAGGCATTGATTTTTTCGAACCCCTAATCGTGGGCGTGAAATGTTTTGTGTGGCTGCCACTGCGCGATTGACCATTCGCACTGCCGAATCTGTGCTCAATTTTTCGCGTGGACCAGTTTTTGTGTGGATGTGACAACCCTGAGTGCTTATAAATCAAAGGTTTCCCATTCAAATTATGAAAATGGAATATTCTGAACGATATATTCTATAAAAAATCCACCTCTACTGTGTGAAAATGTTGGCTTTCAGGTACATGATTTTTTTACAGTTCTCCCAAGGGTCAGCCTTCGCGCAAGACCACTCGGTCTTAACCATCATCCAAATCCCTTTGTGTCTTGTCACCTACGCACAATCCCTTCCAATTGCGTTCAAACCATATTCCTTGAATGAAATCCCTTATAATTGCACACAACCCATACTCCTCTCGTGCAATCACATTCTAATGCGCTCAAAACAGCGACCCCCTTTGCACGCCAAACCTCTCCAATTTTGCACTGACCCAGTCTTTTCCACGAAGCTGTCTCAATTGCGCACCAACCTGGCGTTTCTAGTGGAACAGTTCTATTTTTCATACAAGCCTATCTCCTTGTGTGCACATGTTTTATGTATCTCTTCTGGACATCGTTTTAGGGTGCCTCCAATGCCCAAAACATCTAGGTCACACACTGTTTTGAGGTACGACCTTCTAGGCTTGTACAAATTTACTCTAAATTCCCTCGGGTGGTGTTTCAAATTGTGTTTCTTTGCCTCATGATTCTTTTCATAGGCACTCTAACAGCAATTTCTTTGTGACATTGTCATGCTAACATGGACCCCCTATGGGATCACCTCACGAAAATCCCTAGTCACGACACTGCTGGTGCCTTACCTTCACCAAGTTGTAAAGGGTGTTAGTTATGTAAGTCCCAGGGGTGGGGAGTGAACCCACCTCGTCTTAGCTGCATGATGTTAAACTTCCTAGAACCTCCGTCCTCATCACATGACGTTAAACGGTTACCTCACCACGTGACTTGCACGTGTGGTTCCCCATCTCAGACAATATCTACACCCACTAGTCTCCATGGGTGTAAAATCATTCCTCACATGGAATGAAATCCTTCTTATCAGAGTGGATTCTGCCGATTGGGAAGGGAAACCACCTTGGTGTAATCCCCATAGCTTTCCTTGATGGAGGCAACACCGCAGCTCTTTCTCTCATCATGGGTTCCAAATACCTCCCCCGCTTGGGTTTTTCACCACTCGGGGCCTCCGTCTCTGATTAAGACCCAATATCCATCACATGTGATTCTAACCAAGCGTAATCCCTTGTTTCCCCTTTGAGCTGCAAACTACAAGTGGCCCCAGTCTACTTCCCACGGACGCACATTTCGACACGTGATCGTCAGACCTTTGTTGTCTATTATTTCTCAAGAAAAGCATGAATCACATGGTATTATATCAAGCATCGTCAATTACAACCTCTCTGAGAAGCCTAGTGTGTACGCCCCACACCCATATTAAATTACAAGGTCTGGGATCCTTGCCAAGGAGAGGTACATAGGAAGCCTCTCTGAGATTGAAGCCCAACACCCAGTTACTTTGACCCCCTTCATGTCTGTTATCACACTCCTCCAATGAACTACGAGGACATTTATCCTTTCCATGGTAGGGAATATAGGAATCCACCCTGAAGTTCAATCCCACTATACATTGGTCTCGACCATCCTCACATCGTTTCACCAAACAAGCCACCCGAACTACATTGTATTTGATATTTCAAAAATAAATCTACATTGGATGCCTCCCTAAGCTTAAATCCCACTATCCATTGGTCCCAAGAATTCTCACATCGGTTCACCAAACACTCCACCAGAACTACATGGACATTGATCCTTTCCAAAGAAAGGTACATTGGAAGCCTCATTAAGGTTCAATCCCAACACCCGGTCGCTTCGACCTCCTTCCCCATAGTTTGCACGCTCCGCATGAACTAGGAGAACATTGATCCCTTCCAATTCATGGTACATATAGTAAGCCTCCACGAGGATCAATATCACAATACATATGGACCCCAAGTCCACATTCGCGTCGGCCCACCGACACCCATTCTATATGAACTACGTGGGTTTGATCTTTGCCTCTTTGGGAGGGTACGTAGAAATCTTCAATGAGGACCATCCCCATCAAGCGGCAAGACGTTGTGACCCCAATCAGTGGTAAGCCATAGTGACCCTATCATGTGGTAAGCCATTTTGAACTCAATCAGTGATAATCCATTGTCACCCCATCCAGCGGTAAACCGTCGTGACCTCAATCAGTAGTATGCTGTTTGAACCCCATCCAGTTTTATGATGATGTGACCTCAATCAGCGGTAAGCCATTGGGACCCCATCCTGTGGAAAGATGTTCTGATCCACCATCATGAGGTAATCCATTGAAATATCCAATCGGTAGTAAGCCTTCATAAGATGAACTATGATGACTTTGATTCCCAACCATAGGGATATGTAAGAGGTCTCTTCGATACTCAAGCCCAGCATCACTGTCATCCTCGAGTCAACTCCATCTCATTCTCCACCCACCTCGTTAGACCCTCCATTATCCATCCCGATTCATACCCAGACTGCCACATCCCTATGGGATCATGCCACCTCATTCTCTTATTCCCTTAACAAAAACCGGGAAGCTAAACACATGTTGGCCACAACATCAGTGCTCCCTCTAGGGGTTGTACCCATATGATCTACTCTAATTAGTGATCTAATCAGAGAGATCCATATCTTCTAGAGTTTAAACATACGGCATACCCTGTGTAAAACATTGGAAGATGGGGAAAACCTCAGAGACATGCCTAGGGCGTAAGATTCCTCACATTTTATACAGGATTCCTCCAGCTTATAGGCCCTCGAGTTTCCCTATTATAAAGGGAAGTAACCCATACATGGTAGTATCTCAGAGTCTAGACATGCCAGTGATGTCCAACGAGACTACTCCCCAGACCAAAGGTTGCTGCCCTGACTGGAACCTTTAGAATGTCCCAATAGAAGCAGTGTAATTAACTGGTGTCCAAGAAGATATGTCACTAGGAAGAGGTTCACCGACAATATCTTAAATCTATAAAGGAGACCTGGACTAGGTAATGATTTTTGATGAGAAATACACGGATGGAAGAACTTACATACCATCATCCTATTTCGATCAAGGGGAAAACATCCCAAAACATGGAATGGATGCAACCTGCCTTTAGAAAGAGGGAATGCAGGGCAAAAAACAACATCGTCATCCCCCAACAAGATGGACGCACGCGCCCCGACGAAAGCATTGGAAACATATATGAAATTAAATGTAGCTTATAATATCTTTAAATTATGGATATTCATAATATAACATGTCAAATGGATTTATATAATCCTTGATAAATGAATTTTAGTTCATAATAATAACGTGTCCCAAGGAAGGCATGTTGAGATAAAATGCCTTACAGATTTGGTATATTTTATAAAACTAAACCCCTGAAATAAATATCATATATTTTATATTTAAATACCCAAAAAATTAATAATAATGATCATATAATACATTTGTGATCAATATACACACCACAATAATGATATGAGTGGTTATTGAGGCCTAAATCTTAATGAAATAAAAAGGTGAGATGAAATCCGCTAACATTTGGTTTGAATCACTTCCTACTCATAATAACATCATCAATCATAAATTTAATATAATAATACATATTTTTTATAACCATATTATTATATATTATTCCATAAATTAATTATGACATTATATTACCTCTGTAATTGAGTCTATGTTATGGTTATGCCTAGGGTAATATTGACTTTATTTTTTCCAATTTTTATAAGTTGCTATATCATTTGTCCTTATACATATATCATGATTTCCCAAAATTAAACCATGATAAAAATATAATTATCATTTATTATAATTTTATTATAATAATCTATATAATATTTATTTATGAAATTGAATACACTAATCATGGAGATGGTAGGTTGTGGACACGCATAAACAATACTTTTATTTTATTGTTTTATTGAGAAAAATTATGTAAATTAATTATATGAATATGTATCTATATATAATATTTATACATAATAAATTTTTTTCTTATATATAATATTTTTCAGTAAAAATATCCTTTATTCATTCAATATAATTTATAAAAGAATCACATTGCATTGAGTGGAGGCAGTCCACACTTCCTTAACGAAATTATGGTATTAACCGAAATAGAAATCATAAGTGTTCTTTATATATAAAATTTATAGAATAATGAAGAATTTATAAATATTATATATATAGAATATAAATATACTATATATTTTAATTTTGTTTATTATAGGTCGTAATGGAAAAAATGAATAATCATTTTTTTCATGTGGTGGTAGTTCGTTGTATACGTAAATAGAATGTTTGATACCCATTAGATGGAATTGTGTGTATGTATGGCTAAAAATATTATCATTGAAATATCCTATTATATTTACGACACTATATACTTTTTAATATTAGGTAATATGTTTCATTTAGGGAGCAGATAAATGAATAATTGAAAGCAGCTTAAGGGAGGGAATTACCTCTTAATTAGGACTCTACTTTAAGTTTAAAACAATGATATTCCATTGAATAATTAATGTTAAAATACATGATTAAAGGATGAACTTAGGGTTCTAAATATTTTATTGGGATGATCATTTTCAGTATTGAGATGTTTTAGATCTGTGAGGATGTTGGAGAGGTGGTGGTATTTTATTGTCATCTGAAAGGACACAAGTGGGATTTTTAAAAACATGGCAGATGTGTTCACGTTTTTCTTAGAAAATTTCATAAAAAAAATCAATAATTAATGATTTATTGATGAAATAAAGTAATAAAATCAGTTTTCGAAAGGTGCTTTGCACATTTGATTCCTTAAATTAATTGTTTATTCCATTGTTATGGTTAATTTAACCTTAAAAAGTGTGAATAATTTTAACAACATTATATAATTGTTTTTGTAGATGACTTATATAAACATATTAGAAAAGATAAATTATTATTATTACAACATTGGAATCAATTTTATCAATTTAAAAATAATTAATTTGTTGAAGTTTATTTAATATTCATCCCACATGTGGAAAAAAATGCGAGTTTTAATAGTAAAAATGTACATAAATAGGATATGTTTTTATAACCAATATCGAAGTGATGTTTATTAAAAAAAATTGGTTAAATTAACAAAATTATTTTCATATTAAACCTTCAATGAAAAAATAATATAACTTATTCTTATAAATTTATTATATGAAAATGCAGTTTTAAATTAAAATTCAATATTTTTCACTTATACATTAAAAATGATTCTTTAAAGAAAAGTACCAAACTATAACCCTAAAATAATTTTTATGTTTATATTTAAATTATGATGTTTAATTTTATATATACTATTTATAAATATTACAAAAAATATATTCTAAATAGGTTCTTGATTAAGATGAATTAAATTTAAATTTAATAAAAATATAGTATTTTGGGCCTAAAATTTGGTTTTTTCTTATCCTATATCTATGGAATATATGGTTTGGACAAAGAATATTAGGTTGAATATTAAATATCTATATTAAATAAAAATCACTAGATAATTGTAATTAATTTAATTTATTATTATTAAGATGTTCCGTTAGCATATAAATTATAATAATTTCCTTTATGTTTAATCGATTTTCATAATCATTTTTTATACTTTGTAAAAAATTAGTTAATTTTATATTTGGGTAAACCATATATTATCAAAATTTATTAAACCCTGTCCATAAATAAAAATTTTAAAGCAATTTTATATCATGTTATATTGAATTATAATGTATTTAATAATTTATTATATATTAGAAAAACCCAGTCTTGAGTGTTATGAAATCCATAGTGGATGGAAATTGTTTTGTGTAATTCAATATAAAAATGATTTTTTATGTAGATAAAGTTGAAATTTAGGTTTCCTGTAGTGTGTGTTTAATATGTAGTTTTGTATAAAGAAATACAAACATTATGATTTAATATATATATATATACACACATTTTCAACATTGATTGAAATGAAAAATATGAAAAATATTAAATTACATCGAAAAAATTATTGACAAAAAACACATGGTGTGACATTTTACCACCCTTAAAATGATTTATCCCTCGAAATTAAATTATTTTATTATTGGTTTAATACATGAACATTCCATTCATTGAAACATGAATCATTAAAATGAATATTAGTTCTTAACTACAAAAAGGAATGTTAGAAACATATGATATACCAATGTAACATATAAATAAGATTACACATAGGAGAACATGGTTGGGAAGTGAAATCACGGACATGAAAAAAAAATAACTACCAGGGGTGCTCGGAAGAAGAACTGGGTGTCCATAGCTATGATGATGCTGCGTGGAGAAGTGAGGCAGTAGTGGTTCTTGTTCCTCAGGGATCATGAGGAGTCAGCGATCTCATGGGAGGAGTTCCGAGGCAAGTTTAGAGATGAGTTACTTTCTTCGACTGTGAGGGTGTCTAGTCATCAAGAGATTCTTACCTTTGGATAGGGAAACTCCAATGTTCGAGAGTTTGAAATATATTTCAGGAACCATTTACGATATGCTTCCGACCTGCTACCAGATGAGCAGGCTAGGGTGTGGCATTTTGAAGAGGCATTGCATCCAGAGATCCAGCACCAAGTCACCCCTTTTATGTTAAAGACATATCTTGAGGTACTGGAGAGGGGAGAGGTTGTTGAGAGGACTTTGTCCAGGACTAGATAATCAGGAGGGGGGATCGTCATGATCCCTCACGAAGCAAGGATGTGCTATGGGGTTCCCAGTTTTTTGGGCATAAGAGTTTTCATTCAGCCGTGGGTAGGTCCCAACCCTTCACATCTCTTTTCACTGGAGGCAGCAACTCTCAGGCCTATTCCAAGGGGTTAGGCAATTGTTTTTCTTGTGGTGGTCGTGGTAATCTGCAACGGGAGTTCCCAACCTTTCATAGTGGTCATCGTGCACCAGGGGCTATGCTCCAGGTTCCTCTGTTGAGGCAGTTCTAGCCGAGAAAACAGCAGCCAGTTACACCATATTTAGACCAGCAGAGGGTAGATGGGGCAGGAAGAGGATAGACCCATGATGTTCCCCGTCCTCTGAGAGTAAAGCGCGGCCGTGGGGGTGGTCTTCATTAGGGTTAGAGCTACCATGGAGGTCATGGACAGCTTCATGCTCTAGCGTTACCAGCTCTAGCCGAGCCAGATGATGTTCGAGGTACCCTTTTCATGTTTTCTACATTGGTGTATTCCTTGTTTGATTCAGGAACGACACACTCCTTCATATCTCCTAGCCTTGTCCATGCTTTGGGATAAGAGGAAGAGAATCTTCTAGTGCCCTTGGCGTTGAATACGCCAGTTGGAGGTTGATTTGAATTGTTTTATGTATATAGAGACTATGAGCTATTGTTGGGGCAACACCACTCTTGGGAAGATTTCCTATGTTTATGAATCCAACCATAAGATGTCATGCTCGCCATGCATTGGTTGTATTGGGTGAAAACTATTGTGAATTGCTTCAGGAAGAAGATCATTTTCTTTGGTGTGGATGGAGAGAAAGTGGTGTTTGTTGTAGAGCAAGATCTTCATATGGTTCATAGTCACATTCTATTAAAATCATCCATGATGGATGAGATGATTCTGAGTTCTTTAGAGGTTCGACAGTTGGCGTTTCCTATGATCATAGAAGTGTACCCTGATGTATTTTCAGAAGAGGTTGTAGCATTACTCCCTCAACGAGAGATAGAGTTTGGGATAAAACTACATACATGGGCGTCTCCTATATCTATGCCTCTATAATGGATGGCCCCATCTGAGTTACGGGAGATACCTATACAGCTTGATGGTCTATTGCAGTGCGGTTTTGTTCAGTCAAGTGTGTCCCCCTAGGGTGCACCAGTTTTGTTCATAAAGAAGGATGACGATAGTTTCTGGTTTTGTTTCGATTGTCATAGCTTAAACAAATTGACAATAAAGAATTTATATCCTCTTCCACAGATTGATGATTTATTCTATCAACTAAAGGGTGATCATTGGTTCTCAAAGATCGACATGTGGTCATGATATCATCGGATTCGTGTGAAAGATGAGGATATCCCGAAGACTTCTTTCTACTGACATCATGGGAATTATGAGTTTGTTGTTATGCCGTTTGGTGTGATGAATGCTCCAACTATATTCATGGGATTGATAAATTTTTTTTTCCCTGAGTTTATGGACATGTTTGTGGTAGTTTTCATCGATGACATATTTGTGTACTCCACATCTGAAGAGGAGCATGCAGAGTGTCTACGAGCCATTTTGGGAGTTCGTTTCCAACATCAGCTATTTGGGAAGTGGTTGAAGTGTGATTTTTGGGCTCAAGAAGTCCTTTTCATGGGGTATTTTGTTTCCAAATAGGGATAATATGTGTATCCATCGAAGATAGAAGCAGTTTTATCTTGGGCATCCCCCAAGACAGTGTAAGAGTTGCGATGTTTCCATGGTTTAGCAGAAAACTATAGGATGTTCATAGACAATTTATCATAGGATACGACTCCTCTAACATCTTTGACCAGGAATAATCAGACATTCATACGGACTGATCGGTGTCAGGCAGCCTTCGAGTATCTAAAAGAGAAGTTTAGTAAGTGCTCCAGTTTTTTGTCTTCCAGCTAAGGGCGTTCAGTTTGATGTGTTCTGTGATGCTTCACATCTGGGTTAAGGCTGTATTCTAATTCAACAGAGGTCAGCTGTCTCTTATGGGTCTTGGCAGTTGCATCCCCATGAATGTAACTATGCCACCCATGATCTTGAGTTGGAAGCTGTGGTGTTTTCTATGAAGTTGTGGAGACATTACCTCATTGGTGAGAGCTTTGTGGTTTTCCCCAATCATTAGAGTTTGAGGTATGTTTTCTCCTAGCGTGACTTGAACATATCACAATGTCGATGGATGGAGTTCTTGAAGGAATACGACATTGAAATATTGTATACACCAAGAAAAGAAAATGTGGTAGCTGATGCGCTGTGCCAAAAGTCATGTAGTGATAATGTGTGTGAATCTGGTGATTCCTGGAGAGTAATGGAAGAACTTTCAGCTTTTCATATTGATATGGAAGAATTCGGAGGTAGAGGTTATCTTTTCTAGATGATGGTGCAATCATCCCTAATGCAGAAGTTGGAAGTGTCCCAGTTGGGAGATCTAGAGGTGGAGGTTTGGAGAGATCGATTTGTTTGCGGCGTGGCCCTGATGGTTTGTCGGAGGATGAACAAAACTGAGTGTTGTATCATGGAAGGAATTTTGTTCCCTTGACGATGTGTGAGATGGTCCTCCGAGAGTCCCATAGTTCACCCTTAGCGGTACAACCTGTCCTGACAAAGATGTTCTGATCCTTGTTGATTCAGTTTTGGTGGCTAGGGATGAATCGCGTAGTTGCGGAGATTGTGTCTCGTTGTATAGTCTTACAGAAGTTGAAGGAAAAGCACCGTGTTTCTCGGGGTCTTATGCTGCCATTAGAGATTCCTCAGTGGAAGTGGGAGGACATATCAATGGACTTTTTTACATGTTTACCTCATGCTCCAAGAGGACATTATTCTATTTGGGTGGTTGTGGATCATTTAATAAAATTTCCCCTCTTCATAGTGATAAAGGAGTCATGCTCAGTGGAAGTTTTGTTGAGACAATATCTAGAGGAGGTGGTGAGACGTCAGGGAGTCCCAAGGACAATCATTTCTAATTGATGTCCTCATTTTACCTCCAGGGTATGGAGAGGTCTCCAACAAGCTTTTGGTTCTCAATTATTCCATAGCACTGCTTTCCATCCTCAAACGGTTGGTCAGACAGAGGAAACCATCCAGACTCTTGAATACATGTTATGCTATTGTGTTCTCGATTTTGGAGGCTCATGGATGAGGCACTTAACCTTGGTGGAGTTCGCTTACAATAATATTTTTCACTCCACCATCGGTATGACATCATTTGAAGCCTTGTATGGCTGGCCTTTCCATTCTCTGTTGTGTTGGACTAGGGTCAGTGAGTTAGCAATTCATGGACCTGAACTAGTGAAAAATACAACAAATATGGTTCAGGTGATTCATGAGATGATGAAGAAAGATCAAGATCATCAGAAATCATATACTAAACAAAGAAGGATACCCTTATAGTTTAACGTTCGGAATCATGTGTTTCTGAAGGTGACTCCCCATCGTGGGCAGTGAAGGTTAGGTCGTGGAAGTAAGTCTCCCCCCTGTTTTTTGGGCCTTTCTAGGTGTTATCTCGTGTTGGAGTTGTGGCATATCAATTAGCACTTCCACCTCAGATGTGTCAGATACATGATGTTTTCCATGTATCACAGCTCCATCATTATCTTCATTACGACTCTCACATCATCGATTGGGGAGAGATCGATGTTGATGATGATGCAACCATTGAAGAGAGACCTGTGGAGATCCAACACCACAAGGTGGAGGTGTTGTGAATGCATTCATTTCCATTAGTTCATGTCTTGTGGTGACACGGTGGCTTGGAAGAGAGTACCTGGGAACGTGAGTCACCGATGCGTACTCAGTACACAGAGTTGTTTGATGTTTAAATCATTTCATGTATCATTGTAACTTTTGTGTTTATGAAACATTCATGTTTATGAGATGACACCCTTTGTTTCTTTGGTGGCTCTCTCTAATTTTAGAGGTATCTCGATGGGAAGTTGTTCAGTCCTTGTTTCGTCTTCTCTTAATGTGGGTTTTGGATTATCTAGGATGAGAATGTTTTGAGCGGTATCAGATGTAATGGACCAGACCTCTCCAGTCCATTCCATTGTAAAAATGTGGTGTTGGAGGTGTTCTGTGAGGTCAAGGTGACTTGGGGGTGCATTTCGGTGGACTTTTAAGGAATTCTAAAGGGAAATATCATTCTCACGGTTGGCACACTGTTTGCCTAAACTGTACGGCCAAACCGTGCACGGTTGGTTTTAGAGACAGAGGCTAACACCCGTTAGTGCACGGTTTGTCTAACCATGCGTCCTAACCGTGCGAGGAGTTTTGGACGAGGCAGAAGCAAACATATAGTTGTCACATGGTTTGTTAAACCATGTGGACTAACTGTGCGAGCACTTAAATCTAGATCTTAAAATTGTTGATCTAAATATTTTTTCCTCTAAATGGTTTGTTTAAGCCCCTAGGAGGTCAGAACTCGGTATTATCCTTCCTTAAATGTAAGAGAACTTTACCCATGATTTTTGGAGGTGAACCGAAGGCTTTTCATGGATAATCGAAGCCGTTTTATTGAGGTATGTGATCATTCTTGTTTGGTTTAATAGATCTACATAGATCTACTCCTCCAATTCTCTTGGTTTCTTATATCTATGCCCGTTATGGGTATATCTAAGTGTGTGGATGCCAAATATGAAGAGTTTTGGTCTCGGTAGTGTTAGGAGAAAAAATATTAGGTGGATCCTTGGTGAATCAGCCCGGTTTTCTTGGGTGTTCTTCGACGTTGTGTTTTCGTCGACAACCTTTGAGGTAGGGGATTTTTTGCTTCTCATACTTTTACGTGCAATTGTATTGTTGGCATGTTGAATCCCACTGGATGACAATGGAATTGACCTAATAAAATACATTGAACCGAATAAAGAAATCGTATCAATTGTATGTTATTGCCTCATGTTTTGTTAGATAGTGTGATATCGATGCTTTCCTTGCATAGCGGTTGTTCTTGGTGGAAATTGGTAAAGGACGTGAACCATGACTAATTGATATTTGTTTGGCTAAAGAAAAAGAGGCATGTGAACAAATATGGATCCTGTTGTAATTTGACAATGATCAAATTGGCATAGTAAGCATGTTTAATCTTTTGTGATAGCTTACTGGTTAGGTTCCTGATTTTGGAACCAACAGATTTAATCTGTTAAATCAAGATGGTTTAAAGAATGTGATTGTTTTATAATTCCTTAGAAGGTTCTCAGTTACCCTCTTTTTGAGAAAAGGGCCATAGCCCAATTGATGTGATTTTTGATTTCCTACTATTTCTATTGTGATGTGACCCTGGAGGGGTGTTGTGATATGTGGAGGCATAGATCCCTTTTGGTTGTGGTAGCAGATGACATCTATAGTGGCAAGATGCATTATTTTATGCATGTGGGTGTCGGGTAGGACACTAGGGATGATGTAATGGGATGGATGTGATTGTTGCATGTTTGTTGATTCTTTGGTTGATTATCATCTTTACTTTTCCCCACTTCTCAAGGTAGTTGGTCTTGCTTACCATTCTTATGAAGGAGGCGAAGACATGCGGGGAATGCCACGTGATTTCCGTGCTTAGACTCTCAAGGGAGAATGGGTCTACGATCTTGCTATAGTCGGCAAATACCTGACAGGTAGTACATCTACTCACCGTGTTGATACCCCTTTTGTTTAGTGGCATAGGATGTTTTTCTAGAATTCATGGGAATATTTGAAAGTAATGCTGTAATAAATGTATAAATAAATGATGTGAACCCATGGGGTTGGAGTTTGTTGAAACTTAATGATGAGGTTGAGAACTTTTGAAGGGATAGTGGGATTTTTGGATGTGGTTTTAATCGAATTTAATGTGTAACTATTCATGGTTAATTAATGATTGAATAATTAAATAACTTACAGAGGTATTGATAAAAAGGGAATGAATTAATCTAATAAATCCCTTAAATTATTGTGTGCTTAGTGGATACCTAGTTTTAGAAGTGGTAGCTCAAATTCCGAGAGACGTTGGCTACAGTTGTGTATAAGACTAGGTTATTACCATAGTGTGTTTGTGAATTATAATATATTCTGTACTTTTTGTGTTTCTATACACTACTCCACCCTGTTAGTAATGGAAACTGGCACCCCGAGGATTCTGAGCCCTGTGGTGTGTTTTCCCCAACATTCTGCAGGGAGGATGAATGGCTGAGTACCCTATTTGACCTCACTCTCTTCTCTTAGTAGATACTAGTTCCATTATCCACAATGGTTAGTTTTCCACATATATGGGTGTAGAGGGATGCAATGTCTTGTGGTTATTCACACACATATATTCTGGATATAGTATCGTATGGAATACTATAGGTGTAACATGTATAGGCTGTGATGCCTTGAGGATCCTTTCATGGTGTATGAAATGTAATGGATTGAGGTATAATACATGATGTATATCTGACCTGTGGTTGCTTCCGGAAACTATCTGGTTAGCTTTGGTTGTGAGGATGGTGTGGTGCTTCTCCCAGGTGTCTACAGTCAAACCTTTGTGGTGCACGTGGTGCAGATTATGAATCTTAGCCTTGGTGTATATAGGCAAGCCTTT
This sequence comes from Viscum album, assembly GCA_963277665.1. Lineage (NCBI taxonomy): Eukaryota > Viridiplantae > Streptophyta > Magnoliopsida > Santalales > Viscaceae > Viscum > Viscum album. The sequence goes on along the minus strand of OY728165.1, from coordinate 1,577,296,535 downwards.
AGAGAGTGATGCACAAGATGTATGTCATTGAGGAAAAGATAAAAACCTATGGGGAAGTAGTAGCATGGTACCCTTGATATTCTTTACAATATTCTATATTCTTGTATGCATTACATGGTGAGAGTAGCCATGTTGAGGTTGGGAACTTATTATACTTGTTTAGGTGACATGTTAGTTTAACTTGTTGTTCAATGTGATTTAGCATGATATATTTACTTTTCCATAAGAGGATTCGGGGAGGATCATAATGAGTATACTGTTATACTCACCCTATGTTTATATAAACTGTTTTTCTGGTCACTTGGAGTAGGTTAGAGATCATTCTGGTTTTTACTAGATTGGGGTTGCAGGAGTTGTCCGGGCTTGTGGTTATAGCTGTTTTTACTTTTATTTGGGTACTTGCAGTTTTCCCTTTCAGTTGTAGTACTTTTGCATGACATTACATATGTCCACTTGGGTTTTATTTTATACATAAGTTCTGAGATGGAGTTGTTTGGTGTATATCTTATCTCTCTCTTTCGCATGTGTTCTCTTAGAGGGGAATGCCTCCCATTTGTGTGTTTATTATACCCTCAGTGCTAGTTTCCAACCCGGAGCCTACTGGTGGCGGGACTCAGGGGTCATTATCTACCTTGTCACATTTTCGGCCCAGGAGGTGTACACTTTATGGGTAGGGGTCATGACACATATTCTTTTTAGTAGGTGGTTGTAAGACCAGTTAACCACATATAATTAACAGATACTAAATTGGACATGGTATCAATTTGTCAACATGTTAGGGATCATAATCATGATCATTCTCTATACATGTAGATGTAAATAATTATGGAGTAATCTATAAATATTTTTTTTTTCAGGTTCAAATATAGTTTTTTGAGAGATAACTCAAGAAGGAAATAAAAACCAAAAAATATTCTCATATGATTCATGTATTAATGTGTTTCCATACATTGATTTCATATGTTTAAAAAAAGGAAAAGGTTAAATTCACAGTCCTATAAAATTTACATGTAAAATACATTCCATCAAAATTAAATAGAATACAAATCAATCCTATGACGTATGTGTGGAATGATATAAATGTGTTCATTGGAAAAAATGTCGGTCTCTCTGTCTCACTAAGAACTTTATAACCCTCTCCCTATATGGATCCTTCAACATGATAGTCATTTTCATAAGACATGAGTTTTTTTGGAAAATTCCATGTTATGATTAGTATAATAATTCATAATAGAAAAAAAGAAAACACTATGAATATAGACACAAGAATAATAGTCATCTCTTTAAAGGGTTATTAAAAAATACATATAAAATAAACAATATGATTTAACCATTTTATACATATAGTCAATATTTATGTTCATGGTATTAATTAAATTCTTCCATTACAGAATATAGTTTCTATATAACACTCATTTTTGAGACCACACTCCACAGGTTATATTGAACATATAGATTCCATATGAGATGTTTCACTCAACATGTCTCAATAAAAAACATAATTACATTATATCTAAAAATTTTGATACATATATTGTTAACAAGATGAGGTACATAGGGTATACTGACAACCATATCTGAAATAACATTCTATGTATGGGATTGACACCCAAATTTTTTTCTTTGGGATTATTTTGAAATCCTTCAATGCGGAAAATGATTATTATTATAGATGATATTACCAAATTTCACATTTTAGGATACCAATAAGTATATATAAAGTGAATGTTCATTGTATGGGACCACCATCTTATACACATGATATCATTTTATAACATCCCTTAGGGAAAGATCCAAGGGAATGTACCTCAATGAATACATTCAAAGTTGAAGAGGACATGGGTCTATGACTATATAGATAATGTTGATGGTTATTACAATGAATAGATTAAATTTATACTTGAAAATAGGTTATACCCATTAATTATGGTCTATTATCTAGTCTAAGTAAGAGGAAATGGTGTCTTGTCAACCACAACTGATGTTAGTGGACACATAATATCTTAGGAGTGTACTCGAGGTACATGATCCACTTCCTTCAGAGGTGTGCATTGAATTTGGAATGGCCTAAATAGAATATAACTCCTTAAAAATACAATCTATGTACCATTTATACACACCATACTAGTTTGATAAGGAAATCATGATTTTTGGTAGGGACAACTGGGTATATGGTCCTTTAATATCCACTAAAACCCTAAGCACAAATATGATGACAATACACAAATTTTATTAATGTGTACTATATGTACATCACATTTTTCAATAATTCTCGATCACATCACATACATTAACCTACTCCTCCATATATAATTTTTCTATATCAAATCGAACCGATGGTCATTGATCTAGATCATTGTGATACTATCAACATCATTTGAATGTTTCTGACCAATACTGAATCTAATTAAATAGCCATCATTATGTCGTCAAATCCATACATTCTCATTACTTTATCTTAATAATGCCCCATAAACACAATCTTTATTTAATATAATCCCACATTATAATTTATTTATGTCGATGAATGGTCATGAAATAACTAGATACTATATATTTTATAATTTTATATCTATTGGATGTTCTTGTGATAATAATGTGAAGAATAATCGACAAAATTTAGAATTTAATAACAAGGGGAATGGGCCTCATCGAGTGATTTTTTTGTAAATGATTTTTTCCACTGTAATGTTGAACAATGAGATATAATATAACAAAAAATTAAAATTACCAATCAAAGATAAATACAACACTTGAATGAAATTTTATTTATCTACAAATCAAACCATTAGATGGTTAATTAAATTTTATCATAAAAAAAATGGGGTTAAATGAACATAATTTTTATAACATGAATATTTGTCAATTAATAATTATTTATTAATCAGTTTCATTCCCATCCAAATAAATAAATGAATTAAATAAGTGTATAAATCCACTATCTTATTCTGATCTAATGTCATTCACCATTCACATACTACAGTAATGGTCTTTTAGATATCCATGATTAAGTAGAAATCTAGGATGTCTCTTTACAAAATTATATTGATTGATTATAAATAGTTATCTACATCAAAAAAATAAAATAAATATATTTATTTATTTAATTGAAATTTTTTTCTAATGATAGATCATTACATAATGTTTGGCACTAAAAAATTATATATCTCATTAGGTTAATACTATACTCTAAGATCAACAACAGACTCATATTTATAATCTGACAGACCAATATATTATTCCACTATTTTAGGAAAACTACACATGCATGATAAAACATATGTTCACAATATTTCAAAAAATAATTATAGGTTTATATACAATAAGAATCTCACACTACCTCTGCACCATGAATTGAAAAAAAAAATATTTTACATAAAATTTATACATTTAATAATCAGATACATTATTCTCAATTGTCATAAATGATGATCAAACTGTATTGGTAATTTAAGTAACATATTTCAAATAATCTTCCACCATATAGTGATAAACAACTCTAGAATATATAATGAGGAATTTATAATAGGACAACACATATGACCCCTGTCATACATTAGATTATTTCACCACATTGGTTACATAATTGTAATATAGTGGGAAGATAATGACTACATATATGTGGTGGTTTATTTTTACCCTTATTATAGGGAAATTATTCCACACAATAAATTTAAGATTCATTTTCTCATCACGAAACATTGAAGCAGAAATGTAATAGTATAAGAATACCATAAAATTGTATATGAATAACAGTTTTCAATCTTAAAAAAAATCTATAGGAGGGATCCAATGTTTATATAGACAATATTATATTAAGATAACATGGTGAATTAATCAATAAATCCTAAAAAGACACTAAAACATTCATATAAATCAATGAACCCTAAACAAAATGTATTTTTGTTCATTGGTCTATAGTAGTTTGTTATAGTTAATAATAATGTATATGTGAGATACCATAAAAATAGTGGTCTCACTGGTCTTAAAATTAAAATGAATTCCTCTTTATCATCTCTGTTGTAATTTTCAATGATACCTTCAATGATAAAAAAGATTCAAACATACCTACGATGAGAACAATATACAATGATATTGCGGGATAAAAATACCATGTACAGCAATATGGATTAAAATTTCCAAAATTTAAAGGAAATTGTAAAATATAATATTAACATGGTTCATGTAAATATAGTTATTTAATGAAACTTCCTATTAAAATATTCACCAAGATTAGATATTATCTATAACTATATCCACTAAAATATATCATCAACTAATTATTGAAATCTCCATGAACTCAATTATCTCAAAATCCTCCAACATCAACTTTGATCATTGATTGATATGTAAAAAAACAATGGGATTGTGTTTAATTAACCAATAAGGTTGAGTATAATCATATAACATATGACTCCATGGAAAAAATATAAACACTAACGATTATTTATGCTGAATCACAAGTAAAAAAAGTTGGCATCAAAATATAATGAGATTTGGTATAATTTCATAAAAATTATTTGGAGTGGAAAAAAATATTCATTCAATTGTACAAAGGGGGTAATTTCACTCAGTAATTATGTCATTTATTGGGTAGGGAAATTCATAAATTTCCAAAATTTTATACTATTGCAACAAGCTATAATAAAAAGATTCACCAAAATTCTAAAATGGAAAATATTATCCCAGAATAATAAATATATATTTTATTGGTCCCATTATTTATTTCTTATATATGTCATGAAAATTCATGATACCTATAGAGAACGATAGTTTTGGATTGTTAATTATTTAGGATTATGTGTATTAACCAACTATGAAAATAACCCAGTGGACGACCATGACCCCTCATTCTTGTGTAAAATAAATCAACATATGCTGGACCACCACCCAACTTATGTTAAAATATATACCCTTATTATGAATGCCCCTACCATCACATACATGGGTGTTCCTAATATAATTTTACATATATGGTTAGGTACCGTACAATGTTTATATCATTAGTGGAGTTCCTAAACCCCATACATGGTGATGCATGAAGTATCATACTAGGTAATTCATTAATAAATATTTATTCAAATATTTCTCCCCAACTGACTCCCTACATAAAAATTATGCTCCATGAAAAATGCACACTAAAATGGGATCAATATTCTTTAAATGCTGGGATATTACTATTGAGTTATACAGGATATAATATTGTGATCCAACTACTCAAATGTTCATGTCTTTAAAAAAAAAGGAAGAACATAATGATTATTACAGTCCATGTTTTTTCCGTAGGGAATACTTCTTGCATGGACATCTTGAATGGACAATTTTGTACAACTATTTCCCATCACATGTGATATGTATACATACATTTTTTGGAATCGTTTACCCAATATGAATGTTTTAGTGGCACATAATTTAATTTAATAAACATCAAATAAAATAAAATTTATCACTACCTATGATACATGTTATATTATAGAAGGCATAATATATATATATATATATATATATATATTCACATAACGACTTTTTGATATAAACAACATGTAAATATATTTTTTTTATTATCATATACTACATTAGTTAACCAGGCCACATTAAATAATATATACATCATTTATAATTTTTGTAATCATATTTTAATTTATGTTTTTATACATTAATGCACATTGTTACACCAAAAAAATAAATACCCATGATACATGTTTTTTAACTATATTTTCATGAAAAATTAAATTTAAAACATCATATTTTACCCATTTTAGTTATGTAGAGTATATTTTTCAATCAGTTTAAAAAATATTTATAACGCTACATGAAAATGATTAAAAAATAGTTATTGTTTATGTTCATGAAAAAAGAGACCATAATACATTACCTTTAGAAAAGAATATCCATTAAAATCATTGAAATCAAAACCAAATATCAAAAACCCATGTCATGACCACTACTCACAACCCCTCCTTTGATATCCAAAAAAACACAAGGATACCTAATGAACTTTTCAAGGTAATTTTTTTTCAATCATAGTCCAATCCATAATAATTCTTTAATTTATTGGATTATATCTAAACCTATCACTTTAATCATAATCATGTTCATATACACATGATTTGTCATTTATATAATATTATAGAATTTGAAAATCATTATTATAATAAATCACAATGAATTGGTCAAAATAGTATAGATATTTTTGGTTATATGTATGAAGAACAATTAAGGGTGGCCTCAAAATTTCCATTATAAATAACACAAGAACAACAAAATAATATTATTACTTTTAGAATGGGATAAATCTTGAAATAATAAATTAATATTTGATCAAAAATATAATAATCTTATGATGAACTTCATACTATAATAAATTAATCACCTGATAATGGTAATATTTTAATTCATCACTTTTTAATAAATAGTTATTGTAATAATGTAATATAAAGCATGAAAAAAATTATTATTGAATTTACATGTTATATCCACATGTTTTTTAATTGACATTCATAAATTACAATTATATAACTTATAATTTAATGAGGATATAATATAGTCAAATTAAAAAAAAATTAATTATGTGATAAAAAATAACCAAATATCCCATTATAATTGATGTAAAAATCGAGGTGTTGAATTTTTATTATTATCCTTTTCCATCAATAATTTTGATATTGTATGTTGTAAATAATTTTAAGACTTTAATTAATTATGGTAAAATTATATGAGAATGTTTTTATATGTGGTATTCTTCAATGGGTGCGTGTACATGTTATATGAAATGAATATAAATTGTATATAATATTTTTATATGTTTGTAGTATATTAATAAATTTTGCATATGTCTTAAAGCACCATTTAGTTTAATTACTATCTTTAAATATGTTTTATATTAGTGTAGACAATATAATAAGATACAAAAAACTAGTCTTTACATTGATCAATGGATCACATTGTTATATTAAATGTCGAAATTATTGTTTATATGGTTAATATAGATATAAATGGATTTAGATACATATATTCAATCAATATATCATGATATAATAGATCAAAAATGAATTATTGATTTTACCACATGTTGTATATACATGGAGGTTCATCAAAATGGTGTAGTTGATCAACCTATTTAGCCAATCATTACTATATATTCAGAAAACACCATCTTTATAAATCATAGTTCATTCAAAAAAAAATATCAATTTTTTTATATATTTTTATAAATTGTAGTTTCAAAACTTTATAATAATATCAATAAAATAACATATAAATTATTTTAAGCCAATATTCAAGGAATACATGTCACGATTAAGAATGTATTCATCATTAATTAAATGTTATATAGAAGATGGCTTCATGATATCAAAAGTTGGTACATGTGGAAATGATGAATTCTTCAATTCAGCTTGGTATTACTGAGCATTTAATGAAGTATATTTTATGATAATATAATCATAAACGATTATCTTATACAATAATAAATAATTATTTTTTTTATGTTTTATTTAAAATTATGATAATGTATTTAAATAATTTATTATGATTTATTTAAATGATTTTGGATAAAGATTTAAAATCGGAGTCACATATTCCATTTCATTTATAAAAAGATTACTGAAATGTTAATTTAGATAAATTATTCTTGTAATGTGGACATAAATGAAGAGAAATGTGTTCATGAAATTATGACATAGATTTTAATACACTATGTATCAAAATGAATGATCATTATAGCCCTTTATATATTCTAATTAAGGTTTTAAAATAGAGTTCCAATATATTAGACTACATTACATTTTCTATAATCCTTCATCTTTAATGAAATATAAACATTTCATGAATACATGAAATCATGATTAGGGATTTCAATAAAATCTTTAAATAAGAAGGATGATGTATGGTAACTTTTTTCTAAGAGTATTTTATGTTTTAGAATATCGTAATGAAGATAATTTATTTGATAATGAATCATCATGATACAAACTGAAATTGTGGTTCATTTTGCATGGGTGTAAGCTTATTTAATTTTTTTATCATCAAAGAAAACTTATAATTCCATTATGGAGAAGTGTAAAATACATAAAAATTCATTATACGATTTTATAAATAATATTTATTAAATTCACATGATAGTGAAAATAAAATATATATAGTTTATAAAATATGAAGACATCTAGAATTATGATAAACAATAAATTATAACCCATTTTAAAAATACATTTCATATAAATGTATTCATAAATATAGTTTAAAATTAGTTTCTATTGAAAATTCATTGTTACTAATGTTAAACAAGGTTATGATATCAAAAAATAATTTTTACAAAGAAGAATATGTCATAATAATTCTCCCACATTTTTATGAGAACCATAATTTATTAATGATAAATATTTTTTTATATTAAAATGGATCCTAGTAAATTATTACTTTTTATACTCTGTCATGGAGAACACAAATTCAGTTAATAATTGAGGTATTCCAAATTTTAATTGAAATAACATTCATGGGAAGAATAATTGAATAAATCCAATTAGGATATCAATATTTTAAGAAGTGTGTGATTTTTTAGCTATGATATATCCTCAATTTAAATTTATATTGTTATTTCAGTTTTTGAAAATTGGAATATTTTTAAGTATCATCTGTAATAAAAAAAATAATTATATATTTTAACAATAATGTGTATGATATAGTGGTGACAATTTATACAAATTAGTAAATATAGATTAATTTTGATAATGTATACGAAGGTATCATCATGTAAATATTATAAAGGTCATAAATCTAGATGAAAAAATATGCATATTTTTATGGATGATGACGATAATATTAATAAAAATACCAATAAAACTGTCGATATAGAGAGTCTTATAAATTGATTTTGGAAGATTTTATTTATTTATATATTTTCAAAAATATAATGACTAAATGTTTGGTTATACTGTTTCTAAAGATCACTAAACTTGTAGAAAATAATAACACACCATATGAGGATATTCATATAAAAAATTGAATTATGAGGTTATATATATCATATTTTCCCATATAATGAAATTTATAAAATTTATTTTAAATCCATTATTGAATTTTAGATTATTGAAAAGGAAGATAATAAATTGAGATAAGTAGATAGAGTTGTTGAGTTTGATAAAAAATAATAATAATTAAATTAGGTCTTTCATATATTAGAATCCAAATAAAGAAGTTCAAAACACAATGAACATGTTTAACATTAATTTTACAAAGGTGAAGACATGGTCACATTATTTATTGTGCATCACATTAAATAATGATAATAGAGAATAATATTATTGATAGAATAATTAATAACAATTTATTATATAAATATACAATATAAATATATAATACTGTGTGAAGTGGAGAGTTTTGATATGTGAGGAAAAATATAATTATTCCAAAATTATGTGATTATAGAAATTATTATGAAAAACGCTATATTAATGGATCATGTTAAAATCAAATAATATATATTCAATTTTTCAGAATATTCAGATCAATATTTTTATTTGGATAAATATATTAATGATAGAACATATTGTTAGTCTCAAAATGAATAAAAATCCTAAATAGAATATTAAATGTTCAATAATATATTTAACATGAAAAAATAAAATTAAAATAAGAATGTCTGAAAAGTAAATTACAACAATGTAAAGAACAATATTCTCGCACAATTTTTTTTGTATAATAAATACTCATATTGGAATTAATGATTAATATTTGAAGTCCTTATATTGTTAATAAGTAGTAAAAATCATGATTTTTTTAATAAAAATGGGAAATTGAATATTTATATGAAAACTTTATTTGATGTAAATGTTGAATAATCTCAGAATTCACAGAAATGTAGTGTTCTTAAATATTTGTTTTCTAAAAATTCAATATCAAAAAAACTAAATCTATTCATTCTAATAGTCTATGTTACTATATATAATATTCAATAATTATTTTCATTGAAATTAATAGATATATTATAATAAATAAAAGGTGATATGGGGTTACAATAAGATGAATATTTCTATAATACTACGATTAAGATGCCATATTATTTAGTAAAACATCTTGGAATTTTTTATAAAAAGACTATAAAATATACCCTAGGAATTATAATTATGTGATACACATTCTATTGAGGAGAATATAGACTCAAAACAAATGGTTGGTGGTACAACATCCTTCCCTATTAAAGTTAGAGGTGTTTAGATTTTAGAAGGATATAATTATATATTGATATTTTTGATCAATTAGATAAAAGAAATCAATTATAATTCTTCTATGATGCCAATTAAAAATATCTTCAATTGGAATAAGAATATTTCTTGATGGTGTGACTACCACAGTTGTCATGGAAATTAAATTATACATTTATTATAGGAAAATTGTAAAATATATCTTATAGAGGTAAAAATAAATAGATCCAAAAGGATTCAATAACATAAAATTTGTATGTTTTTATAAATTTATCAAGAGTAATAGACCATGGATTCTTAATACTGGATGTTGGTAACACATCAAAGAAGAAATTGAGATCATTAAATTAATCAAAGAACCCGATGGTTGTTTAGTGACTATTGCAAATCAAAACACAATAAAAAGAATATAGGATTCATTTATTTTGATTAATATTAACATGTTGAATTCCTATTAATATTTATTTATATATGTTAATATGAACTATGATTACAGTGTGGCATACTAATTATATGTGGGAAATAATGTAATTTTCATGAAGCTAAATTATTTTAGTAGAAGATATAATGATGGATGATTAATCAATACATGGTAAATAAATTGAATGGAATTTATAACAAAATACAGGTCCATGAAATTAACAATTCCCCAATACTGAAGTATAGATCATTAAATTGTATAAATGAAATTGACAGAATAATCAAAAGAACATGACAATTATATCTAATGAATGTTAGGAGAATAATCAAACTTCATTGTAATATGATAGATATCAAATTATGATAACATATGAAGTAAGTGAATTGGTTAATTGTAGGAAGAAAATTGTGGATATCAAATCAAGAAGTCTTATTGAAATAATTTTATTATATTAAAATGGCCATATGGGAAAAAATTACAAAGTGGAACTCTATATTTTCTCACATTCAATGAATACTATAAAATAATTAATATATTATTTTTCATGAATCACAAGTCACTTGTAGTAGGCATTGGAATAAATAAAAAAAACTGATATATAAAAAGTTAATATAATGAAAAATATAAAACAAAAAACCTAATAGGGTGGAGTAGAGTAGAAATAAATTAATATCCTAATGTGTAAATAATATAAATAATCATCAATAAATAACCCATTACAGATAATAGTATAATGTGGTATTTGATGGAATGATAAAGGACACTCATTAATGGGGTATATATTCTATTTTAATTTGAATGACACATTTTATGTTATTGGTAGACTATTTTTAGTGTAGTTTAAATAAAATGTAATTATTTTAAATTAATAATTTTCTATTTAAGATTATAAGTCTTGTTGTATAATATAGACACTACATTAAATTTATATAGGGAAGATGGGAGTCTTATTTTCATAATGATTGATGGAATGAATCAATAAATTTTTGGTGAAACATCCATAGATGATATATATCATATATTCCTAAAAATTGGGAATGTTTATAAATATTAGAATATTATTAAAAAAATGACTGCAAGTTTTGATTTAATGATTCTGAAATTCTAACCCAAGAAGCACGATTCTTGGGAATCATTTTCTGGGGATGATATTTTTGAAGGATTATAAATTTATTGAGTGATCTGTGAAAGTAAACATGATTTTGAATAATGTTATAGAGGTATTGACATTGATTATACAATTTTTTATGTTTATCTTATACATTGTGATTGATAAAAATATTAAATTATAAAGTATAATTGAGTGATAAAAAATACTATTGGAAGACAATAATCTACTATCTAGAGTAGAATAAGGATAAATGCTGAAAATAAATATTAATTAATCTTGTTTATTATTCCAAATTTAATTTTTGGATCCTTGGATATTTAATGAATGAAAGGGGTTACTAGTTAAGGTAAAAGGAAATTTTATAAAATTATAGATGTATTAAAATAGGTATTTAAATAAAATTAAATGATGATCGAAAATATTTAACAAAAATTTGAGGGATTTTGGAGTTTACTGTATATATAAAATTAAATTATTGATTTTGATTATACTTTTTATCCATTGGAAATATCACATGACACACATATTAATCATTATATATAAAAAAATAAAAATTATATTATTTTTCGAATGAAATTCATGTATGTAATATAAGATATTTAAACTAAAAATGATGATTTTAATAAGAAAATTGATATTTATGTTCTGTTGAATGATTTCACTCATATATGAAAATAATTATTATATTTATATAAATTTAAATTCTCCCCAATCGATATATATTCAGTTATCGATAACACATAATGTTTCATTTACATTAAAATGTCATTTTACATTTTTTATTTTGGGTAATTTAAAAAAAAATAAGATGTTGAACCCATATACTAAATATTTAAAAATATTTACAACTATATATGAAACAAAATAATCCCTAATTAACCATTATCATTTACCACTAATTATATATATAATACATTCTTCAATAAATTTCATAATATTCATATTAATATAACATTATGGAAATAAAAAAATGGGGTAATCTCAGAATCATAGTAAGGGAAGACAAAAGGGATAACATTAAATAAAAACATGTTATCATAATATAATAATATAAGTGTAACACAATATAATTATATATTTATACCACATAATGTATACATAAAAATCATGATCTACTATGACTGGAATAGAATATATTTAGAAATTAATCATAGAAAAATGGAAACATGACTCAACAAGCATGAAAATTTATATAATAAAATATTCACAAGAATATTTAGAATAGTGTAAGACAAAAATTTTTATTTACAATAAAAATATTTTTTAAATATCAATGAATACCCATATATTATTTTTTTGATTATATGAAACAATTATTTCAATTTTATTTTTTAGAATATTTTTAATGGATAATCCTTTAATTTATGACCATATCTCTATAGTATCATTATAAAAAATATAATGAGCAATAAATGATTAACCAAATCATTATTTGGTGATACAGAACCCCACCTATAATAATCCATACATATGATGGAAAATTAAAATAAATTAATTCACAACTAAAAAAACACCAAGAAATAAAATTTATACCATATAATGATAAAAGTGTATCATCTGAGGAAATGATTTTTAGTTTCATTATTAATTATAAATCTAATATACATATAGAAAATAGATGGATTCCCAATGATAATCTCTAAATTTCATGGTAAATATATAAAAATTAGAACAATAGAATATATTTTATATTAAAAATCATGATACAGTGTATTACATGTCCAATAATATCCTCAATTAATTAACTCATTTAGTATTGGTAAATGAAAATAAATTATTGAAAGGAAAAACAAGTTATTTGTAACCAAATTTAATTAGATGGAATATGAGTTTTATAAATCATCGGTGATTAATTATGGAGATTGCAGTTATGGGTAATATATAATAATTATTATAAAATATCCATTTATATGTAGATAATGAACATGTATTGTAATATTTGATGAATACACTTTAGAAACTATAAGATATATCAATAGACCCTCATTTCGATGGAAAATAATTTTTAGGATTTAAAAAAATATCATAATATAAATAGAAATAAATATTAATTTACACTATATAATATTTTATAATACTATAAGATAATAATTACTTTTATATAAAATATGAATTTATTTAAAAATAATCTTAAAAAAATAAATTTACAATAATTATGTGTTTATGATGAACACATTAAGATGATATTATTTTCCCACATTGATCATTAAAAATTTAAACATAATAAATAATATACTCAATTAAAATATTAATGAAATTAAATTTTCATTAAAATATGATTATAAATTACAAAACAATAAGTAATAAAATTCGTAATACAATGAAATGAATATATACCTGAAAAATGGGAGGTCACAACCATGATGAAGAGACTAGGACTATTTAAGATATAAGAAAATGTTGAGAAATATTTAACTCGTGTGGAAGTAATATTTTGATGAGAATTATAATAACTAAAAAAATACTTAAATAAAATTATTAACGGTAAAATAAATAATAATAATACCCCCTTATGAATTATATTTTTGAAAGTATTCTCATATAGAAAATAAATTTCTAGTGAAAACCTTACAGTATTAGTAATGTTTTAATCAAAAACCTAAATCATCATTGGACTCATTTGAGTTATAAGACACTTAATATAGAATATGATGTATCCCCAAAAATTCATTTAATATGGTAAAATAAATTTTTTTGTCACTTTATTCACTATTCGAAAAAAAAAATTTGTATAATAAGAAATCTGCCTCGTGGGCTGAATATTTAATAAAAGGAATCCCTTAACCTAATTCCTAACTTTAATTAATGTTCCTAAATATCCTATATTAAAAAAATTAATATATATATAAAATTATTCAAAAACAATATTCATAATTAAATAGATTACAAGGAATCTTTATATTTTTTAATGAAAATTTTATTTGGGAGATACATTCAATTTTCAATATTGACTTTGACTAATATTCATTAGTTTGGTATTATTTTTTCATAGAAGAGTTTTTTTTGTTATCACAAAGTTATTCATTCACATATTATTAAATTATTTTAATAAATTGATTATAATAATATGAAATCTTATAACAATAATATATTGGTGTTCTAGTTAAAATCCATAAATGTGAAATCAATGGTGAAAATGATTTTGTGACTTTTAATGAAGAAATGATTGGTATAAAATTTTATGATATTAACATCATTTTCCCCGTTCTACAACTATAAGAATCAAATTACTTAAAAATTAACATCATATATATCATATATTATATTCCAATATGAATCCATGATAAAAGAAATTCGTTTTGTTCATGTGGGTGTTGAAACTAACCAATAAAAGAACATTCTGTAAATAATGGATGATAATGATGTTATTATTTTTTAATAACATCTAAAATTTGAATGAATGATATAATTTTATGTTAATTACATTGATATATCATAATTAAAAATACTCAAGAAATTAATATAACATATATAAATTTATTATGTAGTAAATGTAATCATTAAAGCTATTATTGTACTCTTTTGGTCGGTTAACCATATAAATGATTTTATTGCTCATATTCTTAAATGGTATTCGAATTCACATTGATAAAAAAAATAAAATTTAAAATAATTACTATTTATTAGATAAACCAAATATTATAATAATTCATTAATGTTAACTAATAATGATTTAATACATTGTTCCATGAACATGGTAGTGCACACATAAGAAGTGATTATAATTTCATAGTTTATATAATGGGTAAGGATACTAATATGATACTTATAAAAAAATTAATGTATTTTAAAACTATTATATTTATTTATATTATTCAGATTTTAGATCATAATTTCATTATGGATATTTAAAAATATTTAAAGTGCCTTATAGAAGTTATATTCGATACATATATATGATTGTGGAATTTTATATTGTTACGGGAAATGAAAAGGGTATATAGTGTATATTCCGTAATAATAAAAATAGGTAATGAAATATTTACTACATATGATATCATGTAATAAATTTTAATTCATGTTTATATGTGAAATATATAGAAGGAAAAATATCATAGAGTGAGAATTACATATATTGAGATTTTGATATTTCTATTGATGTTCTTCATAGAAATTTATAAATTTGGAAATTATCCCTTGAACAAAAGTTTATTGGATTGAAATATATTTTATTAGGGATTAAAAAATATTATAGATGCACTATGAATCATTATTTTCAAAGTGGTTATAAATTTGGGTTTTGATACACCTCTTATATGTTTTTAGAATGAATTTTTTATAAATATAAAAATATTATATATTGAGAGATAGTATTATATAGGCCATAATGCAAAAAAATGTTAAATTTTTTATTTTAGGATTATATGATTTCTAATGCCTCTGAAACACTAATTATTCAATGTGTTTATAACATGTTTCAATCCATTTACCATATATAGTTATTATTTAGTCTATATAATATATTATTATTATAACTAGGTTTAAAAATGTAATATAATTTTTATTCATTATAATTAAATGGTTTATATTAAAAACAATGGACATACTAATTTTTAATATGTAATTATTCATCACATATAATGTATGAAAATAATGATTAAAATTAGATGATTTACCATTTTTAAGAAATACTATTATTTTAAACTCGTCATTTATATTAAGGAAAAAATTATTAATATTTTTTATTTTCATGATTAAATTTATTTTAATATTAAACTATAATTGTTATATAATTTCATATCAGGAATTCATTATATTTTATTAAATCATATTTTAATTATTATAAAACAACATAAACTAAATTTAACGGAATACATTAACATGTAGTTAAACAAAATTTTTAATATTTGATAAAATTGTTTTCGATTATATTTTTCTAATCCCTAAATAAAACATTGCCCATGATTTTTTTATATATTTATATATTGTACATAATTCTTTATATATTCTTAAATTCTTTGAATTTGGAAAACGTGGAATTTTTATCAATTCAGAGAAAATAAATTATTTTATAAAATTAAATATAACAACACATTTTGTAATAATAAAATTATTATTTAAAAATGATGTTATTTTTTGAAATATAAAATTTATGGATTAATGAATTTAGTTTTCATAATTAAATTATAAAATTTAAAAAAAATCTATTATAAATAGTATTCTTAAAGATAAATCTACTTTAATATTTTTTGATTAAAATTTAGAAATAATTTAATTTCTATATATTTATAAATAAAAACATTATATTTTATTATAATTTTTTTAATTTTATTAGTTTTATTTATGTATACATTTTCGTGGTTCATAAAAATGATTAATTTTCAATAATATTATTAAAGGAAAAATAATTATATGTAATTACTTGAAAATATTATAATTTATTTCTCCGAAATTGTTGAACTATTCATATGTTATTATTATATAATTGATTTATATATTCATGTGTTTTTTTTTTCAATCCAAGATAAGATATTGATACAGATAATCTTAATTTAAATTGTCCAAATTCTATATATTTAACATTCAACATAAAAAACAAATAGAATCCTTGTAATTTTAATTATTTATCACTGATAAATCTATATTTATTTATTCTATGCAACTTTTTTATTAAAATTATCCAATAATTAACTATCAAAAAATTATAATTAACATAATAAAAATATTATAAAAAAATAAATCATTAATATATGATATCTTAGATCAAAATAAACCTTTATCTTGGAAATAAAATATAAATTAAAATGTACACTATCTTATGAATATCTTTTTTTCAAAAAAAAATTATCATTGCATAAATTTTTATTATATTATCTATCCTAAATATATTGAAATCCATATTTTTATTTAATAAACAAAATTTCAATTAAAAAAACCATAGATTATATATGGATTTCAATCAACGTGTCTTGTTAGACCCCATATCCATGAACCATATGACTATAGAGTTAACACCCAACATACCATTTTTGTTGTTATTAATCATTAGAACATATGTTATAAATCGTACATCCACTTATTATTTAAAAATGGGGACTTTATTTCCACGAGAACCACCAAATCTATATTATACCTAAATAAATGGACATCATCCTATACATATTCGTATTTCTATGGTTTTATCCAAATATATACTTTATTAATCCATTAAAAAAATAAAATATACATTATAACAAATATAATGGTTCATCTATAATATTGTAATAATGATCAACCATTCACTACCAATCCTTAATGAATATTATAAATATTAAAAAATTATCAACTACTAACCCCTAACCATAAATGTTATAAAAACCCCCATCTGATACTAGTTGTGTTGACCCAAACCCTCACTCCAAGATATAGTGGAAAAAATATACATTACACAACACATTTGATACACATTGTTATTTACATGATCATTCAGTTGTAATGTTAAATTTAACCCAAAGGTTCACGAGACAGGGGAGCCTGCTCCTAAAAAATTATTATAAAAAATAACCCGCAAAAAGCTAATTAGAACCGAGGATCATTACAGAGCTGAGTGTGCACCTTACCATTGTATCCATTTATGCCAGAGTAGAACAATAACATGGTAAAATAGAATACCAACATGAACTAACCTCCTGAATGGATATTTTAGAAATTCAAACAGCAACCTAGTTTCCCTCTCTATAAATATAGGAGACATCATGAGAGATTGACTCTAAAATCATTAGACATGAAATCCATTGAGACATAATCCTCCATGGTACATTCCTTGAATGATCATTTCGAATTTTCAGAGAAACAAATGATTCTGAATCAACCTATAATTTACGCCAACCATAATGGATAACATACCATATCACCTTTAATAAAAATATATAACTCGTAAAACCCATTCTAATTGAATCAATATAAATTTTACCAATATTTATAATAGAATAATTTATCTATATAATGTTTTGAAAATATATTTCAATTTCTCAGTAGAATATTATTTTATAGAAATTTATTACATGTCTTCCATCATTACTATATAATACTGGAAAATATTAAATGGGTAATATCATATTCCTAATATGTGTTAGAAATATCAAAATATTTATTTATAATAAGTTAACATTAGTTAATATATGGGTATAATTTGGATATATATGAATTGTTTACAGAGTAAAACAAACATAAAAGATGATGAGTCATGGACTATGCAATTTCATAATATCAAAAATGATTCACATGAGTATGGGAAAACATGTAAATAAAAATGACATTTGACTACATAAACTTGTTAAAATAATGTGTATATAAATATGGGTTAAGAATAATAATATTTTATCATTATATCATATTAATATAAAAAAATCCCAAAACATTATTTTTTGACATTGTCCAATAAAGATCAACCTTTAGTTTATAAAAATATCTATTAAATAATTCCCTTTAAATTGAAATCATATCTATGAATTCTAAAAAAAATACCATTATAAGTGTAATATATTTACAAATTCATTCGAAAAATGATATAGGACCCCACCCATTATTATTTTTACATAAGAGTTCCAATTAAAATAATTTAATTCATCATATATCAATGAATCCATGGAAATAAATTTGGATTCAATTTTTACTCCAAAATGGAATCATGTATATAAAACATTCCTAATTCCATCAAACATCATATAATTGTGTACTTATGGAAAATGGATGGTAATTAAAAGATATTTTTTAAAAATTATAGGTAAATTACCATAAACAATGATAATATAGAATATGTTGTCACAAATGTTTAGATAATTTGTATAAGTTTAAGTAATCCAAAATTCAAATTATAATTGTATGGAATCTATTTTAACAGCAATTAATAAATGAAATTGAAATAATTGTATTCATAAATGATTTGAATTATATAAAACCCTTTGTTTATATGTCATAAATTACATGGAGTGACACATATAGTGATGGATTAATTAATTAATTGAAAACGACATTTCATTAAACATCATAAAAAATAAGGATTAAGGTATGATATTATAATTTTTCTTGATCACGAATATGAAATTTATATATGAAATAGTTTTAATGAAATAAAAATATGAGTTTATTTAAAATCACATTTGAAATATGAAATATCCATTATGATTGTATATACAATCAAAATATTTTATAGAACTTTAAGAAATACTATTATTTCATAAAAAATGAAATTATTGATGGAATAATAAAATTAGAATTAAAAATTAGGTAAAAATATGTATTTAGAGTGAAAATAATTTTTAAAAAATATTTTCAAACATTGATGAAAAAAATCTATACAAAAAATTAAAACATTTATTTAATAAATTGAACAATTTAATTTTGTGGAAAATAACCGTAATCAATTATTGATTCATAGAGAAGGATTTTTTTAAGTGATTATAATTAATATTACTATGGATAATGGAATGTTCCCAACCAAGAATAATAGATGCTGCATGCTTCATTTATAATAAAATGTTCATGATAAATACATGTTAATGTGAAATGAAAATTTTATTGTACATATAATAAAATTTAGTAACCAATGAAAATTATTAGAGGATAAATAAACAATAGAAATTGCTCAGATTCATTTTCATTGACTCATAATTGACGATTGAGAATGAAATACTAATATAGAATCTTATGTTCTGTTTAGCATTAACATTTAAAACCCATTTTAAAATTCATGTGTTTTTTATTTAATGTTATTTAAAATATAACATGAAAATGATATTCAAACCCCTTGAGAATATTTTAAAATGAATTCATGTTGTATTAGATACACCATTTCAAATAAAACAAGTTGTATAATTGAAAATATGTCTCATGATGCCAAAATATGAGGTATAAACTTTTACTATAACTAAAGATAACCATTGTAGTTTATTAATATATTTTATAAAAAGTATTAATTAAAATTTCTTATTCTATGAAATTATTCATTATAAAATATATTATAATTATTATAAATAATTATTCACTATATTTAATTTGTTAGTTATTATCTCGTTTCAATATTGGGCATGATTAATACATTTCATTTTGATGTTGTTCTCCTATATATATATTTTTTAGTTTTTAATTTAACTAATATAGTCTTTTATATATCAAAAAAAATTTATTTGATTCATGATAATTAATTACGGTGTTATCATTTCAGTCTATTGGTTATCATTATAGAATCAATAAATATATAATTGATGATTACCTTGTATCACTAATTTTGAAAAAATGGTCAATGGTATCTTAATTGTCAGAATATTTTTTATTTCACCACTATAGAAAATATATATAAATATATATAAATTATATAAAAACAGAATTATAATTTACAGATTTATTCTCTCCCACGATATAAATATATAACCATTTTCAATTATATTGGTTAACCAACCCAATTAAGTACATAACATAATTAATGGACTATTATGATGTCATTTATTGTAATATCATTAAATAAGATTATAGTGGTCCTATTTAGAGTTTTTAATGTGATATATCATAATATTAATGGGTTTTAATAAGAATATATTTTATATGTAGATGATAAATTGTGGAAGAAAAATATTTCATTCTCATAATATAACCATTTTTCCAATTTAAATATAAACGGTACATTATTGTTCATATATTTTAAAGGAAGACATACTGGACTTACTAGAATAATACAAATCACACTGAAATTTTCATTTTCTCTTAAACACAAACATAATACATGACATGTCAGGAAATAAACAATGATGTGATAGACTATTCCATGGAGGCCCATGCACAACAACATTTATAGAAGATGATTTATTTATTAATATATTATAGATAATAATTAATATCAATTATCATTTTTGAATAATAAATATGTCATAATTATCCCGGTTGTTTATTTAGGAAAATATCATTAACATTAGAATGTTTTGTTTAAGGAATATGAAAAAAAATCATAATAGAGGCATTATCGCACATATACTTGCGATTGAGATTTTATATTTCTATAACCTATGTGTAAATGGGTACTTAATGTGTATCGCATAAATAGGGTAAAAATTCATATTATTGGAAATATTAATTTTATAATACAATATTTCGCAATATATGTTTTAATGAAAGATATACAGATGTAACGATTTATTAGGGTGGGTTTTAATTTAATATTTGGTACCTTCACTAGAATTATTTCTTGGAAAATTATGAAATTGGAAAATATGATTAAAAATATTAATTAGGGAGAGGATGATAATGGCAGAGAATGCAAGCATTGTAGTGTTTTATTGGGAATTAAAATTTCTAGAATGTTCTTGAATGTGTAGAGAGAGGCCCCATTTATAATTGGGTATATTTCCATCTTTGTAAATAAAAATATCTAATGTTGGATCATGTTAAGTATAAAATTTATTTTAAATAAATTAATAATAATATATAGGGTGATAAAATAAGGATTCTAATATACCATAAAATCATTTAAAACACGGATTTAACATTTTTTAATGCCATTACCTATGTATTTAATTTTTATAATTCATAATTATAGTTTAGTGACTACTGTTTAAAAAATTTACTATCTTTTAATGGAAAAAAATATTTCCCATACTATATATTTTTTATATAATTATTCATATTATGAAATAAATTTTTTAATTCTAAATCTCTATATGAAATAAAGTCATTTTGGAACATCACCGCATTTAATACGTATGAACCAATGTTAAAAAATATATAAAATATAAAATAAAAATTTTATATATGGTTAAAGATTCGATGTTTTTTTTCAATTATATAAATTATTTTATTAAAAAATAAAATAAATTTATCTATCATCCAAATAATTAAAATAAGCATATTATAAAATATTATTTAATTAAAATAACATACCAAAATAAGTTTCAATTATAAAATATTTCTTATTATGATAAATATTTTTTATTTATATTCATTATGTTGTTATATTTCTTTCATGAATAACATTATAAATATTAACAATTATTATATGGTTTTGGTTAAAATGAATTCTAAAAAAATAGTTTTATTAAAAACTATATATTTAAAACTCTTATCGAAATCATTAATTTCATAATGAACTATTTAAAATAATTAAGACATTACATTATAAATTTGAAAATTAAATTATTTTAATCAAGTTGAAAAAAATGATATATAAATATTAAATGGAAAAATACAATTGAATTATATTTTATTAAAAAACAAATTCTTATAAATCAGTTGTATATAATCATATTTCATAAAAAATTTAAAATAATAAAAATTTTACTTATCAATAAATAAAAAAAATTTATTAATGAAAATTTATTTCAAATTATTTTTTTTATAAATAAATTTTTTGTTTCATTACGATCTGCCAAATTTGTAAATATTAATCATCAATAAATAATGATACATAATTATTTTGATTCATTCTTATCATTTTACCTGTAATTAACTGTACTAATAATTTAATTTTAATTTGTAACATATCGTTTTCTTAAGGGTTTCCATTTTATTAATATCCATAGGACAAAAGATATTGAATATTTTTTAATTGAAATGGTCTAAAATATAAGGCCATATAATTTTATTTTTCAATTCAAATGAATTTATTTGTTTATATTTTAAATGTAATGTTTTATTAGATTGTGAGTTAATTAATTTAATTTGAGAAAATATTATGAATTGGGAATAAATTAACCAAAAAAGGATGAAAATCTCTTTGAATTATTACTTTATCTTGTTTTGCAGTGCAGTATGATTCTCTAAATATGAAGACAATTATTTACTAGTTCCTTCTAGAGTCTTCATAATGTTTTTGAAAATATGTGGTTATTTATAATAATAAAATCCAATAGATTGAATTTATAGTTGTGATTTTGATTAATTTTTCATTATATACATTTTTTTATCAAAATTCATTTAGAGTCATGAAGGTGTTATTGAGGAAAAATTGTGGAATATGAATGAAAAATCAATAATTAAACTATTATTTTTATGTGATTTTAGTCAAATACAAAAACTATAGGTGTTATATGATCAACATACCATGCTTGCAAAAAAATTTACACTTTTATAAGTTATATTTGGAAGAATGGAAATAATTTTTTTATTTATTGAGTTGAAGTGAATAGGTAATATAAATTATTTGATTATAAAATAAAAAATGAATAAGAATTTTCTTGGGGTATTTCCACTAATATTTTCCCCATAAATTTGGGTTTTTGAATAGTATTTTAAATTCATTCCATTCACTGAATTATGGTTAATATATACATTTATTATTAGTTCATCAAAAAATATAAATTTGGTCAATACAGATAATTTATCCAAAGAAATAGTTGATAAAGATGTTTCTATGGATTGAGAAAATAAGTTTTCCTGGTTGTGCAGTCATACTACATAGTCCATTTATATCATGATAATTTCCTTAATTGTCAATATATTGATATATTTTAGTGGACAAATATTAGGTTTTAAATTCAAAATAATATTATAATGATCATATTATGATGCTACTAGGATAATCATTGTGGATTGTACATTATGATCATGCAAGAGATCATCACTCAATGAAATAAATATTGATGAGTTCTCCACACTATAATGTGGATATAAAGATGTTAATCAAACAGGTATTCATGAAAATTTATGTCACGACCCCCTCCCCACAATGTATACCCCTCCTAGGTCGGTAAAGTGAGAATAGAGATAATGACCCACGAGTCCCGCCTCCAGTAGGGCTCGTGTTGGTGACTAGCACCGAGGGTATAATAAACACACAAATGGGAAGAAATACCATCTATGGGAACACATGAAAAAGAGGGAGATAAGATAGACACCAACTATATCCAACTCAGAACTGTAATATAAATGAAACCCAAGTTTACCTATGTAATGTCATGAAAAAGTAGAACTAATGAAAGGGGAAAAAGTGCAAGTACCCAAAAGAAAGTAAACAACTGCAACCACTAGCATGAACAGCTCATGCTACCTGATGCTAGTAATCACTAGACAGACCTCTAACCTGCTCTAAGTGGCCTGAAAAATAGATTGTATATATATAGGGTGAGTGTAATAGTATACTAAAAAGGATCCTCCCTGAAACCTCTCGTGCAAAAGTAAAGAAAGCATGCTAAAGAATAATGAACAACAATTGAAACTTACTCGTCACCTAAATAGGTAAACAATGTTACCAACCTCACCATGGATACTCTCACCAAGTAACACATACAAGAATATATAATATAATAAATAATATCAAGGGTACCCCGCTACTACTTCCCCACGGGTTCTCCGCTTTTCCCCAACGTTGAACGTCCTGAGCATCTCTCTTCAAAAAGGATTGCCCACAGACACCTAAGAGAAGCACCACAACATGCACCTCATGAAACAAAAACACCAAATCCACATTAGAAAAGTAACCAAGAAGTATCTAAGATCCACCACAGCCCACATAACGTGTATCTAACATCATGTATTATACCTCAAGCTACTACAGCCCATACACCGAGTAAGGATCCTCAAGAAATCAAAGCCTATACATGTTACACCTATATTAGTCCATAGGATACTATATCCATAATATATATTTGTGAATAACCACAAGGCATTACATCCTTATTCACACATATATGAGGAAAACAAACTATTTTGCCTACAAACATTAGTAACTACCAAGAGATGTGATCAGGGCTAAAGGGGAGCGCCAGCCATTCATCCTCCAACCAGAATGTTTGCGAAAACACCCCTAGGGCTCAGAATCCCTGGGGTGTCAGTTTACCTTACTTAATAGGTGGATTAGCGTATAGAAACAAAAAAAAATTTAGGATATATTATATGTCACCACCACACTATGGGCATATCCTAGTATTAGACCCAACTAAAACTAACGTCTCTCAGACTCCGGGATGCTACTTTTATGACTAGGTATCCTATAAGCACACAAAACATTTAAAGAACCTTACCTAACAATATAGTTTCCCGTAAAATAAAATAGAATAAATGAATATCCTACATCAGCTAGTTCCTCACATTCTTTATCCACACAACGGGTCACGATCCTCCTCTCGCGACAACTACTTCCACCAGAGGATTCCACGGTATCACTGCACCAACCAAACCCGAAGAAAAACCCCATTAGAATCATGGAAATTACAAGATAAAATATGAAAAGGATTAACAGGGGAATATGATCCCAAAAATAATGATGATGAAACATATCTTATATCGATGATTGATCAATACTGCTTGGTTGCATAAAAACAGAGCGAAACCAATTCGAGGAGTAAAGATTCATTGTGGAATTCCTACGGAAATGATTGAAAGGTTATAGCATCTCATATCTGAGAACAAAGGGGATGAACAAGGGAGGAAGATATCTTGTCCCTTTTAATGATTTAATGGGGCGAAGATCTAAGATACACATAATTCCCCATTAAAAGCGGTTCTCCTTAAACCACGCGGTTTGACCATGTAAAAAGATCATGGTCCTTAAGAATAATTAATATAGGATTTATGGCCTTTGAATCGTACTTAAGAGTCCTTAAAATTACTAATCAAATGTATTTTATGTCAAAGGAAATTTCAAAGAGTTGAAATTATAGGAAGTTGGAAAAACTCCACACATATAGTTACTGTACACCTACCGTTACAGTACACCCACCATTAGAGGATATCGACTGATGTTACCACTAGACCTCACCATTATAAAAGCACTGTCCACTTACCGGTACTGTACACCTACTGTTTCTGTACACCTACCGTTAGAGGTTACTGATAGACCTCACCGTTCTGGATACAATATACACCAATCATTACTGTACACCTACAGTTAGAGGTTACCGATAGATCTCACCATTCTGGAAACACTGTACACCTACCGTTAAAATACACATATCGTTAGAGGATACCTATAGTGGTTACCGATAGACCTCAACATTTTGGAAAGACTGTTCACTGAACCTCACCGAAAGAACATTGTTCACTGAACCTCTCCGATAGAACAATGTTTACTAATGCTCACAGATAGAACATTGTTCACTGAACCTCGCTGATAGAACATTGTTAACTAAACCTCACCGATAGAATACTATTCACCTATCGTAATAGGTTACCGATAGAACTGTTCACTAATAGAACTATTCAAAGAATTGGAAATTTGGAAAATTATTGGGGATAAGTCACCT
Organism: Viscum album; assembly: GCA_963277665.1. Classification (NCBI taxonomy): domain Eukaryota; kingdom Viridiplantae; phylum Streptophyta; class Magnoliopsida; order Santalales; family Viscaceae; genus Viscum; species Viscum album. The sequence goes on along the minus strand of OY728165.1, from coordinate 1,577,269,652 downwards.
TGACCTCCCAGAACACCTCAAACACAACATTGTCAAAAATTAATGGACCAGAGTGGTTCGGGCCATTACATAAGATACCTCTAAAAACATTCTGGCCCTCGAGGATTCAAAACCCACCTAATGAGAAAGAAAAAGAAACGGGGTCTGAAAAACCATCGATCGAGATATCTCTCAAATGAGAGCAAGTCACAAAAGAAATAAGTTAAATTCATAAAAAAACATGAAAGGTCTAACCAAAAAGTGAACATCGTTACATGAAAGAATTTAAAAATAAAAAACTATGGGTATTGAGCACGTCTATGTGACTGAAGTTCTCTGGTACTCTCCTCCATGCCACCATTTCGCCACAAAGCACGAACTTAGGGGATTGAACACCCGCACAACACCTTCTCTCTAAGGTCTTAGATCTCCAGAGGTCGCTCCTCGAAGGTTGCATCATCGTCAACATCGATCACCCCTAAATCGATAATGTCATAGTAATCATGAAGATAACAAAGAAGCTGTGATACGTGAAAAAAATCATGTATCTGACTCATATTTGGGGGAAGTGATACTCGATATGACATAGCTCTAACATGAGCTAACACCTTGAAAATCCCAATAAAATGGGGAGAATGCTTAATTCCACGATAAAAACTTTTTTACCCACGATGGGAAGTCACATTTATTAACACATGATCCCCAACATCACACTCTAAGGGTCGCCGTATTTGATCAACGTAGGATTTCTGACGATCTTGGGCGATCTTCATAATCTCATGAATCACCTGGACCATCTCTGTTGTATTCTGCACTAGTTGCAGTATGAGAATTGCTGACTCTCTGATCCCAGTCCATCACAACAGAGAATGACAAGGCCAGCCATATAAGGCTTCAAATGGCACCATACTGATGGTGGAGTTGAAGCTATTATTGTAACTAAACTCGAACAATGGTAAGGGCCTCATCCAATAACCTCCAAAATCAAGAACACAAGAGCGTAACATGTGTCAAAGAGTTTGTATGGTTTGATCTGTCTGACCATCCGTTTGAGAATGAAAAGTAGTGATAAGGCCTAGTTCATAATCGAAAGAACGTTGGAGACTTCTCCACACCCTGGAGGTAAAACTTGGATCTCGATCATAATTTATCATACATAGGACTCCATGAAGTATCACCAACTCCTATAGATATTGCTTCGACAAAACTTCAACCGATCTCAACACCTTGATCACTATAAAGTCGGTCGAATTTGTTAAATGATCCACTACCACCCAAATAGATTCATATCCACCCTAACCTCGAGGTAAACCAGTAAAAAAGTCCACTAAGATGTCCTCCTACTACCACTAAGGAATCTCTACTTGCTAGAGAAGACCACTAGGAACTCGGTGTTCGACATTCACGTTCAGGAAGACTAATCATCGAGACAAAAACTCTGCAACCACATGCTTCATCCCAGGCCACCAAAACTGACTCCTCAAAGATCGGTATATTTTTGTCATGCTAGGATGTACTACTTATGGTGAACTATGTAGCTCTCTAGGAACCGTCTCATGCATCTTCAAGGTGACAAAAATCCTTCCATGATACAACACTCGGTGTTGTTCATCCTCCAACCAACCATAATGGGCTCACCATAAACAACACAGTCTATCTAGACCTCCACCTCTAGATCTCCCAACTGGGACTCTTCCACCTTCTACATCAGGGATGGATTTACCGTCATCTAAAAATACAACCTATACCCCCCAACATCTCCCATATCAATATTTAATGCTGGAACCTCATACATTAATTTTTAGGAATCACCAGATTCACGCACAACATCTCTACATGACTTATGACATAGCGCATCTGATACTACATTCCCCTTTCCAGGTGTATATGATATCTTGAAGCCATATTCCTGTAAGAAATCCATTCACCAACATTGTTTTATGTTCAGGTCGCGTTAGGAGAAATCATACCTCAAACTCTTATGATTAGTGAAACCCACAAAGAGATCTCTAATGAGTTAATGTATCCACAAATTCATTGCAAACACCATGGATTCTAACACAAGATCATGGGTGACATAGTTGCGTTCATGGGGACACAACTGTCAAGACCCATAAGAAACAAATGACCTATACTCCATGAGAACACAGCCTAACCCTAGATGTGAAGCATCGAAGAAACCATCAAAATGAACTCCCTCACCTGAAAGAAAAAGTACTAGAGCATTTTCTAACTTTTCATTTAGATAATCGAAAGCTACCTGGAACTGACTAGTCCATATGAATGATTGATCTATCCTAGTCAAAGTTGTCAAAGGAGTCGCAACTCTTGAAAATTGGTGATGAACCTCTTGTAGAAGCTAGTGAGGCCCAGGAAACATCACGCATCTGAAATTGTTATGGTGGCTGCATTAGACACAACTTCTTCTATCTCCTATGGATCCACAGGTACTCCCAGTTGGGACAAAACATGCCCCATGAAACAGACTTCTCGAGCTGAGAATTCACACTTCTACAACTTCCCAAACAACAGATGTTGACGAAGAACTCCCAAAATGGCCTGTAGATGCTCTGAATTCTCCTTCTCAGATTTGGAGTACACAAGGATGTCATTGATAAAAACTACCATGAACATGTCAAGGAACTCATAGAACACATAATTAATCAATCCCATGAATAAAGCTGGAGAATTAGTCATGCCAAATGACATTACCATGAATTCATAATGCCCATGTGGACAATGGAATGCAGTCTTCAGGATATCATCATTCTTCACACATATATGATGATATCCTAACTACAAGTCAATCTTTGAGAACCAACTTGAACCCTTCAGTTGATAAAATAAATCATCAATCAGGAGAAGAGAGTAGTGATTATTTATTGTCTTTTTTATTAAATGATGATAATCAACACATAACCCCAAACTGCCATAACCCTTCTTCATGAACAAAACTGTTGCCCCTCACGGTGACACACTTGGCCGAACAAAACTGCACTGTAACAGACCATAAATCTATATACGTAGCTCTCGTAACTCATTAAGGGAAATCCTATATAGATACATTGAGATATGAGATGCTTCTATTTGTAGATCAATCCCAAACTCGATCTCTCGTTGAAGGGGTAATGCTACAACTGCTTATGGAAAGACATCATGGTACTCCTCTACGACCCTAGGAAACACCAAATGTTGAACCTCTGAGGAACTCAGCATTATCTATGCCATCATGGATAATAAGGATAGAAAGCTCCTTTAACCCATACGAGAATCTTTCTAGCCAACAAACACCATTGTCCCTCTATTCTAACTAATTAATATAGACTTATTCATGATGCAATCCACCATAGCCAGCACCTAATACAACCAATCAATGTAGAGATTGATATCATATGGTTGTATTCGTAAACATAGTAAATCTCCATAGGATTGATGTTTCCCAACACGAGCTCACAGTCTCTACATACTTCAAACAAGTCAGCTCGTCCTCCTACTGGAATAGTCAATGCCAAAGGCACTAGAAGCATCTCTACCTCAAGTCCTAATGCATGGACAAGGGTAGGTTATATGAAGGAGTTTTTCACTCCTGAATTGAACAAGGCATACACCAAGGTAGAAAACTAGAAATGTGTACCTCGAACGACGTTTGTATCACTATGAGATGGCAATTCTAGGGAATGAAGTCGACCATAACCTCCTCCATGGCCATTTTGACCCTGATGATGACCACCACCACAGCCATGATCTTCTCTCTGAGGACGGGAACTGTCACGGGGATATCCTCTGCCTACCCCATCCACCCTCTGCTGATCTAAAGTGGGTGCAACCGGCTACGGCTGCCTCGGTTGGAATGGCCTCAATGGTGGAACCTGGAGTGTAGTGCCTGGTGGATGATGATCGCTCTGAATGGTCAGGAACTCGAGCTGTTGATGACCACAACCACTAAAATAAAAACAAGTTCTTGATCCATTGGCATAGTCCTAAGAGTTTGGTCCCCTAGTGAAACGAATTGTGAAGGGATGGGAACTGCTCCCACCTAAACGGAAACCCTTCTTCCCTAAAAACCGAGGACCGTAGACCATAGCGATGCTTCATGAGGAATCTTGTAAATTCCCCTCTCATGATTATCATGTCCTAGAAAAATTCCTATAACCAACCTCTCCCTCACCAGCACCTCGAGATATGTTTTCAGCATAAATGGGGTGATCTGGCGCTGAATATATGGACACAAAACCTCCACGAAATGTCTTTCCGTGGCCTCCTCATCTGAAAACAGGTCCACAGAATATCGTAAATGGTTCCTAAAACGGATTCCAAACTCTCAAACACTGGAGCTCCCCTGTCAAAGTGTAAGAAGCTCCTGGAGACTAGATGCCTTCGCATTCGAATAAATAAGCTCGACTCTAAACTTGTCTCGGCACTCCACTCATGTGATTGCTAACTCCTCACGATCCTCAAGAAACATGAACTGCCACATCCTCGCTGCTCCATACAACGTAGTCACAATCAAGGACACCTAGTGCTCCTTCGAGCACAAATCGAACTGAAGCCGATCTTGACCTCCTCTAACCAGTATTTCGTGACTGCATCTAAAACCGAGCCCTCATACTTCTGCAGACTATGGCACTGAAACTCCTAGAGTGTCATCCTCCATGTTTCGTCATCATCATTCTTTACCCTGTAGCGATCTGCTGGAACAACCTTCATGATATTTTCTGGGTAAACCTAATGAGGACGTTGACCTAGAGCCATAAATTTAAAATAACAAACCGTTAGAGCTCCTAATACGGGAATATAGAAGACTCAACATTAATTAATTAATTGTTTTATTTTATTCATTGTAGGTTAACCTATCCCAAGGTCTTCCCATTCAAACACAGTCACAATGAAGAATGAGGCATGATCCTTTCCTAGGTCTCTAACCTGCAACTAGTATCACCTTCTTTAGTACCCATTATAAAATTAATGGTCTATACATAAGATTATTGGGGGCCCTAATCGCTTATGTCTCAGAGGGTATCCAGTGTTTACCTCACTTAATAAACATTAATGACTCCATTGTCCTACAAACCCATGCAGCCACACATATTCCTAACTCCAAACTCCATCTTATCCTTCAAACAGGCCTCTGATACCACTCTTTCATGACCCCCTTCCCACAAAGTGTACCCCTCTTGGGTTGGCAATGTGAGAAGGGAGATAATGACCCCTGAGTCACGCCTCTAGTAGGCCCTGGGTTGGCAACTAGCAATGTGGGAATAGTAATCACACAAATGGAAGACATTACCCTCTAGGTGAACACATGCGGAAGAGAGAGATAATATATACAACAAAAAAATCCAACTCAGAACTAGAATATAACAGAAAACCATGTTTAAATATGTAATTCCATGAAAAATTACTACAACTGAAAGGGGAAAAACTGCAACTACCCAAAAGAAAGTAAAACAGAAGCAATCACTAGCCAGAACAGCTCCTACAACCCCAAGCTAATAAACACTAGCCTGACCTCTATCCCTATCCAAGGGTCCTAAAACATAGTTTGTATATTCATAGGGTGAGTATAATAGTATACCAATTAAGATGCTCCCTAAAGCCTCTCATGCAAAATTAAAGAAACCATGCTAAAGGACAGTGAACTACAAGTGAAACTAACTCATCACCTAAACAGGTATAATAAGTTCCCAACCTAACGATGGATTCTCTCACCAAGTAACACATACAAGAATATATAATATAATAATGAATATCAAGGGTTCCCCACTACTACTTTCCCACTGGTTTTCCACTTTTCCCCAACATTGAACATCCTGATCATCTCTCTCCAAAAAGGATTTCCCGCAGACACCTGGGTGAAGCACCAAAACATGCCACTCATGCAACAAAAACACCACGTCCATGTAAAAATAGTAACCAGGTAGTTTCTAAGAGCAACCATAGCCCACATAATATGTATCATAAATCAGGTATTAAACCACAAGCCATTACAATCCATACACCGAGTAAGGATCCTCAAGCCATCACAGCCTATACCTGTTACACCTATAGAATTCCATAGGATACTATATGCAGAATATATGTGTATAAATAACCAAAAGCCATTACATCCCTCTACAGTCATATATAGGGAAAAAAAACTGTTGTTCCCACCTGCACAATTATGTACCAAGAGAAGAGAGCAGGACCAAAGGGGTAGTCAGCCCTTTATCCTCTCGCCAGAATGTTGGGGAAAACACCCCTAGGGATTAGAATACCCAGGTTGTCAGTTTCCCTTACTGACTGGGAGGATTAGTTTATAGAAACACAAAATGTACTGGATATACTATATCTCCCAACCACAATATGGGCACAAACTAGTCTTAGACAGAACTACGTCTAACATCTCTCAGACTCGGGGCTGCTACTTCTAAGACTCGATATCCTATATGCACAGAACCATTTAAAGATCCTTATTAGATTACTTCATTCCATTTTTTTATCAATTCCACTTTATGTTTATTAATTATTTAAACATTAATTAACAATGAATAATTCCACATTAAATTTCATTAGCATCAAACCCAAAGTCAACTGTTCCTTCTAAATAACAACCTCATCATTATGTTCTAGAAAACACCAACCTCATGGGTTAAAACCATTTATTAAATTATTAATTATATAATTACTTATCCACATTCCCAGGCATTCTAGAAAAAAATTCTATGCTACTAACCACAAGGGGTCTCAACATGATGAGTTGATGTACTACCTGTCGAGTCTTTTCCGCTTATAGAAAGAGCATATACCCATTCTTCCTTGAGAAGCTAAACACAGAAAGCACGTGGCATACCTCACGGGTATTCACCTCTTTTGAAATAAGGGTAAGTTAGACCAGCTGCCTTGAGCAGTGGGGAAATGTAAAGAAGATAAACAACTAATGAATCGGCAATCATCGAACAATCACATCCATCCCATTCCAATATCCCTAGTGTCCTCCCCGACACCCACATGCATAAACGGATGCATCTCGCCACTACAGGCATAATCTACTACCATAACCAAGAGGCCTCCATGTCCCAACATATCACAACAACCATCCGAGATGGAATAACATCATAGGACAAGGGAAAATCATCACATCAATTGGGATATTGGCCCTTTAACAATCAATAGGGTAACTCAGAACTATTCAAGGAATTATCAAACAACCAGTTCTTTAATCCATCATTAATTAACAGATTTAGTGTTCATTAGTTCCAAAATTTTGGAAACCTAATCATTAAGGTATCCCAAATAATTAAACATGCTTACTGCACCAATTTGATTAAAATAAAATTAAAACAAGAAGAACCAGATGCATTTATGTGCCTCTTTACCCATAGCCAGTAATTTTCAATTACTTCCAGATTACGTTCATTACCAATTTTCATCACTGACGAACAGCCAAAAAAATCATTCATAGATATCACACTTTATAGAAAAACAATATGCAATAAAAAATGATCGATATCAATTTATTTATCCAGTTAAAATATTTATATTATCAATTTCATTGTAATCCTGTGGGATTAAACATGCTAACAATACAGTTGCACGTAAAATAAATGAGAAGAAATGAATCCCCTACCTCAAATAGTTCCTCACGTTCTTTATCCACACAACGGGTCACGATCCTCCCCTCGCGACAACTGCATCCACCTGAGGATGCCACGATACGACCGCACTAACCAAAACCTATGAAAAACCCCATTAAAAGCATGGAGATTACATGCTATAATATGGAAAGGAGAAACAAGAGGAGATGATCCCCAAAGGAACGATGATTAAACATACCTTATATTGAAGATTGATCGATATACCTTGGTTGCATCAAAAGAGAGTAGAACCAATTCAAGGAGTAATGTTTGATTTTGTAACTCCTATTGGAAGGATTGAAAGGGTCTATCTTCTCATACCCGAGAACAAAGAGGAAGAACCAGGGAGGAAGATATCTTGTCCCTTTTGAAGATTTACTAGGGAGACGTTTTATGATATGCTTAATTCCCAATTAAAAGCAGATCAAATTAAACTACGCGGTTTGACCATGGAAGGACATCCCAGGCCTTAGGAATAATTAATATAGGATTAATGGCTTTTGAATCGGAAATAAGAGTCCTTAAAATAAGGCATTAAATGTATTTTTCATTAAAGGAAACTTTAAAGGTGTGAACTATAGGATGTGGGAATCACTGTACACCTATCATTAATGTACGCCTACCGTTACTGTACACCTACCATTAGAGGTTACCGATAGACCTCACCATTCTAGAAACACTGTACACCTACCGTTAGAGGTTACCGAGAGTGGTTACGGATAGATATCACCATTCTAGAAACACTATACACCTACCGTTATTGTACACCTATCATTATTGTAAGCCTACCGTTACAGGATACTGATAGACCTCCCCATTCTGGAAGCACTGTACACCAACCATTACTATACCAAAACTGTTATTGTACACCTACCGTTAGAGGGTACTGATAGAGGTTTCTGATAGACCTCACCGTTCTGGAAACACTATACACCTACCATTACTGTACACCTAACATTAATGTACACCTACTGTTAGAAGTTACCAATAGAGGTTACTAATAGACTTCACCATTCTAGAAACATTGTTCACTAAACCTCACCGATATAACATTGTTCCCTAAACCTCACAGATAGAACACTGATCACGGAACCTCACCAACATAACACTGTTCACTCAAGCTCACCGATAGAACACTATTCACTAAACCTCACCGATAGTAAATTGTTCACCTATCGTTATAAGTTACCGATAGAACTGTTCACCGATAGAACTTTTCACAGAATTGGAATTTTGGAAATGTATTGGGGATATGTCACCCTGACCTCCCATATCACCTCAAACACCACATTTTCACAAAGTAATGGGCCAGAGAGGTCTGGGACATTATAATTTGGATTTCAATAGAATTATTAGAAATGTATTTTTATCGAGAGATGATGAAAATTATATATTATATCAAAGAATATATCATTAGCCTTGGAATTTTTTAAATAGATGTTTTTTTTGGGAATTTAAAAATTCATGAATATGGAAGAATTAGAGTTATAGATTCAATAGTCTAATGTGGATTCACACAAGCCAAAGATGATGGGTGTTTCAAAAAACAATATGAATATTACATTTTAGATCAATTATTACTTTAAAATTATAATATAATATTTTTTTATGAGTCATTGAACGTTCAACAGAGGGGAAGACATTTTTTTTAAAAGTTATTTCATGTTAATAATCAACTTGTACTAAATTTTTTAAATAAGGATCACAAAAAAAAATTATATTCTCATTAATACAAAAAATTTATATTCATGAGTAAGAAAAATAGTTTCATAATAGATTCTATGATTTAGGAGTTTCTATTTTTGATAGGATAAGAAGACGGTTGATCTAGTATCTTTTTAATAAAATTATTCTATAAGAAGTGAAACATCATGAAGGGGATAATATATTTTCTATATAATAATTTGTAAATACATAAATGATTGGAATTAATTATGAGTATATGGAGATTCCAAAAAAAACTTGTTCTTGAAAAAATTATCATTCATTCACAATTATTTTTAAAATTAATAATTCATCTTACTGTGACAGGTTTATGTGCTTGTAATCTATTCAAATAGAGCTGTAATGTTGTATTTTAACTTTAAAAAATAAAAGAATTCTTCAAAAAGTAGACAACCAATATAATTTAGAATGACATAAAAATATATCTGTTTATTGTTTTTTCTCATATTCATATATTACAATTTGTAGACTTTATAAAGTGTGAATTGTGGCTTTAACTGGTCCATGGGTACTTGTTTTAAAGAGTGTATTTATTAAAATTAGACATGTACAACCAGGTCATCCCCAGTGGTAAGATAATTTATCCAAGAACTATAAAATTATCATTTTTATATGATTTTAAAATTCATAATATATTTAATTATGTTCAATAAATTTTTTTGGAACATATTAAAAAACTATCATTTTCATGACTTAGTAGAATAATTTTAATTTCCTATGAATATTAATCATATAAATTTCCTTCTATTTATTTTTAACATGTATAATTATTTATCAACAGGAAAATTATTTAGGGAAAATAATTTTTCAAAATATATAATTTATCATCCATTCAATTGAATATAAATTGTTTTCATTAAAACATTTATATCTATTTTTCAGACATTTAATATAATAAATATTTTTATATAATATAATTTTTAATTTAATTACCTTAAAAAACATTTTAAATTAGTAATATTTTAAACCCACTATTGATTCTATTTATGTTTCATAACAAAAATTTCATTTTACTATAATATTTTAGTAATGGAAGTACACAACATAAATGAACTGAAAAAAGCATTAGTGGGTCTACATCAATGGATTTCATCAATCAAATGATGAAATTTTAACATTCAACTCTTTCTATAGCCTCCACCACCATTAAAATGATGCAGGAATCCAAGAAGAAATTTATTATTATGTAATGTTGATTGATATTCTCATTAAGGGTAATTGAAATGAATAAAAGAGGGAGATTAATTTTTTTACCCTATATATACAATGATAGATTGAATTTGACAGGTAACATGAATGAATTATACATTCCCATATTTCATAATTTAACTCATTAATTTATTTCTTGATTTTTATCAAATAGTTTAAAACAATATCATTAGTAAAATATAAAAAAATAATATATTCCATAAAACAAAAATATTTATCTTTCCACATTATCTCAACATGGATAATTATTTCCATGTCATTGTATGTCAGCACCACGACATTGTCCACAATCAATTTGTATTTATATTTTAGTTTTTAAATTTAAAATCATTGATATGCTCTGTCTTATATTATAATATATTTTTTTACCAAAAGGTAACATATCTGATTAAAAGATCCCAATTCTATCGAAAATCACTATGTTGGGTTTTTTAATGTTTAGTTTAGGGATTATGAAATTTTATCAACTTCTAAATTAATATTTTTTTAATATATTAATCATTACATATCCATATGAATTAAATATTTCATGGAATATAAAAAAACAATATCAATGGTAAATAACACATTTTTGGGAATAATAATATATTAAAAAGCATGCTGTGGTAAAATAATGGGAAAATGATCTATTTTAAACCATACAAGGGACCTATCACGTAAAACTTTATTGTTCAATCATATCTCATTTTTTAAAAATCAAATTCCTTACATTGTTGTAGGGAAAAAAAATTCACCACACATAAATATTTTCTATATTTTATAATCCATGAATTCATGAATATCTGTTCTATACATGGGAATCTTTGGAATAATTTAATTGGAACTACAATATAAGAGATGAAACAATTCCCACACATCATAAATTATTCTAGATAAAATTAGGGGAAACTCCATAAGTTATGGTTAAATATAGTAAATATAAATTCCCTTATAAGAGATAACATTATAATTACCAGTGTTAGATATTCCATGAACATTGATGTTTCTGGAATTCTCTGTGTTCTGAGTCAAGTGAATGAATTATAAAACAAAATTTCAAATGTTTTATGATTTCTTAAGAATTATATGATGTTGAATGTTTCTTTGAAGATATACATAATTATAATAGAATTTTTTTATATGGATGTTATTTAAAATAAATCAAAAAAATTGGAGTATTTTGTTATTGTTCATTGATGACATTGGGAATGTAAACTCCATTGAGGGGTTCTGGAGACTTCACATTGGTTTATATTATATATTTTCATGTTAAGTACCCCTACACCAAAATTGTGTATATAAGATTATAGATAATATATTAATTTCATGTGTGTCCTCAATTTAGAATTGGAGTAGATATCCTCAAAATCCTTATTAGGAATGGTTACACTACACAACAGCTGGGGTATGTATCCAACCAAATGAGTGGTTATATGACATCATTTATCATATGTAAATATTTATATGATATTCCAAATAGTTAAATCCTTTGTAATTATTTAGTAGCCGATGTCTATAATGATTTTTAATTGAATAATAATGGGTAAAATAATTTTAATGTGTTAAATTAGATGTAACGAGGCTGCAAAGTTGGGATGAGTTATGATAAAAATGTTACATGCTTGGCATTGTTTTCATGAAATATTCTCTAAATTAATAATATAACATTTATATTTGTTCTCACCATATTATCTATAGGTGTAACTATGATTATTTAAGTAATGGTTATTTATGAGATAGTTAAAATTATTATTAATAGCTCTAAATACTATATTCTTATAACAAAAAATTATTTTACTATATAGTTATATATTAAAAAAATATTTTTCTAAAAACTTTATACAAATGTTAGAATAAAAGAAAATTAGTTTCCACATAATAGATTAACATTATTATTAAAATATAATATTTCTAAATCATATTGTAAATTTTATTTTATTTTTCTTGATTTTTTTTAAAAAAATATTTTTTGGAATATTCATCATTTTAGAAGTGGATTTTCTATAGAAGAGAAGTTATTCTTAATATGTATTATTTTGAAATAAAATATAAATATATGATTTATAAAATGTGATTATTTAATATTTACATCACTTTTTATTCTAGTTCATCTGCATTATCATTGTGTAATTGTTTTGATATGGTTCTATAATATTTAATTTTTATAAGAATAGTAAAAAAACATTACATTGGTAAATGGAGTAAATTGTATCAAATTAAAATAATAAAATAAAGTCATCAATAAATATTAAGAATTTTTTATAAAATTACATAATATTTATAATGTTTGATAAACCACTTAAAAATATATATTGACTTTACAAAATCAAAGTTTACTAATTTTGAAAATGTAGTGATATTTTATTCTAATGATAAACTTTATTAAAAATTAGTTTTAAATAAATAACTAAGAGATTTCATATTTTATATAAAAATATTCATATAACATTTCAAGACTAATTTCGTTTTTATTAATAATATTATGAATAATATGAGTACAATAAATTATTATGAAAATAATTGAAATTATGTTTTCAAATATTTTATTTCATCATATTTTCATATCTTCAATCATGAAATAATTTTATCACTTATATTCAATTATGGTAAAATAATTTCTAAAACAATATATTGATATATTTTCATTCGTCAATTTTTTTTAACACTAAATATCGTTCTAAATAGGTAATTATAGAAAAAGTATTTTATAACTAAACCATTTTACTATATAATGATAGTCTTAATTAAAAATTATAATTCAATTTATTTGTAAAATTAAATAAATTATATGGATCTCAGATTTATTTCTATAAAATAAAACACTTATCTAATTGTTATTATTATAATTTTATAAAAATAAATATAATTCTTTTTGTATAAATAAGTTACATAGGTAAAGAACCAAATGTGTAAAATGTTAAAACCCACTTGTAAAATACTTGAATCATGTTTAAAACATTTGTAAAAGTGAGTACCATAGTATTTATACACATTCTGTGATCCAAAAATTCATTATTTTTATATTTTGAATTTATTAACAAAATTTATAATGACATCCCATCATTGAAAATTTACTAGGTATTTACAGTAATTACAGTTTCATCACTTATAAAAGGATATCACTTCGACCAAAATTCACCAACCATTAAAAATAAATAGATCAATAAAAAATACTATAGAATATATTAAATATATCTTCCCCTTCATATAATTTTTTTCCCATGTATAAATACCGTTCTATGGTTCAATAATGAGTACCCATATAAGAACATCTAAATGGTGGGTAATATATTCATACAATATATCATAAATTAATGTTTCCATTACCCCTTAAAAATTTTCTATCAATGAAATTATTAAAAAGTTCTTAATTTGAATAAATTTTCATTTACTTATGAAAAATAAAAAATATACCTTCCAACCAAACCATTTTAAAGCTGATGATTTCATCATTAAAATTTACAAACAATTACCTCCATAAATACAATGTTCTATTTGAAATTTCATACTAGCATCGATTTTTGAAAAAATGTGTCTAATAAAACAATAACATTGTACTACATGATTATGTATATAGTCTAAAAAAATTTAATATATTTTATATCCATCTCATTCTATGAAAAATGAGATCATCCGCAATGTGTACATGAAATCATTCGCATCGATGACATGTTTTTTTTCATTACCACGTATGATGGACAACGAATAATTTTCATTAATATATAGTAATAATATTACTGACAATATTGGTTTCCTATAATGATAATAGTTATCATACAATAAGTTATATTATCAAAAAATGGATATAATAATAATAACATCCTCAAAATAACATTTCATTGAACTATTCAGAATTTGAAAACCTTTTAAGAAACAAATATTGACTATATTTAGTTTTTACTATACAAATAATCAAAGAAATAATACTGTATAATTATAGATATCATGTCACTGTTTTACCAAACTTATAATCAGAAAAAGTATTATGATGAAGTTTATATGAAATCTAATAAACCACTTCATGTAACTGGAATATGATAAAAGAATTTATTAATTTATAAAAGATCAAAAAAATAAGACACATTAAAAAATATATCACTGAATGATATTTATATAATATATTTATTATGGTTAATTTAATTTTCCATGATGTTTGGTGCAAGAAGTGTGCCAATCAAGATCTATGTTATTGGTTTTTAGTTCTCATTTTTCATTCATTAATATATGAAGTGTATTAACCAAAAGTTTCATTTTATAGTTTATATTATGGATATGAATTTATTTTATAAATTTTATTAATATATCCATGTAATTGTAATGTCCTTTTTATTTTTTTATCATTTAACATTTTGATGATTTGATAGAAAATTTAGTTAAATGGTTTTTTTATAACACAATTGTTTGTCACTTAGTTATGAATTTTTATCATGAATGTATTATAAATGTATTTGGATAATTTAAATATATGATTTTGTAAAGGGTTGTATTTTTTCTCTTTTATTCCAAGTGATTTCATTTCTTCCACAATTATCTCATTCGATATATAACTTACTTCATTAATTATGATTTATATAAGGGATACCATTAAATAAAATTTACCTCATATCATTTAAAATATTATTTTATGATATTGTTTATTCTAGCCTAGAATAATAAATATATTTGAAGTATTAAAAAGAAATTTAATATTTTATCTTTGGTAAAAATTATTTTTAAATAAAAATAATTTATTGAGAAATATTATATTGTTAAAAGTGAAACATTTTTGTGAAAAAATATATATAATATCTTTTAGAGACAATTTGAAATTCATTTTCTTATTCATTATTAATAATATATTCCTTTATTATTTTAAAATCAAAATATATTTTTTTTCATGTAGTCTTAATATTTTAAATTACCATGTCTAAAATGGATGTTTTACTACATTTTTTTTTAGTTTTGAGTAAAAATTGGTTTTTTAATGTTATAAAATCAATTTATATCCTTTAATAAACAAAATTATAGTAACCCCCCCACCCTAACCACATTACATTTTACTAAACTCCAATAATTATCAATGATTTATTATTAATAATTTCTTATATTAAATATTATAAAAATTATTCATTTCAGTAATTTTTATAAAAGATACTTCTAAATTTTACTCATTACATCATCATACATTGTGGATTGTATTTAATAAATTATCCATATTCATTATCAATATTGATGATAGAATATACTAATATAGTGTTTCTTGATTCCAAACAATTTTTAATACAGTAATAATATAATTTCAAATGTATACATGTATTCATTTTATCAACGAATTTTTTTTTACACTTTTATTGATATGATGGTTGGAGTCTTATAATTCCCAATATATCATAAGATAATGTTTTATATCACTTGATATAATGATTTTGAGTGTATAAACATTGATTAAATGAAATATTCATATGATTTAACATTAAAAAAGTAATATATTCATATTCAAAAGAATAGTACCTGAAATAATGAATATTACATATTTTTAATTTATTTATCCTGAAAATAATTCAGATAAGATATTCTTACCATACTAGCTATAGAAATAATTAATAGTATATACTTTTAAAATATTGAACGTGAAATTAATGTTGATGAAAAATTTTAGTTTTTATTATTTTCTATTTGTATTCACATTGAATAAATATACTCAACATGGTTGTATACTTACATAATGATAATTTTTATTATCTCATGTTTCAGGAATCCTATGTAATGATACTTGTTTTTTCATTTTAGATTAAGTGACTATCCATCAAAACATATATTAATCTTTTTTGTTACAAGTCATTTTAGTATGATATCCATATCATTCACATGTTTGACCATATTATATTTATGCAACTCTTGGTAACATTATTATTTTTTCCCTTACTAAGTGTCTATGTCCACATCATTCTTATGATATTTTCCACATTATAATATAAAAGTTATAAACAAATTAGATTTAATGAAGAGTTACTAGTGTTGCACGAATATGGAATCATAATGAATTTTTTTTTTAAAATTTGATTATAATTTATTTAGTACTCTGAGGTACTAATACTTAAATTTTTATGACATTTTTTTGATTTAATGTTTATGGTTTTCAAATACATGTATGTTTTATTTCATAATTAAAACATTGTGTTATAGAAAATGTTTTGTTGGAGTGTTTATAAATCATATTAGATGTTTTGGATTCTAGGTTGTTTTATTTTGTATTATATCATGGTTTATGTTTTTTGGAATTTGATTATATTTTTTGGGTATGATTATGGGAGATATTTGATGATACCCAAGGGATAAGTACATGGGGTATATTTTCAATTTAGATACCATCATAAAATATTGCGATGTTTCAAAGATATTTTTAATTGAAATTAAATCATTAAAAATATTTTAGTATGTGGATAGAAGTATTTCATAAATTACACTCTCATGCTATATTATTTGGTTAATCAATGTTTCATTACATGAAATAAGGAACATCTTATTATGTTAGGGAATTATGTTATGGATTATAATGTAACTTATCATTATGAAACATATTTTGAATATAAAGTATCAAATAATATGAATTTTTTTAAAGTACAAGACATATTATGATTATATTACACCATTTTTTTGATTTTTTATATTTTTGAAAACAATAATTGTTTAATTATAGTTTTGAAGTATGATATTTTAAATTTTTATATCAATGGTATTTAATAATTGACTCCTAATGATTCATAATCATGACAAATAGTTTCTACACATACCAGGGGAAATAAGATTGGTTCACCATTAAAAACCTTTTATTTTCTAATATATATATATATATATTAAAAATGATTATATATATTTTTTATAATGAGTTAGTTAAATTTTTGATAACAAAAGTTATTTTATTGGGTAAAATATTACATAATATGATTATACTATATAAATTTCATTTAAATAAATAATTTGTTTATATTTTTTCTATATTGAACATTCAAATAGATTTAGTAATGACCTATTTGAAGAATATTATTAAAAAAATTAAATAATAAAAGATAAATGGAAAAAAAATATTATTATATTATAAATTTACATAGTATTATATTGAGATAACCTATTATAATATATGGTCTATTTCGTTTTAAAAAATAAAATATGAAGAATATGATTAAGTATACCATCAATGGTCATATGAAAACTATTATTTTATGAGAATTTTATTTATTAGATTTTTATAATAATAATGAAATAAATTAAATTAATATTTCAGTCATACTTATTTTATAATAATGTTTAATACCGTAAATAAATATAGGAACACTAATTCAATTAATTTTCAGTATTTAATTAGACTAAGAACAACTGATGTGGAAGAAAACTCAACTTTTGTTAATTTAACATTTTTTTATTAGAAATTTAATACATAAGTCATATTAATTTGTTAATTAAATATTATTATATGGTTATTAATTGTAGGATTACTTCAAAAAAATATTTTAGTTTGTGCTACATTAATTCTTTTAATACATTATTTTACTTGGGTAAAAAATATTAACTTATGTAAATATTCATAATGGTAAAACAAAAATACGTCTATTAAATGTCTTCAAATTTGATTAAAACATGATAGATTAAGAATTATTAAGGTTTATCAAAAATAAATAATACCAAAATATATATTTTTTTCACTGATGTATAAGTTGAATAATGAAGATTGTTTCACCATGTTTGAAATATTAAAGGGTATGTACGAAAATTTTATTTTCATCTATTTAATAGAAGATCACATAATTCTCAGATCACTACCCATTTCATATACATATATCATTATAAATATGTCTTACATAGCAAAAATTGTTGTCCTCACATTCATAAGGATTTTTTTATTCCCTAAGATTATGATATGTAGCCTAAAATATTATCCAAATAGAAAACATCTATTGCAGTGTGAAACATATCAAAATAGTTTATCCTGATATGTCATGAGAGATAACTAATTATAAGACACAATGAATGTCCCCAAGAACCATTTTTTTGTAAAAATAACTTTTAAATATACATATTAATCATTAAAATGAATTCTCCTTGAAATATAACATATCATTTTCCATTTGTAAGAGAAATATGATAAAATATAGAGGATGCAAATGATTGATTATACATATTCACGAGATATTAATTGAAAAAATAAGTTCCTTCATATGACTATCTATCACAATTATACCATTAAAAAACAAATTTGATGCCATCTAAGTGAAGCTGACACGTAACCTGACACCCTTCATTATACATATATCTTATAAAGAAATTCATTCAAAATAGTAATGGAAAAAGAAAAATGATTTCATAGCTATAGAATAATACAAAAAAATAATATTTTAAATTTCCCTCCCTATGAATTCATATGTTATAGAATAAAAATTCCCCGGTTATAATTAATATCCTAAATAAAAACCATTTAAAAAAATTCATTGGTTTCATTTTAAAAAATTACATATTCAACGGAATAATAATGGAAATGATAATTAAAAAAATCAAAGTGATTTCATAAATACAACCAAATAAAAATGGATAACATGTAGAAGATATAAACCAAGTAGCTCAGTGGTAACTAGTATTACACAATCAGGTGCATGAGGACTATTTCCATGGTAAAAAACAATAAGGTAATCATGTTAGAATAAAAAACTAAATATACATCTGAATCGAATATTTAAAAAACATAATATGGGACCAGAAAGTGATAATATATTACTATGGAAAATATGGTCACTAATATAGGGATTCCCAATTATAGGGATTCATTACATGGACTGTCAATATAATGATACCCATTTGCATCCATATCCTCATTTGATCCTATTGAAAATTCATAGTGGTTTTACACATACTAATTCTTATATGTATATACTAATGATTTGTAAATTCCCCAATGTTACATTTTTTACATAATGAGATATTAATCTCCCAAAATATTTCAATTTTTTTTAATTGACATATCAACACTCCATTGATTTGAAAATACACATCAAAATTTAAAAAATTCATCAACAATATTATGACATGAAAAGTGTCACCACTACCATAAATAGAAAATACTTTTTAGAAGAAATAATACGTTTCTACATTGTAATAATTAGATACTAATAACTACTACCCTGAATTATTAATTAATTTTATAAATAAAACATAATTTTGGTTATTCATTAGAAATAAATGGTTTATGAAAATTTTTAAATAAATTATTTCAATAAAACATTTTTCAACAAACCTAATATAGGGTTTTTGGAATGATTCATAATGTATTTAATGTTAGTGAATTTAACATATAAATGACATCAATTTCATGATACAATACCAAAAATCATCATATAGAACCATTTTATGTAGATTCTGACCTCAAAGGATAGATTTTGTTTTAAACATGAAACCCACTAATGAGTGATTATGATAAACAAAGAATAACAATGGGAGATACATGAACAATGTTAATGGAAGATAAACCAGAAAAATATTTACAGTGGTACTATATTAAAAAAAATAATGAAAATATCCAATGTAAATATGTAATATTCTTCACCTAGAAATTTTTCCAACTATATCATCAAAAATCATATGTAATAAGTTTCATTCCATTTTAAATAAAAACACTATTTTTCTAGATCACGATAATAAAAAATAAATATTAAACAAACAATTTAATTTATTATTTTAATCTCTTTATTATTACATTTTATTAAGAAAGAGTCACAAATGATTGTAAAAATTAAATATAATAATTATGTCCCATCAATTTTGAGCCTTTAAGTTGGTTGTTATAAATTATAAGGTCATTATTGAGTATAATAAATGTCCAAAAATGTTTTATTGTTTCTCAAAAACAACTCAATACATTATGGTAATATATTTTTTCCCTTACACTAATCTCTTACATCATATAAGGTATTGAGGTTACCCTTATAGAATACTTATATATTTTTATATTCCTTAAAACATATCTTCATTAGAAGAAGACATCATTAGAAAAGGAGAGGTTACCCTGATTCAAATACCAAGGTACACTTACAAATATTTGGAAATATTTGGATAACCCTTAAAAACCCATTATAAAATCATGGTTACCGTTATATAGTTCCTTATTCACCCCTACACACCACATATCAGCATGTGAATACCATTATGAAAAAATCACTATAACATTTTTTAACCCGTTTAATCATGGTTTTTCCATTATATACATATGATTTCCATTAAATATACATTTTTAATTCCACCCAATTCTTATCTATGAATAAAAAACTGTGAGTTAGTTTTTAAAAAAATGTAATTTTTATAGTGGTGGAAAAAATTCAAATAGATTCATGTGGGTTTTTTGTTTTAAATGAATGATATGTGGATACCTGGTTATTTATTTGTTAGAAATTGAAATATGTATACATATATTTCTAGATCTAATCACTCAGATGGGCTGCAATTCCATGTCCTAGTGTGTAAGAAATTAATTCAATTGGGGAACTTCAATATCTCACAAGTTGGAGTTATGTTATGTGGATTATTTAATCTATTAAATTAAATAATAAATGAATTTAAGAAAACAAAAGTCATATATATATATATACCAGTATAGATAATTTCATAGGGTTATCCTTATAAAACTAGTATGGTAGAGGGATTCATTTTCCTCCACATTTTTTGGAGAATAAAATCTAAGGACAATGAATCTCAAGATTGGTTTAGATCATTGCACATCCCAAATAATGACCCAAATCAGTTTTTGGAATGCATGTAGTTTAGTTGAAAACTATCCAATTAAGATGCCGAACTCATCAATAATCACATGATTCCCATTTTGATTACATTGATTGGTGAATCCGTATAGTTATTTTATGTTCACCAATTTTGGCATTTTCAGGAAAATGAGGTCCAATTATATTGATTATGAATTTCTATTATAACCATGTATATTATTGGTATTGATCCTTTACTAATACTTTTTGAGAAAATTGAGAATCTTTTTATCATGTTCCTTTCCCCATTAAATTATTTATGGTCTTCATATGTTGGACCACATTATCCTAGATCAATGGTCTCGGTATGTACCAAGCATAATTGGCCACCATAATGATGATCAAATTACATGAAAGGAACGAATCAATGAATTAATGGTAGATATTGGTTTTTCACTATTTATGGGAAATTGTCACTATGCCTGATGAAAAAAATTAGTAAAGGTGGAAGGACCTGGGGTGTAAGATACAACTGGTGAAACACCAATGGTCGCTAGGATTATATTTTCGGTCCCTAGATGGTCTAAAATTTTGATCTATGACTAGATCCACTGATTTTGGTATAATATAATGTTGAATCTAATAGTGGAAGAATAAATATTATGCATAGAGAGTAGATATAAAAATATGGAAAAATCCCGACTACATCGAGATTAGTTCGAATAACACACAACATGTTCAGATATGGAACTGACATAGAAAGTTTGAATATATTATAAGTTTCACATTTTATGTGTGACCCTCACACACAAGCTGACCTCCAGCTGGCGGAATCATCATTTACTCTTGGATTAATATGACTCACCAATACCCATGAACATAGTGTACAAAATTAAAAATAAACTACTTTAGTACTTGGACGCAACATGGATACAGATACATGACAAAGCAGATGAGAAGAAAACTGAGTGGAATGGCCATATTGTGTAGATTCCCCACATTCCATGTATCTATAAACTAGTGGCAAGTTATGTACCTCCTTCGAAAATAATAGGTGATGGAGTGGGAGTACATTTAGTGTTGGTCCCCTCTCATTTCACGGACCTTATGGACCCTTTTGGATAATGCTCAATATTTAGTATATTCTATGTTTTAATCATATATTGGATAGTGTGTAGACAATTATGAGTGTTTTTTGACATAGAATATGATGTCCCCCATAGTTTTTTAATTTATGGATACATGGTGGAATGCTCCACAATGAATTCATTTTTAGTAATTGTTTGATGAATCTAGTGATCTTGAAAAGGATCACTAGGGACACTAGAGTGGAACCCCCACCCCCTCTATTATATTTGTAGAGGTTTATCTTCATACTGAGTGGAACCCCACTATCTAAAAGTGTGTTTGTTATCAATGTCCATATTAGAACACCCAAGTAACACTAGGTTACATTCCCTCAACCTATAGTGTCGAACCCCCCCCCCCATCGACTTGGTCTCGGGTCCTCTACCAATGATGTGTAACCCTTGTCACACCATAGTGCATGTCCTTAAACAATAAAGTGGGACATATAATCATATTTGGAGCTTTTCTTCTACTATTACATACTAGTAGGAACCCTATATTTGATAGTAAATAATTCATTGTGAAACTATAGTCGAACCCCCATCATATTAGACACTGGTCCCCTTATGTATACATAAATACTCGAACCAACAAGACATAGTACATCATGGGTAATCTACATGAATTTTAACCCTTTACTATGTGGAATAGAAATGAGTATTGGACATTAAAATAGTTAATTATAGGAAACAATATGACACTCTAGTCATCATTTATGATTTTTAGAAATATTGGTTAATCGTTTTCCTTGGAATAGATATGATACCGTGATCGAATTTCATTTTTAGATGGTCATATATTGTAGAGAACATATAAATTTACATTTTCATCCATAAAATTGGATTCAGATAAAATAATTCCATTGGTTTCTATGATAGATGAGTAATTACACATTCATTCTATGTTTATATTATTTGAGTTTGATTGAATTACCCTCCATATATGGGTTTTAGATATTCAATGTATATTTCATCTACACACTGTGTTGAGCACCTTATGAATGAACGAGGTTACAATTTCTTTTATGCTGTGTTTATTTAATTTCTATTTATTATCCAATTTCTTTCATTTTCTATTTAATATCTTATTCCCCCATTAATATTTCATGTTTTACTATTGGTTATGTGTATACATACCCCTTCATGTGATTGGGCAACAATTTTTTTGTCTTTTGTAGATGATAGAAAAGTTGGAAATGAGTACCAATGTTTTTAAGGACACCTTGTATATTAGACCATGAATGGTTGTCAAATGTGTAAAATTGGAGTTAGGATATCTATGTATTCCTCTTTCTAGTATTTTTATCGTTTGGATAACTGTCTTGTTATACATGTATTTTTTGACTCTACATTATTGTTCTGAAAATCGTACTATTGTAGATCCAAATGTTTTTTCATGTATATTTTCAATTCTATCCATTGAAACATTTTACTACTACTCTTATGAACATCCATATTCATATGTATATTTGTTGGTGTACTAGTTTATAAGAAAAGTCCATTCCATGTTAGTTTTTCCTTTGGCACTATTCTTCAACCCATGGTCTATAGAGATAGACTTGGGGTAATTGTGGATAGAGCATCAGTTAGGGTCAAGTTGTGAAATATTTGTATCAAATGATTCCTTATCCTTGTTATAGTGTAAGGATAATTTCCCTTTGAGGATTTATTTTGTGTCATGGAAATATTTTCATTGTGTTTTGAGTGAGGACTTATATCCATGTAACAATTTTTTCGTATGGGAGGAGAACACATCTATATACTAGGATCGTGACTATATTATTTTTATACACGGAATAAAAAGATATTAAATGAAGAGATAAATTTTATAATCATCATATTGGATTGTATATTTCACTTTCCTTTTGAGTTAGGTCCCCATTAATGTTATACATAGTTATACTATTATGAATATGCAACATATTGATTAAATTTTATGATTCCATCTAGATTGTAGGAAGAAAGGATACTAGTTTTGGATCAGCAAAACAATATGATTATAAAAAAGGAATTATATTAGGGTCTATACCATGAACTTCTTCCTCTAGTATTGAAGGAAGAAATAACTCGAACAGTTGTGCGGTTGATTCTAACAGTAGAGTTAGATGTGGATGTGTGAATAATCAACATGTACTACAACATCCAATAGGAACCTTAATATTTCTCAAATATAAATTAATATTATCAACAAAAAACTATGGGAAAAAAGAAATGTGTGAGATAAAATCCCAACCAGGTCTCACCAAGTAATTCCAAGTAATATAAAAAATTATAATTAAACAAATAATGCATTGAATTTTAAAAAAAAATTGATGGATATTATAATAATATTTAAATGAATCATGCATTAAATTTCAGATGATGGTAATATATTAAAAAATGTGATAATATACATTTTATATAAAATAATATATATATTAAAAATGCATGAAAAAATAATTTTAATGCATTTAAATATATATGACAAATATAAAAAATAGAGAAAATGGTAATAATAAAAAATGTGTTATAGTTCGTGAAAATGGAATCGTCACACACATATATGATAATAAATTCATTGTGTATACACATCACTCCACATATGATAGATAAGAAAAAAATTTATTCTATTGATGAATAAGATCTGTTAATAATGATTTTTTATTGTGGTAAGTCATCATACAGTATCTAGGGAAATTCCAACCTTGCATGTTTTCCCAATAACATAATAACCAACTATGTCTCCAAGTTCACTAATACAATCAATGATGTAAAATTAATTTTATCACATTTTTAGACACAATTAATCCCATTTTCCTATTTAAAATATTCAATATTCCATTTAAAACAAAAACTAATTTTTAAATAAATCATTCCTTTTCAATATGAAATAAAATGGTTTCTATCAATATTATTTTAATCTAATTTCTAAAATACAAATTTGAATTCATTTTCATCAAATAAATTTAACCATTCATATTACATAATTAAATTTATCAATTTTATTTCCCCAAATTCTTGTTGAATTATAGATCACACCCTAATTCAGAAGAATTATTGGTTCCCCAAATTCATTCCAAATCCAAAATGAAATCCAAAATTATATGTTATTGGGTTTTTAATCAACTAATATAAATAAATTTCATTAATTTAAACAAATTTAATTTACATTTAAAAAATATTAATTTAATAAATGACATTTAGGGTTAATCGCATATTCCATTCAATGTATGTTGACCTACCTCATAATAATGGTATTTTAAATCACCAAGACTTATATGGGAGACTAAAAAAATGATCATTGGAAATAAAGATTTGAAATCACCCATATATTCAAAATATATAATTTAGGATATTAGATTATCCAATAAAATGGATATCTAATAATATCTATTGACGAATATAGAGTGATACCATGAGAAAGAGGAAGTGAAGATGAAATTAAATAAGAGAAAATAAAACTACATTCACCATGATTCAATTCCCATCCATATGGGTATGGAGTTGCAATAATCATCTCTTGGGAGCTCCCCATGAAGAAAAAATATAAGTGGGAAAATGTAGGTTAATTGAGAACATAAATGTGGGGATTTATGATGTTTAATAATAATGATAGTATTACTATATTATGAAAGAATTTTTATCTTGGAAAAGACACATGGTTTAGAAAACCCATGTTCTATCTGTTTCACACAAATTGGTAAGGTTCATGGTTTCTACGATGTGGGAACACATATTTTCAAACTGTGTGCTAGTCATGAAAAACACCAATGTTCTCATGTGGAACAATTTCCTTTCATATGGGGTGTGATTTGGGATAATAGTTCACCAATGTAGAACATCCTAGAAATAGACAAAATTTATAATATTTTGACACTAAGCATCCTAAAAACACCATTAAAGGATGATAAAAAGAGGGGTTTTGAAATAACATAAAACAATAATAGGATGTTACATTAAGAATGTTTTAGCATTTTAGTGTTTATAGAACATTAAAATAACATATTCGGAAATTTTTTATGGAGGAAATATTTTTTCAATTTTCTATATTGTTTTGGTTGACAAGAGGCGAAGGCCATTACTCAATCTCCAATGCCAAACCTGAGAACTATATCAGGTAATTATCACTGGGTTATATCATTTTTATTTTTATTTTTTTGATAGAAAGAAAACAATATTGGATTGTAAAAAAATTGATGGATCTAATAATTATTGGACACATCATGGTCAATGTGTGGAAACATTTATAATACCTATTTATTGTATAAGTAAATGGATGTCATGAACCCTCACATAGGTTAGTGTGAATATAGATAAGTGCAAGGAGCCACATGGGAGATAGTTCATAGGTGGTTATCCATAGTTTAGGGAGGAACCATGGAAGGATCTAGGAGAAGACTATGATACATAACTATATCAAGTCCATAGAAGTTTTTTTATTCATTGAGAATTATGTTAGTATATTTGATACATTATGTAAATATAATAGTCTATTCCACTAGAAAACATACCATAAAAACCCAATGTTTTAATAGGATCTTAATGAATCTATTAAAATTATGGGGTCCATTCTATATCACACCATTTTATGCCAGTGTACAGTTTGTATGAGAAATACTACACTTTATTCCTTTTCTCCATGGGACATAGTGGCTTTAAAAATATTTTCATTATTATGGGAGTATCACAACACATTTTATATTTATAATATATAGTTCATAATCATTTAATGTATTACTAAAAATATTTTTTATGATTTACATGGAATTAAATTATATTATAAGAATTTTTTGAGGGATATCATTTTATATGATGATACTATGTAGTTTTAGTTTCCATGATACAACCAGTTTTGTTGAAGATAATATCATTCCTGATATAACGTAGGGAGTTATTAATTTTTTATGGGTAATAAAAGTGGACATGGTTTAAAGTATTTCTCCATGAAATAAAAAGTTTTTCAATAGTGAGTGAAAAATGGAAATACCTCGAGGTGAATTGAACCCCATATTTTATATTAAATAATTCTTTATAAGACATATATTTTTTGGGCGTGTTGTAACAATTGTTTTCTACAATCATCAGAATATTTTAATTCAGGGGAAATATGGGTCAAAATTTACACTATTTAATTAATATAATATAGGACATGGATGACTAAGTAGAAATATAGGGAATCATTATGTGATATGTACGATTTATTTATTAATTGAATCTATTGAATTGTTATCAAATGATGATGAACTAGATGTTCACAAAAAATAAAAACTAATTGGCTAATGGAACCATTTTTTCAATAGTATATTTTAATACCTATTGTTTTAATTATCCAATTGATTTTTGAACATTGATGATGATTTTCATCTAGATGTATCATCCAAAAAAATCCATTTTTTGAGGATGAGAAACTCCAATTCTGGTGTATCTTTTTATCAACATTATGTATATATAAAGGATTAATAGATATATTACTGAGTTCCATGATGGATGAGAGTAGTGGGTTCTCAAGATATAATTTTTTAGTTAATGTTTTAGGATAATGAATGAGATATAAATTTTACTATAAACAATATTTAAATTAGGGAATTTTGGGTATATGTGCATTTCAATTAATTCTCCAAAGTCAAAGCCTAGTGTGGTTAAACTATGTAAAAAATATATTGGAAAATTTACTTCTTTAATCAGTCATTCATTATATTGAGAAGGATAATTTAAAGAATCCATAATATTTATAAGAAAATATTCTCATTTATGAAAGAATTTCTTATACCCATATTCACCTATCACTCAGGTCAGTATCTTCTATAATAGTTGAACAAAGATAACTGATGTTATCAACCATGATCATTATATTTTTCCATTATATTAATCAAATAATTTTGTAATATGAATTAATGAATTATATCACCATAAAAATTATTATTATATATTTTCATTATAATAATTGAACACCCATATTCTACCATCATCCAAAACACTTAAAATGATGTTGTTTTAGTGCATATATACAAACACCTACTTCCATGAATACTTCGAACTAATTTTTCTATCATCCTTCCAAAGATGTTTCAAAATTGTTTAATAATGAAAAATATAATACATATGAAATTATTAATATTATTAAATGAAATATAATCTGATTTTCAATTTCCCACATTTGATGAATAATAAAATTATGGTTTGTGTGTACTTATGGAATACCACCACTACATAATGATGTAAATTATTTTACATTACCACCAGACATTGATGGAAATATAATTTTATTTACTATTTACTAATTTGATCTATAAAAAAATTAATATTATTGAAGGATAAATTCTTCCATTCTATAATACATAATAAAAATATTTAACAATGACAGTAAACATGACTACCAAAAATAAACATACGGAGAAAGAATTCATAATTTATATCAAATATTTTAAAACCAATGGAATAGTATAAATTTTGTGATAATAGATTAACCAAAAACCAAATTCTCAAAAAATAATGATATTATGAAGAAATTTTAAAAAACAATATTATGATGAAATAACCAATTATATTGTATATAAATTTACTGAATATCCTCATGTAATATAGATAAGTGAAAATTATTTAATTAATATGTAACACATAATAATAAACATGCCATATAAAATTTACTACCTGTAAATTAAGATTTAATTAATGTTTTAAATAATATATGTATAAATATTATGATATGTATCCCTTTTGAAGAGAAAATTAGGACCAATAGTAATGATTATTGGATAATATTATTTAATAATTGAATTATGCAAAGTATTAAAAATATATTTATCTTTTTTGATTATATTGGTCATCTAGTTGTCATATATTTATATTAAATGAAATATATATTTTCTAAAAATACATATAATGTACTTTTACTCGTGATTTTTAAAATATAAGGAAGAAATGGTTTTAGGGGTTTTTGTTAACTCAATAATAATTCAATGAGTTATTATTGACCATTATGAACTTATTTCATATTTGACTGGAATATTCAATTACTTAAATCTAATATAAGTGATGTTAATAAAAAAAATAACTTCCCTCGTATTAGTTCATGATGGTCATATTGAGAAAATCCGGACCAACAGTAACGATTATTGGATAATATATTTTTTTAATAGAATTATACATAGTATAAAAAATATAATTTAATTTTTTGATTATACTGGTCATTTTGTTATAATATATTTATATTAAATGAAATATATATTATATAAAAATACATATTAGTTACTATTATTCATTATTTTATAAATATAAGGAATACAAGGTTTTAGGGGTTTTTGTTAATTCAATTCCAATTCAATGAGTTATTATTGACCATCGTGAACTTATTTAACATCTCTCATAGTCATGAAATTTCACACAAAAGTATAAAACATTGAACACATTTAATTGACACTCAAATTGAGAATAAAGTAAAATATATCTCAATATATGGATATATATGATTTGGAGTCCATCTGATCACAAAACAAAGTATTGAAAAAACTAGAATTACACGTTAATAAATATTTCACATTCCAAACTTCATTAAGTGATGATTATTTTTTTTGAGATTAGGGAAGGCACAAAATCACAAATACATCATAAGTATGGACTAGACACACGATTACATAATGAGATCAAGGTTAGATGAAATACAAAAAATATTTTGTACCACATTGTCCAGAACTAGACTTTATACCCTAGTAAACTAATGAATAATCAAACTATGAAAGAACCTAATGTGTTTTCTTGATCCCGCCGTATTTTCAACTTGAAACTAACAACATAAAAACATAATGTGGGAATAAAACTTCTACAATCACAATGGGAGAAGGATAAACTAGTTAGAATGAAAAAAAAATGAAAAACCAACAAGGGTAACATTAACAGAATTGAAACATGTATGAAACCCAAAAGTACATCCAAAAATTAACAAAAACTAGTAAGGTAAACATTCTATATCCCAACTAACGCAACTCACAGGGCCAAAAATAAACATGTACTACCATATCCAATAGGCACCTTACTATTTCTCAAACCTAAATGAATATTATCAATAAAAACCTGAGGGAAAAAAGAAATGTGTGAGATAAAATCCCTGTCGGGCCTCACCATGTATTCCCAAATAAGATAAAAACATATAATTAATCAAATAATGCATTAAATTTTAAATAAAAATAGATGGATATGAGAATAATATTTAAAGGAATCATGCATTACATTTCAGATGATTGAAAAATATTAAAAAAACGTTACAATTTACATTATAT
The DNA here is from genome assembly GCA_963277665.1 of Viscum album. Classification (NCBI taxonomy): domain Eukaryota; kingdom Viridiplantae; phylum Streptophyta; class Magnoliopsida; order Santalales; family Viscaceae; genus Viscum; species Viscum album. The sequence continues at coordinate 1,577,239,044 of OY728165.1, read as the reverse complement.
ATAATTATATATATATTCAAAATTCATTAAATAATAATTTTAAAACAATTACATATATATTCTAAAAAATATATAGAAAATGGTAATATTCAAAAAGGTTTTATAATTCATGAAAATTGTATCATCACACACATATATGATAATAAATTAATTGTGTGCACACATCCCTTGACATAGGATAGATAAGAAGAATTTTATATTCTATTGAGGAATAAGATATGCTAATAATGATTTTTTATTATGGAAAGTCATCATCCAGTTTATAGTGAAATTCCAACCGATCATGTTTTCCCAATAACATAATAACCTACTATGTATCCATGTCCCCTAATACAATAAATGATGGAAAAATAATTTTAAAACATTTTCAGACAAAATTAATCCAATTTTCCTATTTCAAATATTCAATATTCCTTTTAAAACAAAAACTATTTTTTAAATAAATCACGACTTTTCAATATTGAAGAAAATGGTTTCTTATAATATTATTTTAATCAATTTTCTCAAATATCAATTTGAATTCATTTTTGTTACATCAATTTAACCATTCATATTATATAATTAAATTTAACAATTTTATTTCACCAAATTTTTGTTGAATTTCAGAACACCCCCTATTTCAGGGGAATTATTGGTTCCCTAAATTCATCCCAAATCCAATAAGAAAACCATAATTCAATGTAATTAGGTTTTTAACCAAGTAATAAAAATAAATATAATTTATTTAAAAAAATTTAATTTAACTCTTGAAATTTAGAGTTAATCACATTTCCCATTCAATATTGATTGACCTACCTCAGGATAATGGGATTTAAAATCACCAAGACATATATCGGAGACTCAAACAATGTTCGTTGGCAATGAAGATTCAGAATCACCCATAGATTCGAATTATATAATTTAGGATATTATATTGTCTAATAAAATGGATATCTAATAATATATATTGAAGAAATGAGAGTAATACCATGAGAAAGAACAAGTGAAGATGAAACTAAAGAAGAGAATATAAAACTTAATTCACCAAGATTCAATTCTAATCCATATCGGTATGGTGTGGAAAAAATTTCCTCGTAGGAGCTCCCCTAGAGGAAAAACTAGAAGTGAGACAATGTAGTTTTATCGAGAACATAAATGTGGGGATTTATGATATTTAAGAATAATGTTAGTACTACTAAATTATGTAATCATATTTATCATGGATGGGACACATGGGTTAGACAAACCATGTTCCTTTTGTTTTGACCCAATTTGGAAAGGATCATGGTATCCACAATGTGGGAATAGTTATTTTCAAACTATATGCTAGCCATGAAAAATGCTAATGATCTCGAGTGGCACATTTTCCATTCACATGATGAGTGATTTGGGATAACAGGGAACCAATGCAGAACATCCTAGAAACATTCAAAATTTCTAATATTTTAAAACTAACCGTCCCAAAAACCCCAATTAAGGGTTGATCAGAAGAGTGGTTTTGAAATACCATTAAACTATAATTGGATGTAACATTAATAGTGTTTCTGTATTTTAGTGCTTATAGAACATTAAAAATCATATTGTGGAATTTTTTATTAAAGAAATATTTTTTCAATTTTCTGTATTGTTTTTTTTTGACAAGAGGCGAAGGCCATTACTCAATGTCCAACGCCAAACCTGAGTGGAGAATCATTTAATTATCACTAGGTTATATCATTTTATTTTTTCTCTACTAGATAGAAACAAAACAATATTGTATTTTTAACAAAAATTGATGGATCTAATTATTATTGGACACATCATGGTCAAGTTGGGAACCATTTATAATAACTAGTTATTGTAAAGAAAAGGGACGTCATGAACCCTCACATAAGATACTGTGATTATAGATAAGTGCAATGAGCCACATGGGAGATAGTTCATAGGTGGTTACCCATAGTTTATGGAGGAACAATGGAGGGAGCTGGGAAAAGACTATGATAAATACCTATATCAATTCCTTATATGGTTTTTTTATTCTATGAGTATTATAGTAGCATTTTTGACAATGTATGTAAATCAACCAGTCTATGCCACTAGAAAACATACAATTAAAAACCAATGTTTTAATAGTTTCTTAAAAAATCTATAAACATTAGGGCGTCCATTCCATATTACGCCATTTTTCTCCAATGTACACTATCTATGAGAAATACTACACTTTATTCCTTTTCTCCATGGAACTTAGTGGATTTAAAAATATTTTCATTCTTTTGGGAGTATCACACCACAATATTTATTTATAATATATAGCTTATAATAATTTAATGTATTCCCCAAAAAAATTTAATTATGATTTACATGGTTGTCACGACCCCCTCCCCACAATGTGTACCCCTCCTGGGCCATCAATGTGAGAATGGAGATAATGACCCCTAAGTCCCGCCTACAGTAAGCCCCGGGTTCGCGAGTAGCATCGAGGGTATAGTCACACACAAATGGGTGGCATTACCCTCTAAGAGAACACATGCAGAAGAGAGATATGAGATATACCCCAACCAACTCCAACTAAAATATAAAAGAAACCCAAGTAGTTATATGAAATTCCATGAAAAGGTACTACAACTGAAAGGGGAAAACTACAAGTACCCAAAAGAAGGAAAAACAACAATGACCACAAGCCCGAACATCTCCTGCACCGACAAAATAGTAGTAACCATCTTGATCTCCAACTTGTTGCAAGTGACATGAAAAAAAGAATATATATACGTAGGGTGAGTATAACTGTATACTCAGTAGGATCCTTCCCGAAACTACTCGTGTAAATGTAAAGAAAGCATGCTAAAGAATATTTAACATCAAGTGAAACTAACTCGTAACCTAAACATGTATAATATGTTCCCAACCTCACCATGGATACTCTCACCATGTAAAGCATACAAGAATATTTCATATAGTAAAGAATATCAAGGGTACCCCGAGACTACTTCCCCACTGGTTTTCCGCTTTTTCCTAACGTCATACGACCTGCACATCTCTCTCGAAATGCTTGCCCGTATAAACTTGGTCTAAGCTCCACAATCTACACCACATGCACCACAATGGCTTGCCTACATACACCTGGGTAACTCACCACACTATCCTCACAACCAAAAATTACCAGGTAGTTTACGGGATCCACCACAGCTTGCATAACATGTATCATACTTTGGGTATTATACCTCAATCCATCACATCCCATAAGCTAAGTAAGGATCATCCAGCCATCACAACCTATACACGTTACATCTATAGTAGTCCATAGGATACTATATCCAGAATATATGTGTGTGAATAACAACAAGCCACTACACCCCTCTATACACATATATGGGAAAAACTAACCACTCTACCTACCAGCACAAGTATCTATAAAGGGAAGAGTGCGGGGTCAAAGGGGGTAGTCATCAATTCAACCTTTCATCAAGAATGTTGGGGAAAACACCCCCCTTGGGCTCAGAATCCTTGGGGTGGCAGTTTCCCTTACCGATAGGGTGGAGTAGCGTATAGAAACACAAAAAGTACAGAATATATTTTACTCACAACCGCACTATAGGTATAAAGAAGTCTTATACACAACTACAGCTAACGTCTCTCGGACTCTAGGATGCCACTTCTAAGACTAGGTATCTGATAAGTACAAAATCATTTGAAGAGATTTATTAGATTACCTCATTCACTTTTTATCAGTTCCAATGTACGTCAATTAATTCGTTAAACATTAATTAAACATGAACAATCCACATTAAAATGAATTGGAACCATATTCAAAATATACTTCTCCTTTTAAGATTCAACATCACCTTTAAATTCCAGTATCTACATCCTAGTGGATCATCACCATTTAATAAATCTTTCATTACAGAAATAACTTTTTCATATTCCTAGGAATTATAGAAAAGAAACCAATTCTACTAAACATAAAGGGGGCTCCAGAATGTGAGTAGATATACTATCCGTCAAGTCATTGCTGCCTATAGCAAGAGCATAGACCCATTCTCCCTAGAGAGGCTAAACACGGAAAGCACATGGCATAGCCCACATGGCTTCGCCTCATTCGAATGGACGGTAAGCAAGGCTAACTACCTCGAGAAGTGTGGAAATGTAAAGAAGATAAACATTCAAAAAAACCACCAACATGCAGCCATCACATCCATCAGATACCATCGTCCTTGGTGTCCTCCCTGACACCCACATGCATAAAATGATTCGTCTCGCCACTCATGGCGACATCTGCTGCCATAACTACAAGGCCTCCCTGCCTCCGCATATCACAATAGCCATCCAGGCTCACATCACAACACAATAAGTAGTAATATAATCATTACATCAAATGGTCTATTGGACCATTAACAAAGCATCCATCTTTCATACAAAATGAGCACTCATGGATCTAAGCACAAGGAACTCGGCCTTACAAACAAGAGGGTAACTAAGAACACTACGAATGGTTATCTTTTATCAACCAACAAATTCTTTAATCCCTCTTGAATTAACATATTGAATTCGTAGGTTCCAATTCTGGGAAACCTAATCAGTAAGCTATCACAAAAGATGTAACATTCTTACTATGCTTAACAAATTAGAACAACTACAAATAGAAACAACCAGATTCATTTACATGCCTCTTCATCTTTTGACAATTAATTATAGATTAATTTTGTCTTTACATTCTTTATCATTTTCCATCAATAATGAACAAATAATCATAGCAAGCATATATATCACTCTATCTAGCAAAACATGAGACAAACCATTATTACAGTACAAAGAAACAAAATGTGATCAAACCAATTCATTTAATCTGGTTCATGTATTTAATTAGGTCAATTTCATTGTGATCCAAAGGGATAAAACATGATAAAAATATAGTTTCACATAAAATAAAAGATAAGCAACGAATCCCCAACCTCAAACAGTTCCTCACGTTATTTATCCACACAACGGGTCACAGTCCACCTCTAGCGATAACTGCATCCACCCGAGGAAGCCACGGTACGTCCGCACGAATAAAACCCCAAGAAAACCCCATTAGAATCATGGAGATTAGCTTCAATAATATGGAAATGGGAACATGAGAAGATGAACTCTAAAATAATGACGATATAACAAACCTTATATCAAATCTTGATCGATACAGCTTGGTTGCATCAAAACAGAGCAAAACCAATCCTAGGAGTAAAGTTTGATGTGTAACTCCTACGAGAAGGATTGAAAAGGTTCTAGAATCTCATATCTAATAAAAATTAGGAAGAACAAGGGAGAATGATATCTTTCTCCTTTTGAAGATTTATTGGGGTGACGGTTTAAGATCTGCTAAATTCTCCATTAAAAATGGATCACATTAACCCACGCGTTTTGACCAAGTAAAACATTCCCAGCATTCGGAATAAATAATATAATATTTATGTCCATTGAATCAGCCTTAAGAGTCTTTAAAATAATCCTTTAATTGTATTATATGTCAAAGTAAATGTCAAAATGGGCAAAATTGTGGGAATATGGAAACACTGTTCACCAACTGTTACTGTACACCAAACTGATCTGTGAGACCAATCTGCTAGACCGATCTATGAGGTCGATCTCTGACACTGATCTGTGAGACCGATCTGTGAGACCGAGCTATGCGACCACTATGTGAGACCGATCTGTGAGACCAATATGTGAGACTGATCAGTGAGACCAATCTATGAGACCAATCTGTGAGACCGATCTCTGAGACCGATCTGTGAGACTGATTTGTGAGACCAATCAGTGAGACTGATCTGTCAGACCGATCTATGAGACTGATCTGTCATAACGATCTGTTACTACTCACAGAACTGTAAAATTGGCAAAGCGTTGGGTATAAGTCACCTTGACCTCCCGGAACACCTCCAACACCACATTTTCACAATGTAATGGGCCAGAGAGGATCGGGAAATTATATCAGATACCTCTCAAAACATTCTCATCCTCAAGAATTTAAAACCAACCTAAGGAAGAGAGGGTTCCGAACAACCACCCTGTAAGATACCCCTCAAAGGAAAACCACCCTATGTTGTTCTAAAGCTGGAACAAAACCACAACATCCGAGAACAAGGGAACAAACAATCCATATCCAAACCAATCATGAATAAAATCACATTAAAGGTATATAAATGTGAGGATCATAGAAAACACAACACAACATCTTAAAACAGCTCTGGGTACTGGACACACATTTGTGACTCACGTTACCAGGTACTCTCCTCCATGCCACCATGTCGCCACAAGACATGAACTAAGTGGATATAACGCCCATGAAACACTTTCACCTTGTGGTCTTAGTTCTCCACAGGTTTCTCCTTGAAGGTCACATCATCATCAACATCGATCTCTCCCCAATCGATGATGTGGGATTCATCATGAAGATAACGACGGAGCTGTGATACATGGAAAACATCATGTATACGACTCATCTGTGGGGGAAGTGATACTTGATACACCATAGGTCCAACAGAAGATAACACCTCGAAAGTCCCAAAAAACAGGGTAGATATATTACTTTGACGACCAAACCTTCACTTCCCACGATCGGGAGTCACCTTTAGAAACACATTATCCCAAAAATTAATCTCCAAGGGTCTCCTCCTTTGATCAGCATATGATTTTTGATGATATTGAGATGTCTTCATCCTCTCAAGAATCACCTGAACCATCTCTGTTGTATTCTGCACTAGTTCTGGTTAGAGAATTGCTGACTTGCTGACCCCAGTCCAACACAATGGAGAACAGCAAGGCCGACCATACAAGGCTTCAAACGACGCCATACCAATGGTAGAGTGAAAATTATTATTGTAAGTGAACACTACCAAGGGTATGTGCCTCATCCATGAACCTCCAAAATCAAGAACACAAGAGCACAACATGTCTTCATGATTCTGGATGGTTCGCTCTATCTGACCATCTGTTTGACAATGAAAAGTTGTGCTAAGGCATAGTTGATAACCAAAATCATGTTGGAGACCGGTCCACACCTGGGAGGTAAAATGAGGATCTCGATCAGAAATGCTCTTTCTAGGTAATCCTTGAAGTCTCACCACCTCCTCTAGATACTACCTTGACAAAACTTCCACTGAGCTCGACTCCTTGATCACTATAAAGTGGGATGATTTTTTTAAATGATCCCCTGCCATCCATATAGCATCATGTCCTCCCGGAGCTCGAGGTAAAACTGTAAAAAAGTACATTTAGATGTCCTCCCACTTACACTGAGGAATCTCTGATGGCTAGAGAAGACTACCAGGAACACGGTGTTCGGCCTTCATCTTCGGGAAGACTTAACATCGAGACAGAAACCCTACAATCGCATGTCTCAGCCTAGGACACCAAAACTAACTCTTCAAGGATCGATAAATGCTTTTCACACCTGGATGTACTGAAAAGGGTGAACTATTGAACTCTCGGAGAACTGTCTCATGCATCTCCAAGGGAACAAAAATCCTTCCATGATACAACACTTGGTGTTGTTCATCCTCTGACCGACCATCAGGGGCCTCACCCCAAACAACTCTGTCTCTCCAACATCCACCTATGGATCACCAAACTGGGATTCTTACCCATTTTTCTCCAGGGATGACTACACCATCATCTGGAAAAGAAAACCTATACCTCCAACCTCTTCCATATCAAGATACAAAGTTGACACTTCCTCAAATACTCTCCAAGAATAACCGGATTCACGCACAACATCACTACGTGACTTTCAGCTCAGCGCATCTGCTAAAACATTCCCTTTTCCAGGTGTATGTCATATATCTATGTCATATTCCTGCAAGAAATCCATCCACCGACATTTCCATAATTTCAAGTCACACAGGGAGAAAACATGACTCAAACTCTAATGATCGGTGAAAACCACAAAGCACTCACCAATGAGGTAATGTCTCCACCACTTCAGCGCAAACACCACAGCTGACAACTCAAGATCATGAGTGGAATAGTTTCATTCATGAGGATGCAACTGCCAGGACCCATAATAAACAACTGACATCTGCTACATGAGAACACAGCCTAGCCCCAAATGTGAAGCATCACAGAAAACATCAAAATGGACTCCCTTAGCTGGAAGACAAAGAACGTGAGCACTTACTAACTTCTCCTTTAGATACTCAAAATATTACTGACATTGATCAGTCTATATGAGTGCTTGATCCTTCCTGGTCAAAGCTGTAAGAGGAGTCTCAACTCGATAGAAATTGGCTACGAACCTCCTGTAGTAGCCTCCGAGACCAAGGAAACTTCGCACCTCCAAAACTGTCTTGGGGGATTCCCAAGACACAACTGCTTCTATCGTCTATGGATCCACAACTACTCCATGTTGGGACACAACATTTCCCATGAAACGGACTTCTCGAGCCCAAAACTCACAGTTCGACAACTTCCCAAATAGCTGATGTTGGCGAATAACTCCCAAAACGACTCATAGATTCTCTGCATGCTCCTCTTCAGATATGGAGTACACAAGGATATCTTCGATGAAAACTAGCACTAACTTGTCCAGGAACTCACAGAATACAACATTCATCAATTCCATGAATACATCTAGAGCATTCGTCGCACCAAACAGAATTACAAAGAACTCATAATGCCCATGACGACAACAGAAAGAAGTCTTCAGGATATCCTCATCTTTCACATGCATTTGATGATATCCTGACCACAATTCGATCTTTGAGAAACATGTTTCACCCTTTAGTTGATCAAACTATTCATCAATACACTGAAAAGGATAACGATTCTTTATTGTCACTTTGTTTATGCGATGATAATTGACACACAACCACAAACTGTTGTCAGCCTTCTCCATGAACAAAACTGGTGCACAACGCGATGAAACACTAGGCCGAAGAAAACCACACTATAGCAAACCATCAAGATGCATTCGTAGCTCTTGCAACTCAAAAGGGGTCACCGTATATGGAGACATAGAGATAGGAGACGCTTCTGGCTATAGCTTGATTCCAAACTATATCTCTCGTTGAGGGGGTAATGCTACGACCTCTTCTGGAAATACATCAGGGTACTCCTCCACGACCCTAGGAAACGCCAACTTCTGAACCTCTGAAGAACATAGAATAAACTCAACCATCAAGGATGAGAAGGATGGAACATTCCAATGACCCATCTGAGGGACTCTCTCACCAACAAAAACCACTTTCTCTCCATCCGCACCAAGGAAAATGACCTTCACCCTATAAAAACCACAATATCATGCACCTAATACAACCAATCCATGCCGATGATGACATAATATGGTTGTATTCGTAAACATATAAAATCTCCCCAAGAGCGGTGCTACCCCAACAGTAGGTCACAATCTCTTCATACTTCAAACAAGTCAGCTCGACCTCCAACTGGTGTAGTCAATGCCAAGGGCACTGAAAACCTCTCTACCACATGTCCCAAGGCATGGACAAGGGTAGGTGATAAGAAGGAGTTTGTCGCTCCTGAATCAAACAAGGCATAAACCAAGGTATAAAACAAGAAAAGGGTACCTCGAACGACAGATGTCTTGCCTGGGGCAGCCAATGCTAGAGCATAAAGCTGACCACGGAATTCTCTACGGCCTCTGTGACCCTGATGAAGACCACCACCATGGTCGTGCTCTGCTCTCTGAGGACGGGGAGCGTCATGGGGATATCCTCTATCTTCCCCATCCACCCTATTGTGATCTAAACCTGGTGCAACCTGCTGCTACTCCTTCGTCTGAAACTGCCTCAACGGAGGAACATGGAGCGGAGCGCCCAATGCATGATGACTACTCTGAAAAGTCAGGCACTCCCGCTGCTGATGACCATGACCAACATAATAAAAAAAGTTCATGATCCCTTGGAATAGGCCTGAGAGTTGATGCCTCCAGAGAAATGAGACGGAAAGGGCGTGGACCTACCCCAAGGGAACAAAAACTCTTCTTCCCTGAAAACTGGGAACCCTGGACCACAACTCAGCTTCGTGAGGAATCATGACGATTCCTCTCTCATGAAAATCCAGTCCTGGCCAAATTCATCTCAACAACCTCTACCCTCACCAGCACCTCATGATATGTCTTCAACATAAATGGGGTGACCTGTCGCTAGATCTATGGACATAAAGCCTCCTCGAAATGCCTCATTGTGGCCTCCTCATCTAGACGTATGTCTGAAGCATATCGTAGAAGGTTCTTGAAATTGATTCCAAACTCTCAAAAACAGGAGCTCCCCTGTCAAAGGGTATTAATGTCTTGATGACTGGATGCCTTCGTGGTTGAAGAAACGAACTCAACTCCAAACATGTCTCGAAACTCCTCCCATGTGATTGCTGACTCCTCATGATCCCCGAGGAACAAGAGCTACCAATGACTCACTACTCTACGCAGCATCATCACAACCAAGGACACCCAGTGCTCCTTCTGAGCACGAATCAAACTGAAGCCGATATCGAACTCCTCTAACCAGTCCACCGTGACTACATCTGAAACAGAGCCCTCGTACTTCTGCAGACTTTGGCGCTAAAACACTCGGAGTGACTTCCTCTATGTGTCATCTTCGTCAACCTCTACCTGTCGGCGATCTGCTGGAACAGCCAACTTGACATTTTCTGCGCAAACCAGGCGAGGATGTCGACCTGGAGCCATACCTACAAAAGAACAAACTGTTAGAGCTCCCAATCCTGAATTATGGAAGAATCAACATTAATTAATCTATTGTTTTCTTTTGTTCATTTTAGGTTAACTTATCCCAAGGTCTACCCATTCAAACACAGTCACAAAAAAGAATGATGAATGAACCTTTCCTAGTTCTCTACCCTACAACCAATATCTCCTTGTTTAGTAGCCATCGTAAACTTAACGGTATGTGCAACAGATCATAGGGGGACCTAAAAACCTATGTTCTTGTCGGTCTCCAATGTTTACCCCACTTGCTAAACATGAATGACAGTGTTTCCCTACCAACCCATGGAACCTCACCTGTGCCTAACTCCAATCTCCGTCTTATCCATCAACCAGAACTTTGATACCACTCTGTCATGACCCCATCCCCACAATTTGTACCCCTCCTGGGCCAGCAATATGATAAGAGAGATAATGACCCCCAAGTCCCGCCTCTAGTAGGCCCCGGGTTGGAGCGTAGCACCGAGGGTATAGTAATGTGCAAATGGTAGGCATTACCCTCTAAAAGATCACATGCAGAAGAGAGAGATAAGATAGACACCAAACAAATCCAAATGAAATATAAAAGAATCCCATGTACAAATATATGAAATTCCATGCCAAGGTACTACAATTGAATGGGTAAAACTACAATTACCCAAAAGAAGGAAAACCAGCAGCGGCCACAAGCCCGAATAGCTCCTGCAACCACACGCTAATAGTATCCAGCTTCATCTCCAACCTCCTCCAAGTGACCTGAAAAACAGTTTATATATACATAGGGTAAGTATAATAGTATACTCAGTGGGATCCTCCCTGAAGCCTCTCCTGAAAAATTAAAGAAAGCATGCTAAAGCATAGTGAACAACATGTGAAACTAACACATCACCTAAACAGGTATACTATGTTCCAAACCACACCATGGCTACTCTCACCACATAACACATACAGGAATATAGCATATAGTAATGAATATCAAGGGTACCCCTCTACTACTTCCCCACTAGTTTGTCGCTTTTCCCCAAATGACATATGTCATGTGCATCTCTCTCCAAACTCATGCTCGTATAAACATGGGCTAAGCTCCACAATCTAAACCACGTGCACCACAAAGGCTTGCCCGTAGACACCTGGGTGAAGCACCACACCATCCTCACAACCAAAAATAACCATGTAGTTTCCAGTAGCCACCACAGCTCGCCTAACGTGTATCATACATCAGGTATTATACCTCAAGGTATCATAACCCATACACTGAGTAAGGATCATCAAGCTATCATAGCCTATACACATTACACCTATAATAGTCCATATGATACTATATCCAGAATATATGTGTGTGAATAACCACAAGCCATTACAACCCTCTACACCCATATATGGAAAAAACTAACCACTGTGCCAACCATCACAAGTATCTATCAAGAGAAGAGAGTGGGGTCAAAGGGGGTAGTCATCCATTCAACCTCCCATCAAAATGTTGGGGAAAACACCCCCAGGGTGTCAGTGGCCCTTACCGACAGGGTGGAGTAGATTATAGAAACACAAAATGTACATAATATATATTACTCAAAAACACACTATGGGCATAACCTATTCTTAGACACAACTGCAACTAACGTTTCTCAGACTCCAGGCTGCCACTTCTAAGACTAGGTATCCTATAAGCACAAAACCATTTGAAGTGATTTATTAGATTAATTCTCTCTCTTTTTATCTATTCCACTGTACATTAATTAATTCATTATTCATTAATTAACCATGAACAATCCACTTTAAAATGAGTTGGCATCATATTCAAAATCAATGATCCTTTTAATATTCAACACCACCTTTAAATTCCAGCATCTTCATCCTCGTGGATCATCACCATTTAGTAAATCTTTTATTACAGAAATTACTTTCCCATATACCCAGGAATTCTAGAAAAGAAACATATGATACTAAAAACAAATGGGGATCAACACAGTGAGTAGATATACTACCCGTCGAGTCATTGCCGCTAATAGCAAGATCATAGACACATTCTCTCTTGAGAGGCCAAAAACAGAAAGCACATGCCATACCCTGATTGTCTTCGCCTCCTTAGGATGGAGGGTAAGAATGAACCGATGCCTTGTGATGGGGAGAAAAGTAAATCATATAAACATTCAAACAAAACCACCAACATCCAGCCATCACATCCATCCCAGACCATCATCCTTGGTGTCCTTCCCGACACCCACATGCATAAACCGATGCATCTCTCCACTCTAGGCACCATCCACTACCAAAAACACAAGGCCTCCCAACCTCCACATATCGAAATATCCATCCAGCCTCACATCACAACACAACATTAGGAAAATTTTCATCACATCAAATGAGATCTAGGACCATTAACAAGGCATCCGACCATCATACAAAATGATCACTCATGGCTCAAGCACAAGGGACTCATCCTTACGAACAAGAGGGAAACCAAGAACCCTACCAAGCATTAACTTTTATCAACCAACTAGTTCTTTAATCCCTCTTGAATTAACAGATTCAATTCGTAGGTTCCAATTCACAGAAACCTAATCAGTAATCTATGACAAAAGATTTAACATGCTTACTATGCCAATCAAATTAGAAAAACTACATCAACGGCAACAACCAGATTCATTTACATGACTCTTTATCTTTAACCAATTAATTATCAATTTATTCCGGATTTACATTCTTTATCAATTTCCATCAATAACGAACAACTAATCAAATCAAGAATAGATATCACTCTATCTTTCAAAACATGAGGCAAGCTGTTATTACAGTACAAAGAAACAACATGCGATCAAACCAATTCTTTTAATCCAGTTCAAGTATCTAGTTAGGTCAATTTCATTGTGATCCAAAGTGCTTAAACATGATAATGATACAGTTTCACATAAATTAAAAGAGAAGTAACGAATCCCCTACCTCAAATAGTTCCTCACGTTTTTATCCTAACAACGGGTCACGATCCTCCTCTCGAGACAACTGCATCCACCCGAGGATGCCACGGTATTTCTGCACCAACCAAACCCCAAGAAAAACACATTTCAATAATGGAGATTACATGCTATAATATGGATAGGGGATCATGAGAATATGAACCTTAAAAGAACGATGATATAACATACCTTATATCGAAGGTTGATCGATATAGCTTGGTTGCATCAAAATAGAGAAGAACCAATCCTAAGAGTAAAGTTTGACTGTGAAACTCATATTGGAAGGGTTGAAAAGGTTCTAGAGTCTCCTAGTCGATGAAAAATAGGATGAAAAATGGAAAATGACATCATTCCCCTTTTTTAAGATTTACTGCACTGACAGTTTATGATCGGCATAATTCTCCATTAAAAAAGTACCGCATTAACCCACACGATTTGACCAATTAAAACATTCCAATCCTTAGGAATAATTAATATAAGATTTATGGCCTTTTAATCGGCCATAAGAGTCGTAAAAATATGGCTTGACATGTATTTTACATTAATGAAAACGTCAAAATGGGAAAAAATGTAGGAATCTGGAAAAATTGTTCACCTACCATTATTGTACACCAAACTGATCTGTGAGACCGATCTGTGAGGCCGATCTCTGAGACTGATCTGGGAGACAGATCTGTGAGACTGATATGTGAAACTGATATATGAGACCGATTTTTCAGACCAATTTGTGAGACCGATCTGTTAGACAGACCAGTGAGACCGATCTATGAGACCGATATGTGAGACCAATCTGTGGGACTGATCTGTCAAACTGATCAGTGGGACCGATCTATGGAACTAATCTATCAGACCGATCTGTGAGATCGATCTGTGAGACTGATCTACGAGACCGATCTGTGAGACCGATCTGTGAGACCGATCTATTATTGTTCATAGAACTTGAAAATTGGCAAAGTGTTAGGTATAAGTCACCTTGACCTCCTGGAACACATCCAACATGACATTTCACAAATTAATGGACCGAAGTGGCCCGGTCCATTACAATGGTATTAAATTTTATTATAAGAATATTTTGAGGGATATAATTTTATATGAGGATACTATGTAGTGGTAGTTTCCATGTTACCACCTGTTTGGTTGAAGATGATATCATTCCTAATATAACATAGAGAGTTATTAATTTTTTATGGATAACAAAATTGGAAATGGTTTAACGTATTTATCCATGAAAAAACAAGTTTTTTAATTGTGAGTGAATGACGGATATTCCACTAGGTGAAGTGAAACCAAAATTTTATATTAATTAAATCATTATAAGAAACATATTTTTTTGGGCATGTGGTAACAATTTTTTTTCCAATCATCAGAATATTTTTATTTATGGGAAATATGGGTTAAAAATACCACTATTTAATTAATATATTATAGGACATGAATGACTAAGTAGAAATATAGGGAATTGTTTTGTGATATGTACGATGTATTTATTAATTGAATCTATTGGATTGTTATCAAATTATAATGAAATATATATTCGAAATAAAAAAAAATGGCTAAAGGAACAATTTTTTCAATAGTATATTTCAATACATGTTGTTTTAATTATCCAATTTATTTTTGATCATTAAATATGGTTTTCATCTAGAATTATAATTCTAAAAATTATTACATTGTTGTGATGATGAGAAACTCCAATACTGGTGTATGTTTTTATCATCATTATGTATCGATATAGGATTAATAAACATATTACTGAGTTCCATGATGAATGAGAGTAGTGGTTTCTAAATAAATTTTTTTTAGTTAATGTTGTAGGATAGTGATAGAGATATAAATTTTACTATAATGAATATTTAAATTAGATAATTTTTAGTATTTGTGCATTATAATTAATTATACAATGTCATAGCCTAGTGTATTTAAACTATGTAAAAAATATACATGAAAATTTAGTACATTAATCACTAATTCATTATAATTAGAGGGATAATTTAAATAATCCATAATGTTTATTTGACAATATTATCATTTATGAAATTATTTCTTATACCCATATTCACCTGTCTCTCATGTCATTATCATTTATATGAGATTAACAAAGATATGTGATATTCTCAAATTATATCATTATATTAATTAGTTATATTACCCCAATAATTTTTTAATATTCATTAAGGATTTATATTACCATTAAAAATATTATTATAGATTTCTGTTATAATAATTGAACACCCATATTCTTCCATTATTCAAAACCCTTAAAATGATGTGGTTTTAGTGCATATATACAGACACCTACTTCCGGGGATAAATCAATATAAATTTTCTATCATCCTTCCATAGATGTTTTATATGTTTTTAATAATGAAAAAATATATTACATATACAATTATTAATATTATTAAATGACATATAATCTGATTTTCGATTTTCCCCCATTTAATGAATAGTGGGATTATTGTTTTTGTGTACTTATGGAATACCACCTCTATTGAACGATGTAACTAATTTTACATTACCACCTCACATTGATGAAAATATAATTTTAATTAATTTTTACAAAATTTATCTATAAATATATTAATATTGTTGAATAATAAATTCTTCCATTCTATAATACATAATAATAATTAACAATGAGAATAAACATGACTACAAAAAATAATCATATAGAGAAAGCATTCATAATTTATATCAAATATTTTAAAAACAGTGGAATAGTATAAATTTTTTGATAATAGGTTAATAAAATACCCTATTCTAAAAAAATAGATATTACGAAGAAATTTTAAAAAACACTATGATTTTGAAATAACCAATTATATTATATATAAATTTACTGAATAACCCATTGTAATATAGAAAAGTGAAAATTAATTAATTAATATGTAACACATGATAATAAATATTCCATATAAAATTTACTACCTATAAATGAAGATATAATTAATGTTGTAAATAATATATGGATAAATGTTATGATATGTATCACTAATGTAGAGAAAATCAAGACCAATAGTAATGATTATTGGATAATATTTTTTGTTAATTTACTTATTCATAGAATTAAATATATATATATGTTTTTTGATTATATTGGTCATATAGTTATCAAATATTTATATTAAATGAAATATTTATTATATTAAAATACATATCATGTACTATTATTCATGATTTTTTAAATATAAGGAAGACAATGTTTTAGGGGTTTTTGTTAAGTCAATTCTAATTTAATGAGTTATTATTGACCATCATGAACTTATTTCATATATTATTGGAATATTCAACAACATAAATCTAATATGAGATATGTTAATAAAAAAAATTTACATCCCTCATATTAGTTCATGATGGTCAAATTGAGAAAATCAAGACCAAATGTAATGATTATTGGATAATATTTTTTGTTAATTGAATTATATTTTCATAAATGTGATGTGGTAATGTAAAATATGTTATAGGGTTCTATTGAGGTGGTCTTCCATAAGTACACACAAACAATAATCTCGTTATTCATTAAATGGGGGAAAACTGAAAATTAGATTATATGTAATTTAATAATATTAATAATTTCATATGAATTATATTTTTTCATTATTATAAAATTTTTAAACACCTATAGAATGTTGTTAGAAAAATTAGATTGAACTATTCATGGAAGCAAGTGTCTATATATATACACTAAAAAACATCATTTTTAATGGTTTTGGATGATGATAGAAGATGTGTGTTCAATTATAGTAACAAAAATCTATAATAATATTATTAATACGGATATAATTCACTAATTCTTGTTATAAAATTATTTGGGTAATATAATAGAATATTATAATTATAATGTTTGAGAACATAACTTATCTTTGTTACTCTCATATAGATGATAATGCATAGCCCCATGTAATATAGATAAGTGAAAATTAATTAATTAATTTGTAACACAAGATAATAAATATGCCATATAAAATTTATGACCTATAAAGGAAGATACTATTAGTGTTGTAAAAATATATATATATAAATGTTATGATATGTATCCCTTGTCTAGAGAAAATTAGGACCAACAATAACAATCATGATGGAGGATGCTATAGATGAATTTTGGTGGTAAATTCTCCCCATGGATCCGGGACTAGTTGTAGTGATTGAATGTAATTTCACTGATATTGGACATGCACCCCAAAAATTTTTTGGTCAATATTTACATGTGGAAAGGAAAAGGGATGTTTTATGCAATATATCATAGTAGTTCCACTTCCATAAACCACCTGTATTTATGGCCTCTAATGATCCTCAAGAAGTTCCCTGGTTTCTGATTAGGATTGACTATTTGATTATGATCATATAAACTCTTGATAAAATAAATGTGAATAGTTCCAAATTCTAACTAGAGGGACAAAGTGGGATATGGTGTGATAAGAAATATATAGTGAATAATCAGGAAGGTCTACAATGAAAATATTTCAAGAAACTTTTTGATTCTAGTTCTCTTTAGGGTCGATGGTGTTGTCCAAGGCAATAGAGTTTTTGAAACTAAATGAGTCTCACAAGACCATGATATAGTACGTAACTAGTTTTCCTAATATATTTTAGTTTGCATTATATATTTTATCGAATGAAAATATTATGAATGTATTGTTGGATTTTGTACTCTAAATTTATTATGAAAGATTCTTTCTTATACCAATGTTATTGATAGAGTGCTAATGGTCAAAAAAACATTGTATGCAAATCAGGGTTGATTATTCTCCCAATGGAGAAATGAATTCAAATAAAGGGGATAGGAAGTTTGATGATTCCCATGGTAGTTCTCAACAGTAGGGTTTTTCTATGCCGCCTTTTTTTCTTCAAGAAGATATTTTATTTTCTTTTAGTGTTAAAATACTCTGAATTCTATCTTGGTTTTCACTAAGTCATCCAAAGTATGTGGTTTATATGGACACTCATGTCGCTAATAGATTTTATTAAATGTTATTTATGCTTCCCATGTTGTAATATGATCATAAATTCACATTTAAACTGTTGTCCAATCATATTTCACATAGAAAAATGGGTTCCATACAAAACCATCCTAAATGTATATTTTTCACTTTGTCAAATAGTATATAGAGGAAGACGATATGAGTCCAGCAACTATTATTGTTACTATAAAAATATATTCCTCATTATTGAGTTCTTTATTAAACCAATTTTCTTCTCATTAGATAATATAATCTCTCATTTTTAATCTTTTAAATAATTATTTGAATATTTTTTATTACATGATGGATATTACTACATCCTATAGAATGAAGAGTGAGAAGGGTCACCATAGTACTATTGTTTTATCATTATTAGATATAAATCATTATAAGCAATTTTTTAAATATTAATCATTTTTATGTAATATTTTTTAGGGATTATATCATAGTAAATAACTCCTAGTTTAGATGTTATCTTCAATGGGTCTCCTTTACTAGACCTAATGCGTTTTACAGAATCCATTAAGTTGAATGAGACCCAAATTTGATTGGAGCCAAAAATTATATTCTTGAGTTATGGAAATTAATATATATGTTTCCAATTGACTATAAAAAAGAATAACTGAGTTGTGATATCCCTTCATTTTTCATAGAGTTTCTTGTTGTGTTACATTCATAATTTTCTAGTTTTCCACTAGTTTGGGAGGTATGATTTTCTATCAACCAAATATCTGGTACACTAAGAATGACTATTCCCTCTAATCACATTGTTTATTCTGAAATGAATTATCTATTAAATTACCTTTATGATATTCATGAGAAAGTATTTATACTTTTGTTTGCGTTAATATGGGTGTAATAGATTCTATATTCGAAAAATGTAGATTTTTCACATCACATTTGTGTAGATTACAGAAAACCCAACTGAGTTATGATAAATTACAACTATATATTACTATGTAATAAAGATCTGTTTGACCAGTTGATGGAGGTTATGTGGTTCTCAATGCTTTATGGCATGTTTGGTTACCACAAGCTGAAAATAAATTAAAATAACAATAAAAAATAATTTTTTAGAGATGGTAGGACCATTTTGAGAAATTGTTTGATCCTTTTTTATAAAAAATCCTCCTATTAACATTAAGTATTTAATTAAACTTATTTTACAGGAGAAACTAGACACATTATAGGTATTATTTTTGGTTGAAATAATTATTTACTATATGTTTATGGAGGATCATGAGCATTATGACAAAGGAATTTTGGAATTATTAAAAAATCAATGGAATAATGAAAAGATATTAGAATATAATATATGGATTCATGGAGTGATGTTTAAGGGACATGTGGTATTAAAAAATGGTACTATAGT
Organism: Viscum album; assembly: GCA_963277665.1. Lineage (NCBI taxonomy): Eukaryota > Viridiplantae > Streptophyta > Magnoliopsida > Santalales > Viscaceae > Viscum > Viscum album. Next base: position 1,577,219,109 of record OY728165.1, on the reverse strand, counting down.
GGATCCTGAGTACATGAGGGATAATATGAAATTGGAACAACTATGATCTATTTTCATGATTGGGATATTCATGGATTTTGTAGAGTATTATTACATGTATGTTAAATAAATCAATAATTTGGATTTTCCAATGGCCGACCTCACACAAAATATAGTTAAATTTTGTTGGGTTGAAAAATTTCTGAGTTTTTTTATGTGATTCAAATTTTGAAAATTATGTCTATGTTGACTCTCTAAGATCACAAAAAAGTCTATTTTATCTTTTCTGATGTATAATGTTTTGATTTGGAAAATGTTCTTTTGAAGGGTGATCAATTCCCCCATATGACTATAATTATCTATTTTCATAAGAGAATTATTATCCAACCCATCACCATAATCATTGTAATTCGATTCATAAACATATGATTTGGGAGAAATGCCTTTTTCGAGAATGGTTTCTCATGATTTCTTAATATAATATATTGAGTAACATCTTCTCTCAAAATGATTTCAATCTCTTCGAGAGGTTTGAGGTGGAATATGATCAATATTTTATCTTTGAAATAAATTATACAAGACAGAACATTAATTTTATTGTAGCTAAATTGATTACAGAACATAAGTCCCATCTTCTGAAGGAGTCAAATGAAGAGTAAAACATGATGGGTCTCATTTCCAAATTACATATTGGAGTCCAAGAATCAAGGTACATGGTTTATTTGTAATGTTTTAAACATACATCAACTATTTTCAAGATGATTTTCTAGAACATCATCTTGATGATGAGTTCTATATAATTATAGACAGTCTATATGGTTTGGAGACTGTTTTTGATTTTCCATTCTCTATGGAAGTAATTCTATTATACTAGAGAAATTTTTTTATACCATTTATAGTAAGTAATGTTTTATAGGAGATTTACGTAATCCCAATGATAAAATAAAATAATAACTATAATGATGTTCTATGACATTCAATGATGTTTACGGTGTCTTGGGAATGAGAATTTATAATTTAACAACTCATTGTAATATATTTTCTCAGCTAAAGGATCAACACTATAATTGTTCAGGTTTAATTAAAACACCTTTAGTGACTACATGGTATATGGATGATATCTATGTGTAATTTATTTGGGGGGTTCTAAATATGTAGAGAAAGATGAATTCGAAATGACTTTTTATTAATAAACTCACTAAATTGGTTAACATTTTAATAAATCCTGACACAACCTAAGGGTAGGAGTTGTAAACTATCTATGTGAGGGAGATTGTTTGATTTAAAGTAATTATATCATCAAAATTATCTAATATGTATTCCTGGTTCATGTATTAATTTTGGTGCTTCCATAATGGGGAACTGGTATCTCATGTCTATTAGAGCATGGTGTACTATCTATAATTGGATGTCTAGATACAATAAACTATATATATTTTTTATAATATTCTTGAATTCTATGTTTTTTACATTGTTGGATCATCATACAAACATTTTGGGGTGGTTGGGTATATTTATTATAGTATTTTCCAGTTGGGACCATAATATCTCGTTTTGAGGCCCTGTATGGCCTACCATGTATATCGTTGTTGTGTTGGATATAGATTAGTGTACATTCCTTTATTGTATTAAACATGATTCAATGGATGAAATTCATGTTTCTGTTGGTAAATTTTGGGATGTTGATGGCATATGGTTTGTAAAATTTTATCTTTATAAGCATTGCATACTAATGGAACTTACAGTTTCTGTCCATGTCTTCTTGAATGTTACACCCAGTTTCGGTCATCGACAACATTTAATGAAATGGAAATTTTCACATTTCATTGTGGGACCTATTTAGGCCACCGACAATTTTTGTTATTTTGGTTAATTTGTATCTCTTATCCCATCGATACATGATGTGTTTCATGTATCTCAGCTACAAAATTATAAATCTGATCCCACAAATGTTATAAGATGGAGTGATCTTGAGGATGAACTTGTTTTAAGCATGACTAGTTTTCTAATCAAGAATGTTGATTTTTAAACCATGGGACCTCATGGGAGGATTATTGATTTGGTTCTACTATATAATGGTTCTAATTATCATGAGATTTTGGAGAGGGAGGCACTGATGATGGAGTAGAAGCCTCATATTTTGATATTTTTTCAAGAAAGTAGGATTTTTTGCGCCAAAATGGTTATATGTTGGGAATTTTTAAAAAACATTTTAATATTATTAAGAATTATTAAACCCATTTTCATATCATTCCATGTATGGGTTTCATTTGGTTATTCATTGGATTATATATTTTTGAAATTTTAAAATTTATAGGCTATTTATGGTTAGGGCATAGTTTTCCCAGATAATGGTCCATATTAGGGGATACCGTTCGAACCATGAAAATGGTGATTTTAATTAATAGAGAAAGTTTTGAAAAACCATATGTCCACCTAGTAGAAAACGTGAACCTTCCCAAATGGGGAACATAGATATGGTCTTTAGTTTGTCTAATCATGCATATCTACCTAGGAAATTGTGTGTATAATGTTTTATAATCTGATAATTATATAAAAACATCACCCATACTCAATTTTTGGTTCTGGATAGATATTATTATACCCATCGAGATTTCTACTTCCATGTGTTCTCCCAAGTGGTTATTTTCCCCCTCTAGACCCTTATATATGCGAATTCGATCTAGAAAAACAACAGTCAATATTCTCTTATTTATTTTCAACAACTTGTATACATTATCAAATTCTCTCTATTCCCCAACTATGGATTCATAGGCATAAATTTTGTTGATCATCATGGATTGTATTAGATCACATTCTTTCCAATGTATTTACTTAATAATTTGGACAAACAAGCAATATTAGAATTTATCATGTAACGTGTTGTAGTTTTACAAAACAAAAAATCGTTATTAGTACATATTATTCAACATTATGATGTTGATGAGTCCTCTATGGATAGTGTCGAGGAAAGTGTGTACACATTATAATTATTATCATATGAGTGTGTGAGGATTTAATAGCCTAGATGTATCAAACCTTTTGGAATATGACCATGTTGCTAGTTTGTTTGTATTTTTTTTCATAAATTCCACTGTTGTAAAATATTTTAATATGAATTTTGAATTTATATAAGCTATTTTTTATAAAATATTTATTAAGAAATATTTTCAAATTATTTTAATCATTATAAAGATAATGAATTTTTTTATTATAAATTCCTTGAAATTCAATTACATTATATAAAAAATTGAAATCATTATTTGGATAATATATTTTCTATTCAAAGAAACGATTCCTTGGTGATACCTAAGAGGGTTTTTTTCCATAGCCTAACTATGAATTTGGGTCTTTTTAGATTATATTATTTGAGGATTGAGTATGGGTAAGGTGCCACTTTGAGGTGGTAGTATCTATTGATAATTATGCTTTCATCTATTGGGACATTGTGTTTTTACAATCATTTTTTCTGGTACATTTCCATTTTATTTATTTATTTAGAAATGTTGGTATTCTTTTATACTTTTATATATACAGATTTTATTACATATATACTGACTTTTTTATCTTTCTTCAATTTTTATAGTGGAACATTCATCTGAACTTTCATATTTGTATGGTTCCAGGTTTTAGTCGCCAACCCCTGTGGATCAGGAATTCCCATCATGCTACATCAAATATGGATTGATTATCATGTTAAAAATGAACCAAAGAATGTTCTTTCCAATGACTAAGTTTAACAATGGCACAAACATCATTATTTATATGCCTCTATGAGAAATGATAAATAAAATAAATATGAATTGATTGAGAGGTTTTTAATGATCACCATTGATTGATTTCTGACCACATCATAATTCCCTGTAAATAATAATTTACTTAATCTCTCCTTATATTTTACATTTTACTACCCATTGCAAACATGAATGGAGAATTTATCCTCTTTGGATTTATACCAATATCATTGATTACTAAGAAATATTTTTGTGAAGACTTGGAAATTTTAAGGAATGTTTTTTCATAATTTCTTTGGAATTTTAGAAATACTCAGTTTTGACGGCACCTGATTCTGAGGTCTGGTGTGCCCAGAATCCATGTCCGAAGTTTAGATCGGGTACGTTCAGTGAACAAACGAGTGTGTTTCTTTCTATCTTTTGAACCGGTGCTCGAAATCGAAATATGAGGGCACAGATGAAACCGCAGTGCCGTTAATTGCTTTAGAAGACCATTTCTGAAGTTGTGTTTTCTCGGGAAGAGATGATTAAAAATGAGGTTTACGTGTTAAGAGAATAAATTTTTGTTACAAATTTTATTCCTCTTTCTTAAGTGTTTAAACCCCATGAGAGGGAGTTGGGGTGGGACCCAATGAAAACCCAACACCTCTTGAGAGGATTAAAGAGTGAGGTGGGGCCCACACGAGCCCACCTCTTCAAATTCCTGTAACATCTCTTCTGCATTAATGGTGCCAACTTATCACTCCATTTATTATGAAAAGTTACGATTAATGATGTTAAGTTGTTTTATATTTCTATTTTTTATTAAAGTATTGGAAAAAGTAATAAAATAAGGCTAAATCCTTATTTTATTTTTGTTTCATCATTGTGTTGAAAGAGGGAGTGTTCTTCCATAGAAGAACTTCATCTTCCTCCTTGAAGAATGAGATGAACGCCGACACGCCGCTTCCTTCTCAGACGATCTCCGTCAACGTATACAGAGCCTCTTTCCGCGAAGCTATCTTCCACCAATTTCATGAGGTAGGGGAAATTTTGTTAAATTCTATTTTGAGTGATTTTTATCTCACGTGATTGAGAGTTTATTAGTATGATGTTAGTATAATCTGAATTAGAATAAATTATACCCACTTTAATATTAAAAGCATGTGTTTTAATGACTACCAATAGATAACACCTAACGCGGAGGGCGCGGGCCGAACTAACACGGCCTGACAACCCTCCGCAAGTTATCGTTGGTTAGCGGATTGACGACGATGATGAAACAGGACCGCGAAAGTGTTTTGAAGTTTCCACAGTGATGTTCGGGTCCCGTAAAGTCCTCAGGCGCAGACGGCAGGTGAAACGGACCATCGGTGCACGTCCGGTGGTCCGCAGAGAGCAGCGGCGGCGCGCCCCCCCAGCTCGGTGGCGCCAGCGACCGGAGGCAGCGGCATGCCACCGGAGAAGACCGGCACAGGTGAGCCGCGATAGACCAGAATGTCTATGTCGTTCCATTTTTAGGGAGGGGCGCGACATTAAAGCTGCGCAGTTTTGGTCAAACGGGGGGGGGGGGGGGGACCACACCCCATTCCGCGTCCAGCTCGGCCTCGAGCCGAGCCATGGAAAACATTCGGCCGGACTGCCCTCACCGGGCTTGACAGCCCGCGAGGGGCTGGACCGCCCGCGCCTGGCCGGACCGCCCGCGCTGAGCCGGACAGCCCACGCGGGGCCGGACCCCCCGCGCGGGGCCGGACCGCCCGCGCCGGGCCGGACCGCCCACGCCGGGCCGAACTGCCCGCGCTGGGCCGGGCAGCTAGCGCTGGGCCGGACCCCCACGTCGGGCCGGGCCGCGCCAGCTTTGCCGGGCCGCACCAGCCGGGCCGGACCCGGACCCGGGTCGGGTCAGACTGGTCCTAGACCCCTTGTTTTCGGGCAGTTTCGTTCAAATGTCCATAACATGGGCTACGAACCTCCTATTGACGCACCATCAATTGCGATGGGATCCCTAGATCTATACGATCGTTCGGTATATTACAATCAATGTTTCTGAAAAATCTGTGTATTGACAGGTTTGTTCGAACCCGAAACCAACTGGGCCCTCGGAGGAGAAACTCTTATAACTTGAGTTCTGGACGTCCGATTGACATGTCATCGACTTCGTTGGATCCCTCTTGATGAGACAAAGCTTTTGGAATACCTCACCTGAGGTTTGGATGTAGTTGGATTAAGGTTAGGTTGGATTGTACTCAAAATCCAACTGGACCCCTAGAACGGAATAGCCGATAACTTTCAGACCGAACATCTATTTGACGAAATGTCAGCGGAAATTTGTAATCTTTTTGAGAAAATGTCCCTATGAGTATACCCTATGAGATTTCAAGGTACCTTTGAGATACAGCTGGGTTGGTTCGTACACGAAACCAACCAGGCCCCCAGGACGAAAAATCTAATAACACACAGACCATACGTCCGATTGACACGCCGTCTGTTGTGTTGAGGTCCTTATGACATGGTAGACCTTTGGGACACATCTTCTCTGGATGTTGTGATACTCGGAGTATCGACCATTAGCTCGTGGAGCGGACCTTCCTGGTGACGAGCGAGCGAAGTGCATACACCGAGTATCTTGATGAGACTTGAAGACTGCTGACCGATCGACTCGGAGAGATTCAGATAGACCAGTGAGGAGCACTTGGTTGTATAGAAGACCCCCTGTGGGGGAGCGCTTGGTTTTAGTGGCAAACCCGCAGTACTTGATAGAAGGAGTACCTCTGTAGGCTATGAGGGGGAGCATTTGGTTTTAGTGGCATACCCATGGTCGGAAGTGCTTGTTTGTAGCAGCAGGCCCACAGTACTCAACAGTTGGAGTACTTCAGCAATCGAAGGATAATGGGAAGCACTTGGTTGTAGCGGAAGGATCACAGTACTCGACAGAGGAGGAGTTATCTAGTAGTTGTGGTTTCGACCTCATGAATAAAATCATGGTTTGAGCTGAGTCTTTAATTTCAATCATTATCATAGATGTGATTGACTTGATATCCTATGTGGATTGGATCATACTTTCCTGTGTGGATTGGGTTGTACTTTCCCGTGAGGATTATGTTATACATTCAATTATGGAATAATTTATACTTTCTTGTGTGTACTGGGTTGTATTTGAGATCGTGAGTTGGAGCTGAACTGGAATTGATGACTTAGGTATATTTATGGGAATAAACCTAGGTTGTGTTGGATGATACTTCGTGATTGTACCTTGTATTTGTGGTTTATTCTTTTTGGATTCAGGGAGACTTTCAGGGGTCTCAGGGTCCCTACTGAGTATCATTTACTCACCCCTGCACAGGCTATGCCCGCACTACGTTGTGTTGGTTACAGACAACGGACAACGCTGATCTTGGTTGAGGCTTGTGGAGTAGGACTATACCTGGAAGTGGACTATCAGGTGCAACGTACATGGAGAGGATGGCTGGACACGAGGATCCGACAATACTGATTGTACTCTCCATTCAGGTGGGAGATCTAGAGGATGACTTGGTGGTTGATTCATTGTCTTTCAGCTATTGTACATTAATTTTTATAGTACTATACTTCAGTGGGGTTTTTATACTGGCCCATTTTTGTTCCAGCGCTTACTTGTGTTTGTAGTTTACATAGTTTTAACTTCAGTTTGCGCACTCTGTGATGTTTGTTCTCTTATAATGGAAATTCCATCCCTTTTGTTGGGATTTAGGCCTTTGGTGCTAGTCACCAGCCCCTGGCCTATGGGAGGCGGGCTTGGGGTAGTCACGGCATGGGCCCCGAGGATGGGTCGTGACATTTTTTTTTTCGGGGATTGTAAATATAATAGATTGATGCCAGAAAATATACACTGGTAACAATAGAATATATGGGGAGTGTATTTCAATTTTTCGAAAAATAATTTGGATTTTGATGGATGGACTCCTAGAGACAAATACTGATTGTCATACACCACATTTAGTAATTTCTTCATAAATATATTTATATTTTAACCAATGTAGAAACAAAATAAAAAATCACAACTACTTGACCAAAAATCTTATAAAAAAATTTATTTCATTAAAATGTTCATGGATAATGATTTATGAATTTAATATATTAATATATAGATAACACATTAGTTGTAATATATAATTTTAATGAGATAACATACTTCAATAGATACTTCAAAAATTAATTATTTCCTCTATATGAATAGGTTTTTTACTAGATTAATAGAAATGAACTGATCCTCTTCGGTAGTAAAATAATATCATTCTGAATTATGACTCTCATTGAAATGAATGAATTAACAAGATAAAAATAATACTCATACATCCATTTTTGATAATATATTTAACCAAACCAATCCCCATTATTAGTCCAAGAAAATTATATTGCTTACTATTAATGTAGAAAATTACATAGGGAATTGTTTGATGAATATGAAAATAAATTAATTTTACATATTTCATATGTATTACATTATGATAACATGGGAAATTGTAATCATGAAATATAAGAAATAATACATACATTATAGTTGTTTCAAAATAGTGTAAACACAAAATAATTTACGTATAAATGGTCGCAATAAAATTATATCCAATCTCATAATTTGATAATTTTTTTGTTTCCTCTATAAGAGTTTTCATGGGTCTCACATCCTCAATTATAAATATTCGTACATGTTTTAAATATCCCATAAATTCATTGTGTGACTTGTAGCATACGGGAAAATTAAATTTTACTAATTAAATATTTATCTATTTCTCACCCCATATGTTTTGAAAATTACATTCCAATTTTTTTCATCTAATACTCAAAATATTTGGTCATAGACATAGAAATGGTCCATTAAACTCTTTTTATTTTAATTCACGATGGAGAGGTTGTGATCAATATGATTAATATGAGAACTAAACATCAATATACTATGGAAATGTTAGCAATACCACTCCCTTGAAAATTTATTGTGGATATTAAATAATTCTTTATCTAGAAAACCATACTGTGATCTTCATCGGTGATAAATAAATTTTGTTCATCACTTAACAACTCATCTTAAAATTTTCATACATATATTATTATGTGTCAAAAATTTCAAATACTTTTAAACCATTATTGTATATCTAGGATATAAGTAGATGAATATTTTCAGGCAGTTCAATGGGTGTAGTCATCCCATTAACATAAATTTGTTTACTTCTAGAAAATAAATTTCACACAGGTCCTTACTTATTCCAGATCAATTTTACATGTCGATAATGTTTTTCTCAGAATAACCACAGGGTTCCAATTTTATTTTTGTTACATGGATATCAAGCAAAATCTTATTAGTTGATTTAATCTATTTTGAGAAGTTCATAATTTATGTACATTACAAAGATATCATTATTTTGTGACTCTTTAAAAGATATTGGTTCCTCATTTGAAAACACAGAAACATACTTGAGTGAATTTTATTATCATGTTTGAAATAAAATAATTTAGTCCTATAAAATTTTATATTCAATTACATCTTCCCAAATTGTTTTATCCTACAACCACGATGTGATTTTTATTTCTTCAATTTAATTTGAATATTTCACTTAGTTCACATAATTCCTTGCATCTCCCCCAGAACCCTACACATAATTATATCTCTCAGATTCAGAATTGTTTTTTTCATGAAAAAACATTATAATGTGTGGTTTTTGATTGTCTATATTCAACATCCACAATGTAATTTAATTAAATAATGTTCTAAAGAATTATATAGTAACACCTTTGTTATTTAAACATTTATGAGGATCTAATAGATATAACTTCACCCTATTGATCACACAATTCCATAAATTTTTTCATACTAAGAATAATATAAATGGTCTCAAATCTAAAAATTCATTTAGTAGAGTTTTCATTACATTACACATTTCATATGAGGTTATCAGTTCATTGCAAATTAAAATTATATATTGGATATTTAAACTATTCCAAGATGTTATTCATCCTTGAATATATTATGAATATATTTTTGAATGTATATTTAATTGGCCATTTTGTTCATTATCTAATTTAATATCCCCAAAAACCTACTTATTTTTGTTATTATAGTTGATACATGATATTATATTCAAATGTTTATCGATATTATTTAATTTTTTTAAAAAATAATTTTCCTAGGATTGTTTAAAACATCTATATCATTACACAAATAATATTTTCCTATTTTTAATGGAAGAAGGTGTATATTATTTATAACATATCATTTTGTTTGGTGGAAAAAATATCTATTTTACAGGACATTATTTTAATGATATTAACACAAATAAATCTACTTGTAATGTACCTGTAAACATATGCCTTCATCTTCATTTTCCTGGTATAAGTTTGAATAATCATCCACCATGGAATAAATACCCAATATATGTGTAAACAAATTTGATATGAGGAACGTCACAAGATCCAATGCTCATTACCATCCTACGAAGTAATTTTTATCTCAAATAGAAAGTATATTTATTCTATAACCTGTTCTACTCTTGTTTCGAATTAATATAAAACATTTCCCCTAATAACATATAAATGAATATTAGTTATTCTTCCCTGATGAATATGTGTACCATATTTATATTATAAGTTAGAAGACTTTGGGATCAATTCAAATTCCCATCTTTGGTAAAAAAATCACTGACTGATAACATATTTATCTATCTAATCCAAAATTATAACCTCGTTTCATTGTAGATATATTTCACTAATATTTTCCTTTATATGACCAATGATACAAAACCATCATCAGTATAGAAATGAATGAAACCATATTTATCATTTTTGAGATTCAAAATGTGATTGTTATTTTTGGTAATGCCTGAGGTAAATATTATGTATGTTATCTGTGAGAATTCATTTTTTGATTCCCTTTTCGAAATCCCAACAAATATAGAATTATATAATGTAAATTTCCACACCCATTTTTGGGATGGGGGTGAAATCTCAGTTACCTCCACCTTGAAGTATTATTCATCATGATTTTTAGAAAACATGTAACACTTTGAGTTTTGGAGAATTATTATTTTTTCAATGTATTTATCATTGTTGATATTTTTCATTTCACATAACAAAATGAATAGTTTATTTTATATTAAATCACTATGTTTGTATTGCGATATAAGAAACACCATGTTAACGATGAAATAGACACTACATCAAATTCATCAATCTCAACATGAAAAAACTAGGTATGTCTACTACCTGGAGTATTTTACATGAAGCACTAACATGGCGTACACAACACACAACACATACTTGACGGATATTACACGCGACACTGAGTTTATACGAAAATTATTTTAATTTTATAATTATTTAAATGATATATTTATAATATTGCAATTATAATTAATAATATGAATTTTGATAAATAATTTTCAAATAATTTTTCATAATGGTTTAATATAAATAAAAAATATTCATGTGGAAAATAAATTTTTTTACAATGTCTTTACATGTTTAAAAATAGTTTTTCTCAAATGAACTTATTTTATAGTCCTTCTATGAAAAAAATTAAATTTAATAGTAAACAAATTAAAAATGTAAAATTGATTAAATAAATATTATTTCATTATTTATTATGTAGATATTATCATCTAGAGAATTCTAGGAATGTTTCAGGGAAATCTGATTTTCAGATTAGTATAAAAATATGACAGTTTTTAATTAAAAAATTAGTTTCCATAAAATATATTTATAATGATTAGTTATTATATAGATAGTTATAAAAGATTAAATTGATATTATTTTTGTAATTTATTCCAATTTAGGTTATTGAAATTAATTTCACATTGAAATTGGGTATAAAACATAGTAAATATTTTCATGTTAATATTATAAAAACCTGGAGTGTCGTCCCATCACTAAGATGAAATCATAATTAATTTTTACTACTTACATGATTGTAATAAAAATTGATTCTATATTTTAAATAACATTTTTTAATAATTTATAATTAGTTCAACCTTAATTTTGATCAAAACTTTAAGTGAAAGTGATTAAAATTAATTACAATGATTAAGTGAGAAATTAGATTAATAGAGTACTAAACATTAAATTTATGACCCCAAAAGACCTATAATCATTTCCATCACCCATTTTATATCCATAATTAATATATTAACATTCAATTAATTATTTTTTTATGTTTGTTATGAAATTGCATTGGTAAAAACATAGGTACACCTAACTTGTTTGAAAAATTTCCATGTGTGTCCTTTCCCTTCCCTATAAAAGGACACCACATATACCTCTTCTTCACACCTGTAAAAACACATATGTTATGATAATATATATTTATTACACCTCACAAAATCCATTTCTGAATTATTGATGCATCCATCTTTTCATATAGTCTTCCAAGAAATCCATTTGGCACAAACAAAAATGAATTACCCGATTAAGAGTTTACACCTTCTCTAAAGTTCCTTTAATTTATTTTAATTATCTGCCCCCCTAAAAATATATTTATTACATTATTATATATCAAATGGTGTTTAATAATAATAATAAGTGGTTTATTATATGTTTTTTACTTATACAAACACACACCTCCATCTACTATGGGAAGAATATATTGTTAATGTGTATGATGAATTTCAGCATCATAAAATGATTATTGATCCATTTTCCATTACACCTATCAGGGTAAAAATATTAATAATATATATATATATATAAATTATTAATTAATTTTTATTGTGTATTCTAATTCACACCCATATAATTTTAACATTCCATTTCATGTTATTATGATAATTCATTTTTCAAACTGTGGACTACCACCCCATCAAAGCATTTTTATTTGTTCATAGAATACATGGAATATATAAAGGACTGATTTAGTGAATTTATATATTATATATAACATTATATTATATTTAATAATGATTTATTTATTTCATTTTATTAATTTATTCAATATGATAATAAAATTGGAGAAATCATTCATGCGTACGTACAACTTACTGTCTCCATAAAAAATGAATTAAATTTAATTATTTTATATTCTATAGATTATTATAATAAAATTTTAATGATATAAATTAAAATTATATAATAGTTTCAATTTTTTTATCATTATAATTTTACAGGGACAAACAATGTTACAAATGAACAGACATGTGAATAATAATGTGAATATCATCCAATGTGAATCCTTAACATAGGATTATTAATAAGTGGGTAATGTATGGTAATAATTATACAATATAATGTGTCATATATATTAATATTATTCCTTATGTTACATATAATTAATTTATATTAATTATACATATTTTTAGAATGAGTATGATTATAGAATAGAGACAAAGAAAAGGGATTTCATCACACATTTTATTTATATGAGATATATTTTATGTTTACTAGTATTTAATTGGGTTTGTGGTATATACAAATAATTATTATATTATATATATATTATAAATAAATATATATGTATCCACATATCCGTTTTCTAAATTTTTTTTCATTTGTATTGTGTTGCCAACAGATATCAAATCCATCAAATAGTTTCATCCCTATATTAAATATTTGAAACTAATTTATTTTTTCTGCACCTATATTCTATTTCGAGGGGTGTATATGAAATTTTTTCATTTTATATCAAATAATTTACTTTTATGAATGAAATTTTATGTTTCATATAAATTCTTTTTCTTTCAAGCAATTTATGTTAAAATGTTTTTCTTTTATAAGAGTTTATTAGGATATTATCATATTTTTTCAAAATTGTTTATGTTTATGAATCCATTGATCTAATTTTGAGAAAGATATACCAATAAAAATTATTAAATTTATTCTCTTATGGTTATTAATATTTCTTTCCTAAAATTGTACAATTTATTCTACTATTAAATATAGAAAATATATAATAAATTGTTTTCAAGAAATAAAGACCACGCCATATATTCAGTAGAAAATATATATTCATCGATAACCGTTTCTTAAATAAAAACTGTTTGAAAGGAATATTATAACATTATCCTTTAATATTTAAAACAATCATTTAGTCTTTGTTTATTTCGTTTATCAATTCAAGGGGATCTTCTTATCTTTTTCTTAACAAGCCATTTTAAGAATTATTATGTATATTTTATTTGAATGGAAAATTCAATTTAATTTTTTTACCTTATATTAAAAATATTCAATATTAATAGTTTTTAAAAAGTTTTCAAGTGTTATTTATTAAATTTTGAATTATTCTTAGTGATATAATGTTCAAAAATATTTTCATTTTTACTATATTAGTTTTCAATTAAAAATATTTTCAAAAAATATTCAAGATTTATTAATATATAATAAATGTATTCTCAGACAAATGGTTTTAAAAATATTTTGAAGATCCATTCATTTTTTATCAAGAAAAATTATTTTCATAAAAATATCAACGATCCTTTATAAGTATTAAACAATTTTTAAAATAAAAGTGGTATTAAAAACTTTTGATGATTAATTTATAAATATTCAAGGAAATATAATTTTAAAATTATTTAATGTATTTTTTATATGTTTCCAATGTATTTTTTTATGAAAATGTATTTAAAATGATTTTATGTATTGAAAAACCTTTTTCAAAGATGAAAGGTTATTTTCCACAAAAAAATTGAATTTTATTTAAAAATTATTTAGAATATATATTGACATTTAATGTTGATACTCATTCCCTTATAAGAAAATATCTATTGTTTCCATTGATATTATTTCTATGAATGGGTTCTGATTAATTTCGTGGTATTTATTAAACCAAATTCTCTTTAATTGGATTAATGTTTTTGAAATTTGTTTCTCATTCATGTGTTATGCTTTGGTTAAATTATTATGAAACCAGTATTTTTCTATATTTTATGATATGATGAAAAGTTTATAATACCAAATTCATTTCATTGGAGATATTGGTATTTTTTATGATAATGTTTAACTTGTATGAATGAATAGATTATTAGATGGTTTGGATATCTATCTCAATATAATGCATTGGGTAATTATTTATATCTCATGATATATACATTGATGGTACAGGGAATGATCCTTGGATACTAAGATTCTCATGGGGGTAAACCATGACAACAAATATTTAATGAGGAGTGAACACATGCTACTATAATGGACATGGGGGTGAATCATGACTAACAATATTGTATGTGGAGTGAACTCATACAATAAATAAGATCATTATATTAATGCATTCGCTACTATGGAACACATAATATATGCATATCTCTCACTCCATTGATCATCCCACTCGACATATCACCAATAGATGAAAGCACAATGATCAATATATACTACCACCTCAAAGTGGCACCTTACCCTTAATCAATCCTCAAATAATATAATCTAAATATACCCAAATGCATAGTTAGGGTGTGGAAAAAACCCTCTAGGGTCTAACTATGGAATATATGGTTTGAATAGAACATATAGTTATCCAAATAATGATTTCAATTTTTAATATAATGTAATTGAATTTCAAGGAACTTTTAATCAAATAATTCTTTACCTTTCAAGTGATGGAAATAATTTCAAAATATTTCTTAATAAATATTTTATATAAAATATATTATATAAATTCAAAATTCATATTAAAATATTTTACAACAATGGAATTTATGAAAAAATTATAAATAATCTAGCAACATGGTCATATTCTAAAAGGTAGGATACATCCCAGCTATTAAATCCTCACACACTCATATGATAATAATTATTATGTGTACAAACTATCCTTGACAATATCTATAAAGGACTCATCTACATCATAATGTGGAATAATATGTACTAATAATGTCTTTTAGGGTTGTAAAACTATAACATGTTACATGATAAATTCCAATATAGCATGTATGTCCAAATAATTAACTGACTAAATTGGAATGAATGTGACTAACACAATCCGTGATGATCAACAACACCGATGCTTATGAAACCATTGGGGGGAAATGGAGAGAGCGTGAGAATAAATACAAGATGATGAAAATAAATAAGAGAATATTGAATGTTGTTTTTCTAGATAAAATTTGCATATAGAAGTGTCTATATGTGGGAATATAACCTCTTGGGAGAACCCATGGAAGGAGAAATCTTGATGGGTCTTATAATATCTATCCAGTACCAAAAATAGAGGTTTTGTGATGTTTTGATATATTTATCTGATTAAAAAACATTATACCTACAATTACATAGGTAGGGATTCATGATTAGACTATCTAAACACCATATCCATATTCCCGATTTGAAGGTTCGCCTTTTCTACTAGGAGGACATATGGTTTTTCAAAACATGCTCTGGTAATTTAAATCCCCATTTCTTGGTTCGAGTGGTTTCCACTTATATGGAACACTATTTGGGAAAACTATTCCCTAACAATAAATGGCCTATATAATTTTAAAACATTCCAAAAAATATAATCCAATGAATAACCAAATGAAACCTATCCAAGGAATGATATGAAAATGGGTTTCTGAATTCTTAATAATAGTAAAATGATGTTTAAAAATCCCCAACATATAAACATTTTGTCCCCAAAAAATCCTACTTGAAAGAAATAATTTTAAAAAGATGAGGCTTCTACTCCATCATCAGTTCCACCCTCTCAAAAATTTCAAGATAATTAGAAACATTCTATAGTTTAACCAAAGGCATAATCCAACAATGAGGTCCCATGGTTTAGAAATCAACATTCTTGATTAGAAAACTAGACATGGTTAAAACATGTTAATCTTCCAGATTACTCCATCATATTACAATTGTGGGATCAGATTGATAATTTTGTAGATGAGGTAAATGAAACATGTCAGATATCGATTGGAGAAGATATAAGAATTAACCAACATTACCAACATTGTCGGTGACCTTAATAGGCCCCGCAATGAAACGTGATAATTTCCATTTCATTAAATGTTGTTGATGTCCCAAACGAGGTGTGACATTCAATAAGACATGGACACCAACTATAAATTCTAATAGTATGCAATGATGATCAACATAAAAAGATTACCAACGATATGCCATCAACATCTTGAAATGTATCAATATAAACTTGGATGTCATCAATTGAATCATTGTTAATACAATAAAGGAAAATACACTAATCTACATATAACACATCAACGATATACATGGTTGGCCATACAAGGCCTCAAAATGAGATATTATGGTCCTAAATGGTAACTAGTATAATAAATAGACCCAACCACCCCTAAATGATCATATAAAGATCCAAAAAATGAAAAAACCAAGTAGTTGAGAATATTCTATAAAATATATATAGCCTATTGTATTTGGAAATATGACTATGGATGGTACACCATACTCTAAAAGACATGATATACCAGTTCCACATTATGGATGAACAAAAATTGATACGTGAACCAAGAATAACTATTATATAATTTGGAATATATAATTGCTTGAAATCGAACAATCTCCCTCACATCGACAGTTCACAACTCCTCACATTATGTTGCTTCAGGATTTAGTATAATGTTAGCCAATTTAGTTAATTTATTAATAAAAACTCATTTCGAATTCATCGTTCCCTACATATGGGGAATCGCCAAGATAAATTCCACATAAATATCATCCCTATACCATGTAGTCACTGAACGTATTTGAATCAATCCTGAACGATTATATTGTTAATACATCACATGGTAGAATATTTTAAAATGAGTGGTTAAATTAGAAATCCTCATTCCCATGACAAGACACCATAATCATCACAGCACATTATAGAACATCATTATAGTTTTAATTTTCTTTTATCATTTGGGATTATAGAAATCACCTATAAAAAATTACATACAATAAACGGTATAAGAACATTTCTCTAGTGTAATTGAATTCCTTCCATAGTGAATGAAAAATCAACAACAGTCTCCAAACCATATAGATTGTCGATAATAATATAGAACACATCATCAAGATGATTTTCTGGAAAAATTTTCTTGAAAATAGTGGATTTCTATTGAAAATTTTACAAAGAGACCATGGACCATGATTCCAGCACTGCAATATGAAATTTGAAAAATGGGACCCATAACGTTCTACTCTTCCAATGACTCCTTTAGAATATGGTTCTTATGTTTTGTAATCAATGTAGCTACAATAAAATTAATGTTATGTCTTGCATAATTTATTTCAAAGATGAAATATTTATGGTATTCCACCCAATTCCTCTTGACGATATTGAAATAATTTTGAGATAATATGTTACTCAATATATTATAGTCAAAAATCATGAGAATCCTTTCTCTAAAAAGGCATTTCTCCCAAGATACGTGTTTATGAATCAAAGCTCTATTATTATGGTCAAGGGTTGGATAATAATTCTATTATGGAAAAATTTTCATTGTAGTCATATGTGAAGAATTGATCACCCTTCATAAGAACATAGTCCAAATCAGAACATGATACATGAAAAAAGATAAAATATAGATTTTAGTTATCTTAGATAGTCAACATAGACATAGTTTTCAAAACTGGATTCACCTAAATAAATATGGAAATTTTTCAACCCAAAAAATTTTACTACATTTTTTATGAGGTCGACCATTAGAAAAGACAAATTTTAGATTTCCTTAATATACTAGTAATAATACCCTACCAAATCCATGAATTTACCAATCAGGAAAATAGATCACAGTTGTTCCAATTTCATATTATCCCGCATGTACTCATGTTCCACTCTAATACCATGTTTATACAGACATGTCCCATAAACATCACTCCATGAATCCATGGATTAAATTCTGATATATTTTCATCATTCCGTTGATTTCTTAATAATTCCAAAATTTCTCTGTGATAATGCACATGATCCTCCATACACATATCGTAAATATGGATTTCAACCAATAATAATAGGACTAATGTTTCTAGTTTCTCTTATAAAATAATGATAATTAAATCCTTAATGTTAATTTGAGGAATGATTATAAAAATTGATCAAAAAAATTTCATAATGTTTCTACCATCTCGAAAAGATTTTTTTATTGTTATTTTAATTTATTGTCAGTTGGTGGTAACAGGACATGACATAAATCATTAAGAACCACATAACCTCCATCAAATGGTAAAACAGATCTTTTATACATGGTAATATATAGTTGTTATTTATCATTACTCAATTGGGTTTTCAGTAATCTACACAAATGTGATGTGAACCATCAACATTTATCAAAAATTGAATTTATTACACCCATATTGACACACACACAAGTATAAATACTTTCTCTTGAATATCATAAAGCTAAGTCAATAAATCATTCATTTTAGAATAAACAATGGGCTTGGAGGTAATAGACATTGTTAGTGTACCAGATATTTGGTTGATAGAAAATCATACCCCCCAAACAAGTGGAAAACTATAAATTTAAGAATGAAAACATCAAGAAATATCTAAGAAAACTAAAGGGATATCACAAATCAAGTATTATTTTTATGGTCAATGGGAACCATACATATTAATTTCCATAACTCAAGAATATAATTTTTGGCTCCTATCAAATTTGGGTCCCATTCAGCATAATGGTTTCAGTAAAACTCATTATTTCTAGGAAAGGAGACCCTTCAAAGATAACATCGAATA
This sequence comes from Viscum album, assembly GCA_963277665.1. Classification (NCBI taxonomy): domain Eukaryota; kingdom Viridiplantae; phylum Streptophyta; class Magnoliopsida; order Santalales; family Viscaceae; genus Viscum; species Viscum album. The sequence goes on along the minus strand of OY728165.1, from coordinate 1,577,199,792 downwards.
TAGGAGTTATTTTCAATGATATCATCCGTAAAAAAATATTACATCAAAATGATTAATATTTAAAAAAATCCATAAAATTATTGATATCTAATAATGAGAAAATAAAACTACTATGGTGAACCTTCTCACTCTTCATTCTATAAGATGTATTAATATACATCACGTATTAAAAAATATTCAAATAATGATTTAGAAGATTAAAAATGAGGGATTAAATTATCTAATGAGAAGAAGAATGAGTAAATTAAGAACTCAATAATGATGAATATATTATTATTGTAACTATCACAGTTTCTAGACTCATATCCTCTTCCTCTAGATACTCTTGAACAACGTGAATAATACACATTTTGGATGGCTCTGTATGGAATCCATTTTTTATGTGGAATCTGATTGGACAATAGTTGGAATGTAAATTTATGATCATATTACAATATGGGGATCATAAAATAACATTTAATAACATCTGTATGCAACATGAGTTTCCATATAAACCACATACATTGGGTGACATAGTTAAAACCAACATATAATTTAGAGTCTTTTAACACTGGAAGAAAATAAAATATCTTCTTCAAGAAAAAAAGGAGGCCTTGAAAATTCCTACTATTGAGAACTACAATGGGAATAATCACACATTCTCTACCCTTTATTGGAATTAATTTCTCCAATGTAAGAGTAATCATCCATGATTTTCATACAAAGTTTATTTCGATCTTTAGCACTCTATCAATAACATTTGTATAAAGAATATTTTATAATAAATATAGAATGAATATATCATTTCAGAGTCCATAATATAGTAATATAATGGTAGTATTTTCATTCGATATAATATATAATTCAAAATACACTATATTAGGAAAACAATTAACAAACTATATCATGGTCTTGTGGGACTCATTCAGTTTGAAAAACTCAGCTTCCTAGGACAAAACCATCAACTCTAAAAAGAACTCGAACAGAAAATTTTCTTGAAATATTTCTACTATAGACCTTCCTTCTTATTTACTATATATGTCATATCACACCATCCCCTGTTTGGTCCCTCTAGTTTGAATGTGGAACAATTGAAATTTATTTCATCTAGAGTTTAAATGAACATAATCAAACAGTCTATCCTAATCAAAAATCACTGAACCTCTTGAGGATCATTAGTGGCCATAAATACAGTTGGTTTATGGAAGTGGAAATAATATGAAATATTACATTAAAAATCATTTTCCATTCCTCATTTAGATCTTTAACAATAAAATCTGGGGTTCTAGTCCAATATTAATGAAATTATAAACAATCACCACAACTAGGCTCAGATCCATGATGAGATTTTACCACTAAAATTCTTCTATAACTTCTTCCAATATCCATTTTTCTTGTCTTCTCACAGTCATTAACATTCACACAAAAGTAGTAATCATTGAACCAATTTAATTGACACTAAAATTGAGAATGAAATAAAATAAATCCTAATATAAGAATATATATGATTGGGAGTCCATCCTACCACAAAAAAAGTATGGAAATAACTAGAACTACACGTTAATAAATATTTCCCATACCAAACTTCATTAATTGATGTTATTTTTTTGTAGATTTGGCAAGGTACCAAATCACATCTACTTCATAAGTTTGGACTAGACACACAACTACATAATGACATTAAGGTATGTTGAAATACAAAAACATTCATACAACATTGTTATGAACTAGAAATTATACCCTGGTAAACTAATGAATAATCAAACTATGACATATCCTAATTTATATTCCTTATCCCCCTATGTTTTAAACTAGAAACTGACAACATACAAGAAGAAAGTGGGAATAAAACTTCCAAAATCACAATAGGAGAAAGATAAACTAGTTAGTATGAAAAAAAAGGAAAAACCAACAAGGAAAACATTAATATAATTGAATTATATATAAAACCCAAAAGTACATCCAAATAGTATCATAAAAATGTAAGGTAAACAATATATGTCCCAACTGACGCAACTCACCAGGCCCAAAATCAACATATACTACCACATCCAACTGGAACCTTATAATTTCTCAAACCTAAATGAATATTACAAACAATAACCTGAGGGGAATAAGAAATATGTGATATAAAATCACAGCAGGGTCTCACCAAGTATTCCCAAATTTGGTAAAAACATATAATTAAACAAATAATGCATTAAATTTCAAATAAAAATATATGGATATTATAAAAAAATATATATGAATCATGCATTACATTTCAGATGATGGATATATAATGAAAAAAATAATAATATACATTATATATAAAATAATATATATATTCAAAATTCATGAGAAAATAATTATAAAACATTTAAATATATATTCCAAATATAAAAAATAGAGAAAATTTTCATATTCAAAAAGGTGTAATTGTTCTTGAAAATGGGATCATCACACACATATATGATAATAAATACATTCTGTACACACATCCCTCCACATAGGTTAAATAAGAAGAATATTTATTCAATTGTGGAATAAGTTGTGATAATAATGATATTTTATTATGGTTAGTCATCATCCAGTTTCTAGGGATATTCCAACCAAGCATGTTTTCCCAATAACATAATATCCTACTATGTCTCCATTTTCACTAATACAATCAATGATGGAAAATTAATTTTAACACATTTTCAGAAATAATTAATCCAATTTTCTTACATCAAATATATAATATTCCATTTAAAACAAAAAATATATTTTAAATAAATCTTTTCTTTTCAATATGAATGAAAATGGTTTCAATCAATATTATTTTAATCCATTTTCTGAAATACACATTTTAAATCACATACATCAAATAAATTTAACCATTCACATTAAATAATTAATTTGAACAATTTTATTTCACCAAATTTTTGTTAAATTTCATATCACCCCCCAATTCAAGGGAATTACTGGTTCCCCAAATTCATTCCAAATCCAATATGAAATACAAAATTCAATAGAATTGGGTTTTGAATCTACTAATATAAATAAAAATTATTTATTTTAAAAAAAATGTATTTAAATAAAAATAATTTAATTTAATTCATGAAATTTATGCATAAACACATTTTCCATTCAATGTTGATTGACCTACCTCAGGATAATGGCATTAAAAATCACCAAGAATTATATTAGAGACACAATAGATGATCATTGGCAATGAAGATATGGAATCAACCATATATTTGAATTATATAATTTATGATATTACATTATAAAATAAAATGTATGTCTAATAATATATATTGAAGAGAGGATAATGATACCATGAGAAAGAGGAAGTGAAGATGAAGCTAAAGAAGAGAAAATAAAACGTCATTCACCAAGATTCAATTCCCATCCATTTGGGTATGGAGTCAAAAAAATCACTACTTGGGGGCTCGCCAAGAGGAAAAAATAGAAGTGGGACAATGTAGGTCAATCAAGAACATAAATGTGGATATTTATGATGTTTATGAACAATTTTAGTATTACTAAATTATGTAAGAATATTTATCATGGATCGGACGAATCGGTTAGACAACCCATGATCCCTTTGTTTTCACCCAATTTGACATGGTTCATGGTTTCAATAATGTGGGAAAACTTATTTTAAAACTGTGTGCTAGCCATGAAAAACACCAATGTTATAGTGTGGAACATTTTCATTTCATATGAGGTGTGATTTGGGATAATAGGGAAAAAATGAAGAACATCCTAGAAACTGTAAAAAATTTCTATGATTTTCACACTAATCCTCTAAAAACCCAATTAAGGGTTGATCAAAAGATCGGTTTTGAAATTCCATAAAACAATAATAGGATGTTGCATTAATAGTGTTTTATTATTTTAGAGCATATTGAAAATTTAAAAATCACATTGGGAAATTTTTTATGGAAGAAATATTTATTCATTTTTCTATATTGTTTTGGTTGACAAGAGGTGAAGGCCACTACTCAATCTCCAACGCCTAACCCAAGCGGAGTATCATGTAATTATCACTGGTTCATATCATTTTTTTTATTTTTTAGATATAAATAAAAAAATATTGGATTCTAAAAAAAATTAATGGATTTAATAATAGTGGGACACATCATGGTCAAGTTATGGAACCATTTATAATAGCTAGTTATTGTAGAAGCAAAGGGACGTCATGAACCCCCATATAGGATAGTGTGAATAAAGATAAGTGCAATGAGCCACATGGGAGATAGGTCATAGGTGTTTATCCATAGTTTTGGGTGGAACCATGGAGGGAGATGGGAGAAGACTATGATACATAGCTATATCAAGTACTTAGATGTATTTCTATTCTTTGAGAATTATGGTAGCATGTTTGATACTGTATGTAAATCTACCAATATATGCCACTAAAAAGCGTACCATAATAAAACCAATGTTTTAATAGGATCTTAATGATTCTATGAATATTATGGGGTCCATTCCATATCACACCATTTTATGCCAATGAACACTTTGTATGAGAAATAATAAACTTTATTCCTTTTCTCCATGGGACATATTTGCTTTAAAAATATTTTCATTCTTATGGGAGTATCACAACACATTATATATTTATAATATATAGTTCATAATGATTTAATTTATTCCAAAAAAAATATTAATTATGATTTACATGGTATTAAATTATAATATAGGAAATTTTTAGGGATATCTTTTTATATGAGGATACTATGTAGTTGTAGTTTAAATGTTACTAACATTTTTTTAAAGATGATATCAATTCTTATATATGATATGAAGTTATTAATATTATGTGGAAAATAAATGTGTACAACGTTTAATGTATTTCTCCATGAATCAAAAAGTGTTTCAAATGTGATTAGAAAATTGATATACCACTAGTCGAAGTGTACCCCATATTTTACATTAAATAAATCTTTATAAGAGACATATTTTTTGGGTTGTTGAAACAAATTTTTTTCCCATCATTAGAATATTTTTATTTAGGGGAAATATGGGCCCAAAATACCACAATTTAATTAATATATTATAGGAAATTAATGACATATTAGAAATAGAGGTAATAATGTTGTGATATGAATGATTTATTTATTAATTTAATCTATTGGATTGTTATCAAATGATGGTGAACTAGATCTTAAAAAAAATTGGTTATGAAATTTTTTTTCAATAGAATAATTCAAAAACTATTATTTTAATTATCCAATTGATTTTTGAAAATTGATGATGGTTTTAATCTAGAAGTATCATCCTAAAAAAATTAAATTTTTGTGATGATGAGAAACTCCCATACTAGTGTATGTTTTTATCATCATTATGTATGAAAATAGGATTAAAAAATATATTACTGAGTTCCATGATGGATGAAAGTAGTGGGTTCTCAAGATATATTTTTTAGTTAATTTTTTAGGATAGTAAGAGAGATATAAATTTTAATATAATGAATATTTAAATTAAGGAATTTTTTGTTTGTTTTCATTTCAATTAATTCTCCAAATATGGAATCTCACCTTTTTGGTACATAACTTTTCATTACATTTTACATACAGAGGATATTTAAAGTCCAGTGTCTTGGAAATCAAGAACATAATACAGGAAAAAAACATAAAAAATATTCTAAACCACTTTTAATGATTCAAAATAATTTCATCATAAGTATAATTACTTCCTCTCATAACCTAGAGACACACATTCAAAAGAAAAGGGTGAGAAGAAAGCCCAGTAAGGGTAAATAAGGGAGTCAATGTACTTTTGATATCAATAAGAACTTGAATAAAAACATGAAGACACGAGAAATGGAAGAATATGAATATCATAATGAAAATAACATCGAACATACTGTCAATATGTGGCTACAACATTTCATTTAGACATTCACTAACATATCACCAAGGTCCTTCTCCAAGGTGTCATAAAAATTACCAAGGTTATTCACCAAGGTATCGTAAAACTTGTCATCTCTAGAGATTAATTATTTACCCAATGAATTTTAGATCTATCAAGGAGCACCCTTAATATTTCGTTACGTTCATGTGATCCACATAAATAATATTCAATGATTTCACAAGTAGAACTTATATAATTAATGAAATGGGTTTCATTTCAATATTGTTAATTTTTAAATTATCTTAAAAATAAGATCATTATATCATTTATAACCCATGGAAAAGGAGTGAGGGTTATATGTATGTCCATTAAATAATAAAATATATCATATTTATGTATTTATGAACACCCATAAAACTGAAATAGGTATTTGTATTCACATAAATAAACAAGGGAATTTCTGGAGGGAAAGAGATATAAATTTTCAGACGAAATTTCTGCAGCCTAACGGCTATATAACATAGGTTTAAATAACAGTTAAAAGAGAGGGGACAAGGGTCACCAACTCATAAATAATTCATAATAATGTATGGGTACTGAATAATATCTTGTTATGGATATTTTAATTACATACCACTTGAAAAGGAAACATGAAAGAAAAGAGAAGATGCAGTTTCTTTTACGAGAAATTCAGCAGCCTAAAGGTGGCACATAAAAATCCAGAAAACAAATTAATGAGATAAGAAAGGGTATCTCATAATTTGGACATGAATGGACAGTAATAAGAAAATATATGAACATACCATCAACAAAAATAGATGGAATATATAAGACACAACATAAACAAAGTCATGACATAAAAGAAGAGGGTGAAAGAATCCCTTACCTTGAAGAGTAACTTCGAATCTTTAAAGGTTGGGACCTTGGTGGGAATGAGGAATCCTTGGGAGTACTACTTGGGAGCTACGAAGAACATAACATCATTGAATAGGATTTTTAAATTAAAAGGATGAGGGAAAGTCTTGGTATTTATAGGAGAAGTGAGGGGAGAAGTCATTAATGGCCAAGGGACACCTCATCGGTGGTATTGGAAAACCCATAGGATTGTCCATGGTATTTTCCCATTTTATTGGCCCCTTGGGACACCTCATACCTTATATTACTAATTATATGTAGACTATAATGATTACATAATTTTTATATCCTTAATGATGTCATTAAATACCTAAAACTAAAAACTGTATTTTCACTATTCACTAAAAATTCAGTTTTTTTAGAAAAATACCCAAAAATCAATATAACATAATATCAGCACTCTAAATTTAATAATGGACACCTTTTTATAAAAATATTTTTATAAATATTTTTATTTTAATTTTTAATTAAAAAAAATATTAACCTGAAAAAAACTAACACGTGACTCATAATTTTTGAAACAGTTGTTTACCGATTTTATTGAATCACATTACATAATAAAGGTGACTAAATTAAATTAATAGTTTCTTTATGGGAGATTAATAATCCATTTGTTCACATTACTAATCCTAGGCATAAAATAACTATTTATAATTTACTATTCAAAAAAAAATTATGTTGATCTTATTATATTATAAATTTCATAATGATCACATTTCTAGAAGACCATTTTTTTAAAATCATTTCAAATCATTAATAATTTAATATTTGCATAAATATGTTAAAATATTCCCTTTTTCCCAAATTCATCAATTTACATCCTATATTTATTCGATTATCTGAGAATAACACAAACTTCACCATCGGATGAAATCACAATTTTATTTTTCTCAAGGATTACACAAAGTAGCTACGGTCTGGTTACAATACCACTTATAAACCTAGCATAGGACATAAGTTTAAGGTGTGATAAGGTCAGAGAATCCGAGGGTGACTCAACCAACATTGCCTGAGTAGTGATTTCAATAAGCTTGAAATTCGTCTAAAGGCGATTCCTCTCCAGCTACACATGACGATGTTGTGCATGGGTTTTCTCCAGTGAAAAGCCTAGTGGTGGTACCTACTACCCATGTTTCATCATATGGTATTCGATCGGCCCGAGAGTACTTGATGAGGCCATCAAATCTTCATTTAGTATTAATTAACAAAGATCACTTGTATTTATAGAGAACAATCACAACATTTAGTTTCCAATAGTCATATTGACCAATGGTCATATAACAGTAGAGACCAAAAGGTCTCATTTTAATTATACTCATATCATTATTTAAATAATATAGTTTTTCTGATTATAAACTTAAATAACACACAAAATTAGGAAAAAAAAATTCATTCAAAAATTCATTTCGTTACATTATTCTCCCCTTAAGAAATTTCACCCCTGAAATTTTAACTCGAATCCTCAAAAAAGAAAATGTGTGGGTACATCTGCCTTATAGACTCCTCTGTTTCCCACATGGATTCTTCATATTTGTGGTTTCCCCATAACACCTTAACAAGGTGGGTAGTCTTGTTGTGTAGAACCTTGTCTCTACGATCCAAGATCTCCACTGGCTACTCCTCATTAGGGAGGTCATGTTCCAGTTGTACCACCTCTGAGTTTAGTACATGTGAAGGGTCAGTTATGTACTTCCTCAAGTGGGATTCTAGAAGACATCATGAACATGTGTTAGATTTTGAGGAAGTGCTAGCTGATGGGCCACTGATCCCACACGTTCACGGATTTTTAAGGGGATAATGTACCTAGGGATGAGCTTCCTATTATTCCCAAACCTCATGACTCTCTTCCATGGTGAAATTCAAAGAAAGTCCTTGTTAGCGACATCAAACTCGAAGTCTCTTCTATGGTTGTCGATATAGCTCTTCTGCCGACTCTGAGAATCCTTAATGTGTTGCTGGATGGCAAGGACTTTTGCTGTCATCACTTGCACAATATCAAGCTCAAGAAGCTTTCTCCCACTAGCTTCATCAAAACAAGTTGGTATTCTACATCGCTTCCCATATAGAGAATCAAAGGGTGTCATTTGAATGATCGAGTGGAAGCTGTTGTTATAAGAGAACTCAACTAATGGGAGATGTTTATTCCATCCACCCTTAAATTCCATAGAGCACATTCTCAGCATGTCCTAGAGTGTTTAAATATTTCTTTATGATTGGCATCAGTTTGGGGGTGATCAGCCATACTGAAATTCAATTCATTGCTCAGAGCGTGTTAAAAACTTCTCCTGAATTTTGATGCGAAACATGGATCACGATGAGATACGATAGAAAGTGTTACTCCATGCAGCCTTAACACTTCCTTCACATAAATCCTGGCAAGTTGATCGAGAGGGAAAACTTCCTGGATAAAGATAAAATGGGAATTCTTGGTGACACAGCCCACAATAACCCATATCACATTGTTTCCTTTGGAAGTTCTCGGAATACCAGTGACGATGCCCATAGTGATATTGTCACACTTCCATGCTAGTATGGGTAGTGGTGGAAATTCCCCATTAAGAAGTTGTCTCTCTGCATTCACTTTCTGACATAATAGGCATATTGAGGTGTATTAGGAAATCTAGATTTTCATATTTTCCCTCCAATAATGATCACAAAGTTCCCTATACATTTTTGTGCTTCCAAGATGTATAGATAAAGTAGAGATATGAGCTTCATCCATCATCTCCATCTTTATTTCCGAAATATATGGAACACATAGTTTGGTACGAAATCTTAGTACACCTTCATGATCAATATTGAATTTAGGAAAATTTCCATCCTTTATAGCCTCAAACTTCTTTTGTAACAAACGATATTCTTTCTGAGCTTTCTTGATATTCTCTTATAATTACGGCTGAGAACTCATTTGGGTTAGGGTTGACGATGTCCCTTCCCCAATAATTCCCATGTACAACTTTACTAGGTCATTGATCAAATATCTTTTTGAATCCTCATAATTGAATGAACAACAAGGAAATTCATGCTTAATGTATCAGTAACATTGTTTGCTTTTAAAGTGTGATAATGAATTGAACAATCATAGTCTTTCATAAGTTACAACCATCTCCTTTGTCTCATGTTCAATTCCATTTTTTTGAAAATATAATTCAAACTTTGATGGTCCGTGTATAGATCACATTTCTCCCCATAAAGATAGTGCCTCCATATCTTCAGTGAAAAAATGACTACAGCAAGCTCCAGATCATGCGTAGGATAATTCTCATCATGAATCATCAACTGTCAAGATGCATAAGCAATGAACATGTCATTTTACATGAGGACCCACCCAAGCCCTTTTAGAGATGCATCACTAAAAATAACGAATCTTTTCTAGTTGAGGGAATAGTTGACATGGGTGCAGTAACCAATCTCTTTTTCAGCTCTTGGAAACTTTCCTCACACTCCTTTGTCCAGATGAACTTGACCCCTTTTAGAGTTAACTTGGTTAATGGATTTGAATGTCGTGTATTTATTTTGACAAACCTCCTATAATATCCTACTAATCAAAAAAAACTATGAATCTCAGTTATTGTTGTAGGTTGAGCCCACTCCTCTACAACTTTTGTATTTTCAGGGTCAAATGTGATTCCTTCATTAGTTACAATGTTCCCTAACAAAGTGAATTGTTGTAACAAAAAATCACATTTACTATATTTTCAAAAAATCATCTCCTTCCACACAGTTTGAAAAATAACCTTTATATGATCTTCATGATCCTCACAACATTTGGAATATATCATAATATCATCAATAAAAACTACCACAATGTTATATAGGTATTCCTTAATGACCCTATTCATCTAATCCATAAACATTGCACGTGCATTAGTCAGTCCGAAGGGCATAACAAGAAACTCATAATGCCCATATCTTTATCGGAAGGAATTTTTTGGAATATCTGCTTTCATCACCCTCAATAGATGATAACCAGATCAAAGGTCAATCTTAGATAAGAATTTAACCCCATGATGTTGGTCAAATAAGTCATCAATTCATTGAGAGGGTATTTGTTCTTCATTGTGATCCCATTCAGTTCTCTATAATAAATGCATAGCCACATCGATCCATCCTTCTTCTTCACAAATAGAATAGTTTCTCTCTAAGGAGACACACTTGGTTGGATAAACCCATTCTCCAAAGATCTTGGAGTTGTTTCTTTAATTCCTCTAGCTCCACATTTTCCATCCTATAGGGGGTCTATGACATCAGATGAGATCATGGTACATGTTCAATAGAGAACTCTACCTCTCATTCTGTGGGAGGTCCGGGTAACTCCTCAGGAAATACGTCAACATATTCATAGATGATGGGGAAAAATTCTAAAAGAATACATACATTGTGAGAAAAATAATTCATTTACGAATTAGTTAACTAAAAAGGATATTTTGTCTTAAAACTTCAGTCTTAAACAAATATATTTGTCTATAATTCCATCATAATGATTCATATAAAAACATTGTGATTAACCAAACATATCCCCCGGCAATGTCGTAACCAAGAGTAAATCATGGCCCGTTGTTGTGTACCAGTTCATGTTCGAGTATAGCTCAATGCAGTGTTTTAAGGTTTTACTCTAATGTACATTTGTTCGAGAGTCACATCTAGTAGCTCATTTCCAGACAGGGATGTATTTTCTTGATAAACCACTTACTCAATAGTCACAAAAATACCAGGAATATTTCCCATATTTCAACATTTCAATAGTGTTCTTCCTAATGTTTTCATATCCTAATTTTCATAAATAACAAAAAAATCCTTTGATACCAACTATGTAATCCTGCCTTTTTAATACATAACATTTCATTACATTTCACATACAGAGGATATTTAAAGTCTAGTGTCTTGGAAATTGGGAATATATTACATTAAAACAACATAATACATTCTTATAAACCAGTTTTATGGATACATCGTATGTTCATCTTAAGTAGAATTAATACATCTCATAACTTGGAGACATACATTCAAAGGAAAGGGTGAGAATAAATCCCAGTAATGGTTAACAAGGGAGTCAATGTACTTGTGATATCAATAAGAACATGAATAAAAACATGACGAAATGAGAAATAGAAGATTATGTATATCATAAAGAAAAGATTATGGATCTAAACATGAATATGTGGATACAACATTTCATTTAGACATTCATAAGCATATCCCTATGGTCCATCCCCATGGTGTCATAAAAATTACCAAGGATATTCACCATGGTATCAGAAAACTTGTCATCTCTAGAGATTAATTATTTACCAAATGCATCAGAGTGCTATCAAGGGGAAACATTAATATGTCTTTAAATATATGTGATCCTTAGAAATCATATTAAACCAATTCATATATAACCTATAGAGATTAAAAGAAATGGTTTCATTTCAAAATTATGACGTTTTAAAAGGTCTTAAAAATATGATCATTATATCATTTATAACCCACAGAAAAGAAGTGAGAGTTATATGTATATCCATTACAGAATCAAATATATCATATTTATATATTTATGAACACCCATAAAAACGAAATAGGTCTGGGTATTCACATAAATAAACAATGGAATTTCTTGAGAGAAAGAGAAAGAAATTTTGAGACAAAATTTCAGCAGCATAACGGCTATATAACATGGTTTTAAATAACATTGAAAAGAGAGTGGAAAAGGTTCACCCACTCATAATCAATTCATAATATAGAATGGGTTATGAATAATATAATGGTATGGATATTTTAATTACATACCTCATGAAAAGGAATCATGAAAGAAAAGAGAATATGTAATTTCATTTACGAGAAATTTGGAAGCCTAACAGCTTCACTTAAAAACACAAAAAACAAATTGATGAGAGAAGAAAGGGTCTATCATAATTTGGACATGAAATGGAAAGTAATATGAACATATAAGAAAATACCCTCAAGATAAAGAGATTGAAAATATAAGACACAACATTAAGGAAGCCATGGATTAAAAGAAGAGGGCGAAAGAATCCCTTACCTTGAAAAGTAACTTCGAATGTTTGAAAATCGAGGCATTAGAAGGCTTGAGGGAACCTTAGGAGGACTCCTTGGGAGGTAAGGAGACCAGAACATCGTTGAGGATGTTTTTTAAATGAAAAGGATGAGGGAAAGGCTTGGTATTTATAGGAGAAGTGCGGGGACAAGTCATTAGTGGCCATGGGAGACCTTATCGATTGTATTGGAAAAACCATGGGCTAGCCCATGGTATTTACACATGGTATTGGCCACTTTGGACTCCTCATACATTATTTTACTATTCTGAAGTCTACCAGAATGAATACATAATTATTACATCCTTAATGATGTCATTAAACCCCCGAAACAAAAAACTGTATTATCAATATTCACTGAAAATTCATTTTTTAGAAAAATCCCCGAAAGTCACATTAACCTAATATTGATTCACTGAATTAAAAAACGAACTCGATTTTATAAAAATATTTTTCTAAATATTTTAAATTTAAAAAACTATTCACCATAGAAAAACTAATACATGAATAATAATTTTTGAAATAGGTATGGACCTATTGTATTGAATAACATGACTTAATGAAGGTACCTGAATTATATTAATACTTTCTTTAAGTGAGATTAGTAATCCATTTGGTCACATTACTAATTCTATGTGTAAAATCACTATTCATAATTAACTATTCACTAAAAATTAAGTTGATCTTATTAGATTCTAAATTTCATACTGATCACATTTCTAGAAGGCCATTTTTTGAAAATCATTACACATCATTAATTATTTAATGTTTACATAAATATTTTAAAATATCTGCTTTTTCCAAAATTAATCAATATACATCCAATATTTATTCGAAAATTTGAAAAAAACCCAAACTTCACTAAAAGAAGAAATCAAAATTTAATTTATCTCAAGGATTACACAAAGTAGCTACGGTATTATTTCATATCCCCTTATAAACCCAGTATATGTCCTAATTGTATGGTGTGCTAAGGTGAGCGAATCCTAGGGTGGTTCGGCCAACATTTCCTGAGTAGTGATTTCTAAAATCCTGAACTTCTCCCAAAGGTGATTCTCCTCCAGCTTCACACGATGAATTTCGGCTTGGGTTTGGTCTAGAGCGATGCCCAGTGGTGCTACTTCCTTCCCAAGTTTTGTTAAATGGGATTCGATTGGCCTGAGAATACTGGATGAGGCCATCAAATCTTATTTATGTATTAATAAACCAAGATCACTTGTATTTAGAGACAATAATCGCAAAATTTAGTTTCAACGGTCACATGACCAATAGTCATATAACATTCAAAACCCAATAGTCTCATTTTAATTATACTAACATCATTTATTATAGAATATAGTTTTGTTGAGTATAAACTAAAATAACTCACAAAATTACGAAACAAAAATTCATTCAAAATTGCAGGTCGTTACACCAAGTACATAACTTAGTGTGGTTAAACTATGTAAAAAAACTATTGAAAAATTTGGTACTTTCAACACTCATTCATTGTAATGAGATGTTTAAATTACGGAATCCATAAAGTTTATAGGACAATACTCTCATTTATTAAAGAATTTCTTATACCCATATTCACCCTTCTCTCAAGTCATTATCAACTATATGAGTTTGACAAAGATAATTGTTGTTCTCAAACATGATCATTATATTATTCCATTATGTTAACCTAATAATTTTTTAATATGAATTAATGAATTATATCACCATTAAATATATTATTATACATTTCTTTATAATAATTGAACACCCATATTCTACCATCATCCAAAACCGTTAAAAATGATGTTGTTTTAGTGCATATATACAAACACTTGTTTCCATGAATAGTTCAATCTAATTTTTCTATCATCCTTCTATAGATTTTTCAGAAGTGTTTAATAATGAAAAAATGCAATAAATATGAAATTATTATAATTATTATATGACTTATAATTTTATTTTCAATTTTCCCCAATTTAATGAATAATTAGATTATTGTTTGAGTGTACTTATGGAATTCCACCACTACAGAACAATGTAACTTATTTTACATTACCACCTCACATTGATGAAAATATTATTTTATATACTGTTTACTAATTTTATCTATAATAATATTAATATTATTGAATGATAAATTCTTCTATTATATAATACATATTAATAATTAACAATGATAGTAAACATGACTACCAAAAATAAACATATGGAGAAATCATTCAAAATTTATATCAAATATTTTAAAACAAATGGAATAGTACAAATTTTGTGATAATAGATGAACCAAATACAAAATTCTCAAAAAATATAGATGTTACGAAGAAATTTTAAAAAAAATTGATAATGAAATAACCATTTATAATTCATATAAATTTACTGAATATACCCATATAATATAGATAAGTGAATATTAATTATTTAATATGTAACACATGATAATAAATATTCCATATTAAATTTACTACATATACAGGAATATATTATTAATGTTGTAAATAATATATGTATAATTGTTATGATATGTATCCCTTCTGTAGAGAAAATTATGACCAACCATAACTATTATTGGATAATATTTTTTATTAATTGAATTATGCATAGTATTAAATGTATATTTAATTTTTTTGTTATATTGGTCGTATAATTATCATATATTTATATTAAATGAAATACATATTATATATAAATACATATCAGTTTCTATTATTCATGATTTTTTTTAAATATAATGAAGGTAATGATTTAGGGGTTTTTGTAAATTCAATTCTAATTCAATGAGTTATTATTGATCATCATGGACATATTTCATATAATATTGGAATATTCAACATCTTAAATCTAATATGAGGGATGTAAACAAATTTCTTGATCCATTTTTTTCCCAAACAAATAAAATTCTATAACATTATTTCATCACATTTTTTGAAATTCATAAGGCATTTGGACATTTTAGTACAAATTTTTATCGTGTGGGTTTTCAAAAAACACTATCACAGATGATTTGAAATATATTTCATCATTGTGTAATAATAGTTTTTATATTCAACCCCACATTTCATTTTTATAATCATTATATCATTTAAATGACGTATAATTGAAAATTATTTTTCATTAATATAATGTCAAAAAAATTATATCATTGTTCTTGAAAATTACTTGTTAATATGACTAGTAACATCATCATATACATGTGTGGTAAATGAATTTTCAGAAAAATTTTAACATCCCAAGTAAGTAATGAATAATAAATATTTTTATCTATGTCTATTAATGATCTAGATAGTGTTTTAGAGGCTTAAAATGAAAATAAATACAATCTTATGCATGGAATACACTAATATTTTTAAAAGATTGTTTTACTGACTTATGATGGAAAACCCTTTTTAAATAAATCTTTTGACAATTTTATAAACTATGTTTTTAAAAATAAACTTATTCTTTATGATTGGGACATCAAAATTTACTTTGTGTGAATTTTTGGTATTTTTCTGACAATGTTAATTTTTTAATGAATAGTGAAAAATATTGCATTTTACATCAAAAATTCTTTTTAATCTAATTTATTTATATAATTAGATTATGTTTTGAATTGGTTTTGAAGTGAAATTAGAATATATCTTTACCATTTAATCCAATGGTGGTCATTGGAATCAATTTCACTTTGAAATTGGACTTAAACTGGTGTCAATCTTTTGATACTTATTGTTTCATAAAAACACGCTATTTACACTGACAGCGGGAATTAATTATTAAATTAATTAATGTGACTTATATGTTTTGAATTTTGTAAAATAGACTTCATTTTTGAATTCGGAATATCAAATATAGCTTAGGGTGAATTTTTGGCAATTTTCTGAAAAACTTCAATTTTTGATGAATAGTGATTTCACTAAGTGGTACTTAAAAAAACTGATTTTCCGTTTAAATGAAATTTTGACATCATTTTGTTTTTAATTTCAAAAATATGACATACATAGTTGTCATTAAGAAGTAAAATGTGGTTCAATGAGATTA
Organism: Viscum album; assembly: GCA_963277665.1. Lineage (NCBI taxonomy): Eukaryota > Viridiplantae > Streptophyta > Magnoliopsida > Santalales > Viscaceae > Viscum > Viscum album. The sequence goes on along the minus strand of OY728165.1, from coordinate 1,577,183,041 downwards.
AAATAATTTTTTGGTGAATAGTAACTTATTAAGTTTTTAATCGCGATTAGTGGTAATTAGGGTAGTTTAAGGTATAAAAAATGCTTTAATAATATGAAATGACCTAGAAACATGTCCCAACCTTATTTTTTGTGTCATGGCCGACCAAGAAAAGCCATGGGTCAACTTGGGGACCCCATGGAGACACTTTGGTTGGTAAATGACATAAATAACTTTTTATTAAATGTAAAAGTAAAAATGACACAAACATAATATGTTTTACAAAAACAATTTTTACATGGGGATATAAAGATAAGATATTTGATTATAAATAGTCATTGGAAATCTAAAAAGATTTCCTACATCATAGTAGTTTTTTTATAATTTTTAGACATTAAATAAATTAAATTATTTTTGACATAATAATGATGTGGTGATGACATCATTATTTGATGACTTAAATAAAATGGAACGATAATGAAAAATATAAAACCTACACATGGAAAAATCTAATTGGATGAGTGGATTTCGAAGCCTTATCACCTTATCCTCGAATTATAGAAATGTGGGGCCTTTTGAATCTGATAATCTTTTTAAAATAATGTAACTTATCTTTACTTTCCAAAAGTGCCCCCCCCCCTCTCCTCTTATAAAAGGCCCCCACCTCTACCTCATTCCACACACTCCTCAAGCCTTTGGCTCGGCCAACCCCTGCCCATTTACTCTCTACACATCCCTATCCTCATCCTTGTCACGACCCGTCCTCGGGGCCCGTGCCGTGACTACCCCAAGCCCGCCTTCCATAGGCCAGGGGCTGGCGACTAGCACCAAGGCGTAAAATCCCAGTAAACAGGGAAGGCATTGCCTTTATAAGTAACAACCACACAGAGTCAGCAAGCGGAAAGTAAAGTGCAGAAAAGTAAAGGGGCCGGAAATACAAGCCCAACTGTAAAGTACAACTGAAAAGAAAAAGAACAGCAACTGAAGAAAAGACGGCGGCCTCGTGTCGTCCACTGGCAATCCCACCTGAAGGGTGGGTACAGATAGCCTCCAGGCTCCTCGGGTCCCACGTCCGCTCCGAGCACGTCCCGCCCAGTGGTCCACCTCCAGGTACCGTCCTGCTCCACGCCCCAACCGTGATCAGCGCTGTCCGTCGTCTGCAACCAACACAACAAGGTGCGGGCATAGCCCGTGCAGGGGTGAGTACAACTACTCAGTAAGGACCCCGAGACCCCCGAAGGTCTCCCGAAATCCACAAAGGATATAGCACAAAAGAAAGATGCAATCACGAAGTAACATCTGACTCGACTTAGGTATATGCCCATACATATACCTAAGTCCCCAATTCTAGCTCTGCTCACGAGCTCAAGAACAACTCAATCCACAAAGGAAAGCAAGACCCAAATCCACAAAGGAGAGTAAACAGTAAATCCACAAAGGATGGTTCAACACAATCCACAAAGGAGAGTAAACGGTAAATCCACAAAGGATGGTTCAACACAATCCACAAAGGAGAGTAACATAAGATTCAGCTCAACCAGGTATACTTTTTCAGATGACGTCGAAGACGATCACTGATCCGTCTCAGTCGTCGGACCCACGAAGGATCGATAGGTACTAACCCCCGCAAAAAGACCCACGTAGGATCGGGCTCACACAGAACCTGTAGGCAGTGGCTCACACAGAACCGGTAGTAAGGACCCACGGAGGATCGGGCTCACACAGAACCTGAAGCACTGATCCACGTGGGATCGCTGAGTGCAGTAGTCGACGCAGTCCACTGAGGATCTCTGCACAGTCGTCGCCGCAGTCCACGAAGGATCTCTGCTCTGCCGTCGTCGCAGTCCACGGAGGATCTCTGCTCTGCCGTCGTCGCAGTCCACGGAGGATCTCTGCTCTGTCGTCGAAGTCACAGCCAGCGCTAGGGTTCCCGCACGTAGCGAGCTCGTTTAGGAGGGTCCGCTCCACGAGCCGAGGGGCTGATACATCAACTGACACGTAGTCCGAAGTTGATGTATCCAAAAGTTCCGTATCGACAACAGGATCTCAACGCGACAGACGGCGCGTCAATCGGACGCCCGGTCTGAGAGTTATTGGCATTTTCGTCCCAGGGGCCCGGTTGGTTTTTAGGGCAAAACCAACCCGACCGTACTCCGCCTGTATCCGATCCTCGGGCGGAGTATGCCAAAAGTTCCGTCTCACTTAGAGGAAACTACCACAGCTGACGGTACGTCGTTCGGACGTCCGTAGCTCAAGTTATGAGCGTTTCCGCTCCGAGGGCCCGGTTGGCTTCGTGTACGAACCAACCCGGCCGAACCCAAAGTCTTCCGAAACCTTGAGTATAATATACCGAAACGACCGTCTCGATCCAAGGATCGCGTGGCCGCTGACGGTTCGTCAATCGGAGGTCCCAGGCCCAAGTTATGGGCGAAAGACCGTAGAGGGCCCGAAACGGGGGTACTGGGCCCGGGGCGACCCGGCCCGAACCCCCCCCTGGGGTCGGCCGAACCGGGTCGGCCCGAACCGGGTCGGCCCGACCCGGCCCGAACCGGCTCGGCCGGGTCCGGTCCGGCCTGGGCGCGGCCCGGCCGACCGGACCGGCTCGGCTTCGGCCGAGCGGCCGAAGCGCTGCCGCCGCGGGTCAAACCCGCGGCTTTGGAGAAAACCGCGGCCCGCGCGGGCCGCGTGCTGGAAGGCCGGACCGCGGACGCGGTCCGGCGGCTCGCCGCCGCCGCGGCTCGGCCGCGGCGGACTCCTCCGGCGGCGCGCCGGGCGCCGCCGCCCCCGGTCGCCGGCGCCGCCGCGCCGGCGACCCGCGCCGCCGCCTCCTTCCGCGGGCCGCCGGAGAAGCTCCGGTGGCCCGATTTGCCTCCCGTCTGCGCCGTTGTTCCTCCCGGGATGCGTCCTCCACTGCGGAATCAACATATGGCCCTTGCGTCGCGCTTTTGCCGTCGCTCGCCAAATCCGCACACAAAGGAAGATCGACGGAGGGTTGCCGGGTCTTGTTCGTTAGACCCGCACCCTCCGCGTTAGTCATAATCAACGGGAGAAACAGGAAAGAAACCAATCAACAATTTTAAATAAATTAAAATTGTTTCGTGATCGGGTTCTATATTTCAAAAGAATAAACACGGGATTTTAAAAAGAATTCCAACATCCCTTACCTTGTCGTTGCCGAACGGGGGATCGTCGCGGGATTTGCTCGTCGCGGAAGATGGAGATCGCCGCGTCGTCGCGGAATCGCTCGTCGCGTCGCCAATCTCCGGATCAAGATCAATGGATTTAATTAGTTTAAATCCGTTGATATTGAAATTAAAAAGGGAGAAGAAAAGATCCGATTCTCACCTTTGTTGCCGAACGAGGATCGGCCGCGGAAGAAAGACGTCGCCGAAGAACGTCGCGGGTAGATCTCGTCGACGTCGCAGATCTTGGTGTGCGTCGTCGAATTCCGTTCGCCGGAGTTCTTCGCGTTCTTCGCGTTCTTCGCGTTCTTCGCGTTCTTCGCGTTCTTCGCGGAGAGGGTGGAGGAACGAAGATTCTTTCAAATCCTTTCCAAGGATTTTTGGGTTGGTCTTATTTTATAAACATGCCAACACGAAACCGGTTAAGAAACGATCCATCAATTCGTTGAATTAATTCAACGAAAGAAACGACCCATTTAATTCACGAAGAAACAGTCCATTTAATTCACGAAATAAACCGCCCAATTAAATGGTCTGTTAAGAATTAAAGAAAACGCGTCGGTTGACTTTTCAGTTACTTTGACGGGTTTTCGCGGGTGCGTTACTTAGCGAAAGAAACGGCGGGGCTCGTGCGGGTCCCACCGCACAAATATCCTACCAAAGGGGGTAGGATATTTCTGGATAGCATCCTATCCAGTTCAACTCAGTTCAAGCCGTCTTTAAGTGACTTCAAGTGGCTTCCAAGCAGCTTAAGTGAAATAAAATAAAGTTGTCGCACAAACTTTATTTTATTTCTGACTTAAAGCCGCAAAATTTAAAAACCACGTCTGAGCAAACGCAACTCCGGAAGAGGCGTTTCTAAGCAAATACCGGCGCTGCGATTTCATCGGTGCCCTCAGAATTTGATTCCGGGCACCGGTTCAAAAGATAGAAAAACCCGCTCGTCCGTTCACTGAACGTACCCGAGCCAAACTTCGGAAATTGATTCCGGGCACACCGGGCCTCGGAATCAGGTGCCGTCTGAAGCTGCGCTCTTGTAAAATTCCAAAGAAAATTAAGAAAAAAATTTCCTTGAAATTTGCGGGTCTTTACATTACTCCCACCTCAGGGCTTTACGTCCCCGTAAAGATACATCAAAACTAGGGGAACAAATGGGGGTACTGAGCACGCATCTGAGCCTCCCGCTCCCAAGTGCTCTCCTGGAGGTTCCCGTGCTGCCACCTGACGCGCACAAGAGGAATCGCCCGCCCACGTAGGACCCGCTCCTGTCGATCCTCGATCTCCACTGGGACCTCCGCAAAAGTCGCCCCATCGTCCACGTCCAGCTCCCCAAAGTCGATGATGTGCGTCGGGTCGTGCACGTATCTCCTCAGCTGAGACACGTGAAAGACGTCGTGCACCCGGTGCAACTGAGGTGGTAGAGCCAGGCGATAAGCCACCTCTCCTATCCTGCTGAGGACCTGGAAAGGCCCGATGAAGCGTGGAGACAACTTGCCGCCTCGGCCAAATCTCCGTAAACCACGTCGAGGTGAGACACGCAAAAAGACGTGGTCGCCATCCTCGAACTCTAGTGGCCTCCGCCTCCTGTCAGCATATGACTTCTGCCGGCTCTGAGCTGTCCTCATCCTCTCCTGGATGATCTGGACCTTCTCTGTCGTGGCTCGGACCATCTCTGGTCCCACGAGTGCTGACTCCCCAGGGTCTGTCCAGCACAACGGTGATCTGCAGGGTCTGCCGTACAACGCCTCGTATGGTGCCATCCCGATGGTGGAGTGGTAGCTGTTGTTGTACGCGAACTCCACCAAGGGTAGGTGGTCCTCCCAGCTGCGACCAAAGTCGAGAACACATGCACGGAGCATGTCCTCGAGTGTCTGTATGGTCCTCTCCGTCTGACCATCCGTCTGAGGGTGGAAGGCTGTGCTCAGGTGGAGCCGCGTCCCGAACGCCTCCTGCAACCCCTTCCAAAGCCTGGAAGTGAAACGAGCATCTCGATCGGAGACGATAGACGATGGCACACCGTGAAGCCGTACGATCTCCTGGACGTAAAGATGTCCCAAGCTCTCTACTGAGCCCTGCTCTCTGATGGGTAAGAAGTGTGCCGACTTGGTGAGTCGGTCGACAATCACCCAAATGGAGTCGTGACCTCTGGAAGTACGTGGAAGTCCAGTCACGAAGTCCATAGATATGCCGTCCCACTTCCACTCCGGGACCTCCAAGGGCTGTACCAAGCCTGCTGGTACCTGATGCTCTGCCTTCACCTGCTGGCAGGTGAGGCATCGTGAAACGAACTCTGCCACAGCTTTCTTCATGCCCGGCCACCAGTGCTGTCGTCTGAGATCCTGGTACATCTTCGCCACTCCGGGATGCACCGCCAAGGGAGAAGTGTGAAACTCTCTCAGCACCTCCTCTCGTAAAGCGACTGGTACGAAGGTACGTCCTCTGAAAAGGATGTCGTGCTCTGCTCCAAAGGAGAAACCATCAGGCGCCTGACCTGAGGATATCAGTGCACGCCGGGTCTCACAGTCAGCGTCCCCACGCTGAGCCTCTCTGACCCGCTGTAGAAGTGGAGGAGAGACTGTGAGAGACTGAAGAAAGGCTGCTCCGTCTCTATCCACGAAGGATATCTGCAAGGAGGCTAGCTGCTCCGTCGCCTCCTCAAGTAGCTGAATGCCCGTCCTCCTGCTGAGGGCATCGGCTACCACGTTCCCCTTCCCAGGAGTATAGACTATCTCAAAGTCATAGTCCTGGAGGAACTCAAGCCATCTCCGCTGTCTCAGGTTCAGGTCCTTCTGAGAGAAGATATACCTAAGACTCTGGTGGTCAGAAAAGACTGTGAAGCGCTCGCCCATCAGATAGTGCCGCCAAGTCTTCAGAGCGAAGACCACTGCTGCTAACTCCAGGTCATGAGTGGCGTAGTTCTGCTCATGCGGCCTCAACTGACGTGATCCGTAGGCGATCACGGCCCGCTCCTGCATCAGGACGCACCCGAGTCCAGTCCCTGATGCGTCGCAGTAAACTACGTACCCAACTCCCTCCTCAGGCAACCTCAAGATAGGTGCGCTGGTCAATCTCTGTCTCAGCTCCTGGAAGCTCTGCTGACATCTGTCTGACCACACGAAGGGTTTCCCCTTCTTCGTCAAGGCTGAGAGTGGTGCTGCAACTCTGGAGAAGTCTGGCACGAATCTCCGATAGTATCCCGCTAGGCCCAAGAAGCTCCGCACCTCTGTCACGCTCTTGGGTGGCTCCCAAGCTAGCACTGCCTCGATCTTCGCGGGATCCACTGCAACTCCCGCCTCAGAAATGACGTGCCCCAAGAAATGGACCTCACGCAACCAGAACTGGCATTTTGAGAGCTTGCCATAAAGCTGGTGCTCTCGGAGTGTGTCTAGCACAACTCGCAGGTGGTAGGCATGCTCCTCCTCAGTCGTCGAGTATACCAAAATGTCGTCAATGAAGACAACGACAAATCGGTCGAGGTATGGCTGGAAGATCCTGTTCATGAGGCTCATGAACACCGCTGGAGCATTGGTTACGCCGAACGGCATAACCAAGAACTCATAATGGCCATACCGACACCTGAAGGCCGTCTTCTGCACGTCCTCGTCTCGAACTCTGAGCTGATGATAGCCTGACCGGAGGTCTATCTTCGAGAACCACCGCGCTCCCTTGAGCTGATCGAAGAGGTCATCAATCCGTGGCAGCGGATACTTGTTCCTCACTGTCACCTGGTTCAGGCGACGATAGTCGACACAAAGTCGCAAGCTCCCGTCCGCCTTCTTGGCGAACAAAATCGGGGAAGCCCAGGGTGAAACACTGGGTCGGATAAACCCCTTGCTCTGCAAGTCCTCCAACTGTACCCGCAGCTCTCGAAGCTCGGCGGGGGCCATCCGATATGCTGGAGTAGATATCGGGGCTGTCCCGGGGTACAAGTCGATGTAAAAGTCTACCTCTCTACGAGGAGGTAGCCCTGGAACGTCGTCGGGAAAGACGTCCACGTACTGGTCCACCACTGCAGGAAAAGCCGGACTCCGCACGTCCACTGCTCCTAGGATGAGGCTAGCCAACTGATGAGAGATGGGCTGTACTCTCCTCCGCGGAAGTCCATCCTGTGCTGCAAAGGTTCCCTTCTCGCCGGTGAAGGTAAACCTGCTCCCGTCGGTACGAACACATCGTACCTTGCGCCTAAAACAGTCGATCTGGGCATGAACCGTGGATAGCCAATCCATGCCCAAGATGACGTCGTAAGGCCTCGACGCCGCTACAAGGAGATCCCAGCCGAAGCTCTCGCCTCCTAGAGTAAGCTCACACTGCCGGCACCAGTGCGTAATCGTCGAGTCTGCTCCCGTAGGAGTCTCTAGCCGTAAGGATCGAGCCAACGGCTCAGTCGGAATCTCCGAGCTCCGAACAAGGGCAGAGGCTATGAAAGAGTGACTCGCTCCTGTGTCTATAAGTACTGCAGCAAGGGTGGAATAGACACAGATCGTACCTCGAATCATCTCTGGCATGTCGGGGTCGTAGGCCTCCACTGCCTGGAGCTGGGCCTGTCCCTGCCCGCCGGCTCCCTGTGGTCGAGGTGGCCCTCCTGGTGGTGGTGGGGGTAGAGCCTGAAAGCGTCGCCCACCACCCGCTGCTCGGCCAGCTCCTCGGCCTCGTCCGCCTCCTCCCTGCGGACCGCCACAATCGACCCTCTGCCTCTGCCTGGGTCGGAATGCTGAGGGAGATCAGCGACGCACGAATCTCCTGTCGCAAGCCCTGCTCGAAGGTCCGGGCCCGGAAGAAGGGGTCCCGTACCATGTCAGTCGAGTAGCGAGATAGGTCCGTGAACCTCGCCGCGTACTGAGCGACCGTCATGCTGCCCTGGCGCAGCTGGAGAAGCTCCTGGATGCGCACCGCTCGGAGGGTGGCCGGGACGAACTCAGAGCGGAAGAGGCTCTCGAAGTCCGCCCAGAGCAAGGATGCCTCATCGTGAACCTGGAGCATCAGGCTCCACCATCGTCCTGCCGCCGCCTGCAGGAGGCTCGCTGCGAGGATCACCATGAGATCCGCTGGTGTCCTCACTAGCCGAAAGATCCGTACCACCGCCTCTAGCCAGTCCTCGGCGGCCTGGGGGTCCGCCTCACCGCGAAACCTGGGCGGTCGCTGGCCCTGAAACTCGTGCAGTGCCCTGAGGCGACGTGCATCGTCGGCGTCTGGTACTGGAAGCATCGGTGGCTCGGCGGGTAAAACTACCGCCGGTGCCACAGCTGGCAAAGGGCCCTGCACCGAGGCCTCGTCGCTCGGTGGGCTGCCATCGCGCCCAACACTCGGAACCCTAGCTGGCAGTCGTCGCGGGGCCATCCTGAAAAGGAGAACAAGAGCACCACAGTCAGAACAGTATACCTGGCGAGCTGGCACAAGTAATCACAAAGAAAACTTGAAACACACACGCAATCAATGTTTTCATGCATTAAGTCGGAAATCAGGAGTCAGGGTCCTGGTGTACGGATACGTCGGCCGCCGCACCAACACTGGGCTCCCTGAACTGATAACCACACTCAATACACTAAACACTATTGCTTCACATAGAAAGAAAGGACGATCAGAGTCTGCGGTAGAACCGACCACCTCTGATACCAATTTGTCACGACCCGTCCTCGGGGCCCGTGCCGTGACTACCCCAAGCCCGCCTTCCATAGGCCAGGGGCTGGCGACTAGCACCAAGGCGTAAAATCCCAGTAAACAGGGAAGGCATTGCCTTTATAAGTAACAACCACACAGAGTCAGCAAGCGGAAAGTAAAGTGCAGAAAAGTAAAGGGGCCGGAAATACAAGCCCAACTGTAAAGTACAACTGAAAAGAAAAAGAACAGCAACTGAAGAAAAGACGGCGGCCTCGTGTCGTCCACTGGCAATCCCACCTGAAGGGTGGGTACAGATAGCCTCCAGGCTCCTCGGGTCCCACGTCCGCTCCGAGCACGTCCCGCCCAGTGGTCCACCTCCAGGTACCGTCCTGCTCCACGCCCCAACCGTGATCAGCGCTGTCCGTCGTCTGCAACCAACACAACAAGGTGCGGGCATAGCCCGTGCAGGGGTGAGTACAACTACTCAGTAAGGACCCCGAGACCCCCGAAGGTCTCCCGAAATCCACAAAGGATATAGCACAAAAGAAAGATGCAATCACGAAGTAACATCTGACTCGACTTAGGTATATGCCCATACATATACCTAAGTCCCCAATTCTAGCTCTGCTCACGAGCTCAAGAACAACTCAATCCACAAAGGAAAGCAAGACCCAAATCCACAAAGGAGAGTAAACAGTAAATCCACAAAGGATGGTTCAACACAATCCACAAAGGAGAGTAAACGGTAAATCCACAAAGGATGGTTCAACACAATCCACAAAGGAGAGTAACATAAGATTCAGCTCAACCAGGTATACTTTTTCAGATGACGTCGAAGACGATCACTGATCCGTCTCAGTCGTCGGACCCACGAAGGATCGATAGGTACTAACCCCCGCAAAAAGACCCACGTAGGATCGGGCTCACACAGAACCTGTAGGCAGTGGCTCACACAGAACCGGTAGTAAGGACCCACGGAGGATCGGGCTCACACAGAACCTGAAGCACTGATCCACGTGGGATCGCTGAGTGCAGTAGTCGACGCAGTCCACTGAGGATCTCTGCACAGTCGTCGCCGCAGTCCACGAAGGATCTCTGCTCTGCCGTCGTCGCAGTCCACGGAGGATCTCTGCTCTGCCGTCGTCGCAGTCCACGGAGGATCTCTGCTCTGTCGTCGAAGTCACAGCCAGCGCTAGGGTTCCCGCACGTAGCGAGCTCGTTTAGGAGGGTCCGCTCCACGAGCCGAGGGGCTGATACATCAACTGACACGTAGTCCGAAGTTGATGTATCCAAAAGTTCCGTATCGACAACAGGATCTCAACGCGACAGACGGCGCGTCAATCGGACGCCCGGTCTGAGAGTTATTGGCATTTTCGTCCCAGGGGCCCGGTTGGTTTTTAGGGCAAAACCAACCCGACCGTACTCCGCCTGTATCCGATCCTCGGGCGGAGTATGCCAAAAGTTCCGTCTCACTTAGAGGAAACTACCACAGCTGACGGTACGTCGTTCGGACGTCCGTAGCTCAAGTTATGAGCGTTTCCGCTCCGAGGGCCCGGTTGGCTTCGTGTACGAACCAACCCGGCCGAACCCAAAGTCTTCCGAAACCTTGAGTATAATATACCGAAACGACCGTCTCGATCCAAGGATCGCGTGGCCGCTGACGGTTCGTCAATCGGAGGTCCCAGGCCCAAGTTATGGGCGAAAGACCGTAGAGGGCCCGAAACGGGGGTACTGGGCCCGGGGCGACCCGGCCCGAACCCCCCCCTGGGGTCGGCCGAACCGGGTCGGCCCGAACCGGGTCGGCCCGACCCGGCCCGAACCGGCTCGGCCGGGTCCGGTCCGGCCTGGGCGCGGCCCGGCCGACCGGACCGGCTCGGCTTCGGCCGAGCGGCCGAAGCGCTGCCGCCGCGGGTCAAACCCGCGGCTTTGGAGAAAACCGCGGCCCGCGCGGGCCGCGTGCTGGAAGGCCGGACCGCGGACGCGGTCCGGCGGCTCGCCGCCGCCGCGGCTCGGCCGCGGCGGACTCCTCCGGCGGCGCGCCGGGCGCCGCCGCCCCCGGTCGCCGGCGCCGCCGCGCCGGCGACCCGCGCCGCCGCCTCCTTCCGCGGGCCGCCGGAGCAGCTCCGGTGGCCCGATTTGCCTCCCGTCTGCGCCGTTGTTCCTCCCGGGATGCGTCCTCCACTGCGGAATCAACATATGGCCCTTGCGTCGCGCTTTTGCCGTCGCTCGCCAAATCCGCACACAAAGGAAGATCGACGGAGGGTTGCCGGGTCTTGTTCGTTAGACCCGCACCCTCCGCGTTAGTCATAATCAACGGGAGAAACAGGAAAGAAACCAATCAACAATTTTAAATAAATTAAAATTGTTTCGTGATCGGGTTCTATATTTCAAAAGAATAAACACGGGATTTTAAAAAGAATTCCAACATCCCTTACCTTGTCGTTGCCGAACGGGGGATCGTCGCGGGATTTGCTCGTCGCGGAAGATGGAGATCGCCGCGTCGTCGCGGAATCGCTCGTCGCGTCGCCAATCTCCGGATCAAGATCAACGGATTTAATTAGTTTAAATCCGTTGATATTGAAATTAAAAAGGGAGAAGAAAAGATCCGATTCTCACCTTTGTTGCCGAACGAGGATCGGCCGCGGAAGAAAGACGTCGCCGAAGAACGTCGCGGGTAGATCTCGTCGACGTCGCAGATCTTGGTGTGCGTCGTCGAATTCCGTTCGCCGGAGTTCTTCGCGTTCTTCGCGTTCTTCGCGTTCTTCGCGTTCTTCGCGTTCTTCGCGGAGAGGGTGGAGGAACGAAGATTCTTTCAAATCCTTTCCAAGGATTTTTGGGTTGGTCTTATTTTATAAACATGCCAACACGAAACCGGTTAAGAAACGATCCATCAATTCGTTGAATTAATTCAACGAAAGAAACGACCCATTTAATTCACGAAGAAACAGTCCATTTAATTCACGAAATAAACCGCCCAATTAAATGGTCTGTTAAGAATTAAAGAAAACGCGTCGGTTGACTTTTCAGTTACTTTGACGGGTTTTCGCGGGTGCGTTACTTAGCGAAAGAAACGGCGGGGCTCGTGCGGGTCCCACCGCACAAATATCCTACCAAAGGGGGTAGGATATTTCTGGATAGCATCCTATCCAGTTCAACTCAGTTCAAGCCGTCTTTAAGTGACTTCAAGTGGCTTCCAAGCAGCTTAAGTGAAATAAAATAAAGTTGTCGCACAAACTTTATTTTATTTCTGACTTAAAGCCGCAAAATTTAAAAACCACGTCTGAGCAAACGCAACTCCGGAAGAGGCGTTTCTAAGCAAATACCGGCGCTGCGATTTCATCGGTGCCCTCAGAATTTGATTCCGGGCACCGGTTCAAAAGATAGAAAAACCCGCTCGTCCGTTCACTGAACGTACCCGAGCCAAACTTCGGAAATTGATTCCGGGCACACCGGGCCTCGGAATCAGGTGCCGTCTGAAGCTGCGCTCTTGTAAAATTCCAAAGAAAATTAAGAAAAAAATTTCCTTGAAATTTGCGGGTCTTTACAATCCTAGAGGATTACCTTTGGGCATAATCCTTTCAATGGAATCCTTTAGTCTCAAATTAAAAGGAGTTACACTTTTAAAGGTAATTCATTCTCTCATGTTCATTTGTTTTATTTTTCTTCTCCAACCCCCTAAACTCTTTTTATTTACTTATTTTGTAACAACACCAGTGTCTTCAATATACTAGGATGTTGTTATAAGATTTATTTGAGCTAAACTCTCACACAACTACATCAAATGGTTAAAGAAGATACGGTTCCCGTGGATGGCGAAATTCTGTCTCCCGAAACGATGATTGTTCAATACTCATTTAACACCTTCATATGTAGCCATTATTATGTCACTATTTTTATGTAGGATATATAATATGTTTATGTTTTCCTTAATCTTCTGTTTTTTTTCATTTTGGGCATACCTTTATGGTTTCCATTATGGGTAAACAGGATATCTTCATTTTAGGAAGTGCAGACTACCGCCCCCTGAAAGTGATTTGATTCGTTAATACCATATGTGGGATGTGTAAAGGATAAAGTTAATGATATTATATATGTTATTATACTGGGATTATAATATAATCTTATATCATTATGATTCCTTTCCAGAAAATATGAAATAGAAATGGAAGTAGCGTTCATGCGTACGTACGGCTTACCGTCTCCACGAACGGTGCATTTCATTTCTTACCTCTAAATGTGATGTAATATTTTAAATACATGTATAAGATGAATATATATTATATATATGTTATCCAAATCATTAATATCATTCTGGATATAACGAACCATTGACCAAATTAACAACATGTAAGTGTAAGAAGTCTATTTTTGACTTAAGAACCAAATACCGACAAAATGAAAATTATTAACATAAATGGTTACATGATGTTCATAACATGGTATAAAAGGAATGATGAACTTGAAAAAGGTTCTTAAGCAAGTATAGATTAACTCAAGTTTATTATTCAGGAGATTAAAGAACGGTCGGGTCAAGTTGGATACGAGGTATGGGACATCGTCTCAATCTCCTTTCATTGAGGCATATTTTATTTTATACACAACTTTCTTTTATACTATGTATAAACCCCTTTGACTTTTACATGTATTCAAAAGGAATCTTTTTTAAACGAAGCGTTTACTAAACGACAAAAGGGAATGTTTTTGTCGTACGTATGTGGCGACAACGACTTCTCCGCCGTCGTGACCGTTATTTGAGTTTCAGCTTCCTCTACAAGCCATACCTTCTTTTTAAAAGAAAAATAAATACCATGTTTTACATTTATTTTATTTTGGTATTGAAAATGGTTTTCACAATGTTTTTTTGTGTTTTATTGATATCTTGTGATTGAAATGTGGAAATGTTATGTTTCCTTTATGCATGTTTTATGTGATACGATTATGTTATGGTTCTTGGGAATTATTATGAAGACGGGTGGTTCCGTGATAAACTAAGGGCGGATGAGCCCGATATAGCTCTCCAATGCATTGGGTAACGCGAAGGAGTGAAACATTAAGGTTTCTCCAATGAGATTTTAGGGAATATACTGTGATGGGTATTCCAAACGTAAACAAGAGGGTTACTCCCTACGTAAGAATGTTATGAATGCCTCATGTTACATTTATGTCTTATGATTTCTATGATTTATTCATGATTTGATGAGGTATGTTAAAGTGCTTATGTTTTATGGGTAAAGTATGATTTCATCCTTATGTATATATGTACCCATGTTTCCTTTCCATGTTTTTATAACCCATACTGAGCTTTTTATGCTCATCCCAAGTTTTTTTTAAATGTATTTCACAGGTCAAGGGAATGGTACATGATATGATGATATTGTCAAGGAAGTGTCAAGAAAGAATCCATGTTTTATTTTAAATATGTTTCCATTGATGGGAATGAATAATACTAGATTTATGTAACCACATTGTTTATATGTGGAATGTAATGAAAGTTTTATGATCTAATTCTCTAAAAATCTAAACCCGAAAAGATCATCAATGTGTAATCTTGTAATAACTCAAGATTAAGTAAGGTTTAAGGCTGGGGCCTTATAGTTGGTATCAGAGGGAGGTTTAGATAACTTTAGGAGTTATAATTCTATTAAATGGTTAACCAAAAATATTTTTTTTATTGTCAAATTGATGTGATATAGCATTTGAAGATTACCATATTGCTTCATCTAAGACATGATTGTTCATAATGGTTTTCCGTAGAGGAAATTGGGAAGCAGTTATAGGAAGACATAAAAAAGGAAATAACCTTCCGAATCAACATCCCAAGATGGTCGGAATTAGAACTGAACAGTTTTTTGCAGTAATGGTGCAGTTGACTCAGGCTATAAATGGTGGTGGTATCTATGCACGAGATCATCCAGACCAACCGCAGAGGAACATGTCAGTGGTGGAACATTTCATGAGACAACATCCCCCATCATTCAGAGGATCATCTTACACTGTGCTAGCTGAAGGGTGGATTAAAGAACTGGAGAAGATTTTCGATTTCATGGGGGTGTTCAGACAATCAAAAGGTTAGTCTTTCTATTTACCATTTGTAGGGTGAGGCAAATCAGTGGTGGTCGATGGTTAAAAATATCAGGGACGCTGATGAGATTGATGCTCTCGACTGGGATGAATTCAAAGGAATGTTTCTTGAGAAGTATTTTCCTAAGGCTGTTCGACATAGGATGGAATATAAATTCTTGGAATTGAGGTAGGATAAAGACTCAGTGGCTGCCTATGAAGAAAGGTTCACTCGATTGGCAAGGTATGCTCCAAATTTTATCCGAGACCTTGATAGTAAAATCAATCATTTTTACTCAGGATTAAAGCCAAAATATCGAAGGGAATTAGCTTCTCGTGAGTTTAAAAGTTATGAAAAGCTTGTTCGATGTGCTGAGAAGGTGGAAATGGAGTTTGATGATGACCAAGTGTTCTATAACAACCATCAGAAGAAGAGACCGAGGTGGCATGAGAAACGTAAGAATTCTTCAAAAAACGTCTGATGGTCAGAAAACTAAGTTTCCAGTTTGTGATAAATGTGCCAAAAGGCATGCTGGGTAATGTCTTCTGAATTCTGGAAAGTGCTACCGATGTGGTAAGATGGAACATAAGGCTCGTGATTGCACTGAAAAGGATCAGGTGAAGGTAAGACCAAATTTGATTTACAGTTAGTGAAATGTTATAAGGATGGGTCACTATGCAAACGAGTGTCCGACAAAGAGCTTGAGTGATGGGAAGCAGTTAGACAACAAACAGAAAGGGGTGCTGAAATCCTTTGCAACTACTTCAGTAGATGTCGGGCCATCAAATAAAGTTGTATCAGCTCCAGGGCGCTCAGTATTTTTCGAAGATTGACTTGAGGTCGGGGTACCATCAGTTGAAAGTAAAAGAAGCAGAGGTTCCGAAGACCGCGTTCCGTACGAGATATGGCCATTATGAATTCGTAGTTATGCCTTTTGTGTTAACAAATGCACCTTCTGTATTCATGGACCTTATTAATAGAATTTTCCATGAGTTCTTGTATAAGTTTTTGGTTGTTTTCATCGATGATATTTTGGTGTTAAGTTTATATGGTCAAAAGAATGTGATGATTATTTTTAGGAATTGAAAAGAAGATTGGTGAATGCTCCAGGTTTGGCACTACCTTCCAGGAATGGTGAGTTTGTTATATACAGTGATGCTTCATTGAAAGGACTTGGTTGTGTCCTAATGCAGAATGATCAGGTAATTTCTTATGCTTCACGACAGTTGATAACTCATGAGGTAAATTACACTACACATGATTTGGAATTAGCTTCTGTTGTTTTTTGCTTTAAAAATTTCGAGGCATCATTTGTATGGAGTAAAGTGTGAAATATATACCAATCAAAAAAGTTTAAAGTATATATTCACTCAGAAAGAGTTAAACATGAGACAGAGGAGATGGCTAGAATTAATCAAGGATTATGATTGTACAATTCTTTACCATCCGGGAAAAGCAAATAAAGTGGCTGATGCTTTAAGTCGAAAAAGTAATGCTTCATTAGAAATGTATCATTTGGAACGTGATCCTTTGGTAAAGGATTTGATGAACTTTGGAATAGAAGTTGTTACTTCAGGATGTTCTTCTGTTTTGTTTCAGCTATCAGTGAGGTCTTCTCTATCAGATAGATTCAAGCAAGCACAGAAGCAACACAGTGAGTTGCAGAAAAAGGTAGAGCTAGTTCAGAAAGGTAAGTTTCCTGAATTCAACATTGATAATGATTGTGTTTTGAGATTTGAGAAGAGATTGTGTGTGCCTTGTGACTCACAGTTGAAAAGAGAGTTGTTATGTGAAGCTCATAGTTCTCCGTTTTCAGTTCATCTGGGCTGTACTATGATGTATAGAGATCTTCAGGAGTATTACTGGTGGGATGGAACGAAAAGAGATATTGCTGATTTTACTGTGAGGTGTTTGACTTGTCGGCAGGTTAAAGAAGAGTGGCAATTACCGAAAGGGATGCTTCATCCTTTACCAGTGCCAGAGTTGAAATGGGGGAATATATCCATGGACATTGTTGTTGGTTTACCAAAGACATCTCGAGGTAATAATGCAATCTGGGTTATTGTTGATCGCTTGACCACGTCTGCTCATTTTCTTACTATACGAGATACTTTCTCTCTTGATCAACTTTCCTGTTTGTATCATAAAGAGATAGTTAGGTTACATGGAGTTCCTCTCTCCATTGTATCAGATTGTGATCCCAGGTTTACTTCTAACTTTTGGAAAGGCCTTCAGAAGTTGTTGGGTACTGAATTAAATTTTAGTACAGCCTTTCATACTCAATAAGATGGGAAGTCAGAAAGAACAATTCAGACCTTGGAGGATATGCTACGAGCTTGTTCTATGGATTATCAGGGAAGTTGGGACCAACATCTTTCTTTGGTTGAATTTTCATATAATAACAGTTTTCATTCCAGTATACAGATGGCACCATTTCAGGCATTATATGGGAAGCGGTGTCGAACACCAGATTTCTGGGATGAAGTGGGTGAAAGGAAGTTGATGGGACCAGAATTGGTAGAAGAGATGGAAGAAAAAGTTCATCTGATTCAGAAGCACATGAGAACAGCTCAGAGCAGGCAGAAGAGTTATGTGGATAACCGGAGGAAGGATCTATCCTTCGAGGTAGGTGATCATGTTTTTCTCAAGGTTTCTCCTTGGAAAAGTGTGATGAGATTTGGTAAGAAAAGAAAGTTGAGTCCAAGGTTCATTGGACCATATGAAATTCTGGAGAGAGTTGGATCAGTTGCATACCGAGTGGCTTTACATTCGAGTTTATCTCAGGTATACAATGTTTTTCACGTTTCGATGTTGAGAAAGTATATGCCGGATCCATTTCATGTTTTGAGTCCAGAGGTAGTTCAGCTGGATGAGAACCTATATTATGAGGAACAACCGGTCTAGATTCTTGACCACAGGGAGCAAATGTTACGTAATAAGGTGATTCACCAGGTAAAGATTTTGTGGAAAAACCACATGATTGAAGAGGCAACATGGGAATCTGAAAATGCAATGAGGGATAAGTACCCCCCATTTATTTGATAAGTAAATAAATTGCGGGGGCGCAATTTTCTAAAGGGGGGAAGGATGTAACATCCCAAGTAAGTAATTAATAATAGATATTTTTATCTATGTCTATTAATGAACTAGATAGTGTTTTAGAGGCTTAAAATGAAAATAAATACAATCTTATGCATGGAAAACAGTAATATTCTTAAAAGATTGTTTTACTGTCTTATGATGGAAAACCCTTTTTAAATCTATCTTTTGAATCTTTTATAAACTAATTTTGTCAAAAAAAACTTATTCGTTATGATTGGGACATCAAAATTTACTTTGTGTGAATTTTGGGTATTTTTCTGACAATGTTCATTTTTTAATGAATAGTGAAAAATACTGCATTTTACATCAAAACTGCTTTTTAATCTAATTTATTTATATGATTAGATTATGTTTTGAATTGGTTTTGAAGTGAAATTAGAATATGTTTTCACCATTTAATCCAATGGTGGTCATTGGAATCAATTTCACTTTGAAATTGGACTTAAACTGGTGTCAATCTTTTGATACTTATTGTTTCATAAAAACACGCTATTTGCTCTGATAGCGGGAATTAATTATTAAATTAATTAATGTGACTTATATGCTTTGAATTTTGTAAAATAGACTTCATTTTTGAATTCGGAATATCAAATATAGATTAGGGTGAATTTTTGGTAATTTTCTGAAAAACATCAATTTTTGATGAATAGTGATTCCACTAAGTGGTACTTATAAAAACTGATTTTCCGTTTAAATGAAATTTTTCCATCATTGTGTTTTTAATTTCAAAAATCCGACATACATGGTTTTCATTAAGAAGTAAAATGTGGTTCAATGAGATTAAAATAATTTTTTGGTGAATAGTAACTTATTAAGTTTTTAATCGCCATTAGTGGTAATTAGGGTAGTTTAAGGTATAAATAATTCTTTAATAATATGAAATGACCTAGAAACATGTCCCAACCTAATTGGTTGTGTCATGGAGGACCCAAAAAATACATGGGTCAACTTGGGGACCCCATGGAGACACTTTGGTTGGGAAATGACATAAATAACTTTTTATTAAATGTAAAAGTAAAAATGACACAAACATAATATGTTTTACGAAAACAATGTTTACATGGGGTTATAAAGATCAGATATTTGATTATAAATATTCATTGGAAAGATAAAACGATTTTATACATCATAGTATTTTTTTATAATTTTTAGACATTAAATAAATTAAATTATTTATGACATAATAATGTTGCGGCGATGACATCATTATTTGACGATTTAAATAAAATGGTAAGATAATGAAAAATCTAAAACCTACACATGGAAAAAACCAATTGGATGAGTGGATTTCGAAGCTTTATCACCTTATCCTATAATTATAGCAATGTGGGACCTTTTGAATCCAAAACTCTTTTTAAAATAAAGTAACTTATCTTTACTTTCAAAAAGTGCCCCTCCTCTTCTCTTAAAAAAGGCCCCCACCTCTATCTCATTTCACACACTCCTCAATCCTTTGGCTCGGCCAACCCCTACCAATTTACTCTCTCCAGATCCCTTTCCTCATCCTTGAGGATTCCCTTTGGGAATAATCCTTTCAAAGGAAGCCTTTAGGCTCAAATCAAAAAGAGTTACACTTTTAAAGTTAATTCATTCTCTCATGTTCATTTGTTTTATTTTGCTTCTCCAACCCCCTAAAATCTTTTTATTTACTTATTTTGTAACAACACCAGTATCTTCAATATACTAGGATGTTGTTATAAGATTTATTTGATCTACACTCTCACACAACTACATCAAATGGTTAAATAACATACGGTTTCCGTGGATGGCGAAATTCTGCCTCCCGAAACGATGATTGTTCAATACTAATTTAACAACTTCAAAGGTGGCCATTATGATGTCACTATTTTTATATATGATATATAATATATTTATGTTTTCCTTAAACTTCTTTTTTATTTCATTTTGGGCATACCTTTATGGTTTCTATTATTGGTAAACATGATATCTTCATTTTAGGAAGTGCGGACTACCGCCCCCTGAATGTGATTTGATTCGTTAATACCATATGTGGGATGTTTAAAGGATAAAGTTAATGATATTATATATGTTATTATAATGGAATTATAATATACTCTTATATCATTATGATTCCATTCTAGAAAATATGAAATTGAAATGGAAGTAGCGTTCATGCGTACGTACGGCTTACCGTCTCCATGAACGGTGCATTTCATTTCTTACCTATAAATGTGATGTAATATTATAAATACATGTATAAGATGAATATATATGATATATATGTTATCCAAATCATTAATATCATTCTGTATATAATGAACCTTTGACCAAATTAACTACATGTAAGTGTAAGAAGTCTATTGTTGACTTAAGAACCAAATACCGAAAAAATGAACATTATTAACTTAAATGATAACATGATGGTCATAACATGGTATAAAAGAAATAATGAACTTGAAAAAGGTTCTTAAGAAAGTAGAGATTAACTCAAGTTTATTATTCAGGAGATTGAAGAATGGTCGGGTCAAGTCGGATACGAGGTATGGGACTTCGTTTTAATCTCCTTTCATTGAGGCATATTTTATTTTATACACAACTTTCTTTTATACGGTGTATAAACCCCTTTGACTTTTACGTTTATTCAAAAGGAATCTTTTTTATACGAACCATTTACTAAACGAAAAAAGGGAATGTATTTGTCGTACGTATGCGGCGACAATGACTTCTCAGCCGTCGTGACCGTTATTTGAGTTTCGGCTTCCTCTACAAGCCATACCATATTTTTAAAAGAAAAATAAATACCATGTTTTACTTTTCTTTTATTTTGGTATTGATAATGGATTTCACAATGTTTTTTGTGTTGTATTGATATCTTGTGATTGAAATGTGGAAATGTTATGTTTCCTTTATGCATGTTTTATGTGATACGATTATGTCATGGTTCTTGGGCATTATTATGAAGACAGGTGGTTCCATGATAAACTAAGGGCGGGTGATCCCGATATAGCTCTCCAATGCATTGGGTAACGTGAAGGAGTGAAACGTTAAGGTTTCTCCAGAGATATTTTAGGGAATATACTGTGATGGGTATTCCAAACGTAACCAAGAGGGGTACTCCCTACGTAAGAATGTTATGAATGCCTCAAGTTACATTTATGTCTTATGATTTCTATGATTTATTCATGATTTGATGAGGTATCTTAAAGTTCTTATGTTTTATGGGTAATGTATGATTTCATCCTTATGTATATATGTACCCATGTTTCCGTTCCATGTTTTTATAACCCATACTGAGCTTTTCATGCCCATCCCAAGTTTTTTTGAAATGTTTTTCACAGGTCAAGGGAAAGGTACATGATATGATGATAGTGTCAAGGAAGTGTCAAGAAAGAATCCATGTTTTTTTAAATTTGTTTCCATTGATGGGAATGAAGAATACTATCTTTATGTAACCACATTGTTTATATGTGGAATGTAATGCATGTTTTATGATCTAATTCCCTAAAACTCTAAACCTGAAAAGATCCTCAATGTGTAATCTTTTAATAACTCAAGATTAAGTAAGGTTTAAGGTTGGGGCCTTATAAAAATATTTTATTTTCCTCACATAATATTATTATAATTTTTTTGATGATTCTATTCAATGATTTAATTTTTTTTATCTTAATGTGATTTTTAAAGGAAAAATAGAAAAATTAATATTTAGTTTTAATGTATATGTTTTATTTTTAAAATCCATTCTTCATTTTTAGAGGGTTTTTAAATGATTAAATTTTTAGGAAAAATTATGAAATGTTCCTAGGTATTCTAAAATATTATTCCATTAAATAAAAATATTATTATTTTTAATCAATATTATTTTTTATTATAGTGGATAATTATTAAAAATAATTTATCTAATAAAAATTATATTTTATTAAAAAAACAAATAATACATTTTATATGATGATAAAAAATGAGAACTTCCTCTGGTTTTTAATTTATTTTCCAAGGATATTAAAAAGTAATTCTCTTTATATTTCTTCATACGTCATTAAATATATTTTATAACATGACATGTCCTCTAGGGAATATTCTGTGACAACCCATAGCCTTCCTTCTATAAGCCAGTCGTTGGTGAATACCACCAAGAAGACACATAGAAAAAATGGGAAGGAATTGCCTTTAAACCTCCACACAAAACCAAATAGAGAAAAAAATGTAGAAAGTTAATATCTACATAATCCCCAAATTTCACTGAGACAACTACTGATTTTAATGTACATATTGAAAAGTAAAAAGGGAGCCAAAATAGAAGCCCAAAACCACAATGGAAGGTACAACTACCGTGGTCCATCTTCTCAATCCCTACCTGAACGATTACTATCTGTTGTCATAGTAGTACGCCATTTTCTCCTTATCTCACTGGGTACCACATAGTCTCAGCCCACTAATGTTTGTGTTGTAGCATCAATCACATGTATGAGACATGACATGTGTAGGTGAACCCCCTGAAGGGGTGAGAAACTCATTAATCAGTAGAGACCCCAACCAGAAAAAGGAAAGATCACAAATAAAGACCACATACAGATGAAAGCTCATACCATGTATATCTCATGTTATAGATTGTAATATTATCTATTGTAGTGGTGAATCATCATTTACTGCAGAGGAACTCATCACTGATGATTCATTGAGGTCTACTCAGCTACTTGACTGGTGAGGTCCACTCAGTTGATTGACCGATGAGGTCCAATCATTTGTTGGAACCATAAGGTATGGCCATCACATGAATTACTGAGGTCTTCTAGTCTACTAAGACACTATGGAACACTTTTTTGTTGAACCAATGATGTCTGCTCATCAGCTAAACCATAGTGGTATACTCGTATATTGAACCACTTAGTTAAGCTCGCCTACTGGACCACTGATATCTCTTCGCTTGTTGGACCACTAATGCCTTCTGGTTTGCTAATCCAATGAGGTACACTCATCTGATGAACAACTAAGGTACGAACTTTTAATGGTCCATCGATATCCATCCTTCTGGTGTACCAATAAAGTATTCTTGTCTACTGCACCACTATGGTACGCTCGTCTGTAACACCACTAAGGTATGCTCGTCTTATGGACAACTGAGGAACACTCATTTTCTGAACCATTGAGGTACCCTTGTCAATTTAACTACAGAGGTACGCTCAACTGTTGGACCACTGAGGTTCACTCATCTACAAGAACACTGAGTTATTCTTGTGTGTTGAACTACTGGGGTATGCTCATCTGCTGAACCACTAAGGTAAACTCCTTTGCTGGACCATGGAATTCTTCTCGTCTCTTGAACCCCATAGGTATGATAGTTTCGGAACCACTGAGGTACAATAATATAATCGAACTCTGATGTTAATTCATCAAAACCTTCCTGTCACAATCATTAGTATGATTACTGCAGTCCTGTTCTCTTTATTCCGGGAGAATATACACCGCAAGAAATTAGTCATATCTCGACTGTCACAGAATCTTATAAAGATTATTCCAAAGGACCACCTTTTTTGGAGGTTAAAAAATTCATCAACGGTGCATCAATGGGATGCTTGGCATTAATGATATTCATGTTTTAGTAAATACGGTCTCGTTGTGTTCGCACCCGGTCCGACTTGGTCGGACCGATCCAACCAACCTTGTCTACAGGTCATGCATGACCAAAACCATTTCAGCTAACCCGTCCTTACCAGGATTGATCAAGGTCGACCCATTCCTACCTGGCCCCCTAACTAGGCCCATTAGTCCTTTCTAGAACCAGTACACATTTTCAAGCCCCGGTCCATCATGGTATGAATGGTATTACCCTTCAAGGATGCCCATCAGCCCGATTTTTCATCCTTCATAGCTCGTGATGGTGGGTCAGTTCTCCTCCTGCATGGGATGCCCAGTGGCCTGGTTTATTCTACTAAACTGATCCACACAAGCTGGCTATATTTTCCTATTCAGACTGCTCATAAACCTTGAACTATCCACACCTTAGAACGTTGCTAGGTCGGTTCTGTCCCAATTAGATGTGGCACAGTCACGCTTGTCACAACATCGCACAGTCCGTTGGAACCAAATGCATACCTCACGAAGTCAGTGAACCGCATTCCATGTATACCACAGACCATTTTGCGGGTTGGAACGTAAAATTCATTTCCTCGATGGTGCATCACACCTCCATCAACATGGCCTGAGATGGCCCCAGTCTCTGCAGCCCCTGCGCGACGCCTCCTTCCTGCCACCGACCATGTATTCAGCTTCTCCTGATTTAGCGGAAGCCAGGGTTCTGCTGCGTGGTGTTGTAACCACCTTGGGCCTCCACTACGGCCTTGTTCCACGGATTCTAGTGGATTTATCTATCTCTCTTGGCCTCTAGTTGCACGCTGATGTGTTGATTCACCAATGTGGTCCCATATGTAGTGTATATACCATCACTTCCAAATCCATTGCATCCCAATACATTGGTCGAACTCAAGAAGATGAGAGTGGAAGGATTCAGACATATGATAACCCAATGTATGATCTAGGACTTTGTTTGTTTAGGCATGAATACGTTCTGGTTTGTAGTATCACGAAAAATCCCATAGTGAAAAATAATCACTAAGATATATATCCCCTTTTTATTCAACATCATTAAACCTAATGTATGAATGAATGATCCACATGTTTACTTGTTCATGAGTTAACCCATGTTTTTCATTTAAAATAAAAAATGGGGAAAATAAATTCACACAAAAAACATCAAACCCCTACCTTGGAAAGGATTTTTCTCGAGGTTGATCATTTATCATTGTCCATAAATATCTAGTTCAGATTCTCTCTACAAGGGCATCGTCCCAGCATTTTGATTCATCTATGTTTGATGTTGAATAGTGATGTTTCAAATACTCAAATAGTTTTTCAATATCGATATTTGATATCCTATTCATGTTATCCCCTTAAATTGGGAAAACGTGTTGCAGTGTTTCTGTTACAGGGAGTCATTTTCGTTATGATGTTAAATTTTTGAAACATCATTTTTGTTACATTGTGTTGCTGCATCATTACACGGTTCCATTTATGGAATCAAATATTTATCTTGTCACTTCATTGTATAGAAATTTTTTGGAATAAAATAAAACTTTTATGCCTATTTAATTTTTCCATAAATCACCAAAAAATTAACTGTCTCCCTCGACCTACATCATTCGATGTTTTTCTCTCATTAAGAATAACGACTCAATAAGAACTCAACAATGGTGTCATATTTTTATTCTATGTTACCTTTTGTGTGTTATCTTGATACAAAAAATAAACAACCTTTATTTATATGTTTTTTATTTACACTTATGTCCCAAAAACCAATATTCACAATGAGCATGTCCCGACCGATGTAAGTCTCCATATAATGGAATAATACCCACATGAACTCAAATGTACTGTTAAATTTCCATCCCAAGTCACCATTTATGAGTTACATGGACTTTAAAATAAATAACATTATTCAAATATTTTATTTACGAAAAAAATGAATTCTACTGTGTGAATCCAAGTCAATGTTCACGAGTGTCAGAATTTGAAAAATAAAGAACTTTATTTAATTATTTTATTTCTAGTTTTTCCATTTTTGTGTTTTCTTACTGGAATCTCGTACAGATTAAAAATAACTTGTACCTAAGGTTATATTACCATCTTGAACCCAACATTTCCATTTGATTTAAAATATGAGAACTTGTTTAATATTTATTCAATTATTTGTTAGGAAAAGAACCCAAGAATGCTATTTAATCCTTATCATTTTTTTGATGGATCATTCTGGGATTTCCGAGAATAGGAATCACTTTCTGTCTAATCCCCTGATCTCAAAATAATACCATTTTATTTTCAAACCAATTCATGGATTTCCATGTTATTAAATTACTACCCCCTTTAGGGTTTTACGTCCTTGTATGACAAAACAAGGGCTAATAAATCAAATGGGTGGTATTGAGAATGAATTTGTGTCTCTCACTCCCACGTTCTCCCATAGAGATTCCATTTCATCCAAATAACTCACACTAGAGGAATTGACAATCCATAAAGGATCCTCTCATATCGATCCTCTATCTCTACTCGGTACTCCGTGAATGTCACCATGTCGTTAGTCACTTTCTTGTCGTGGTCGATGACACGAGTAGGTTAATTCACATATCTCCTGAGTTGAGATATGTGGAAAACGCCGTGTAACTATATAACTATTGTAGTAGAGCCAAGCAGTACACTACATCGCCCACTTTTTGTCGTATCAGGAATGTATGATGAACATCATAGATAACTGGGTGTGCTGGCCAAATCACTATAACCCTTATTGAGGTGTGACTTGTAAGAATACGTGGGAGCCTTTTTATAATGCTAAGGGTCTTGGTCATCAAAAGCATATGACATATTTCATCAATGTGTAGCCTTCATCTTCTCTCGAATGACCTAAACCTTCATTGTGGTTGCGTGTACCATCTTGGAACCCCATGACTGTCGATTCCCCAAGGTCAATCCAGCATAATGTTGACCTGATTGGTAGTCCGTACAATTTATCTAATGGTGCCATACTAATGGTGGAGTGGTATCACTTTTTGTACACAAACGCAACCAATGATTTATGGTCCCCCCAACTACAACCAAAATCAAGAATTAAATCATGAAGCATGTCGTCCATGGTATCAATTGTATACTCTGTCTGACAATCCATCTGTGGGTGAAAGGACGTGCTCAATAACATTTAAATACAAAAGGCACATTGTAATCCCATCCAAAACTAGGATTTAAGTCATCCATCATATATTAGACTATCGTAGATGGGAATTTATGGAGTTGAACTATCTTATGTAAATAGAGGCATCAAGATCTCTCTACTAAACAATGATCTCATTTGGGTAGGAAGTGTTATGACTTGGTGAGTCATTTTATGATCCCTCCGATGGAATTGTGATCCTAGATTAACATGGTAAGCATGTCACAAAGTTCATCTATATCCCATTACACTAAGACATAGGTACCTTGACGGGTTATGTCAAACCAGTTGGAACCTGGGGCTCATCATTCAATTTCTCAAAAAATGATGCAACTCGAGGAAGACACTTCCACTGCCTTATTCATCCTTGGACACCAGTATTTATGTCGGATATCTGGGTACATCATTACCAAAACTAAATGTAATTCAAAATGGATTTATGGAATGATATTAATTCCATATCCCACAACACCACTGTTACTATGTTTTGTCTTCTAAAAACAATGACGTTATCCCCACCTTTAGAATATCCATTTGGGGAATTCCCTTTGGACATCTCAACACGTGAAATCTCGCAACATGAATCTTCGAGTTTTACCTCCATGAAATTATATAAGAGATGAGGGAATACTACCATCGACTAAATTTAAGCTTTTTTATCTCTATCCAAAAATGATATCTGATGTGAGGCCAACTTCTCTACGTCTCAGTTCAGTTGTAGTGAACTCGTTATTCTACTAAGAGCATCTACCACTACGTCCCCCATCCCAGTTGTATACATTATCTCCAAGTGATAGTCCCGGAGGAAGTCTATCCAAAACCACAATCTCAGGTTCTGATCCTAATATGATAATATACAGTTGAACTTTTGTGGTAATAGAAGACATTGAATCGTTCTCCAATAAGCTAGTGTCATCGGACCTTTAGTGAGAATACTACAACTACCGGCTCAAGGTCATGAGTCACATCACCATTATAATGTGGTCTCAAATGTCAGGAGCCACATGCAATCAATGTATTCCATTGAATCCAGACACAACCAACCCTAATTCTTAATGCAGCAAAGAAAACTATGTACTCGGTGCCCTCTTATGGAAAACTCAATATAAGATCACTAATAAAGCTTTACCTCAGCTGATGAAAGCTCGTCTCAGAGCATTCATTCCACATAAAGTGTTATCCCTCCTTATTCAATTCCTTAAGTGGTGATGGTACTCTGGAGAAGTCTTTCACAATCCTCTGAT
Organism: Viscum album; assembly: GCA_963277665.1. Lineage (NCBI taxonomy): Eukaryota > Viridiplantae > Streptophyta > Magnoliopsida > Santalales > Viscaceae > Viscum > Viscum album. The sequence goes on along the minus strand of OY728165.1, from coordinate 1,577,155,162 downwards.
AGGACCCAACCATCCACAACAAACTCTGCACCTCGGTAACACTATTGGGTGGTCACTAAGAAAGAACCACCTCGATCCTCAAAAGTTTTATAGGAACTGCAACATCTGAGATAGAATTCACCAAAAAGTGAACATTTCTCATCTAGAACTAACACATCAAGAGTTTTCCAAAGATATTGTTCTATTGCAGTGCATCGAGTACCATCCATAGGTGTATCACGTTTTTCTCCTTGGACACAAAATACACTCAAATTTCATCAATGAAGACCACTACAAAATGGTTTATGTATGGCTGTAAGATCCTATTCATGAGTCCCATGAACACTTATATGGAATTCACCATGCCAAACATAATCCCAATGAAATCATAGTGGCTATAGCGACATCTGATATCCAGCTTCCAGATGTCCTCATCTCGTATTGAAAGCTGGTGATAACCTAATATGAAGTCAATCTTCTAGAAATATCATTTTCCCTTCCACTAATCAAAGTGGTTATCATTCTTTAATATGGGATACATGTTCTTCAAGGTCACTTGGATCAGTGAAATAAGTCCAAAGATAACCTTAACCTTCTGTTTACCATCATGGAAAAAATCACTGGGGATGCCTATTATTAATCATTGGGCCTTAAGAACCCCTTCCTCTTCATGTCTTCCAACTGTATCCTCAATTCTCGATTATCTACAGGAGCCATACAATATGAAGGTGTAGATATCATTTCTGTCCTGTGGAACAGTAAAATGTAGAAGTATACCTCCTCATGTGTTTGGTTGGTCAAACTCCACCATTTCTCAATCGATCCCTGCAGAAATATTGAAGATAGAACCTAAATCTTGTTAATTATCATACTCCCTAATAAAATGACTCATGTCACTAACAACAGCTGATCCTTAAAGACCTGAGGTCCTATCTCAACCTTTAATATCGGAGTTAAATGTCTTAGTAACTCATGTATGGAACTAATCCTACCTACATGATTTTCAGGTATCTCTGGTTGTAATTTCAATCTAATGTGTACTGCAAACATTAGGTCACTTATTGATGGTATTATCTCGGGAAATAGTCCATGTACTAAAGCCTCATCACTCCATGGACCAACCTCATGGTCACACATTGGAATGCTGGTTGGCTATCTATGTGGAGGAATCTGGAAAGTTATAATGTTGAAAAATGATTAATAGATTATACCTCGTGAGATGAACACAATAAAAAAGATCATAATAAAAAATCTAAAATCACATGAAACAATTGTTTTCGTATAGTGAGTCAGAAAGAAAAATTCAGTGTTCAGGTGTATGGATATGCTATCCACAAGATAAACACTAGACTCTCTTCACTAAAAGGTGATCTCGAGATAGTTAACACTATTTCTTCCAAAATTATGTAATTTCATAGTTCTAATGAGTGAAAAGACCTCCATTGATACAACTTGTTCACAACTTGTCCCTCAGGGCATGTGTGATGACTACCCAAACCCTAACATTCAATGGATAGGTGATGGCATCTAGAATAAAGATGTCATATCTCAAAATGAAATACATTCTCTTTATTCAGGCATCAAAGGACGAAGAACATAATGTATAATGTTAAACTCTAATTATACCCCAACTATCAATGACTCGTCTACTGAATGTGTAGTACAAAATGAAAAGTAAAAAGGCTATAGAATACATGCCCAATATCACAAAGGAAGATTCATCTACAAAGGTATATCTTCTCAAACATTCTCTGAAGGGACGTTCGTGGTTATAAATATATAGTCATTGAAGTACACCTCATACATCTCATATCATGGAGCAGCACATGCTCCCAAACCAACAACGTCTTCATTGTATAATCGATCACCTTCAAGAGACCCAACACAAGATGGTGAAGCCCATGTATGGGTTAATAAAAAAATACTCAGTAGGGAACCCAATCCACAAAAGAAAGACCTAAAATAATGATCACATAGTAAAGACCACACAACAATGAAAAATCACACCATGAATAACTCAATGTATAGAAAATAAGATTATTATCTATGGAGCATAGTAATATTGTACTCTAGAGGGAATCATCACAGATGAGTCACTGAAGTGTACCAAAAAACTGGACTCAAAGAGGTACGATCGGCTATTGGACCACTGATGTCCACTCATATATTATACCACTATGGCCTGCTCGTGTGCTAGAACATTGAGGTAAACTCATCTATCGAACCAATGTGGTATGCTCCCTTGTTGGACCACTGACATATGGTCGTCTACTAGACCACCAAGGATGACTCTTCGATTGAACCATTGAGGTCCCCTTATCTATTAAACCACTATGGTGTACTCATATTCTTAACCACTATGGCATGTGTCTTCTGAACCACTGAGGTCCACTCATATACTGGACCATTATGGTCTACTTGTCTCTTGAACCACTAAGGTATTCTCATATTTTTAACCACTACGGTATTCTAATCTATTAGAGCATAGTGGTCAAAAACTCTACTGGACAACTATGTTCCACTCGTCTATTGCACCACTGAGTCACGCTCGTCTGCTAAACCAAAGAGGTATGCTCACTTGTTGGATCACTCTGCTCTACTCTTCTACTGATCCACTGAGGAACCATCTTCTATTGAACCACTTCGGTAACACATTTGGTAGACAACTGATTTTTGGGCGTATGCTAAACCATTGAGGACCTCTCTTCTTTTAAACCCTAGTGGTACACATTTCTGCTTAACCACTGAGGTACTCTCATCTTCTTAACCACTAGGATTAGATCGTCTACTAAACAGTGGAGGTAGGGCCGTATACTGAACCATTGAGGTTTTATCAACATATCATTCATGCCACAACCAGCCGAAGGGTTCACACTCTCTAGTGCGCTTTATTCGGATAGAATATAATTATCATGAAATCCGTCATATCTCAACTACCACTAAATGTCACAGGGTGTATTCCTAAAGGAATGTATTATCATGAGGGTCCAAATTCCAGAGACGGTGTGTCAATAAAACACTAGTTATAAAATATATTGGGGTTTTATTAAACCAAGGGTCATTCTGTTCGGGCCTAGTCTGACATGGTTGAACCGATCCGACTAACCCAGACTTGGAGTATCGCATGACCCAATCCTTTTTGGTAGACCTAGACTGACCTATTTAGGCCTAGCCAAATGGCCTTACCCATATTTCTTTTATTCATTAGGAATGGTTCTATTGTCGGTCTAGCCTACCGGGTCCCCAAGAGACCTGGTCCGACTTTTTCTAATCGGTACAACATTACAATGCTTCCTATCTACCTATTTTTTCATCCCTCTATACCCACTATGGCGGGTTAGTTCTTATGCACACCAGGCCACCCAGTGGCCCTATTTATTCTGCTAGCCTAGTCTACACTGTGGTTTGTATTTTACCAACCTAGGCCGCTTAGTAGGTCAACCCTATCTTTAGACCCGATGAATGGTCAGATCAGTTCAGCCTCTCATAGATGTGGCACAATCGCATCCATCTCCGCATCATGAAATGGGTTGAAATTAGCTACATCATTCATGATGTTAGCGGAATGCATACCATGTCACCCATAGACCGATGTTCAGGTCGACTTGTCATGTGTGGAACCCCTGTTGGAACAATGAGTCTCCATCATCGCAACATGAGCGGGACGCGACCTGTGCCTCCACGGTTCACCACCGGGGCTCACCGCTTACCCCTCTCACTTAACATGTTGTCGGCTGCTCCTGCGGCCACTTCGACCTCAGTTTCACATCCTAGTGTCGTCTCCATCTCATTCCACCACCGCAACAATTTTCCACATTAGATCACTGATTCCACTATTTCATGTGGCCTCTGATCGTGGGCTGATGCACCGATGCGCCGCTGCCCCATATCTGGACTGTAGATACAGTAACCCCCAAATTCATAGTGCCATAAAAAACATGAATAAAACAAGAAGAATAAAGGTTATGTGGTCACATATATTAACACCCAATGAATGATCTAGCTTTTGACCTTTTAGACCCAAATACATTCTTGATACTGTGATCATGATGAACCAGAAATGGGTTTAATAATTGATAAGATAGATATTTTCTTTTTATCCTGCATCATTGACCCTCCCTTATAAACAATAAATCCACATGGTAACTTTTTAATTAGTTACCCTACTATAATTATTTAAAAAATGACAGGAAAAGAAATTCACACTTAAAAGAATCAAACCCATACTTGGGAACAGATATTTCCCAAGTATGATCATTCGTAATAACATATCGATTTCCAGTTATGATTATATCTCCAAGGGTATCATCGTCCATTTAAGATTCCCTACCATTCATTGTTGGAGAGTTTTTTTTTCAAAGACTCATAGATATTATCAAAGTACAAATATGATTTCCTATAATTATACATTTAAATGGTGAAAATGCATCCAATCATTTCTGTTACATTGATTCACTTCCATTTTGCTATTTTATTTATAAAAAAATGGTTCTATTACATTGAATTGAAATTTCATTGCATGGTCCTATTTTATGGAATAAAATTGTAGTCCTATCCCGGCATTGCAGTGAAACAACCCTTTATGAGTTATAAGGATCTGAAAATAAAATTACTTTATTCAATTAGTTTATTTACTGGAAAAGGATATATTCCACTGCTGACCCACACTATAATAACAATTGTTTTTATTATACTCATAAACATGATTTAATACATATAATCTACACATTATACACTAAAGAATTTCAAGATATCTGGTTTTTTATGGATTCGATACATTATTTAAATGCATAAAACAAGAAGCACAACATCATTATGGAAAACAACCTTTACATGACCACTACATTACCATGTACATAGAATTTCATGGGATAACTTGAGGACTTGTATAAGAAAACTATGACCAACAAATCCCAGTAAGGGCGTAAACAAGGCATAACATTAGGAATAAAATAAATTTTAGCAAATAGTAATATCAATGGAGAATTATAGAAACATGGTAATAAAGGAATGATAAATAATGACTATCATAACATTGAAATGTGGAAACAACACATAACATAGTATTATCATTAGGTAGGGCTCATTTCACATCGAGCATGAGTAAACCCTTATTTCAATTGATTTAGAATTATTAAATATTCATTACACTTGATGTATCATCATACTACTCTTTACCCAATGCATTGGAGTACTATCAAGGTGCACCTTTCTTAAATATTTCATTTCATGCATAAGTGGGCCCCATGGAACATTTATCATGGATTAAAGAAAAATAATCATTTCTTCCAAGATAAAGGAATATGGAATTCTTACATGAAATGATATAATCAATTTGTAAATGTGAATAATGATGAATAACCTTGATAGAGAAATGAGAATGGTATTAATTACATAATGATTTTGTCTTGGAAAATAACAGTGCAATTTCGGTAGCATAACGACATGACATAAGAATTTATAAAAATGGTTGAAGAGAGAGAAAGTGTTTTCTCATCATGTTTATATTAAATGTAAAGTTAGTGGTGATATAGATTCATTTCCTAACATATTAAATGGATTTTAGATTCATAATAAAACAGAATTTATAGAATGTAAATGAGTGGAGGTAAAATTCACACAGAATTTCATCGTGGTAATGTGAGTACATGGGAGGCATTTATGTGATAGAAAGGCGTGTATCATCATTCAAACATAATGATGAAATTATGGGATAGTTGATAAATCATACCAAAACATTTATAATTTAAAATAAAAAAGAATAACAATATTATAAAAAACAAGGCTAAAATGAGAATAGAAAGGGAACTATACATGGAAATGTTATCCCAAAGGCATATAAGAGGCATGAGAGAGGATTAATGAGAGCCTGTGTGCATTGGGAGGATTCTGGAGAGAGTAGATATGAGGTTAGACTAACTACGAAGTCTTTGAGTGAAGATAATGTGGGTGCTTGGGTGGGTTTATATATGAATGGAGGGAATATTATTTATTATTTAAGTTTGAGACACCACCCATTAAACTAATCATGACCACAAACCATCCCATGGTTTTTTCCAAAGTGGAGTAGAAAAAATAATTTTATAATTCCAATGGACTAACTTCTTAAAATAATATGGTTTCTTATGTTGAGGTGAGTCACACTCTCAAGGGAATCTATTTTAAAAGTTAAAAAAATTTATATGTCTTGGAGGGTCCACTAAGGATTTGTAAAATAAATAAAAAAAACCTAACATGACATTATTTTAATGGTATAACATATATTGGTCGAAAATACTTTTTAAAGTCTTTTATTGAATCACTATTTTGTCATTATGATGTCATAAATACATTATATATTTAAAAGGTATTTATGTTTTACCAAAATAATCGATTATCATGTGAAATTTGTGAAAAATTTATCATTGGTTAATTTCGACATCCTCATTACAAAAATAATATTCATTTTCTCTAAATAGTTTTCTAAATATGTGATTTTGTTACTTTTAAAAAAAAATCGACATTTAACGAATGTTCAGGGGTTTGGACATAAACTGTAATTAAACCTTAATAAAATTACAATTGTATTAATAAAAAATATATGATAATTTATATTTATTCAAAAATAAATTAGTAAAAATATTTTATTAATATATAATTTAATCAAAATTACATTAATTCATCCAAAATGATTTGGTAATAGAATAATAACCAATAAAACTATTTGTGCTTAAAAACAATTTACAATTTAAAAATAGTAAAATGAATGTATATTCATTATTATATATAAAAATAATGAACTTAATCATAGTTCTAAGGTCATGTTATATTACCCATTATAACACTCGCATAAGAATGGTTGTTAAGTAGTGCAACGGTGATAGAATCTTGGGGTGTCTCAAATAACATCGCTCGGGTGGTAATCACAATCAACATCTACTGCTCATGTAAGAGGTTCTGTTCGAGGTTAACATGTTGATGTTTGTTTTTTGGGCATGTCAAGAGAGAAGCACAATGACACCACCTCTATACCGAGTTTCGAACAAAGGGATTTGTATATAGTAATTCAAATGAATGATTCTATTGAATATTTTTTCTGAGTGTACAGGATTTGTTAAATCCCGCTATTTATAAGAATCATGTGATTACTGTTCTACGTCTATAGTTGCAATGGTCAGAATTCATAATGGTATTTTAAAATCGAATAACATAAAACCATGTAAGTGAATATTATTTTAATGACCATTTTACATATTATGGAATGTAATTAGATCAAACGGATTTTTCCTAGATAAAATTTTGGGTCATTACAATCCTCCCTCCTTAAGAAATATATCCATCGAAATGTAATTTTACAACACTAAATCGGATGTGGGTAACTCTATTTCATCACTTCATTTGATTCCCACATTGCTTTTCAAACTTCTTTTTTCCACACAACACATTGACGAGGTACATTTTCTTATTTCTCACAACATTTTTCAACAATCTGAGATCTTCACTGGATACACTTCATAGAAGAGATCATTCTACAGTTGTACCACCATAAGATTTAGTACATGTGATGGGTAATGTATGTACTTCTTCAATATTGATATAGTAAATACATCATGTAACTGAGTTTGGTTCGGGGGGATTGCTAGTCGATATACCACTACACAAATGTGATCAAGGATCGTAAAAGGGCCAATGTGACCTGGACTAAGTTTTTCTTTCATAAAGAATCTCATAACTCTCTCATATGGTGGAATGAGAAGAAATACCATGTCTCTGAAATCAAACTCTATGTCTCGTCGATGATTATAAACATAGATATTATATCCACTATGACCAGCATTAATGTGAATCTAGATGGTATTATACTTAAGCACCATTTCATCGACCTTCAGTGGACCTAAGAGTTTTCTATCTCTATCTTCACCCCAACATTCTGGTGTTCTACACCTCTTCCCATACAGGGCTTCACAATGAGCCATTTGGATGCTTGAGTGGAAACTTTTATTGTATGAAAACATAAAAAGAAGGTGATGGTAGTCCCATCCTTCATTTATTTCCATTGGTCACAATCTCAACATGTTCTCTAGTGTTTCTATAGTCCTCTATGATTTTCCATCAGTTTGAGGATGAAAATTCATAATGAATTTCAGCTCAGTATCCTGAGAATGTTGAAAACACTTCCAAAAAATATTGGTGAATCTTGGATATAGATCAGATACAATAAATAGTTGTACACCATACAGCCTTACCACATCTCTGATGTATATCTTTTCAAGTTTATCCAATATTAAATCCTGATTAATTGCAATTAATTGTAAATCATTTGTATGATGATCATCAACAAACCATATTTCAAATATTCATTTAGATTTCTTCAAATGAATTATGTAAAATTAAATGGTTATGTTATCCCATTTCAATGATAGTATGAGTAATGGTTTCATCATTCCCTTACACTGCTTCCACTCAGCCTTCACTTGCAGACACACCAGTAACTTTGATGTATACTCAATGTTCTCTTTCTTCAAGTTATCACACCAATAATGTTCTCAAAGATCACAAAACATATTTTTGTTTCCTAGGTCAATGCAGAAATTCAATCTATGTGCATTATTAAAATGATCCATCTTCATCTCTAGACATGATGGAACACATTGACTTTTCCCAAATCCCACAATTCCTTCTCCATTGAATTTGATCTCTGATGATTTCCATTTTCTGATAGTTTCCACATTCTTGTGAATTCCCACATCATCCATTTGAGTATCCTTTAACCTTTCCAAAAAAGATGGTTGGGAAATAATTTGTGAATGGATTGATTATGTTCACTTCTTTATGATTCCAATGTACATCTTCTTCAAATCTAAGAAGATTAGATTCTTTTAAATTGTTATAAATTAGAGAATTGATGGGTCCTTTCAACATAGAGAATTTTCCACATTATTCCACTTCAACGGGTGGTAATGGATTGAGAAACCATAGTCTTTGATCAGATATAACCATCATTGTTGGCTCATATATAACTATTTCTGTGTGAATATATACTTGATCCTTTTTTGATACATGTATATTTCATACTTCTCCACATAGTGGTAATTCCACAAAATCATCAAAGATAAGATTACTACATACATCTCCATGTCAAGTGTTGGATAGTTTTTCTCATGATCATTCAATTTCATTGAATCAAATGCATTAATATTTTCATTATGCATCAAAAAATAACCCTTCTCCTTCTTTGAAGCATCAGTAAATATCACAATATTTCCCCAATTCTTGATAATGTCTGCACAGGCACAACAATAATCCTTTTTTTTCAAATCCGTAAAGCTCTATTAGAATTAATTACACTATGAAAACATTCCTCCCTTACTAGTTAGCTTGGTAAGAGGGTTGGACAATCGTGGGAAATTTCCAACAAATTGCTGATAATATCTAGCTCACCCAAGAAAGCTATAGATATCTGTTACTGATGTTGGCCTCATCCATCCATCAATTGCAACAATCTATGTCGGATCTACAAATATCCCATTATATGTGATGATATGACCCATTAATGACAATTACTTCAACCAAAATTCACACTGAATGTACATTTCATATAAATTATCCTTTCAAAAGGTCTCTAGTATAGTGTCTAGATGATCCTCATGATCCTACTTGGTTTTGGTGTATATTAGAATATTGTCTATAAAGAATACAAAAAAAATTAAAGGTAATCTATAAAGACTCTATTTATAGAGTCCATGAATACTAAAAGAGTATCAGTGAGTCGGAAATGAATTACTATGAAATCATAGTGAGCATATATTGTAAGAAATGAAGTATTGTGGATATCCTCCTTCTTCACCCTTACTTGGTGATGTCCTAACAACAAATAAATCACAGAGAAGTACTGTGATACATGGAACTGATCGATAATATCATCAATTCATGGAAGAGGATAATTGTTCATTATATTGATTTTCTTGAACTCGCGATAATCAATGCCAAGGCGCATTGACCCATCATTCTTCTTGCTATAGAGCGTTGGTGCACCCCATGGTGAAGCACTTGGTTATATAAACCCTTTATCCAGATTCTCAATTTTTTCAACTTTTAAAGATACACACCAACTATTCATTATGGATTATTGGATTTTAGAATCACCCCAGGTATAAGATCAAATTAGTAATCAATATCTCTTCTCCGAGAAAGACCGGTAATTTTCTCAAGAAACACTTCAGTGAATTCTTTCACAATAGGCATGTCTTCAAGGATGGCTGCTTCCATAGAATCAATCATCTGAGTTGGAAATGTATTCTCATATGGTATTAATATCCACTCTTGAAATGATGGTTATAATGATGATTCTTCCTCCTCCCTTCACTTGTACCGAATCATGGTTTGATTATCTACATGGACGGTGATTTCCCACTAACGGAAATTTATGTTGGATCTATATAAGGAATGCTGATACATGAAATGAGTTGCATCAAATTACAATAGTGGGAGTATGATGTGGTTCTCTGGGATAATCAATCCAAAAATTATTATAGGTGAGGTGTTATATTCTTGTGATGCAATGTTTTCCCCATTTTCTGTACTCACTAAAATTTTTATTTCCATGATTTGTGGTGGTTTTGGTACAATTCTACTAAATTATTGGGATATAAAATAATGCATAAAACCATAATCAAATACTAATTTCTCTATTCATGAATGAATAACTAGTTACCTATCACCACATTGTTTTCAGGGTCAATTCAGTAGTAGTGATCCAAAAAGATCACCCTTCATGTCGTGGATGTTGTTGGTTTCCTCTAAAAACCCTTGGATTAGGGCACTGGTTTTATAAGAGCCCTGTTTTTTTGTAGTTGAAGCAATGAGAAATGTGTTGAGGGTCGAAAAATGTGGTCGTATTCTATATTACAGCCATAGGTTTCACTTATCGACAGTTAACGACTATGATCCCCTCTCTTCCACATATAAAGCATTTCCTCGTCCCCTTCAAGAAATTATCAGGGTTCTCTTTTCTGCAACATTAGAAAGTAGGGTGATGGATCTTCTTAGCACCATTGTATTTATCCATTATAACACTATAATTTAGGTCCAAATTATGATTCATAACCCCATGATACCCTTGAGATTTTCTCGTCTTCATTTCAACATTGAGATAACCTTAGACAATTTTTTCATAGCTATCTTAGTCATGGATCACCAGGGATTTCCTTAAGCTAGGTTTAAACCCCCCCCCCCAAAGAAGCGGTAAACAAGGTATTTGGGGTTAGCAACAAATATAAAGGCATATTGTGCTAGAATTGTGATTTTATCACCATACGCTTGGACATAATCATTGTATTTTTGCTATACATAAAGGAAGTCCCTTTTCATATTAAGTCAGAGGTTGAGAGGAAAATATTTATCGAAAAACATCTTCCATAAATAATTCCATTCCAATTCAATAATCTCCACCATGGGCTTTGTATTTTTTATCAATGTAAACCATTTATTATCTTCACCCTCCCTAGGATATGCATCCAGAAGAACCAACACATATTCATAACAATATAGGATTGAGAATATTTTTTCAATGGAGTTGATCCATTTTTTGGCGATTGAGGGATTAGATAATCCATTAAATATAAGTGTCCTTCATATCATGAAGCTCTTGATTGGGACATGTTCATTATTATGGGGGTTTGAACATTCCTCTTGACCAATGTTTCTATCCAAAGTTTGAGTTAACTGAGAGAGTAAAATGTCAATGATCACGATTCTTGATCCCATTGGATTGGGAATCTCATTAGAACAGTCATCAATTTGATCATTGCATCAGTTGATAGATTGAATCCTCATATTATAGGCCATTGGCTAGAATAAAGTAAATATTAGGGTAACTCATAAATGGTAATAAAAGGAAAAAAATGGAAAAATTATAAGTTCTTTTTATACCATAATTTATCAATCTATACAATTCAATCAATGTTATCCATGATATATTTTCTATCATATATTCATAGGGTCAATTTTCTAATTCTATTAAAAATGATTCATTCTATGATTTTGAATTTATCAATGCATATCACTAGGGTGTGTTGTATCCAAGAGTATAGAAATTCCCGTTGTCGTGTACCAGGGTACTCCTGTTCTAGCCCGAAACTCCTTGTCCAAGTTTTCACTCCTAGGTATATATGTTCTAGAGCCTCCACTACCTGTTTGTATCGATAATGTGGTGTATTTTCATGATAAAAAGATACTCATTACTCACCAAAACATATCGGCGTTTCTAATACACTTAGTCTTATCTCCAAGACTTTCACTATTGCTTTCAAATCTTAATCCCCAAAATAACTAAACTTATCCTCTGACAACAACTATAAAAATATTTCTTTTTATTACACACATAAACACGAATTAGGAAATAAATTATTCACTTGATTAAAAATAGAATATCGAGAGGTCTCATTCCAATGGGGCCCTGGAACATTACAAAATGTCTTAAAATAGGAAAATAAACATCTTTCTTGAAAACTTCCTTTACATAACAACTACATTACCTCATACTTAGCATTGCAAGGAATAACTTGAGGGAATTCTTTAGAAAGGTGCGAGCTACAAAGAAAGGTAAGGGATTAAATAATGCATAACATGCGGAATAACAATATTAAGAAACATGGATAAAATGAGAAAGGACAAAATCACTTACATGCTTGTGTGATCCAAATGTATTCGGAGAGGCTTGAGAGAGTCTTTTTGGGGGCTTGGTTCACATTGGGAGGATTTTAGAGAAATATGGTAAGATGGTGAATGAAATCCAAAGGTTGTGAGTGATGGGGAGGTGGGAACATGGGATGGTTTATGTAGGAAAGGAGGGGGAATTCATTATTATTTAATTTTGGGACACCACACATTAATCTATTCAAAACCACAAACCTACCCATGGGTTTTTCACATGGTTTTTTTCTAAAGGGGAGTGGAAAAAACTTTCTTATAAGGCCAGTTTCCGAACATCATAAAATAATAGTGTTGATTATTTGGAGGTCAGTCACACTCTGAAGGAAATCAATTTAAAAATTTAAAATGTTTTATAAGTAATTGAGGGTGCACTATGGCTTTGTAAAATAAATCAAATAGACCTAAAAAACATTATTTAATTGGTAGAAAATATAATTTCCAAAAAAATTGATTCTTGTATTTTATTACATCAATATTGGGTAATAATTATTTCATAAAACCCATTATATTATTAAAACGGTATTTAATTTTTACCCAAATATTCGACTGTCTCAGAAAGTAATGAAAAATTCACCATTTGATAATTTCGACATCCAGATCCCAAAAATAAAATCTATTTTGTCTAAATAACACCATATAACCCCCACATATGACCTAAGGGTAAGATTTTTGATGGTTACAGACTCTTGGGGTGGCTTAGATGACATCGCTCTCGTCGTAATCACTATCAACTTCCACTTCTCCCACAGGCGGATCTGTTTGAGATTAACATGTGGAATCTCGGTTTTTTCTTGGTCGAGAGAGATGAACAATGATGCCACCTCCTTTTTGAGGTGTGATGAATGGACTTCATATAGGGAAATTATATTTGATTAGGTCATCACTTCCTTTGTCTGAGTAAATTGAATTGGTTAGAACCCTATTTATATACTAATCATGTGATCATTGTTCAACCACTATATTAGAAATGGTCATTATTCATAATAGTAATTTAAAATTCAATATAATAAAACCAATGATGTTCATATGTTTTAAATGTAAATTTTAAATAATAAGACATTAAATTAGATCAAATGTAATTTTGATTGAAAATGGATTGGGTCGTTAAACACACCAACCAAGATTAGGATCTACATAAGGAAAGAAAACCCTCACAAGAAAAATTGTGGTTCTAATTTTCATTATAATTAAATGTTTGTGACATATCAATATTTGAAAAATAAAATAATTTTATTTAATTTTTTTATTTACAGTTATTCGATTTTCGGGTTTTCCCACTACAGTCCCATGCCAATATAACATAGGTCATGCTAGAGGAATCTTTCCTTCTTTAATGAAACTATGCCCCCCATATTTTTGATCTCATAACCCATTTAAGAGTGATTCTACTTTTTTAGGAAACACTCTCAAATATTTTATTTTAAACATTACATTTTAGATGGATCATTTTAGGAACTCCATGCCTCAGAATCGCACATCGTCTCAGTGCATGGCCCCAAAATAACAACATTTATATTTTAAAAAATAATATTGAAATTTCATGGTATTACAAATCCAACATCTGACATATTTTTTCAACAAGTATTTTGGAATGTTAGTGGATTTTTTTGTGGAACCCTTCAATTTTGCAATGTATAATTATTTTACAGGCGTGGTATGTATACATACTTATTATTATAGAACACATATTTATGGATGATTATAATAATTATGGGTGGGGTCCTATATTTCAAAAAAAACATTCTATAAAATTTTATACCTCAAGAGATAATGATGATGCGATAGAACAAAGTGTGGACATGATATATTCACAAAAAGAATCCCTACGTTAATGATGATTAGCTACATTAACTGGATTTAAAATCAACATGATGTGGTTGATCCATGTTCTTTGTAATAATAATGGAAATGTTATTTAAGGAGACATTATAATAATTGGGATGGAACATGATGCAGATTTGTTATAATTCAAATATTGAACATGAACATGATGTGGTTACCTAGGTTTACCATGCTATTCCATCTATTAATAATGCCATAACCATTATTAAACAATTTATGATTCCAATATGATCAAAGGAACATTTTTATTGTATCATGTTTCCAGAATATCATTATATGGAACATGTTTATTTTTATAAGATTACAGGACCATTAACCATGATATATAAAGAATATTTTTATTCAGTGAACATTTTTATAATATATTTTTTTTGTATATTTTGATATATTAATATTATTTAAATCATGATAATATGTTTGTTTATTTATTTTTTAATCAACAATTCAACTGAACATAATCATTTTATTTCATTTACTATGTTATGAATATGTGTAATGATTATGTAAAGTCTGAAATAACGACTATTAGGTATCTGTTATGGAGAATAATCTATAACTATTATAAATTCCGTGATATGGATTCAGTGATTATTTTGAGAGATAATTTTTATATAATTTTAATACATATATTTTTATTTCGGGTACCTCACATATTTTAAAATATAATTTTTATGGAATTAGTTTTTTCACAATAACAAATATTGTGTGTATAGGTCTTAATATTTAGTCAATATTCAATTATTTTCTAGAAAACTATGAATATAATGAGATTTTTAATTCCCAATTCCCTCAGAATAGTTTTTTACCTTTAATAAAGGTTTATCTTTAAAATAATTGTTTGGTAATATGTATAATGTATTTGTACTCACACATATAGAAGTTTATTTCACAATGATGTTGTGTCTATGATGATTATACATAGTTTAATGAAATCATTTTTGAACATCTATATTGGGGAGTTAGTAATGATATTTATTGGTGGTGTATAGTGGTACATTAAAGAAAAAACTATTGTTTCTGGTTGATCAAATCCTTCATGTTTTAATAATGTATCTTCCAATTTTCATGAGGAATTATATCATATTATTTTATATTATTCATAAATATGTACTGTAGTAGTTTGTCATGTAAAATTTTCAAAGGGGAATGTTGATCAGTAATATATTATATATTCGATTAATTTTTAATATTAGTACTTGTTTTCTATATTTAAAATTAATATAAATAATTTCAAATTTTATATTATAGGTTTTCTCATAAAATTTATATAATTAATTATTTTTGTCTATCAATAAACCCATCACTATTAGATTTAAGAATAGGATAGTACAATCTTTATAAAACCATCCTAGGTAGAGAAATGGTTGGATAGTTCATTACTGTATAAAAATTGTATTTTTAAGGATATAAAGAACGTGATAATTATTTCTAAATATTATAGTTAATATTGGCTGTTTAATTCATATAATTCTACTTTTTTGAAATCATAAATGTACAAAATTTATTGCAAGGGCTTATACATACCTTCTATAAAAAATTCATATACCCTTTATAATATTCAGCAGATTAATTTTCATTGAAATTTATATTTCTATCAATTTATCAATATATATTTTCAATCATAAAATATTCATTAAAGGTCTTATTTATCAATATTATCTATTGTGATTGATATTATTTTATTGCAGTCAATATTTTATTATTTTAAATTAAATATGAAAATTAGGATACATTTTTCTATATTTATCTACTAATTTAAATGATATTTATTACATTAAAAATCCCATCATTGATTTATAATTGACAAAATAGTGTTGACATACAATATAAAATTTATATATGTATTATAATTTATTTTCATTCCAAATTATATTTTTTTGGAATGTTTAAAACAATTCAATTATATTAAATAACTTACATTTTTATTATTTTCATTTCCACTTCATATTTCCTTTTTTATTGATCATATGAACATTGGAAATTTTGATTTAATATGGATTTCATTTAGGATATATTCATTATTAATATTCAAATTATGAAATCAACCTATTAATAATATTACATGACATTCCATTTGTTGACTAGTATTAATTAATATGTTTTTATTTTTCTAAAATAATTTATTATTTTAAAAGTATATCAAATTTGAACAAATATTCACCATATATTTTTTCATAATAAATAAATAAAATTGATATCCCTATTAAAATCATATTTATTTATGTATCAGTACTCATAGTGTACTCCTACTGTTTCCCAAAAAAATCCATTTTATGTTAAAATCATAAAACAAAATTATAACATGGATTATGCTATTAAAGAATACACATTATTTGAAAATCAATATCAATAACTGATTATTTTTTATGTTTACAAGTGGAAATATTTTCCTCAAACCATAGGCCACAAATATTGTTTTCTACATCAATACGAATTCAAATTATAGAATCTTTTTTCATTAATATATATCATGATATACCACATAACACAATATATCAAATATTATATTCAATACATTTTACCACAATATATCAACATCTATAATAGTGGTACTATTATCTTTTTAAGGTAAAACATATTGATTTTCCGTCAAATTCAAAAAAATATATAATACAAAAATCTTATTCTAGTTTTAATGACAAATCAACTAATCAAGGACCTTGTAAGGCATAACACCTAATAATCAATGTTTTTTAATCCTAATACAAAAATTTTATTATAGATGTGAACTCATAAAGCATATAGTTTGTTCTATTACTCCTCTATAAAATAGATGTGGGAAAAGGTCCACGCACAATAAATTACATTCCATATTTAAGTTTTACATTGATTTTTATCCTTATGTTTCTCATATATTTTTATATAAATAATTATTTTATAATTTACCATTAATTTCCCATTTAAATAAATTCATTTCGATGACATTTTATATTGTATGGAAATTACAAATAGATAAGTTTTTGACAATATTATATTGTTCTTTCATCTAAATAATGAATAGGTTTTAAACATAATTATCCCTATATCATGTTATATGGTTATATTATCACTATAACATATTTTCTAATTAAAATATTCAATCATTTTTTTATATTCTACTTAATAATATATCCTATATTTTAATGAATTCAAATATTTGATAAATAAGAAGTAACTACATGAATATTTCATCAAAATGTGTATTTATAAACATACTATATATATAAATATTTATTACTCAACATTAAACACTTATAAAATTCAATATATTATTTAAACACTCATTCTATATTGCGTCATAATTTTATACTATGGGGAATCACATTTCGGTTCATTATAATAATTAGAATGAAAATTTTACATTGTTGATTTTTCATCTCTATGAGAGGAATTAGAAATCAATAGTTTTACATATAAATATCATTACATATTTATTAAGTTAAAAAATTTACAAATATATTTCCATCATCAAATTCTATCATGTCTTTTTTGAAATTAAATGTTCACCAACTACAATAGCATCAAATTCAACTTATTGAGGGAAATATTCATATGACCATATATCCATTACATTTATATGTGTAGAATATCTATTCATATAAAAGAAAAAAAATTGTTTTTTTAATAATAGATGATATCATTCATTGTCTTCCATTGGATTATTTTCATTACCACATTGTTGTTTTTGTTAGGCATGATCCATATTTAATGGTTGTCAATGATATGAAATTTTAGGAACCTATTATTTTATTCGTACTAATTTATCGCACACTTGTACAGATATATGAGTATTTTATGGGTTATCATATAACAATATTTTCCTTTGATTTATTATATTTATATTTAAATATATTTCAATGATTTTATGAATTTCCAGTGACGTTAATCAACTATGTCATGAAAAATAATGATGTTTTCCTCATTATATACTTACGATTTTAATTGATTATGATTGAATTACATAAATATTTCACTACATACTCTTTATGTTAAGATACAACCTTATTTTACATTATAAGTTTTCTATCATTACTAGTGGTATATGATATTACATCATGGTTATAGTTATATGATATTATATTTATATTATATAACATATGATATGGTTATACCTTATTATAAATTTTTTTGATTTCATTATGTAATTCAGTCAATCATTAAATTTCTACCATTATATATTCTATCACTTTTGATTATATATATATGTCAAACCTTTATATTTCATTACAATTTTTTACAACACATAAAAATAATTCAATCTCATTTATATCTTATTATTCTCTAATTTCCAATGATTGCAAATAAAATTATATGACTGAGATGAATTTTTGTGGGGATATTTTATTGATAAAATATGTAATTTCAAAAAAAATATAAATTGGATATATATGTATTTTTTAAATAAAAAATAACATGCTAAATTATATGGTGTTTTAGTATTGATATAGTTTAAATAAAAAATATATATTTTATTCGATTTCATTATATATAAAATTATAACATAGTGTTTATATGAGTTATTTTGTTATTTATCTATGTAAAAGAATTTGGGTATAGTGTAGGGTTATTATATTTAATCAATATATATTCATTATGATATATCATGTTATCGTATTAGGTCTACAAATTTTTCACCCTTGGAGTCTATTTTTTGTATTTGTATTAAATCCTATTGTAATGGATTTCTCATTTCTATTTATTATTTACTAAAATGATTTCAATATTATTTTCATCAATAAATATTGTTTAATCTTTCTTTTAATTAATAACTTGTGGTGCATTAGGACACATATATGTGGTGTGTAAAGACCTAACTCATTTTTAATTACCTATGTCAAGGGGGTATATATATTACCATTTAGTAATTCTATTATAAATATTATTTAATTATTTTTAAAATAGTTTCAACTAATCTTTGTTCATCAAATACTATACATACATTTTTATGAATCATAATTTAATGTTTAAATTTTTTATCCTCATTAAAATTTGTACATTTATAAGTAGTATAGATAGTGTTAATAATTTTGTATAATCTAAAAGCAATATTTCATTATTTAATAAAACTCGAAATAGATGAATCTCAAAATGGATAACATAAATCTAAATTTCATTAATAAAATTCTGAAATATGTAACATATTGGAGTAGTTAAAGGTGTCACAAGTCATTTTCATAAAAAATATTCACCCTAATATTTTTTCAACTAATTATATTTTTTAACTACTACAAATTTTTATGTTTTTAAATTAAATATTTTACATTTTATCATCATTATATTGAATGATTTAATAAAATTGAAATTATTCATTATAATATAATAATCCATCATCATTACTATTTAATGTGGATACATTAACAATGATTTTAATATTAGTGAAGTATTTTTTTACAAGGATAGTCACAAAAAATATTTTTATGTGAAAATTTTAATTATTGAATTATGACCAGAAAAATGTACAAACATCATTTATATGTTCTAAGAAAAACTAAACTAAAAATTAGAATCTTAAAGTTTATTCATTCCCTAGGATGGGTATCCGGTAGTTATCAATTGAATTCGTGGTTGTGTGTATATGTTGAGAATTAATCTTTTTTAGTTATTTATAAAAATAATTAAATAAAATAATACTATTTAAATTAATAATGATAACATATAATAATAATGATTTTGATATATTTATTCTCTGGAATGTTGGGGAAGAAATTCGTAGAGGATTCATTGAAAATGGGATTTCATCGCGCGATATCGAAACATGAATGTTAGTATTACTCTTCAGTGTGGATGATGTCCATTTTTTAAAAAAATAACATCCCTCTTCTAGTATAAAAATATAAACATAAAATAAGTAAGGAAATTAATTTGTATTATTATTTACTAATTATGATTTGACAACATTTTTTTATATTACATTTAACGAAAAACTTATATTGTATTATAGAAAAAATATATTTTCATATAAATAGATACTAATAATAATAATTTTATATTATTAATTCAAAATAAAAATGATATATCATTGTAAATTATATAGAAAGATAAAAAATAACTTCATTTATATCCCAGTAAATATTAATGTTTTTGATACTTTTATAGAGATTAATACCTTATCATGGTCTTCATAATAATCATCCCACGATAGGACAACTACTATTAGAGGGTGAATGGATTGGGAAAATGGAAGTCGTAATGTAAAACTTGTGATTAATTATAACTTGAATGTGATTAAAATATTTATCATTTTTAAGAACCCATGTTATCTTTGTGGTATGGATCATTTAAATTAAAATTAAAATTCATTACTTTGGATATAAAAACGGATAACAACTTAGTTTGATGTTGTTTTAGGGGTTCCTACGGCTTTTTTGGAGATACAACCCCCAATAGGTAGATAAATGGTTTAGGATGAACTTCTAGTAGAAACTATGAAAGATAGTCTTCATGTATTCCCTAACTGCAGGAGGGTTGGACAAAAGGTTGTAGGAGAAAACACAATTAGTGAAACTATGCATCAATGGGAACAATATCATGTGTTCTGTATGATGTTCTTTATATTGCCGCCAATAATTTTTGGTGCATGGTTTCTCATATTGTGTTATATAACCATTCAGGATCCCTCTTTTGATGGAGAAATGAAAATGGATTGTGCATTATTTGGAAAATCATACTGCCAAACAACAAGGCCCAAAGGTTTTTGGTGAATTGTGAATTTCTCCCATAAATTATTTTAAACCATCCCCATTACTATATATGTATTCTAACAGAAAAGATACATCACTTATATCATATTAGAGATCTCATATTCCCAAAAATATAGGATCTTCTATTACATATTCATTTATGCTCTAATTAAATCTGTTTTCATAACATTGGAGATATTTATGTATGTTCCAAATCCATTATCCAAAGATTTGGATTCATATTATCAATGAAAAAAAATTAATATAGGTTCATATTCTCAATTTTCATGGATTTTATATATTCGTTAGATTTTTGTGAGATCCATGACAAACAAAAGGCACATGCTGGCCAAATATAGTGTTATAGGCTCGAGTTAGGTTGCTTACAACTCATCCCTCAAGGCATACAGTATTACAAACACTCATCATTTCAGGCTGGGCAATTTCATGACATGTTTTTCGCTATATTAATGTTTCTTTCTTAGAATCATCCAAATAATGTTATACAACCTATTCAATAACAGATCAACACATCATTATAGGTGGGAACCATTATGAAATCGTCCACTAGAAGGTTGTGACTTACCCTATTCCTTTAATTGATATGTATATATATATTCCCTTATTGGATATTATAAAGATTTACAATATTAGTTACATTAAAATACATAAAAAATAAATTAGAAATTGCAAATTAAAATCCCTTTTAATTTATAGATTTTTATTGACACACCTGTGGAAATTCTTCTTCTATTATTGTTGAACCATTATTATGTTAAATGGAATGTATATATAATGATATCTCCTGGCCTTATTTATTATAAAATTAATATAATATTGTAGTTTATCCTTGTCCATAATTTTAATGATAATGTAATGTATCTATATTATTCAAATTATTAAATATAAAATCACGTACTAATATGTTGAATGTCCCATATTCAATGAATCCATTAAAAATTCATAAACACAATTTGTAACAGGTTTCATATCACAATTATCCTTATCATCAAGTATGAAATGCCTTGGATTGAAACCATTTACTTTTTAAAAGAAATGAGTATTACATATCTATAATTAAATAATGCATTATGTATTCTTTGATATTTCATATCATCTTTTATAATTATAGTAGTGGTCCGAAATGATATATTGTTAGAAACCTGATGGAAAACATTGACCACATAAAATATCCATTTCTATTAAATAAAATAGATTTCAAGGTAGATTTTAACCTTGGAACATATTATTTAATAATATAGGATTTCATGTATCATATCACCTAACACCTTTAAAATGTTTTGGATGTTAGGATGCCTTTAGTACAATCTTTGGATCCAGCCAGATATCATTGGACCAGTGGTGCCGGGGATTCTCCCCATTTGTCTAAAAAATTCATATCATTTTTTACCTGGGATCAAAACCTTAGATGTGAATAGAATGTTTTATATGTTCATTCCTTTTCAGATTCCCTATATATTTTATTCATACCCTTACAACCAGTATTTATGTTATTACTAAGATGGATTGACTACTGAGGTCAAGGATTATTTGGTGGTTAATAGTTGTCCTTAATAACTATTATCGTCTTTTATAGTTTTCCTTGTTACAAATTTTAATCATTATTATTATTATTATCATGATACATTATCAGTTACATTTATCTCACATGAATTATTTATATAAAAATAACATTAATGAATTTATTAAATGATTACATGTTCATAAACCAGCTATGGTTGAAGTATGTATTTAGAATTTAGTATTTTAGTATGGCATTATATATATACTTTTAAAATGTATTTTTATATTCGTTCGAAATATGATATGATTCTATTATTTATAGAATACTACAATTTATCTCTCATCTTATTTGTGCCACCTATGGTTCCAATGAAAATTATATGTATGTAGAAGTTTTTGATAAGATTTTTCCCTCATCAGACACCTCATATTGATTTCGTTCATATGATGATGCTTGGATGTAGATGACTAGTAAAGTGCGTTTGAATCTTGTGTTGTTTTTTGAAAATTATTCTGTTTTGAATATTATGAATTTTCTACATCATTGTATACATGTGTTCATGATTTCTAGATTCATGACATAAATTATAATCCTTTTTATATGAATTAATTTAATATTGGGTAATAGTATCATGAATTTTATTATTATGTTTGCATCTAGGGAATTTTATCAATAAAATCATGATTGTTCTGTTAAAATATTAATATATAATATATATTCTCTACTATAACATGAGGGAATAGTATACTGAAGAATTCACCCTAGGCCCTCAGTTTTAATTTGATGATTTTTGTGTAACGGTATGCACGAATGAGGTCATGTATCCCAACGACATGTGGAAACTTTGAGCGGTGCTCGGGTTAGGATGTCACAATGTGGTATCAGATACATATTTTCATTCTTGACTACTTCGAGGCAATATATAAAATATTGAGAATACTTTGTAACATAATGATAATCCATTCTTGTGTCTAGGTAACACATATTTCATTAAATACCTAGTAATATTAAATGATCAATGATGTTAAATAATTCACGTGTTGTAATATATATAGTTGTACCATTGGGTGAAATACATTCTTTGTGATGGTTATTATTATTCATGTAAATAAGGATTACATTATATCCCTATCTGTATGATATGAGGGAATGAAACATTAATCATTAGTTTGTGTAGGATCCTACAATAAAAATGTAATTCATTTGACATTCCATATAGTTTCATTTCACATCTTTCATTCCAGGTGTTTCTTGTTATTTTAAAGGAGCTGTTGTTGTAGAATTTATGGAAATACAGATTAAATAATATTTTTTTGTTGGTAAATTGTTATTTATAGTGTGATCACTAATCTAAATTTTTTTCATGGATATGATGAAGGATTAATCTTAAATAGATGGTTACTTAAAATGAATGTTATGTACCTCTTGTTAGATGAGATCAACTTTCTCTATGAATGAGTGATCAAAAATATCAATTAATAAAAATTAATGGGTCTGTTCAATTTAAATGTGTAATATATGTGTCAAGGAAAGGTAAAAATAATATTACATTCTAAGATAGATAATATATAGGGTTAAAGGGAAATTACTGGGTTTTTGAATAAATTATAATGTACAACGGCCCTAATACATTAGGAATGAAATCACATTTTATTTGATATATTATAAATGAAAATAAGAAACTTAAAAAATAAAATTTTAGTAAAATTATTTATAAAATGATTTTGTTTTAAAAACATTTAGACGTAAGGTGTTATTGAGAAACTACCTGATGGAATCCCTGTAAATGAAACATGAAAATTTACAAATACTATGGCATTTAATGCAGCTGGATATCCTATATCATGGGAATTAGGGACATATTCAAGTGATCTATATCTTTATGTGATTATATATTCTTTAGTTCATGATATGAGGCTTGCTTTTTGGTAATTTATATATTTATACCAACATAAAATAATTTAGTTGTGTTCCACGATGTATTTGATTACCATACACCATATATGTTGACATCAAAACCACCAATCACCCAACCAGTACATTCACTTGAGAAACCACCTATTATATCTAAACTGGGCATTGTCTTTATACATCAAGATTTTTTTTTACCATTGATTAATTCCATGAATTGTGATTCATGTCCTTCCCCAATTTTTTCTGGTATGACTCATGAAATGTATCAATAGTATCCCACTAGATTATCATGGGATAGCAGTCGTTAAGTAGATCAGTCATGTATGGAGCCTATTCAATCAATAATAAATCATAAGAAGAATCCTCCATAGTGGAGGGAAAAGTTATCTACCTACATGTCCTATGATTTAGCCTTGGACTAGTGGTATATCACTAAATATGATGGTGTTCATCAGGGCATGATCAATGTTGAATTTCACATTATCTATTAGGATAACTTGTTTCCTTAGATACTGAGAGATGAGTGAGCTAGGGAGTTCATACACATTGTGTAGGGTTATATGTATGTTATTTAATATTAATTTAATTTTTTTGGTTGTGTCTTTTTTCACCTCTTCTAGAACGTAATGAGATACCATATGAATTGTACTTAAAGGGTTGACTCAAGTAAACCATCTGTACATAGTTTAATTTCCTTCACCTTCCTACAATTTCTAATATCCTCATATATGCCCCAAAATAGAGAGAAACATGAGGGAAGCCAATATATCTTGTAATAAAGGATCAATATAGAGGATTCACATTAATCAATCATGTAGTATGAATAAAAAAGTGGACGATTATTCTCTGGGATGTGGTGGCCACAATACCTATATAGGGATTTTCATTATATTCCATCAGTTGGGATGAAAAGTTAATATTAAACCTCTTTGTGATATATACCATGATGAGTGTAGTTCGTTTGGAGGTGTGAGACGTCTACAGTGAAACTCGTGGAGGATCCCATCAATTTCAACTGAAAGATGATCCACTGGGGAAACATGTTTATATGCCACATCAGTTGTGTCACCTCTGGTAGTGAGTTAGAGTAGCACTTGATGAATTGTTCCAATAAGAGGTCCTTAACATGGTAGCTAGATTTTAGATAGTCATAAATAGAATAGATATCCTTATTTTTCTAGTATAGTAAGAGCATATGGGGTTGTGTTAGGTCAGTTCCATTCCTTTTAGAAGACACCAAAGGATTATAGTGCAATATCATCGACAATATGATTTCCAATTATTGTATCTCCCAGTATATTATATTTTTTATTTTATATAAGTTATTTTCATTCCTTAAAATCAATATAGTCTATTGAATGTATCTATTTAGAAATTCAATATAATTATGGTGTGATGAACCTAGACACACAATATATATTGAGGATAGAGATCTTACCCCAATGAATTTATTACCACATTGAAGATGGTAGATATCAATTCTTATGTGACCACATTGTTGTCAATAGGGAGGGATTCAATATCATTATTTTGTTTGATTTGTTAGATCACAATCATTCCTATATGGACTAATATATCTGTTTGGTGATGTTTAAATAACCAAATGGTTATTTTTACCTCTAATGTGTTACTTGGATATTTTATGTTTGGTAGATATAAAAACTAGCTTCATTTTCTTTGTGGTGTGACAATTCATGTTTATAATATTATTTTGTAGAAAGAGGAATATATTTAATATATATTACTTCCATAGTGTAACATTTCAAGGATGCCTCTCCTGATGTTTTTATAGCAATCCTCTAGGGAGAGAGTTTTTGTTCACAATTGAGAATGTTCTAGGTGCAACACCATTGCCCATTCCTCTATATAGGATAGAACCCACTTAGCTCCATGGCCACAATTACATGTTGGAATAAATAGAGTCTAATGGTTTGGTCTAACCTAGTATATATTCACGGGGTTCACTTATTCTATTCCTCAATAATATTGATTCATCCCACATATTGTGTGTTTATTATTAGAAATTAAACAAGCTTAATATTATGAACTATTTTCCACTTACTCTTATTGTTGATCAATTTTAAAGGATATGACGATGTAGTTTATTTTTATGATTGACCTAATATCAAGAAAATTATCAAGACTTATTGTGTCATTTTGATATTCCACCAATATTTTAGTATTGTATGTAATGTTTTATGATATTATAGATTTTACATTTGGTCAGAAAAAAATCAATTTATTATCATTTATTTGATAAACAATGTCAACAATTCCAGTCTGGATTGTTTTATTTTTTATTTTTTCCAAGATGAAGTTTTATTGTATTATCATACTCATATATACCATTATAAACATATTGAGATCATTTTTAATACAATTAGAGAGAATCAGCAATTATTTATTTAGTGGAAAATATTCCAGAAAAAATCACTTATTATGTCATATTATCTTGTAATCATGAGTATATGTTAATTATGAAAATATGTCTTTTTTTATTTCATCATACGATATCAAGAATGTGTTTTATATAAAATGATTTTTGTGTATGTATGAATATTATTTGTGTTTCATGAAGTAATAATCAATAAATGTGTACCAATTACTAGTATTATAAAAAAGGGTGTGAAGTTCATGTGATCTAATATATGCATGAATTCTATTAATGAGCTGAATGATTGGATGATTTTAGAACTTATTCTGGTTCTCATTCATTATACTCAGGGACATAATGTTTTTTGTGAATAATTGTGAATAAATATTATTGTAGTGTTTTTATTGGATGATAGATTAATTTAATAAAAATCTTTTAATTTGAGGCATCATTAGAGACTGTACCTAAAACATGGTCTCAATATTGTAGGAATTTTCCGTGCCTTATATTATTGGAGGTACTATATGAGGGGTGAGTGTATTTCAGTTTATACAGACCATTAGATCCTAAAATATATATTTTATGAGATATTAATTGAATATAATATCAGGATGATGAGTTCAATACATTCATTCAATTGGATTTAATGTTTCAAATTTGAAATGAATTTTCATCACATGGCTGGTACACAGAGCACGATGGATCAGACACAAGATCTATATGATTCTCGTGATGAATTGAAATTAAGGGCCCACATTTTTTACTAGTATATAGTGTTTCATGAGAATTAAAATTAGTCTCTACTTTTAACCATTGAAATTATAAATTCTCTCAATGATAGAGGGACGATCATGATGTTTTATGGTTATGAAGTCTAGGTTCCATGGGATAGTATTCTATGAGAGGAATAACCTCCAAATTGATCAATTGATGGTTTGGACATCCTATATATTCTAGAATATTTATAGTATCTTATTAATATAAGAGAGTATAAAATGAATGATTCCCATTATTCTCTGTGGGTTTTTTATCAAAGAAACACAAAATTGTTACTAATCATGCGATGCCATAATGGTGGCCAAGGGTGAACCATCTTATTAAAGGTTTTATCATGACGTGTCACATATTTCAGTAGGGGAAGGATGTGTTGTAGTGGACTTCTATATTTTTATAGCTCTTATGATCATGAGATTATAAATTTTTGAATATGATATAATATTTTTTAAGTTTTCATACTGAGGTCTCCTCGAGGTAGTGATGTGGTTTATGTAGCTGTGGATCAACTATCAGTGGTATCTAACATTATTCAAATACAGGTGAAATTCTCATTTGATGTGTTGTGAAGACTATATATCCACGATCTCATAAGAGTACACACATTCAAACATATTATTATTTCTGAATGTTTTATTCATTCCACATCGATGTTTTAGTTGGGATTAATGAAGGCTATGTGTACAATGGTTATCAAGAGATTGTAAATTAACCCTCAATCCAATGATAATTCAAAATGGACAATATATTTTTTATAATACACGTTCTAGGAATGCGTCCATGATTTAAATGATTCTTGAGTGAAGCTTATCAATATCATTCAGTTCCCCTGAAATATAATTTCATCAAATTATTTAGATGGTTTCTTATAAGTCCATATATAGTTGGATTTTTCTATCACACCCTTGTTCGATAGAGGTTCGATATGATGCACTAATAAGTCCCTATCCAACAGAATAGAATTCAAATAATTTTTATTTTTTATAAAATTTCTACTAATCATTCTAGAATAAAATCATATTTTTTTCACCATGGATGAGAGCTATTTTTTGAGGTCAGGGTGTCATTGTTTCTTGTAGATATGACCCATAAATGTCAATAGACTGATTTGAATGCACAAGATGATTCCTCCATATTAATTCATGTCATTTATGATTCTTGATTGATACTAGACGATGTCTTATCAGTTTATACTAACACATATGTACCATTCAACCCATGATTTCTACACATTTCCTTGATTTTCTATTATCATAATGATATTTATCATACTTTTGATATTGATTATGTTTAACTTGATGTTTATGTTCCTTTTAGTAGCATGAAATATGAATCATTAAGAAGATGAAACTGGATATCTAAGGATAGTATTTACATTTTTTTGAGTCATATAACATCATGTATTGTTTGAGGATATGGCATAGGAGTTCGAGGAAAACATAAGTGCTTATTGCAGTATTTTTCATAAATGATGTTTGTTCCTCCCATGTAACGAAAACTCCAAAATGTTGTCATTTAATTGGGGAATACAGTTAGAACTGCATTTTTTATGAGGTATTAACATATTAATCTTTTACTCTAATTATTTATTTTGGACCTAATATGGTTTCCTAATGATTTCAATGTTGTTTCGAGGGTGTCCAAGTATTTTTATGGAATTAAGTACCCTGACTACTGCAGAGAGGGAAATTAATTAATAGTTAGTAGAAATATAGTGAGTCAGTCTGTATGGTTTAGATAATAGACAGAGGGATAGACAGATAACTGCATGATGTTGTATGATTTTAGGAAACCATTTTACCATGGTTTCATTCCCATATGATTAGTATTTAGAATTTAATAGAGCAACATATCATTATTGAGTCACCATTTATTATATTTTTTATACTTACTCTTAGGGGTCCATCCTTGGTTAGTGGGAGGCACATGGAGGGCCCATGAGTTTTCCAACCCTGTGGCCAAATCATGTGACCATGATATTTTTGGGGAATATACCTTTATATCATTGAGTTATTTTAAACAGACAACTTTACTATTTTCAAATCTATAAGAAATGATGACTACCTTTTTAATTATAAAAGTATCCAATTACCTCTAATTTCTTTGTCTGATTGCATCATTGTCTAGACATAGATTATATATTTTTTCACCTTATTGGAAAATATCTATTATGTTATAATATACATTGGGTAAATTTTAGGTTTATATTTCCCTCAACGGTGCTACTTATAATGTAGGATTTGTTTCCCTATTTTGTGGGAGTGAATCTTCTGTTTAGATTACATCTGATCATGGAATTACTAAAGAAAAAAACTAGATAATTAGAGTGTTATAGCCTAAAGGTAGGTGTTCTATGAATCATCGATTTAGTCTATTTATTTTATAAATTTTCATCGTTGTGTGAATTCCAAATTAATTTTTCATCACCTATTAAATATATATGCCTTTATTATAATCATAGATCTCATTTTCTTGAACATCTCCAATAAATTTTGATCAAATTTTTATAGGATGGATCCTTGATGCCATACAGAAACATTATATTGTGACTTCTGTTATTCCATTATTATCTTATTATGTATATTTCTACTAATATATAGGTGTGATATGGCACTAACTCTGTTAATGGTTATCCATTTATTAATATACAATATTAAGAATTGGAAATTACTAGCCCTTATTTTTTATTGATGTCACTGGACCCTTCTACGTATGTTTTCATATATAATTATTTAACATTTATGATGTTATATAGAAGGTATATAAATATATACCACTTATCCTAGTTTACTATAATTTTAGTTTTCTATGGATTCATATATATATATCCCTTCTTTTTGAATACTATTATAGGTAAATTAATAAATAAAATAAATTAATATGGAATCGTGTATTTATTTTAAACATGAACCATATTCAATGAAGCAGTAAATGTTGTAAAATGAATTATTAATTAGATTAATATCATAATTATCATTTTCATGTAGTAGAAAATGAAATGGAATAATCATATTAACGTTTCACATGTAAAGAGTATTACATGGACATATTTTATGATTGAAGTAATAATATTGTGATTTTCTAATATGGTCCAATTATAATTATAAGAGTCGATAGTCATGAGTTATCATAGTATTCATGAGAAAATTGATTGAGCAGTAAGAGGAATCCAATCAGATTAGTCGATCCATTTTCCAAATGAGATATAACATTAGAACATGGTCAGTGTCTATTAGAGGATGTTGGAAATGACTTTGTAGAATCCCTTCACAATATTCCATATATTATGATTCCTTGGTTACATTACCTATAACCAAAAAGATGTATATGGACATGTGGAACTATAGAGAGCCATCTCGGGTCCAGTATAATTTAAATCATTTTACCTTGGTTGAGATTCTTATATTTAGTGAGAATGATTTACAGTGGAATGCCTTGGCCAATGAACACAAGATTACTCTCAGACCCCTTATATCATGGTTGGATATCGATATAGTTTTATCAACCCCTACAATAAGGTATTCCTTACTTACTATATTAAATCATATTTCAATATTGTATACTTTTCTAGATTCAGTGTTACATAATGGATCCTTTATTATTATTACTATTATCATGATATGTTCTTTTTTTCTTAATATACCATATGTGACTTATTTATAAAATAAATAAATTTTATTGTCTAATTTATTGTATTTCCAGAAACAATCTAAATCTGAATATGGTTTTAGTGTATTTACATTTTTGTGATACTTCACATATATACCTACACTCTTTCATTTTATATTTGTAGTTGTTATGGTATAGAAACTATTAGAGGTATACTACATATATTTATCCAAAAATATATATGGGATGGTGATTGTATAATGGAATATTATATTTAAAAAAATTATTAGGGGGGAATCCAACATTAGAAAAATGTTTATTATTACTATTCAATGATGTATTTTTGTAGTAGATGACCATGTATGTGCTTCACATTCACTAATGTTTTTGGAATCATTTTGATTTTTTATGTCATGTACTTCCTAAAACCATGTATACAAGTTTTCCTAGACTTTAGAGATAATGGATACATTATTTTTATTTTATAAAAGACTTAGTGTCATCTTGTGGGTTATTAATAGTTTATTTTTTATGTATTCTACTAGTGAGTTAATCATTAATAAAATTGTTCTTCAATTTAGATGTTAATACATTTCTATCGTGGTCCACTATGACAAATGTGAATAGTCTACACACAATGACAGACTCCAGCCTCATTGCTAGTTGGTAGCCACTACTGTATGGGAATTCAAACATGAGTCTTTGTGGCCAGTCGACATTGTAAACCCTTTAGTAGAGCATGGGTGGACATATAATATAATAATTTTCAGGAAAGGGTTGTGATTTTTTACTTGTTTTTATGAGTAGTGTCCAACTAACAAAATGTCTATCTATTTCATATGTTCAAATGAAATGGGCCTTATAAGTACCTGAATGAAAAATAGAGGAATTAAAACTTTTAAAACATAGGATGGTATGAATGAAATGCATATATCCTAATTTTTTGATGATGGATGTATATACCCATTGTGGGTCAGATAATTGTGTTTTAGGTAAAACTTGATGTCCAAAAGATATATTTAATACATAATCATGTAGACAAATATTTATCAAGGGGAGGAATAAATAGAGAATAAATTAAAGAAGTCCATAGGGTGTATTTTCACCCCTATAATGGTTGGAGAAAATTCGTTCATCTAGGGGTGATAGGGGTTAATATTAGATAGAAAATGTTATGTTGAGCTCATAAATTCATCCTAAAATTAATTGATTAATATTTCTTATTTTTATTGATTACCATTTTTATATATTTATATAATAGTTGGAAAATTAAAATTATATTACAATCTAATTAGATTAAAAATATTTTTTAACAAAATTATCTATGGGACTAAAATCTATGGTTTACATGATATTAATTTATCTTGATGAATAAAAATAGTGGTATTTGAATTCTAGGACTACGGTGTCGATATTGTCATACGAATATTGATTGTATTTTAATTATTATAGGACATTAAAATTTTTATTCAGATGATAAATTAGGGTACAAGGATTCAAGACCTCCTTGTGGAATCCAATGGAAACAATACAAAACATAAACAGGTATAACATAATGAAGGATGAGGGTATCCCCTCTAATAATAATGACCCCTTCTTGATTCAAACTATTAAAAACATAAAAAATTAACAATTATAGTTAAATATACTAAACGAAGCTGTGTAATATACCACCATATTTCCTTCCAGCTAGGTATGGATATTCATTATTTTTTCCTCCAGGATGTTGTGACGCATTCTCTTGAAATATAGATTGGACCACGAAATAACACATGCACCCTTGTGGGAACTATATAAGATAATGGAGTCTTCTTCTATTCTAAAATATTAATTCCTCACTATTTACATATTTTAAGACCCTAAATCAATTCTTTAGATTTTTACTAGGGAAAAATACTCTATCCATTTATATTGGGGGAATCTAATAATACCGAAACATTAATATAATAAAAAACACAACCAACAAATATAAAACCTAAATTGAAGGACACATCAAAATTTAGCTTCATGTTATTTGAAAGAGGATGGAAGAAAACCCATTTTCCCATAATCTGACTGCTCCCTTAGAAAAAAAAGGATGGCCAGATTGGAATAGCTGCACTAAATGAGCTTTTCTCTAGTTACCTAGCGCTCGATTGTATATGGAGATCCTATGTTTAATCATTATAATAATATTGAAACCATTTTAAACCACCCCCTCATATATGCACTGACATCATTCATTCCAAAAACACAAACATACATCATGAAGAATAAGAGTATGAGCATATGTTTCCATGATACCCTACCTAATCAATTGTATTATCGGTCGTGGAATGTTGGATAATCCATAAGAATAATATAAAAAGAAGTAAATACCCCAAAATAAATTCACACATCTTATTCCTATTAACTCTTGAATAATATATTCCATGAACTTTATTCCTTATATTCAATATGGAAAATACATATAGATGAAAAAAATACCACATCACATAATATTATCATCTGTAGGAATAGATCAACTTATAATCCCCTAGATATTGAAATTATGCTTGGTGGGAATTTTTATGATCCATAGAGTATCATTCAAATCCCCCCATGATTATTCATGTTTAAAAACACTAATAAATTAAATTGATAGGTAAATGATATGAGTCAACTACTTATTAATCAATGTTGAATAAATAATTCCAATTGAGACACCATAATTTTGTGTTAGTTAGAAAGGATTCTATAATTTTATATTTCAAGGATATATTTAATTTACATAATTATGTAATTTCAATGTGTTTTTGTTAATATTATGTTCACATCCATAAATAATAATGCTTTCTCCGAAAATTGGTCATTAGGATAAAATATTTGTTTAATTAATGAGAAATTTTATTCATTAAATACATGTAACATTTAAAATATATATTATATGTCAAGCCCATTAAGTTTTTTAAAATGCTTAACGAGATCAAATAATCATATTTAGGGATACAAAAATAAAATAAATCTATATATACCTTTGAAAAAATATATATTAATATTAATATTTTTATAAAATAAAATATTGAACTCAAAATCACATTTAAATTATCTTGAGAATAAGAAAATTTTCCAATCTGTTGTTATGTTACATTTTATGTTAACCATAATGAATGAATAATAATACTAACAGTTCCTTGAACAATTACGAGTCCCCATGAAGACATTTACAAGAAAAATAATCCTTTCTCCTATAAAAGGTAAAAAAATTCCATTTTTTATAATATTATATTCTATCATCATAATGATAATTTATTAGTTTTAAAAAATTATTATCCATAGAATAGCATCATTATCATCACGGGATATTATCAATAAAATCTCAGTTAATATATATAATAAATCTTCCCGTAAAATGGAATAAGGTACATAGTTATTCTAACATGTCTCCTATATATAACGTATCATTAACCAATGAATTTTAGGAATATATCTGAATAAACTATCATCATATGTAATTTTAGGTAAAATGATAAGAAACAACAATTAAATTATTTTATTTACAACAATATATTCAATTATAAATTTTCATTTGATCTAGCATGAAAAATTACTATAATTTATAACATTAGAATGACTATATAAATCACTATTTAATAGAAATAATTATAAAAAAAATTCATACAAAATATATAATTCTATATTCTTTTAAAATCAGTTCATTCATGTAATTAAATCATCAATTATAATACTTTTTTGACATCATGAAATAAAATTCAAGTGATAAACATCAAAAAATTTATTTTCACTTTCATAAATAAGATAAAAAATGAACTTATAAAACCATGAGAATTATATTTTTTAAAATATTTAAATGAAACCCGAAGAAAATATAATATAAATTTATCAGAATCATTTATTATAAATATTAAAATCAATAAAAAATAAAAATAAAA
This sequence comes from Viscum album, assembly GCA_963277665.1. Classification (NCBI taxonomy): domain Eukaryota; kingdom Viridiplantae; phylum Streptophyta; class Magnoliopsida; order Santalales; family Viscaceae; genus Viscum; species Viscum album. The sequence continues at coordinate 1,577,119,882 of OY728165.1, read as the reverse complement.
TGTTTATGACAAATATTCATTATAAAATAATTTAATAAATGTAATAATGAATAGTCAATTACTCTAAATCACGATACACTATTTATTTAATGGAAAACTGAAATATTGACCAGAAAAGAATGATCACTTTATTAGAAAAAAGAATACAAAATTTTGAAGGTAAAATATTTAAAAATCCATCCTAAAATGGTGAAGGAGATCTTCAGAAACATAACCAACACAATACAAATAATTACCATTGACACCTTTGTGAGAAATCCCATATTACAAAACATTTTACTCTATATATGAATGATTAATAAAGATTTATCCTGAATAGAGAGATTCCATACATCTCGTCCAGCTATTAATGAGCTTTCAAGAAAGATTCAAAACCCAAATTTTAATGGCAGAGATAACAACCATGGAGTAACATTCAATCAAATTATTTATCCAACCACTCCTTTTTGATTGCACCACTTCAACTATAACAACAAAAAAATTTGCATCAAGGGAAGAAGAAATATTGTATTACCCATATGTGCACCCAAGAACACTTTCCTAATAGTCCCTAATGATAGCACCAATGCCAAAGGGACCTAGATTTCCCCATGAAGAAAAATCAGAAATGACTGTATTCTACCCCTGAAAAGGATCCATCCATATGACTTCTATTTTACCATGTGGAGGATGAAGGATACCTTTCATCCTAACTCAATTGATCGCTGATAAGTCATGTATTGAGTTTGAGAAGAACACATATTTTAGTTTTTACAACTCATAGACAGTTGTAACAATCCCTGCTAGAATAACACCAAGAAGAAGGCATTGTACTTCATGTGTGAACTAATTCCTTGATGACTACATTAGATGAACAACCTCCTTTGTAGTAGCCAAAAAATGGTTGCTGTGGTGAGAGGTTCAAAGAGCTCCAGCTGTTTATGATGTTAACTATTCTGATGAAATGAAGAAGAACTACATCAATCATATCAACAACATCACTTAAAATCTCCCAATAAACATCACAACTAAGAATTATGTGTAATAAGTCATCCATATTCATAAATCACAATGTCATGATGGAGAAAATAAATATACAACATACCTACAGATATTGATCAGTTTCTATTTTTGTGAGCCAACCTCCATGAAATAATGGAATGATATGGGGTTAAAAGCTTCGTATGAAGGTTCCCCATTAATTTTGAATTAGTTGAGTTTCAAATGGAGTGATTATAATACTATTTATATGTTTTAATTCCAATGATATAAGGATCCCATGCCCAAACAACACCTTTAGAAGACCAATAATATTCATCCACAATCGAAGTGATATGATACATAAGTTTATACAAGATAAATGTTGTTCATTGATAGAAAATAAAAATAAATATTTGAGTCCCCTACCATATAAAGTAAATGAGATGATTTCTAGACTAATTATATTTCCAAAGAAAGAGAGGAATCATGGGAGAATAGAAAACGAGAGTCAACATCAATTTTTTAAAAAATACTGTTGAAGGAAAGCTACACAGAGGATGTAATTAAGTTGAAGTTTTCTTCCATAATCCTATCTATAAACATTACGTAAAAAATCTAGTCTCCAGAGATTTCATGTTTATGTGACTCCATATATACCATTCCTACAAAATTTCAATAAAACACCCTATATTTTTAACTCCAATACCAACTTTCCCTTTCATGTTCATCATGGCTTGGGTCTTTCACTTGGAATGCGGGGCCATTTTTAAATACACCTGGAGCTTAGTGAACTGTAGGGATGATACCATTTTTGCATCACTAAACCCAATATTCTAAATAGGAATTTAAAAATGTGGATGATTGATCATTTCAGCTCCCTTGACTTTGATATCTCCGCACTGTAATATTCTCTTTAATTTGTATAAGAGCATAACATTAATAGTGATTCTCTGATGGAATTTTATTGGAAGCTGAGTTGTCCCTTAAACTAAAAAATCTTCTTGATATGAAATATGATTGAAAAGGAATTTATTCCATGCCAAGTGGTTAAAGGACAGTGAGAGAAACTCAAAATTCATTAATTCTCCTCAAAGAATCAGGAATGTTTCTAGGCCTCTTCGATTGATAAATATTGTGGGTAGCATCATTGAAAATATAGTGGATATCTCAAAGAATGTCACATCATATATTATTGATCTCTCTAATGGTCTTCACTCCACCATTGATCATACGGATGTGGTGATTTTGATATTGGTGAATCAAGAGAACAATTCCACTCTAACTATTTTTCCTCTTTATCTAAAGATTATGTAGGTTGCCTTTTGTCTCAAATATGAAAGATCACTTGGTCCCAATGGCTTTAATAACATATTCTTTCAATATTTTTAGGATCAAATTCATTCATATGTTTTCAGGTGAATTATTCATTTTTTCAATGGTGGATCCCCCCCTATAGGATTGAATTTTATGTTTCATTACCTTATCCATAAACAGGAAAATTCCAGTGATGTTCATGTTTTTATGGTAGTTTCACTCGTTAAAACCATTTATAAGGTCATTTGAAAAATCATTAACAATAGTCTTTCATCAATTTCTTAAAAATTTGTTTATACAAATCAGTTTGGCTTCTTCATGGGGAGATGAATTTAGGATTGTATTATCACCACATAAGAGTGTGCGAATCATCTCAGAAACAAACCATCAGAGGTGGAAGTATTGGTCTCAAATTGGTTTTCAATAATGCATGTGACGCAATGAAATGGGGTTTCATTTGAAATATCCTTTTCATGTATGGGATTGACAAGTTTTCATCAAATGTGTAAAAACATTTTATGTTCTTCTCATATTTCAGTTCTCAAAAATGGATCCTCTGAAAGATTTTTTTACTATTCGGGTGGTTTAAGGTAGGATGATCCCTTATCATCTATCCTATTATAAATTGATGAGGATTATCTCACCAAGATTATTTCAATCATGGTATAAAATGGATTTTTCTTTTATTCATGCTGGCAATGGGATTGTTTCTCCCTCTAATATCCTATATTCTGATGACATTTCTCGAGACAATGTGTTAGTATATATAATTCGTGAAAAATGAATATAAATATTAATTCTATAATTCATTATAAATAAATTTATTTTTAATCCATTATTATTTTTCTTTTTATTTCACTTACTATCATATTCAATTTTGTTACTAAATAATTTATGAATTTATACGATTTTAGAGATTTTTATATCCAAAGAAACTTTTGTAACTTGAAGAGGCTAAAGGATCCATAAAAGGGATCCATCATGATTCCCTAATCTTAATAATTTCATAATGATCATAATAAGTTATAATCTACAATTTTCTAACCTTCCATGTATGAAATTGTTGTTAAATCAAACATGGAATTCATACAGGTGGTAGTCCGCACATAAGAACAACTGGTATATAACATTCTAATGGATTCCAGGGAAAATTATAAAATGGTTTAATATAATAATATAAACATATATGATATAAATATCATAATTATTATTTATTATATTAATTATAATAATCAATGTGGATAAATTAATAAAAATGAAACATTTTATTTCTGTAGAAGGTAGATAGAAAATACATATGATTGATTTTTTAAAATTTTTTACTGGATAGAAATGATGTATGTAATAATTTTTTAATTAAAATTATTATTTTTGTATATTAATAGAAATAATTTAATCATTATAGAAATTTTGAAATGGATTTTTTGATGGTTTATATTTTAATGAAAATGAAATAACAAAGGAAAAATACCTTCTCCAAGGATAACCAACGTTGGTAAGCATCTAAACACCTAAATGACTAATATTTTTAGAATACCAAAACAAATAAGACATGAAAATGAGTTTTGAATATAATATATGTATGTAATGGTCTAAAAACATTAATGTGTGGTTTTTTCATCTTAATGGATATTATATAATTATTTATGGTGAGATGTAAGATTTGGGTTTTTTATCCACTTACTGTTTGAAAATTTATTTTAAAAAAAATATTTTGAGTAAAAAGTGAGAAACCATACAAGAATTCACTATATCACCACTTAACCTTTTCCTCACTTCCTCACTTCCTCGCTTACCCACAAAACAATAAAAGGCATCACATCAAACAACCTTCAAACACAATGGATGGCCAATCCAAACAAGCATTAAAAATGACATACCTTCATAGCTGGAGTCGAAATCGTCAAGAGAAGTCCAAGGAACCAGGAATCAGGGAACACGAATGCCAGCAAAGCAGGTCAAACCACACAATTTTTCTCCTCGAGCGCCCACCGGTGCGACCGTCGACACCAACCCAAATCCAAAAGACCGTCGGCGAACTCCAGTCAGACTTCGCCCAACCCTCCAATGAAGTGAGATCACTCAAAGAGCTCATCCACCAAGGGAGAAAAATAAACAGAACGAATGGAAGCTTTGGGTTTTAATTATTTTGTATTTTATCATAATGTAAAAATAATTTTGAGGATAGATGATTCATGTAAATTAATCAGATTATTATTATATTGGATAATATCTATTGACAATATAATTATAATAAAATATTTAATAATTTCACTAAATTATTGATAATAAATTATCAATTATTTTTTTCTATTTAAATAAAAAATAACATAAACATTACCAATCCAAAAAAAAATTATAAATTTTTTATTTAAAATAATATATTAAATTTTAATATTATTCTCCTAAAATACATATTTGGTCATAGAAATGGTTTTAAATTTTTTATTTCATGACTACTACATATTGATGTAATAAAATTTACGGTATTAATATGAATTATATTTCTTATTATTCACTAAAAACACTATTTTAAAATAAAAAATCTATAAAATAATTCATAAAAAGATATCAAATCCAAATAAAGAAATATATATTATGCATATATAATTAAATTTATAATATTTATATTTTTATATTTTTATTTCAATATAATAATATATGGAAAACCATTTTGTTCGAATTAAATCATATCACTGTCAATTGAATTTTTTTCAAAAATTAATTATATAAAATAAAAATCAAAAAAATATATTAAATAATTTTAATAATAAAATTAATTAATTTATTAATAAAACATACATGGTAGTTAAATTATTCCCCCATGATGAAAAATTATCATTTAAATTTTATTTTTTATCAAACATGGGAAGATATTTTTCAACCCGTTTCATTTTTAGATTCCCATGTTTCTTATTCAATCATATGATTCATCGATAATTAATGATAAATATTAGTTACTTTATTAATGATACCAAATCAATCTACTATTAAATTTTCACTGGGTTTCATACATTTGAAAGATTCATCTCAAAAAAAACATCCTCGGGGAAGAAATAATGAGAAATTATATTTATATTTTTCATTATAAATAGTTATATAATTAAATATTTTCTTGAAATAACTACGGTTTAAGGATACAAGGTATGTATATGATTTAACATTATATTGAATTTGTTATGGAATAATAGTCATTATATATGAATTCACCTTTATGCTATAACACATCACACTTTTCGATGGTGATTTCTTTATTGTCAATTATAGACATAAAATAGAAGATCATATCTTTGGATACCTATATAATATTATTCCTATATTTTTTTTTCATTTTATATAAATAATTCATATTTACTTTTCAAAAATAAATACTATATATTCAGTTCCAAAAACAAGTTTTTACCATATTTTTCCTAAAATGTTGTAATCTATTTACATTATCAATATAATTTTACAAATGCTGTCATATTCCTACTAGAATGAAAACTTTTTCACTTTTAAAATTACATGAAGGAATTTTTTTAACTACAAATTAAATGAAAATCCAATGTGAATTACCCTATTTTATCCAAAGATGTCTATAATGCCATTCCCATTTATTAATAAGATTGAAGTTTGAATTTTTATCTAAAATTTTTCTATGTACACTATGAAATTTGAATTACATACTATAAATTGAATTTAGGTTAGAGATCATGATCCTATTCAATAAGGATAGGGACTCACTGATTCCATAACAACAATATATGGTAAAATATAACATGTTGATTAAAATAAACATCATCTTAATTATAGTGAAAATTTTCAAAATTAGCTAAATGATCATTAGTATTATAAATCTCATTAATATAATGATATTAATTTTTTAATATCATAGATTATTATATGGATTTAATATTCAATTTATGATTATGAATGAATATTGAATATAGTTTTAAAGGCATGAACATTCCTCTATATTATAGTTGTAAAAATTATAATTAATGATTTTGTATTATAAAAATATATGATGAATACTATATTTCATTAGAATTTCTATATAGATGATGTTATATTTACTATTGAGATTAAGAATAGTACATAGAGATAATTTATAGTATTTATATACTAAAAGAATCATTATTGTTCAAAATTCCACTATAAAGATCTCCCATTTCTAGATGATTGAAAAATGAAAAACAATTTAAAATAAAATTATAATAATTTTCAATGAATTTGTAATAAAATTTCAATGTTATATAGTATGTAATTACTTATTATAACATTGTTGTATTTATTAAGAGAAAAATTCATTTTGAATAGATAATGTTGTTAAAATTAGTAATTGGAGATTAGTAAATGTTGTTTGTATAACCATTGCGAATTTTGTTAGTTGGTAAATATTAGAATTGGGAATTATGAACATTTTATATGTATCTATTTTATGGTGATCTTTGGTATTTTTTATGATTAATAAATAATTATATAAGTAATGTAACTATAAGAGTATTCAATGTGAGTATCATATGTAAGAGTTCGATAGATAGGTGGTGTCACTAGTATTTTCCAACAAGCGTCATCAAAATAAACATAAAAATTGGATATATGAGTAGAATCATGTCAGATCAAAATTTAATCTGTTAGAAATCACTACATTGGAATTATTAGTAAATGGTCCCCAACATACACTTACTATCACATATGAAACCCTTAAAAACATGAAAATGTGTTATGGAGTTATTTTTATAGACCACAACTAATATTTTAGGGAAAAGTTATTATATATTAATTATTACTAACCGTACCCCTTTTCATTCATCCCCTATATTGTTGTATTTTCTATATATTGAATAAAATATAAAAAAAATTCGATTAATATAATAAAATATATTTTAAATTCATTGTAACCATAAATAATAATTTTTAAATATATAACGAGTTTTATTTAAATGTTAAATTTAAAATTTTAATGAATATTTTTTTAAAAAATGTATGTTTTTTAATCGGAAGGTTAAAATTAAATTCTGAGTACTTTTGGTGATTTTAGAATAATGTTTAATTTTTGGAGAAAATATTGAAAATAAATTTTTAGCATGAACCATAACTATAATTATTTTATTATAAATTCATAATTAAATAATAATTAATAAAAATAATTTATTACTAGGAATGTATTTAATGTATAACAAAATACCTAATTGGTTATATTAACTAATAATTTTTTACACTATAGAAATATGATTTAATATTTTAATAAAAAGATATATTTTTAGGTTTTATATTTGTATCTTATTATTATTAATTTTAATCTATATCATATTATGAACAATAAAACATGGATTGAATATTATGTCCTAGATTGTAACAATTTTTTATCATTGAATATTTAATTTTTGTAAAAAAAATGGTTACCAGGGATAAAAATAAGATTCCAAAGTAAATGTAATTTAATATTAATTATTATAATAAAAATGAAAAGAAATAGTAAATAAAATAATTAATAAATATAATCGGTGGAAGAGGTATTTAGCAATGTTCACCATATTTATATGGATCATATGTTTGAATGAAACCCAGCATCAAGTCCTTGGGGATGATGATTTATTTGGTAAATTAGTAGTACTATATTTGATAATATAGTGTTATTACCATAGCCTGAAATATTCTTCCATTCCGGCCTTCGTACTACCATTTTAAGCTTATGAGCCACATGGGTCTTTGGTCCATTAAAGGGGGGCCTCTAGGCATGAATGATTGGAAGGAATAATGTAACTGGGGACGTTAGGCCGTCGAATGGTGGGACTACATTCCATGAAATTTTCATCATGTCAAATTGCATTTTTAGTCATATATTACCAAAGTAATAAAGAGACTGTTGGTGTGGGTTATCACAAGGGTGGAATATGATCATACCTTCTATCTTATATTTGTGAAGTTTGTGTTATTTTGTTTTTTTTTTCTAAATACACCCCCATGATCCTAATATACAATTATTTAGTCTCTTTAAACCACTCATCATCAAGTGAAAATAACCACTTTTCTCCCCTGGCTCTTCACTCCATATCCACTAAGAATGAATCTAATCTCAATTAAATAGGAATGTGTCACCCCAATGTGATTGAAATTTTTTATAGATTCTATCACCACCCTATGATTCATCATCATAATCAATGGTTCTTTCCCCAACATTTATCAATTATTTTAAAACATAAATATAATCATTTTGATTTTCAATTTTTAGGGATATCACATTGTTATAAAAATAAATTATTATAAATATGGATTATATTTACCTAGGTAATTTCATTGTATCTAGTTTACCCAATTTCAAAATTTACTTTTTATTAAAATTATGCTTCTAAAATAATGAATCAGTTTTCTATGTTTTATTTTCATTTCCAAAATACCCAATAATGTTTTTATTTATAAGTGTGATATTATATGAAACATTTAATAATTCAATGTAGATAAACACCTATTAATAAATTATTCATCTTTCCAGGGTTAAAGATATGTTTTTAATTTTGATAGATTATCAAAGGGGAACACATAATTTTAGATATATGAATTTCCAACCAAATTGTTCAACAATGAACAGTTTATCAAAGGGGAACACATAATTTTAACCGTGGTTATCAATGAAAAGGATTGATCCTGGTGATTTCAATTTATTTAGCCAAATATACGTAATTAACCAATTTCCTTTACACAACCAACACAAGAGATAAGGTTTTATTAATGCACAAAGAAATACCACCAACGACCATGATTTTCTATAGGCGTAACCATGTACAAATCAGAAATCATTTGTCATGAAATTGGAGAAAAACAGAGTAGCATCATCGATCACACCCCTCCCCTTCATTCATTAGAATCCTTTTATTATCTTCATTAATGTTTTGTTCGTCCAATTCTACAGAAGCAGTAGCGTTCCAACCCCCCAAGATACACATAATGGAGAGACTAAGATGAAATCTCAACCTGATTGATCAATTATTGAATATTCTCTTCACACAGCAGGAATAGGGGGTGCGTAAATTGCATGGGAGGAACCTCAGTAACTCAAGGACGAGTAGACATATCGATCACAGGGTGGTGGATAAAAAGGAACCAATGGAGAACCCTTTCGTTTATAAGGGGCGGGGACAGTTGAGATATGGAGATAAGGATACGAAACCATGTAAAGAGCGGGGGTCATGGGTTGACCACGTGGAACCAGACGTCATTAAAGTGTCCCCGCCATTAGGGGAATTTTAAACCGACGCACATGAGGTACCTCATTAAACACATAATTAAATGCCATTAATGGGCATTAATGGGATTTAAAACAAGATTAAATGGTTCAAAAGAGGGTTTAAACCCCAATACACACAAATAAGAGGTGTTACTCGAAAACTCGTGGGGGTTGGCAAGAGAGACCTATTGACGAGACCCACCAATGGCTGACAGCGACAGGTAGCCGAGAGCTACCAGTGGCTAACATCGACCAGTAGGTGAGAGCTACCGGTGGCTGAGAGAGACCGGTAGACCAAGTCTACTGCTAGGAGTCACCGAACACCACAAAAATCATATTTTTAATATGTAATGGACCTCCGAGAACCCGAGCCATTACACTAATAATAAAATACCTTAGGAATTTCTCCCATTTGTAGGCCCAAATAGTTAATGATTTAAAAAATACCTACTCCTCATTGATGATCATCCATAACATGCTGACAAGTTAATAACATTGAAACGAACGTAACCTTGTTCCGAATGAAACCAATCCACCAAAAACTGCACTTTCAATTCCTTATACATATTTTTAACTTATTGATTAATAGACCATGTCGAATGATGGTATTCACGATTATTTTTTTTCTTACATTCCATATAAAAAAATATGATATCTAAAAAAACTGAATTTCCATTAACTTTCAAGCCCTCATTGATAACCCACCATTGTATTTTGTTCTGAGAACTATAAGTCTGTATCAAATGTTAGTTCTTATTGGCCCATCATTAAAAAATAAGAAACCATGATTAAGGAAAACTATACTACAACATCTCCTTGGGCTTCACATTCAACATGCATGTCATCTTGGAGTGACATTAACATCCACTCAACTGAATATGTTTTCACCATCTATGCAAATTACTTTCTACTAAATGCATGAGCCACTAAATTATCTTTTCCCGATTTATAAATCATTTTAAAGTCAAACATCTAATGAAACCGTATCCATATACTATTCCTAAAATTCAGATATCGTTGTGAAAAAATGTCTTTGATTTTATAATTTTTTTTAACATCATATATTTCTCAACAATGAGATTATGACACCGTGTCTTCAAAGAATTGACAACCACACCTAACTCTAAATTGTCTATTTGTTTGTACTTGTCAAGAAATCCCAACTACCATGATCCACAAATAACAACATGTTATCCTTGAATGTGAATGCATCCCGTCCCATATCTTGAAGCATCACATTATAACACATACCCCTATCCAGAATCTCTACCAATCATTATAAGTATTGATGAAAAACAAACCTTGATCTCTCAAAAGGACTTCTAGTACTCATTAGACCATTATAATGGAGAATTAACTTTTTTCAATGTTATCATTGCTAAAGGGTCTCATGAAAAGTCATTTAAAAAAATTTGGTAATAACTTGCTCGATGAAGAAAACATTGTCTCACTGAGAAATTCTTATTGTTTTTCAAACAGATAATAGCATATAACAATTTAGGATAGAAAAAATATCCTCAATTAGAAATTACATGTCCTCGAAAGTGTAAATATTATATCCAAAAAATCACACTTTCAGAGTTTGGCATAGAAATGATTGTCACTTAAGAGATTTTACACTATTGATAATCATTCTTCATTATTAGCCTTTTTACCTGAATGGAACAATACATCATCCACCAAAATTATAAAAATAGAATCTATATATCTCTAAAAAACCAAATATTCAATGACATAAAAAGATTTGGTGAATTAATTCAAATGAAATTTCTTACTACATATCCATAATGGCCATATCTCTTACTGAAATAATTCTTCAGCAAATCCTCTTCATGGACATGATATTGGTGATATACCTATCACAATTCAATTTTATAGAAACACTAGGATCCTATAAATTAATGAAATGGATCATCAATATGTTGTAGTGGATACTAATACTTCATCACAACTTGGTTACTCTTAAAAAATCCACAGAGAACCTTAGACTGATATATATTTTTTCTCAAACAAGACTGGTGTTTCCCACGAACATGTTATTGGTCAAATGAAAACTTCTCATTCCAGATCCTCAAAATACACAATAAATTCTTTTAAATCAATTTTTGAAATCATATAAGATGGAATGGGAATAGTAATGGTCCCCAGAAAGGGACCAATCGTAAAATCCACTTCCATTATTGGTGGTAACCATGAGAAAATTTCATGAAACATTTATGGACATTGATTCCCATATATTGGAATACCAGTACCATCAATCACTTATATTGAATCCAATTTCAACACCACCAATTATTAAATGATATTTCCAAATACTAGTTCCAACAAACGCATTTCATCTTTAACTATAAGCCTATATTCTCAGAATAGATGTTTGATTCCAACCTTAGTTGTGAAACTAATTTTTCTCCAATAACTGTCAATATGAGCATTGAACATTGTAAACTAATCTAGACATCAGATGATATCAAAGACATCTATATCCAACAAAATGAGGTCCCACTTTAGCTCATCTCCAAAAATAGTTATATTTCATTTCTCTTACTTCGACTGGTTTCGTGTTTTATCATGGTGGGAATCATAACATAATTTAACCATAGATAATCAACATCACAAGAATATATGAATGAATGTGATGCAACATTATCAAACAACAATATTGTAAGAGTTTAATTCAATAGAATCCTACATCTCACTGTAGGTGGTAAATCTTGACCATCCAAAATAATGTACTAAACTCTATAAAATTTCTATTTCACTTCACTCTACTACTTCTATCTTGCAATTAATTACCTTGATGATAGAGAAATGTTGTTATAATAATCACCATGGCTATATCTACATGACTGGTGAGTTTGATTCAGCTATCCTCGTCCTATTAAAACATACGATTCTTATGACACATGTGTTGTTCCTCAAGAACATGCCATCATATCACTTCATAAATATCTCTTAATATGTCCCATATTTTTTAAATTATGTCATGATCTAGGTGGTGTTATTCATTTGATCTTTATGTTGTCCAAAGAACCAAATTTGAAACACCCCTCATGGAACATAGTTCATAGTAGAAGGTTTATTAATCTAGATGTTTGATTATGCATCCCGCCCCACCTTAGAAATAGATGTCCTTATTCCTCTGGATCCTAACATAAGTGTTCCATCTATTTCCAATAGTTCTAATCATACATCATCCTCCCATAGATATTGAGATATCATGTTCATATATTGACTCTCTGTTAACTATCTCTATATAATTCATAATACTATGCACCACAATCTTCAAGTGGATCTCCTAACATTTCCCTGAATTAGAATTGTGTTCCTTCAAGGCTGCACTCTTCACAACATTGTGTGAAAGATTCACTAAATGAACGAATTATCTACATATTATATCATAGAAATATTTTCCTACTTAGGCGGAAGAATTCACTCATTCTATGGATCCTGACTATGTTTAGAGAGATTTTTTTTGTTAAAATATTCATCAATATCATTCCAAGTAAGGCTTTGATCCATTTTAGCTAGCACATATAGTTCCAAACATTAACATCCAAACTCCATGAGCATATATGTTTCCAGCATGACTATCAGCACTGATGGTGTAAAGATGTAATCGATGATACGATTCATTATTTTCATCCATATCTCTATATTTTCGGGTTCATAATAACCCTAATTTTTTTTCATTCTCATTCAAGATTTCGATTTAATAATCCACATATCATGGATCATCCATCATAATCCCCATATCAATACCTTGGAATTATTTGATGATACTCTGAACAAGTTATTTTTTCACCATTATTAAATGTAAGACCACGTTCTCCACATATTAATTCGGTTAGTTTCATTTCTATCAACTGGGATCCATTTTATAAATAGAAAAAAACTCTTTAATTGTCACTCTCTATCAACAGATGGATTGTAATTTCATATTATATCACAAAAACTATCATATAATTCCCTTTCAAAAAACCTCTTACAATTTTAACTATTTGTTGAAAATTATATTCATGATTATTTAAATTTTAACATTATTAAAATACATCGAATACAATAATTTCATAATCATTAATTTGAAAACAAATGAAACAATTTTTTAGAAAATAATCTTGTAAAAAATGTAAATCATTTCCCAAAATGAAATATACATTCCCATTGGGAATTCTTTCATCAAAAAATTATTTTTTTATCATATTATTCAACGAACCCATGAAAACGTGATTTCTAAAATTCTATAATTGTCTCCAAATCATTTATCTACCCAACTTCCTATCAAACATAACATTAGAATAAAGAGGATGTATATGACTCTTTATTCCATATATTTCCTTTCTTGATAATCCTATATTTTATATGATCAAAACCAAAGTAATTGAGAAGAAAAAAATTCGAACGAAAATAACCAGAAAAGTGATAACCACATTCTCAATAAGGAAATGTATAGGATAATACTATTTATCATAATGAAAATTTTATATTGAAAAAACTAATACCATTTATAATGACCCAAAAAATTTCATTAGGTTGAGAAAACAATAAATCATTACTAGGGAAATGGTGAAATCCTCAATAATAAAATGGATGTATATAAATGATAATGGTTTTTAAATTCATGTGGGGGACGAGTTACCCATTATGAAAATGAAAATTATCCAAAAAACCATTTTAGGATGAATGATAAAAACATGTTAACTCAACTATCAACATTATAACAAAAAACACTAATGTTTAATATATTAGAAGATAATCAAACAATCAAAGTAAATAGAATAAGATGACTATAATAACACTATCATAATAAATGGACTCCATTCATCCCAAGAATCATACTATGACATCATCTAACATCCCAATAATCATGAGGTGGTGCTAAATACATGTTAAACCTTACCTTTCTCCATGTCTTGGAAAAAATCACTTTTAATAGAAACATTGTTCCAAAGAATGGGTGAGTATACAACTCAGTAAACAATCCCCAATGTCTCCAAATCTCACGACAGTAGGATAGAATGTTCTGAAACATTTACTAAAAACGTTTTATATAAAATAATTTTCTAAAAAAATTTATAACATAATATAAAAAATATTAAAACCCATTTAAAACAAAAAGTTAACATGTGTTATTTCAAAAAATTTCCAGAAAGTAATACTTTCAAAAAAACCATAAAATAACAAATTTAAACTATTTCAATATAAAATTTTGTGTAACTATTCCACTCTACTTATACATGCATCCAACTATACATACTTCATTATTATAGTTCCATATTTAAGTGAAATCTCTCGTTGATATACCATTTCATCACATGATAATTATATTCAATGATCCATTACACTGTTGGCATCAAGAAAATGGTAAAATTCCAACCATGACTCATATATTTGATCTACACACACCACTATTATGCCAAAACAATTTCAAATATCCATTTAAAATGATTTAAAATATATATATATTTTTTAAACCCATTTAAACATCCCTATTTAAAACCCCACTTCTATCATCCAAAAATAATTAATTTTAATAAAAAACTTTTTATCATGTCAATCTATCATCCTTTTATAAAATCCCATTTTAAATTCATGAATCAAAAATTTAGTCAAAAGCACAAATTTTCATTACCTTCAAAATCCTTCACTGAAGAGCATTTATAGAAATCACAATGTTGAAATTTTACAATAAAATCTAAAAAAATAAATCATTCTAAAACCATTCCATTTAATTATACTAAGTTGAGTTGAGAGTGAATCCACATACCTGAACCATTTTGTTGAAAACCAAAACAGATGAGGAATTATCATGAAAACAACGTTTATTATCCATGAATGAACTTTAGATCTCTTAACATACAAATAGAAAGATTGAATATCATCATAACAGGAATATAAAATCTTATATATACACATAATTCCATATATTGGTGAAATTGAGGGGAGTTGAGAAGTGGATCATTGTATATCGATGAAAACATGACAAGAACGGATGAGAATGGAACTTACTCTATGAATTGGGAAGGAAAAAACTAATGGAGGGCTCCAGATAGATTTAAAATCATATTTTAGAGGTTATCCTACATTAAATGAGTATAAATATATTTTAAGGGCCATCAAGGAGAAAAAATTGGACTTAGAGGTAAAATGATTGATATCCAACTTTTTAGGATCTTACATTAACTATGTGCACAATGAGTAATTTCATTGGATTTCCATATGGTTTAGAAAAATCATGTGTAGCCAATGTGAATATAATATTCCCCCAAATAATTATTGAATGTTTATGAAAATTAAACACACTTCAAGAATATACATTATAAACATAAAAGTTACAATTTAATGGTTATATAAAAAAATTGGGGGGACTACACCACTTGATGGAGATGTTCATGATATAGAGTGGGTGGTTGGATGCGTATTTTTTTAATGCTGATTAAAATCATTTATTAAATTCTAAATTTTTTATAGAATATATTTAATAAAATTATGGAACCCACAAAACATCACATGGTTCCAACCACCGTTATACTAATGAATAATTATTTTATAATTTATATAAGGAAAAGAAAAAATCATTTTAAAATAATTAAATTATTGATGTGGAAGTTAGTCTTTATCATAATGAAATGATTTCAAAACCATCAATTATATTATAATTTATCAATGGGTCTTTAATTGTATGTAAAATTAATCAAATAACATCAATAAAAATCTATTTTTTTCGAAAATCCACTTTTCATTTTGGATTCCTTTTATTTTATTTACAATAAAAAAATTTGGTAATTTTGGTTTTATAATTTTTATACAATGTTTAAAATGTACATATTTTTTTTATAAATAACAGTATTTGAAGACTAATTAATATTATATAATATGAATAAATATATAAATATGTGAAATTACTCGTTAAAAAATCCTTATTTGTTTGAAATTCTATTTTATGTGATAATCTCATATTTCTTACCCATTAATAATTTCATTGAACTTCATTAAATTAAATTTTCATTTATATATAAATAAATATAAATTAAATATTATATTTTATTAATATAATATTTAATTCAAAAATAAATTAATTTTTGTAAATGAGATGTCTAAAGTAAACCATTCATTTCACCAAAATAAGCTTTTTTATTAATAAAATACAATATTTTGTTATGAAATTTAATATTTAAAAATTTATGAATCATAATAATATAAAATAAAGATGATAAATAAATTTTAAAAAATAAAATAAAAAAATTAATATTACATTGAAATTGATAAATAATCTATGATTACCACAGTGTACTCACAGAGGATATGGTGTGTGATAGAACATAGATTCGTTTTTGAACTAGATTTTCATGAACATCACAAGTAAAATGATTTTTTCTTATTTTAGTTGTTCATGTTCTTATGGATCTTATTCATGTTAAAATATTAGTAATTCCACCTATATTGGATGCTTAAATAAATTGGCTTCAAAAGTAATGATACAAATTATTTAGGTAATCTCTTCATTCAAATGTGTCAATAACACATTTTTATAACACATACCATAATCTAATAAAAAAAGGTATTATATAATGGCTATATTTTGAATCAGTATATTTCTTTATGGTTTTATAATAATATATTTTATATTTTATTATTATATAGAAGAAATTACGTACTGCATGTGTTTTAAAAAAAGATAGTAATTCAATAGAAAATACATTAATCATTAAGGAATATCATTTATAAATTTTTTGGTTGTTATATAATTTCCCTTATTTATAAACTATTTTTAATTAACATCAAATAAAATCATGAGGGATAATTAATAGATTTATTTGACAAAAGTATTATATGATCTATTAAATTGCGAAAATATGTAGGGATTCCCAAATTAACATTGGTGTTAAAAATATCTAAATAAAACTAATTGATATTGTGCAGGTGAAATTAGAAATCAAAAATGGATGAATTGGATCTAAATATTTAATTCTTATGTCTGTTTTATATGGTATGAAAATTTAGTTCTTATGTGAAAAATCAGAAATAAATTTTAATTGTGATATTCGAACCCCAATATTTTCATGACTTTCTTTTTATATCCTTTTTTTAAGGATGTTATTGGTAAGGAAAAAGAAAATTTAAGGTAAAAAACATAGATTTTGTTTTCACTACTCTAGAATACACAATTTTATTTACTGTTGAATCCTTTCATCCTCCCCCCGAATTAGAGTCATATTTATTCATTGAATTCATAAGTGGATAAAATCCTATATTATATACCTCTTATAGAATGAAATTCTTGGAGGAATAATATTAGATGATTAAATTTTAGAATCATTTTATGAATATTTTTATTCATCAAAGTGAGTATCCTAGGGGAGTAAATATTAAATATTATAGAATATTGATGCAATCATGAGACTATTAATTTATTATATAATATGTAATTAGTTCGAGAAAATAAAGAATATAATATTCTATTTATTGATAAAAGAGTAGACATTCCTTATGGAAGTGAATTATTCACTAACCTTTATTATCAACTGGGTTACAATTAATTGACAGTGACTAAAAAATATAAAAAAACATGAAAATTTTGATCATGTAATGAAGATTGTGAGTTTTCTATTCCTATTAAAATATTAAATAACACCATAATTTATATTTATGTGATGAAAATAATACTTATATAAAACAATGAGTGAATTTTAGTGATATTTTTTAATGATATTATGATATATTTCAATATTTGTTTGATTATCGTGAGAAATTGTCACGAACCGATTCGGGTCGACCCGGAACTGGTCACCTGAGCTGGTCTGTCACATGGCCCAAAGGGCATTCCCGATCCCCACGGGCTCGCAACCAGTGTCGTGGATTAAAATTTTAATTGTTGAGATCTGTTTGGCCCATGAAAAAGATAAATAATCAAGATATTTGTTAAAAATAAACATTTTATAAACATAATGCTAACAGTAGAAAGAAAATAAAACCGAACATACCTCTACATGAACTATTAGGTCACCTCCTGACCAAAGGCCAACATTAATCCATTAACTAAAAACACATCCAAGAAAACCAGAGAAATGAAACCTACAAATGAAATGATATACATACATGTGAGCATTAAAGATACTCAGTAGGGTTTCCATGATAATCCAAAGAATCCAACGTCTCCTTTCTTGAAATAATCCATTAATGAAAGTTTGAAATAAAAATATAAAAGTAGGGTTTTCAAAATTTAAAATAAGAAACATGTTTTTCCACTTAAAAACCTAACAAACGCTACATACAATTTTCCAATATAATTTTTAATATTATAAATAAAATTCCAAATAGAATATACTAATGGTGTGCTAGAGTAAAATGAGTTAGATTGAAAGTTGAAAATAAAATAGCGCACAGAAAGTAAACTAGAAAAGTGCATGGGAATGTAAAAAATAAATGTAATTAATCATGTAACTATGGGTGGTCATAAGAATCCTTGGATGAAACTTGGATATACTCAGTTTCCGAACCACCTGCTAGGGTATGGTGAAGCTCCAATGTCTATAACCAACTGACCACCCAAACTGACCAATCTAGAGAAGAAGATCGCCTGGCCTAACAAAAAATCCAAGGGGTACCAATCCTTCTAATCAGGGTTGGTCAGCAACCATCACTCGATCTATAAAAGATTCCCAAGAACCCATGGTGGTTACAATATTACTGTGTATATAGGAAGTCCCTCAGAGGCGTGACTCATCTCGTAGCACATGCCTTCCCCAAACATGAATGTTTCCTATCTGTTCACCCATAAATGGTTACCCTAGACAAGAGAGCCCCCAGATTCACATTCTATCATTTCACATTAATAATGTTCCAATGGGGCCATTACACCATACAGTCATCAAAACATTTAAAACATTTTACGAAACAATTTTGTTGTTAAACATGTATCAAAATATCATCCATTCATGTGATCCACACATACAACGCACTAAAGCTGAAAGATCCAACCAGGCCTTTAAGATTTCAGGACCAAAAACATTACCCAAAATATTACACAAATACAAAATTTATATTATCAAATCCAAACTGTCACACCCTTGAGATCACACGTCAATCATTTCACAGAATCCACACAAAGGACCGAATCTTACTTAGGAAACAAAAACAGCATTTCAAAAACCAATTATTAAAGGAATTATTAGTTTATTGGTGTCATTTTCACATGAAGGCACGTCCATGGGTGCACCGAGTGCACCTATAGACGTGCCAACATCCAATGGCATAACAACGTTTCAAGAAAACAACCAACACTATTCCCACAAAACTACCAGTTTAGAACTAAAACCAACCGCTCACTTTATTGGAAAAGAACTCACACTGCCACCTTAAAATCCAAAGAGACCCCATTTTATTTTAACAACTTTACACAATTAGCATTTAATACCAATACCAAAATTATAAAACAAACAAATCTTACTGATAAAAAATGCAGGCAGACAACATAATCAAGGGTAAACATTTCATAAAAACCATCAATTCCACTTAGAAAAAATATAGTATTTTATCAAATGCATCATGTGCACATAGAAATAATCATAATCAAATATTCACCATCAATGTATTATTTAATTATTATCAATCATTATTAACATAAAAAGAAACACCCCATCAAAATAGCCATAAAAATATCAAAATCCTATTTGACACATAATGAAATAGCTACAGACTTGAACCAGGAATTGCCTCTAATCATGCTTGTGAGTAATTCATATAGTTTAAAAACACTATAGCAGGAAAATTATGGATATATAAATGCAACGAATCACATAAAATAAAATTATCCAAAAACCCAAGAATCAATTAGACCGTGGAATGGAAAACCATGGAATTAACTATCTCAAACCAAGATCATAACTGATGGAACTTCAACGGAAGGGAGAGAAAAAAGTTGGGGAGCAATCACACACCCTATATGATGAGAAAATTATACGAAATACAAACCGTATAATAAGGGTTTCAATAAATTAAATAAATACTCCAAACTAAGGAAGAAATATACCAAGGGTAGTATTATATGACGGAATGGTGTAACGGGTAGCTGAGATCAGGTTTTCAGATAAGATAACTATGGGGTCAGCTTGCTGGATGTGTTGAGAGGGGAGGCGGCTGGCTATAAACTGGAGTGGCGGTCTGCGGGAGCTGTTCCATGAGCTGGCAGGTACGGGTTCCCAGCAGGAAGATGGGAGGTCGGGATGTGGCTAGAGGGCAGCAATCAGAAGGGAAACCGACAATCCGCATGAGGCTATGTTATGGGAGAAGGAAAGAGGGAGTTGGGCACGGTAGTCTGCTGGGGGTATGGAACTGAAGCGCGGTGGGGAAAGAGAGGATGTGGGAGTAGGGGTGGAGGCCTTTCGGGGTGAGGTGGTTGGCCGGGGCGTAGTAGTGGAAAGTCATCATGAGTGTGGGGTGAGAGGCGGGATGAAGTTGGGGCACTAGTGAGGGCAGCAAGGAACGATAGAGGGGAGGTCTGTTGTAGGCGACACACATAAGGGGGATGACACAGCCACGACCTGGGTGAGCTGCACAACAGTAATGTGGGTGCTAGGGTTATTATTATTATATTTATTCATATAATAATAATAATAATAATAATAATGAAACTATAATGATAATAATAATAAAATTATCTACAATATAGATAATATTAAGATAATTTATTAACAATTTAAAACAATAATAATAATAATAATAATAATAATAATAATGAGAATAAAAATAATAATGAAAATAATAATTATAATAATAATAATAATAATTATTTATTTCCCTACTCTTGGGCTGACCGCACAACTACTGCCAACCACATGGTGTCCACACACGGGTATAAAGCTGAGTAAAAATATTAAACGACAAAAATTTTAGGTCAGGGCCCAACCCGAAAATTGGTGCTATGACCCGAAGACATGAAATAACATAATATAAATAAATTAAGAAGTCTGGGTGTGACAATTCTCTCCACTATAGACACATTCTGCCTCGAGAATTTCTTCTAGACAATGATGGACCAATCAAGAAATCATGACCAAATAAAACAAGAAAAAACCACAACATAAGAGAATGGGAGAACACGAGAGGTTTCTCCCCACCACAATAACTCAAATAGTGTAGAAATTTTAATACCCTAAAATACAACCCCAAAAGGGGTGGGGGAGACATGGGAACTCCCAACCAATCCAGACTATCTTCTATAATAAGAGGGACCACCCCCACTGAACCCCGAAACTCTCGACCAGGACCCAAACTAAAAATAATGGAGAAAACCCCCCAAGCAGAACATAACTTAGATAGTATACCTGAGTATAACCACAAGCATCGATTCTTCCATAGGAACATATATCTACAATCAAATATATCAAAAATAAGATCAATATATACAAGGGTCAAACACACATTTAAGAAAATCACATAATTCTGAAATCCATAATCTGAGAAACAAAACTATTGGATTATCGTAGAACATGACTATTATAACTCCACGATTAAGCAATGAACATACCATGATGTCCAATCTTTAAAAACACAAAAAGAAAAAATGAAAGGACATTAAATGTCCCACTGTAAATATGAAACACAAAACTCGGACTAAGGGTTCACACCCCTGGAAACTCCGGACTGCACACGAGCATCACCCCATGGCCTATGGCTGGGGATCTGATGGTTGAACCATCTACTACTTCACATCCAGGTACTAAAATTCCTCTAGTCACAACGTATTCTTTCAGAAACGCTTCCGGAAGAAATTATCTAGATGACCCAGACACCCAAAACGATTACATGTCTACGAAGGGACACGACATAGTGTATTTACATTCCCAAACCTTCCACACTGGTGGTACGACACTGAACTATCTGATGAACTAGAAGTCATAACCACTTCCGAGATCTCATTAGGAATTGGTCACTCTGGCACACCCTACATCCTATATGGGGAACCATGACGAGCTACTCGATATGGTGGATTGCCCACCATCTTCACTCTGAAGACCAACTCAACTAAGATCGCCTCATCCACCAGCTTCTCAAAATGATGTTCCTTAAAAATGGGTACCTGCTCCATGATCTCGGGATGAAGAACCCCAATGAAGAGAGAGGTATTCATCAAATTACATGACATTGCCTCTAGAGAAAAGTACACCAAAACCATGAAATGGTCAACATATGCCTTTACCATCTGTTGGACTAGTAGAATATGCATGAGTTCTTCCCTTTTCATCATCTTCACCTCTTCAGGTATAAACTATCGGAAAACGACGGATTTAATGACGTCCCCCATCATCCCAACTTGTACTGACAGTGGGGCGAGCAACCCACATTCGTCTAAAGATGAATTCTAAAATAATACTAGGACAACCAAAACTCTAATATACTTGAGTTCCCAACATCCTAAAAGCACAATCGAAATCTTCAAAAAAAACATAACTACCTTTAGTGGGCCACGATCACCATTATGTAAGAATAATGTCCTAGATGGATCAAAAACCGGGCAAGACTTATCAGAAACCATGTCGACCTTTCTGTGCATCATTTTCTAAACAACACATAGAAAGTAGATCCAAAACCGATATCAAACCGAATCAACATCAAATAAAATTCCTTCACCCAAAACAACCAGCTCAAAATAAACAAGAAAATACAATCACAACAAAAAATTACTCATCCAGAATCCCCATTCCATTTTTCATTTCAAAACGGTTTTCCTTCAAGGAAACCTTTCAAATACTCAATACCACTTTTCAAACCATATTAAATTCTCCAAAAAAAATTTACCCTTTTTAAAATATTATTTTATAAAATATTGTCAAGCATTTAATTCCAATCACAGACCCCAGTAGTCCCATAAACCGTTGCAAATATCTTCATCTGCATTCATCAATACACACCAATACTTACTCCCCATGAATTCCCTCACTAGTGGAGATGTTCCTAAAGAGTACCTGAGGTGCATCCCAAACCATATCTCTACCAATTCATAGTGACCGCTGGATTTTTAGACCAACAGATTTCAGTTTTAAAAATTCTCTTTAAAAAATTTATTGTCATTTAAAAGATATCATTATCATTTCAAAATCCCTTTTCCAT
Organism: Viscum album; assembly: GCA_963277665.1. Classification (NCBI taxonomy): domain Eukaryota; kingdom Viridiplantae; phylum Streptophyta; class Magnoliopsida; order Santalales; family Viscaceae; genus Viscum; species Viscum album. Next base: position 1,577,096,286 of record OY728165.1, on the reverse strand, counting down.
TTTAAAAAATTCACTTACACCTACAAAATCCAAGACAACACACATCATGCATCAAATTACCAGAGTGAGAGACTGGTATTCATGCTTACATTGGTGACATGGTAGTGGGTCATTCCCCAAGTATGCGTCAACAACTAGGAGGAACTTAAACCATGTACTTAGACCCCACATGGATCACTACTCCATGTAAAATCATGATGTATCATCACCTTGTTTCTGTTGACATCCATCAATCTAAAAATACTAAAACAATACAATGACTCAATTCTCATACTACCACTGGTGACTCGAGGTTCAAAATAGGAGATGGATTATGTGGTCCTTACCATACCAACCTCTCGAGTCCCAACAGTCCTAATCTCCATATACCAGATACCCCAAATAACAAGGTCCCCTATGATACCATTTTTTCATGAATTGACCCGAGTCGACCCGTAACCGATCTCCTAATACGGTCCATGACATGGCCCAAAGGGGGTTCCCGATCCCCACGGGCTTGCAACCAGTGTTGGGAATCGAAATTTTAATCGTTGTGAACGATTAAACCATGAACAAAAAAAATAAACAAGAAAACATATATTAATAAACAGTCGATAAAAATAAATCTAGCAGCCGAATGAAAATAAAACCAAACATACATCGATGTGACCTTTTAGGTCACCTCCCAACCAAAGGTCGACTTTTCTGTAATGACGAGTGACTCAGCCAATAAAACAAGGGCAATAAATCCTTCAACTGAAATTATAATGTTAGGCATGAGAATTAAAGATGCTTAGTAGGGTTTCCAAGATAAACAACAAAATAAACATATCTTTACCAAAACAATCCATTAATTCATGTTTCAAATACAATTATTAAAGTAGGGTTTTCACATTTGAAAATATGAAACACATTTTTCCAATTTAAAATCCCAACACACGCTACATACCATTTTTAAAAATCATTTTTCAGTTTAAAAAGAAAATCCAAAACAAAATATACCAATGTAGTGCTTCAGTAAAAAGAGTAAGAGTGAAAGATGAAAATAAACTACTTTATGGAAAGTAAACAAGGTATATGCACAGAAAATAAAAAATAAATGAAAATAATAGAGTAATAATTGGTGATATATAAAATCCCTAGAAGACCCCTGTATGTACTCGATTTTGGAACCATGTGACGACATATGGTGAAGCTCTTAAGTCTATATCCAACTGGCTTCCATAACTAACCAATCCAATGTCAAAGCCTACCTAGCCCAAAATAAATCCAGTGGGTACCAACCTGTCTAATCATGGATGGTCATCAAGAGTCACTCAATCTTAAAAGACGCCCATAAATCCATGTTGGTTACAATAATACTGTGTATGTTGGAAGTCCCTCTCATGCATGATTCATCTTTTAAGGACTCGACCCCTGTTTCCCAGAGTCGGTGCCTTATTGGATTACTTTGGTATTCATACAAGTAATACAAATCTTGAAGAACTAAGTAGTTTAGTAATATTTGAATCAAGATACATACAAAAGTTTAATATTACAACTTGAAGGGAAATACAACATAGAAACTCCTTAGAAAACACCCACAACTCCTAGGTTATTTCAACATTTCATTCATAATAAACTTCTTCATGTTCTGAAAAAATGAAGCATAAGAAAAGGGTGAGCTCGAACGCTCAGTAAGAGTAAGAAATAAAGTGGATGATAGCATAAACATAAGATATGGTCAGTAATGGAAAACAAAAGACATTAATAATGAACATTAACACATTATGGAATAAATATGAGCTGAGTAAATAATGTCATAATAAAATATAATCATGTGTATTATACTGGATGAATGACCACATGAACATTCAATTACAAGACTTATAATGAGGGAAGTGCACATGTCGGACATTCAGAAACATTTTATAATTGCCTCAGCTAAGACGTCTAATGATTAATGCCTCGTCCACAATCCATATCACATTGGGAAAGGCCTCGACCAATTTATCGAATAGTTCTATCATTGACCTACAGATGTATCTATGGGCTATTGCAAGACCCACCTGTAACTTAATAAGTCCAATTTATTCATAATATGAGCAAGGATAAACATAAAAAAACATATACATTCATATTGAAACAATTATATGAAATGTAACTGTCATTCCCAAATCATTATACTTAAAACACTAACAATTCTGAGAAATATGATGAATGGTTTTAGGATAGATAATCCACAATAGAGTTAGTAATAAACCAATAAACCAAATATGGTATATGAATTTATCAATTATTAAACCCAATAATAACATGGAATCAACCATAGTGTTTAATTAGATGAAAACACTCTTATAAAATCATAAATCCATTCTTGAGAAAAATACTCTTTTATTTTGAAAAGAAGGGTTCCTTTAGAAAAATCTTTTTATAAAACAAGATGTTAAATAAGATAGAATTTTATTAATAAAATGTGTGATTTTATAAAACAAATGGTTTCCAAAAAATTATTATAGACTTTCTTTGAAAATAGGTATGAATTTGAGATATTCCCTTGAATCGAGATTGTATTTTCGAAAAAATTTTGAATGTTCATTTTAAAAAATGTAACTAACCAAACAATAATGAAGGATTCCGGTTACTAAACATATATATGATACTCACACTGAATATATGGGAGTACATAATAATACATAATAATTTCATTGAGGTAATTTAGATAATGAAAGTATCCTGAATGAGAATGGAAGTTCGGGTGGAAAACCCCTTAGCTAAACTCCAGGCGTGTTCCACTCTTGAACTTAAGAATCACTAATATGAAATTATAATTATTAATAGCTTTTTTAAGAACCTATTAGACATGTATATAGTGTATCATAATTATAATTAGTTCATTTATACCCTTAATGACAAGTTATTATATTGAATTTCGTTGTTTTTGGTTCTTTGTTTTCTTAATTTTCACAATCAGTTCACTTGTTTATATGTGATGGAGTTCATATGGAATGTTTATAAATTTCCAGGATTGGAATTAGATATTATTAATGAACATAAATAATTTATAATGGTCATTTCTATATTTTGGTTACATGGAATGATGATAAATCTTTAGATGGAAACCACTTTGATTATTCGGTGGTATTTGGATTATTATGAACTAGTTTTGTCATATAAGTTAATTATACAAACATATTCTGGTTCCTGAATTTTAATTATATTATAATTCATATATTATAGTATGGATAAACCATAAATATGGTTTCCTAATCAGTAATGAAGACGATATTGAAGAATGAGACTTCATCATCCAGGAAGGCAATAAATTGGAACTTCATGGACATTGATTTCAGTTATAAAAATAAAAGAGAGGGAGTAAGAATATTAATGATTGTTATTAAATTCCTTAGATATAATTCTAGTATATATATGATGATGGAGTTAACATGATAATTTTGAAAAAGGAGGTGAGGAGAGGATATAAAAAAAGATAAATTGAAAGAAACCCAATGAAAAAGAAGGGTGCTTTACCTCTTGAAATAACCTCCAAGAGAATATCTTTAAGGGAAGGTGTTTTGGTATTTTGGCAAGAACAGAAGGTTCTTGGATGTGGGGAGAGACTATGTAAAGGTTAATGGGAAGAAATTTGTGGAGCTTCAAGGCTTAGAGGATTGAAGAGAAGAGGGAGTGGTGAGGGGTTTTTATTGTGGAAGAGAGAGGATATTTCTTAATATAAAATTCATTAATTTGTTATATCTACGCAAGACAATGAATAGTGAATATTACATGACCAAGAATAGTAATTTTATCATGTTTGTTCAAACCAAGCGGGATATCATCACTTTTGAAGTCATGAATAGTGTATTTAACTAATAATTTGCATATATGATATTTTATTACATTTCACTACTCATCATAAATTCAATTATATCATCAAAATACCTAATATTTACCCGAAGCATGTTTCAATGTGTAGAATCCCAAAATGATGTCAATTTTTGAAAAATAAGTTTCTAAGTATTATTAAGTTAATATTTAATTAAAATCATATTTTATTCTAAAAACATGATTTTTAAAACATTGGTTTACATATATTAAAGCATTGATATATCATACTTACTCATTAATTTTATTTATATACTATCATTAGTAAGGTTACTATTCATTAGTGTATATCACAATTCATAAAGTTATGTTACTATTCATAATGGTAGCTTACTATTCAACAAAAAATATATTTTTCTTATTGGACTCTAAATAACATACTTGTCGCAACTGTGTATGTCAGATTTTTGAAATTCACATCACATAAGTGACAAACATATGTTTTAAGGGTAACATAACACTTAATAATTAATTATGTTCTGATTTCATGTGATTATGATATATTTAAAAGAAAAGAATCTCCTTAAAAAAATATTGGGTTGATACATTATCCCCTGCTTACACAAATTTCACACTCGAAATTTAATTTTCTAATCTAGGAGAAGAACATGTGGGGGTATATTTCCGTCATTGATTCCCCCAGTTCCCATGTTGCCTCTTCGTACTTATGGTTTCACCAAAGTGCCTTGACCAGAAGAGTAGTCTTGTTGCATAGAACTTGGTCTCTATGATCCATGATTTCCATTGGCTGCTCCTCATCAGAAAGATTATCCTCCAATTGTACCACGCCAGAAGAGAGTACATGTGAAGGGCCTGGTATATACTTCCTCAAGAAGGATAAATGAAAGACATCATGTACATTCGACAAGGTAGGTGGAATTGCCAGTCGATAGGCCACATCTCCAACTCAATCAATGATTTCAAAAGGGCGGATATAACTGGTACATAACTTTCCTTTCTTCCCAAACCGAATGAACTTCTTCCATGGAGATATGCATAGAAATAACAAGTCTGCAACATTGTACTCAAGGTCTCATCGATGGTTATCCACATAAATCTTTTGTGAAATTTGGACCTTCCTTGATATGCAACTGAATGGTTTTCACCTTCTCGGCCATTTCTTCAACCAATTCAGGCCCTAGTAGCTTTCGCTCACCAACTTCATCCCAACACGCTGGTGTTATACACATATTCCCATAAAGGGCTTCATATGGAGCCATTCAGATGCTCGAGTGGAAAATATCTTTGTAGGTGAATTCAACCAGTGGATCATGTTGGTCCAATCGTCCGTTGAATTCCATATAACATGCTCTCAACATTTCATCCATTTTCTGAATAATCCTTTTATATTGGACATCATTTTGAGGATGATAGGCCATAAAAAAGATCAATTCAGTGCTTAAAAAATGATGGATACTTTTCAGAACTTCAAGGAGAATCTTGGATCACAGTAAGATACTATAGAGAGTGGTACTCCATGCAGCCTTACCCCTTCTTTGCTGTAAATCTGTTCATGTTGATCCAATGAGAAGTCCTCTCAAATCATAATGAAGTGAGTTGTCTTTGTAAGATGATCCACAATTACCTATATAGCATTGTTTCCACTATTTGTCCTTGGGAGTGCAGTGACAAAGACCATGGTAATGTTCTCCCACATCCAAGATGGTTTTTGTAGTGGTTTCATCATCCCCTTACACTTTTTCCTCTCCGCCTTCACTTGTTGACAAACCAAGAAATTTGACGTATATTCAGCAATCTCCCTTTTTATATTGTCCCACCAAAATTTTTCTCGGAGACCTCAAAACATATTTGTGCTACCAGGATGTATAAAGAAATTAGAGCTACGAAAATCATCCAACAATTCTCTCTTTAGCTCAGGAATAGAGGGAACACAAAGCCACTTCACAAATATCAAAATGCCACACTCATATGTGATTTCAGTAAGCTACCCATAATTTATAGCATTAATCCTGTTTTTAAACTCTTTATCAACATCTTGAGAACATTTTATCCTCTCCAGTAAAGAAGGTTGGGAAACCATTTGAAAAAGTAGTGATGTGCTACCTTCCTTATTAATTCCCATTTACATATTTACTAGATACATGAACATAGGATCCCTTTCAACTCTCATCTTGTTCAAAATTCCCTGGTCCTTTATACTCAATGAATCAATTACCTTATTTTCAATCCCTAGGTTGTAGTGTATTGTGAAATCATAATCTTCTAGTAGCTCAACCCACCTCCTTTGTCTCATGTGGAGTTCTTTCTGTGAGATTTTGTATTTCAAACTCTTATGATCTATATATATCTCGCATTTTTCTCCATAAAGGTAAAGTCTCCATATTTTTTGAGAAAATATTACCGATTATAAGTTAATATCATGAGTTGGATAGTTTTGTTCATGAATTTTAAGCGGCCTAGATGTATAGGCAATCACTCGATCATTCTGCATACGGACACCAACATGTCCTTTCATTGATGCATCGATATAGATCACAAACTGATCATTCCCCGATGGTAGGGTTAGGATCAAAGAATTCACTAACCTATTCTTCAATTCTTTAGGAAATTATTCACATTTCTTTGTCCATAAGAACATAACTCTTTTTCATGTGAACCTGGTCATTGGGTTGTCTAAACCCGTGATGTTCTGAATGAAATGCTGATAATAACATGCTAAACCTATAAAACTACGTACCTCAGTTACATTCATTAGAGTAGGCCATTCTTGTACAAACTTTTCCTTTGAAATATATATAGATATTCCATCCTTGGGGACAATTTTGCTCAGAAAGACGACTGATTGGAACAAAAAATCACACTTTCTAAACTTCCAATATAATATATTTCTTATAAGGGTCATCAAAATTGTGTGGAAGTTATTTTCATGATCTTCATGGATTCTAGAGTATACCAAGATATCATCAATAAACACCACCACAAAGACATCAAGATATTCCCTAAAAACTCTATTCATCAAATCCATGAAAACAGATGGTAAATTAGTAAGTCCAAAAGGCATTACTCTAAACATGTAATTCTTGTACCTAGTTCGGAATGTTGTTTTTGGAATGTCTTCTTTCCTTACAAGTAACCGATGATATCCATATCGAAGATCAATCTTTTAAAAATGATGGGCTCTATGAATCTGATCAAATAATTATTCAATTCATGTAAAATGGTACTCATTCTTTATGTATATAGAATTGATTTCCATGTAATCAATTCACAACCTCATGGATCTATCTTTCTTCATGACAAAGTGAACAAGGGCTCCCCATAAAGAAACACTAGGTCAAATAAATCCTTTATCACTCAATTCCTCTAGTTTCTTCTTTAGTTCCACTAACTCCACAATGGGGATTTTATAAGGGGTCTTTGATATGGGCCTTGAACCGGGAATTATGTCCACTAAAAACTCAATTTCCGACACTAGATGATATCTAAGTAAATCCTCTGGAAATACATACAAATATTTTTGAACAATAGGTACATCTTCTCTTTGAACATTATTTCCCTCAACCATAGTTATTTTATTCTATTCCTCCCCAGTAATTGAATTTATTTGAGCTACTGGGTGTGGATCTATATGAGAATCAAATGGAGAGGTTTATTCTCTAATGATAAGGGGTTCTACACCATTCTAAAATATTTGTCACTTCCTTATTTTTACAACAGATCATCACATCATAAATTGATATATAATTCACAATAAGAATTATATCATAGTAAACCATTGATATGATAATATAGTTGAAAACTAAATCAAATTTATTTGTCATGATGTGGACCAATCGACATGACATTATTGCAATGAAACATCTGCTAGGAGTTTTGAATGATTACTTCATTATTAAATCAAAGCAGACATATCTAATTTTATAGCCAAACTGGGAAGATATAAATGAATGCGAAAATCTGGAATCAAATAAATAATTGGAAAAATTTGAGGAAATGATTACAGTACCTTCCACGACATCATTAATAACTTAAATGTAAGTAGTTGTGATCACATAAGCTTCTCCCTACCCATTTGGCCTTTTCTGTGGAATTTTTCCTTGATGCTTTGGATAATAAATAGCCTAGTGTCCCATATCTCGATAGTTATAGCATTGAACATCATTAGCCTTATTCATTCCCTTACAACCAACAGTGAGATTGCCTTTCCAAACAAATCTATAGAATACTCATTTTCCTTTTAAGCATGCACCATGGTGTTTCCTTCCACAATTATCACAATGTGGAAATTCAACTCTCCCCGTGTTCCCTGTTTCCTTATTTCCTTTCCCAAAGTTTTTAGCAGCCCTCTGCATTTCATTATTTCCCATAAATTCATATTACTTAGAGAATTATTTTTCTATCTTGATAGCACATGAGACAATATACTCATAGGATGAAAAACTTTTGGATTCCAGTGCCCGCTGGTGGAATGGATTTATACCATGCAAGAATTGATCAATTTTACTCCTTGGATTTCATATGTAGTCCACCTCATATTTCATCCCCATTATACATCTGATTCAAGAATTCCCTCTCCATATCTTCTCGCTACTGATGAGGGAAATATTTTTCGAAGAAGACTTCTATAAAATCCCGCCATTCCATCTCTTCTATATTTTTATCCTCCTTTGTGTTTTGGATTAATGACCACCACTGATCTGTATCTCTCATTGGAAGATATGTTTCCATGAAAAACTTCACACTTTCATTACATCCAAATGTAAGAAATATCTTCTCGAAGGAACTTATCCATTGTTCAGCTACAAATGGGTTTGTAGTCCCGTTGAATGAAGGAGGTTGTTGTCTCATAAAGTGATCTAGCATGGCTCATCCATGTGGTGGATCCAGATTCTCCATACATGTATGGTTATTATTCATAACTTGAGTATGTTGTCCTGGTATAGTTATGAGTTTCTTATCACCAGTCACAACACCAGAGCTAATATCATTATCTTCTATTAGAGGAAAATCCCTATAGGGGACACATGCATTCATGCGTTTTCCATTCCTTCCACTAGGAACCGCGTCTAAATAGTGGAATACACTAGATTTGGTTATGAATCATAATTTATAATCTCAATATAAAAAATACATAGCATAAATTTAAATTCAACATATAACTATTCTCTTAATCATTATCATGGCATCTTTAAGGAAAAATTACATTTAAATCATTCTTAATCGATTGTAAATAAAAAATGAATTATCTTATGCATATCCCCTAAGAGTGTTGTAACCAAGATTGCAGTAATTCCAATTGTTATATACCAGGATACCTTGGGTCTAGCCTGAAACTCTTTTTAAGAGAATTAACTCCTAGGTATTTCTGTGCCAGAGTTACCTCTACCTGCTCAAATCCAGAAAGGGATTAATTGATTGAATGATTCACATAATCTTTTCCTTGCCAAAATAGTTGGACGTTCTTGTATGTATATCCTCAAAGAATATCGTAGGGACTCTTCCTTGTTCTACCTTTTCTAAATCTAGTTTCCCAGTTTTCTACTAAACTTCCTTTTATACCAACTTTATGGACTCAACCCCAGTTTCCTGGAGTCAGTGCCTTATTTGATTACGTTCGCATTCATAGAATGAATACGAATCCCAAAGGATCGAGTAGTTGAGTATTATTGGAAACAAGATGAATAGATAAGTTCAATATTAAAACATTATGTGAAATACAACATATAAAAACCTTAGACAACACACACAACTCCAAGATTATTTCAGCATGTCATTCATAATAAACTTCTTCATTTGCTGATAAAATAATAAATAAGAAATGGGTGAGCTCGAATGCTCAGTAAGAGTATGAAATATATAGGAAGATAGAATAAATATAAAACATGGTGAATAATTGAAAAACACATGCCATTAATAATGAACTTGAACACATTATGGAATTAATATGAGCTGAGTCAATAATGCCATAATAAAACATAATCATGGGTATTCTAATGGTCGAATAACCACATGAAAATTCAATTACAGGCTTCATAATCATGGAAGTGCATATAATGGATATTCTGAAGCATTTTTTCATGGCATCGTCCCAGACGTCTAATGATTAAGGCCTCAGCCAAAATCCATATCACATTGGAAAAGGCCTCGACCAATTCCTCGTCTAGTTGTCTCATGAGACCTACAGATGCATCGAGCGGCTATAACAGGCCCCAAACGTCACATAATAAGTCCAATACATTCCACATATGAGAGGGGATAAACATTAAAAACATATACATTCATATTCAAACTATCATATGAAATGTAACTCTATTTCCAAAATCATTAACCATAAAACACTAACCATTCTGAGTAAAATGATGAATGGTTATAGGATAGACCATTCAAAATAGAGTTAGTCATAAACTAATAAATAAAATATGTTATATGAATTCATAAATGATTAATCCCACTATTATAGTGGAATAAAAAAGAGTGTTGAATTAGATGAAAATACTCTTATAAAATAATTAAGCAATTCATGAGATAAATACTCTTTTATTCGGAAAAGAATGGTTCTTTTGGAAAAATCATTATATAAAACCATAAGTCAAGTAAGATAATATTTTCAAAATAAAATGAGTTATTTATTAAAGAAAATGGTTTCCAGAAACATTTTATAGAGTTCCCATGAAAATTGGTAATAAATTGAGAAATTCCCATGAACCAGACATGTATTTTGGAATCAATTTTGAATGTTCCATTTAAAACGTGTAACAATCCATAAAATAAGGAACGATTATAGTTTGTAAACATATATATGATACTCAAACAGAATATATGAGGGGTACATAACAATAAAAAATAATTTTTATTGAGGTAATTTAGATAATTAAAGTATCTTGAATGAAAATGGAGGTTCGGTTGGAAACCCCCTTACCAAAACTTCAAGCATGTTCAGATCATGAACTTATTCTCATGAAATATGATTTTATACTTATAAATAACATATTTAAGAACATATTAGTCATTTATTTAGTTTATCATAATTATTTTTTTTTCATTTATACCCATATTGCTATGTTGTTATATTGAATTTCGTTTTTCAGGGGTGTTTGTTTTCTTTATTTTCATAATCAGTTCACTTATTTTTAAGTAATGGAGTTAATGTGGAATTGTTATAAATTACTTGGATTGGAATTATGTTTTATTTATGAACATAAAGAATTTTTAATAGTCAATTATATCATTTGGTTACATAAAATGAGGATGAATCATTAGATGACAACCACTACGATTATTTCGCGGTATTTTGATTATTGTGAATTAGTTTTGTCATATAATAGAATTATATGTACATATTCTGGTTCCAGAATATTTATTATGTTATAATCGATATATTATAGTATGGTTCAACCATAAATATGGTTTTGTGACCCGTAATGAAGAAGTGATTGAATAATGAGACTTTGTCGTCCATGAAGGCTATAAACTGGATCCTCATAGACATTGATTTCGTTTATAAAAATAAAAGGGAGGGAGTAAGAATATTTATGATGGTTCTTCAATTATAATGATATAATTTTAGTATATAGATGATACTGCAATTTACATGTTCATTTGGACAGAGGAGATGACGAGAGGATAGAAAAAGAATATAAATTAAAATTAAACCAAAAGAAAAAGAAGGGTTATTTACCTCTGGAAATATCTTCCTTGAGAATCTCATTTAGGTAAGGGGTTTTGGTCTTTTGGAAATACCAATAGCTTCTCAGACATGGGGATAGACTATTTAATGGTGAATGGGCAGAACATTGAGGAGCATCAAGGTTTAGAAGTGTGAAGAGAAGAAAGAGTGGTGAGGGGTTTTAAATGTGGATGAGAGAGGGGATTTATTAATATAAAAACCATTAATTTTATATATCTCTTAAAGACAAGGCATAGTGATAATTCCATGAAAAAAGGAATAGTGAGTTTGAATAATGTGGGTTGGCATCACTTGTGATGTCATAAATAGTGTATTTAACCGAAAATTTGCATATACAGTATTTTACTGTATTTCATTATTCATCAAGAATTCAAGTATTTCAGGAAAATAGAAAAAATTTACCCCAAACATTTTTCGACTTTTAGATTCCAAAAATGAAGTGCATTTTTCAAAAATAATTTTCTCAATATTATAAATTTCATATTTTATTAAAATCATAATTTATTTTGAAAACAATAGTTTTAAAACATTTCATTACTTATTTTAAAGAAATTATATATAGTACTTACACTTGAATATTATTTATATACTATCATAAGTATGGTCATTATTCAGTAGGGGTATCACTATTCATAATGGTATGTTAATAATCATATGGGTTTGTAACAATTCACGAAAAATAATGTTTTTCTTATTGGACTCTAAATAAATTACTAATCGCAACTTTGTATATCAGATTTTTTAATTTCACATAACTTAAGTGACAAACTTATGTTTTACGGGTCATATGAACTTAGTAGTTAATTATGTTTTGATATCATGTGATTATGAAATATTTATAAGAAAGTAATATCCTGAAAAAAAATATTTGGTCATTACACATATCACCCCACATGCCTGCCCCAAAAACAGATGCTTCCTATGTGTTCACCCATAAAGGGTTACCCTAGATAAGAGAACCCCCAGATACACATTCAATAATTTCACATTAATATAGTGCCAATCGAGCCGTCACACCATGAAATCATCAAAAAATTTAAAACATTATATGAAATAATAGAGATGTTAAATAGGTATCGAAATACCATCCTTTCAAGAGATCAACCCAAATATTGCACTAAAGATGAAAGTGTCAACCGAGCCTTCATCTTTTCATGGAAAAAAACATTACCCAAAGCATTACACAAATACAAATTTTATATTTTCAATGCCGAACTAGAACACCCTTGAGATCACACTTCATGCCTATCACAAAAGCCACACAAAGGACAGAATCATACATATTAAGCAAAAACCATTTAGAAAACCAAGGATTTACGAAAACACTAGTTTAAAGGTGTCATTGACACTTGAAGGCACATCCATGGTTGCATCGAGTGCACCCATGGATGTGCCAACATCCAATGGCCCAACTACGTATCCATAAAACAACCAACACTATTCCCAAAAAACGACCACTTTGAAACTAAAACCAACCACTCAATTTATTTAAAAATAACTCACACTACCACATTAAAAACCAAATAGCGCCCTTTTTATTTTTACACCCTAACACAATTAACATGTTATAACAATAAAAAAATTCTAAATCGAAACAAGTTTACAAATAAAAAATTCCAACACACAACATAATACTGGATAAACATTTCATAAGAACCCTAAATTCAACTTAGAAAAAAATATTATTTTCTCAAATGCATCAAGTGCTCATAAAAATTATCATAATCAAATATTCACCTTCAATGTATTATTTTTTTCTTATCAAACTGTGTTAACATAAAAAGAAACACTCTTACAAAATAGACATAATGAATATCAAAACAAGAGTTGGAACATAATCAAATAACTGTAGAATCAAGACAGGAATTGACTCAAAACATGATTTTTACTAATTCTAATAATTTGAAAACACTATAGTTGGAAAATTATGGATATGTGAAATAGGATAATCACAGAAAATAAAATTATTAAAGAAAAAACCATAAATTCGAATATGGAACAGAAAACCATAGAATTACCTACCTCCAACCAAGAGAGGGCATGCCAGAACCTCACAGAAGGGAGAGCTAAAGGTTGTGGACCAATCACACACCCTAAACGAGGAGAAAAACACCCGAAATAGCAACCAAAAAATATGGTTTTAAATAAATTAAAGAAAAACACCAAAATAAGGAATAAATATACAAAAGGTAGGATTATCAGACGAAATGGAGTAGCAGGTCATTGGGATCGGGTTAGGAAGTGAAGATTGCAGAGGGGTCGGCTGGCCAGAAGTGTGGCGAGGGGAGGTGGTTAGCTGAAATCCGGATCGGTGATCTGTGAGAGCCAAGGCGTGAGCAGGGGTGTACGGGATCCTGGCAGGCGGAGGGGAGGCTCAGATGCGGCCAGAGGGCAGTAGTCCAAAGGGAACCCACCGGCCCACAGGATGTCGTGTGAGGGGAGAAGGGGGTTGGTCGTAGCGGCCTACTAGGGCTAGGGAACAGAAGCACGACAGGGCAAGGTGAGGATGCAAAATCTGGGGTGGAGGAAAGTGAGGTCGACATGGCTGGCCAGGGCATAGTAGGGGAAAGGCAGAGTGAGGCTAGGGGCAAGAGGTGGTTTGTGTTTGGGGCGCTAGTGAGGTCGGTGAGGAAGGGTAGAGGGGAGGTTGGAAACAGGAAGCTTGCACGGGCGGGGGGGGGGGGGAGACCCAGCCGCGACCTGGTTGAGGTGCGCATCAGGAATTGGGGGGGATAGGGTTTTATTTATTTTTATCATTTTAATTATATTAATATTAATATTAATATTAATAATAAATTTAATAATAATAATAATACCATGATGATAATAAAAAAAAATTAACAATAATAAATACAATTACAATAAAAAAATTTCACAGTTAAAAATAATAATAAGAACAATAATAATAATGAGAATAATGAGAAAATCAATAATAATGAAAACAATATTAAGAATGATAATAATAAAAATAATTTTTTATTTCCTTACTCTTGGGTCGGTCGCAAAACTACTTCCAACAGCGTTGTGGTCACGCACGGGGCCGAATGCCAGTAAAAATATTAAATGACAAAAATTTAAAGTCAGGACCCAACCCATACATTGGCGTGATGACCCGGAGAAAAGAAATAATATAAAATAAATAAATTCAGGAGTCTTGGTGTGATAGTAATACTTACGATTAATATTTCTGAGAATAATGAAAGAGGTGATTATCATGAAATTATGTATATGTTATATATAGTTCAATGAAGAAGGAATATTATGACTTAATGTATATTTTAATGAAATCCCATTATAACCATCTAAAACATAGATATTTTAGGCGTGTCTATATCCATCAATAGTATTTGTTATTAATAATTTCCTTGGTTTATAGTGTTATTATAGATGGTTTTAAAGTCAAATCACATCATTATTATCTAAAAACCATGTTTACTCAAAATCAAGGTTTGATTACATGGATAATGTTGATTGAATAATGATTTTAATAGATGGAGAATAGTTTATTATGTGCACACATCTATCAATACCCACTATATGTGATTAATATTTCATTTATAGTGATGAAATATTTAACAGACATGGATGTGTTCTCATGTTGAATGAAAATATGAATAAATATGGGTCACAACAGTTGTAACCTCATGAGAATAATTATCCTATCAAAAATACTGAGTTAGTATTTTGTTATTACATTACATAATATGACGATAAATATATATCATAATATATATGATTTATACAAATACATTGAATGTATAAAGTGTCTATTCACCAAAATTAACGAATATATGGGACATAAGTGATAATTGTATCATTATACAAACAATTATTTTTTCTATTCATTAGCACTATAAAAATGATAACAAATTCATAGATTTACAAACTAGGAATAGAAATGGAGTTCATGAAATGATGGATATTTCAAAGTATGCATTGATTAATGAACTAGAAAATGTACACATAGAATACTTAAAAAAATTGAATTCCTCATTCCTTTACCATATAATTTACAAAAAAACTAGATTATATCATGAAATTGATATGATATGATCAAATGGTGTAAAAAAGAGATAGAAGATGAAAAATAAAAGGATTCCAGAACATCTAAATAATGATGATGAAATTATACATTTTATGAATTACTCTGTATTTTATTGATTCCATATATTTAGAAAGTAATAATTGATGAATCTTATAGATATATATTATTTATGAAATCTATCACACAAAAATGTATATGGATGATCACATTAATTATTGTTGTGAAATCATGAAAATTCATATTGTCGATAGTACTACAATATGTATGGAATGTCCATAAATGAAGGTAGATTGTTATCTCCAAAATTTTGTTTTGATACCACTCCAAAAAAACATTATAATAATTGTATGAAATTACTAGAGAAATTGACTATTGTTTTATATATACGTCATAAGTAAACACTATTACTAATTAATATAAATATATTATTGAATTTGTACTATTTTATAGTTATGATAGAGGATTTATCCCTTTAGCACCTTCCTTATCTATATATTCATGAAGTGATTATACTTAATGGGACCCGTCGTTCAATTATTTCTTACATTTTTTTGAGGTATCCTTAATTTATTTTTCGGTGAAATCAAAAGGATATAACTAAATAGGTAATCCATTTCACAAATAGTCATCCCAAAAATCATCGTAACTCTAAGAAGTCTATTAAAAGGAAGAAATACATTTTAAAGTAAACGTTACAATATTTTCATGGGAGTTAGGAAAATAATTTTCATGTCAATGAATAATCCGATTAAAAAAGAGCCTAATTTTTTTTCAAGTATCTCAATATGAAAAATCATGTGTGAAGTGTTCTAAAAATCACATGTGATGATATGATGTTAGGTAAGGAAAAATTATGACAATAAATTATGTAACATTATTCTAAAAAGATACAATATATCTAGATTCATATCATGACTGGTCATATTAGATAGTAGAGTTATGACTAAAATTAAATTTTGTAATTAATATAATGTTATATATAATGTGTTCCCCAATCTATCTAAATCGAACTAGTTTATCATATTTGAAACTATGGGAATAAATTTCCAATGTATATAGGACAGTTTGAGTATATATGGGATTTTGGAAATGTTTCCCAAAGACTATAACTAACTCCATATATTTATCTGGATCATGAATTCATCAATGTATCATTATTGGGGAGATTTATGTCAAAACCATCACATTAACGTGACGTAAATGTTGTGTAAGTATCATCTGACAATTAATTACAAGAATAGCTACTATTCCTTCCCTTGGAATTTTAGAAAGTGTTTATGAAAATGAAAAACCAAGTCATGAATTTATTTTAGAGAGATAACATTTTCAACCAACTATCATAGGATAATTAACATGAGATGATTAATAAATATTGACCATTATAATTTGGAATGATAAAAATATCAAACATTTAATTTCCAATGGGGTTGAAAATGTAATATCATGAAAATGAATTATGTTTTTTACATAGGAAACAAAAATTTTATAATTGAATTTTTATTATGAGAGTATATAATATATATAAAATTTAATTAAAAAATAAATATCATTATATAACATTTACTATAAAAAATATGAATAGTTTATTGAGATAAAAAAAGAATAACCCCACACAAAAGGAAAGTCAATTAACCTCAATTTTCCCATAAAGAAACTACCATAGTATTAATTTTAAACAAAATATAAGAATTATGAAAATTAAAGGCATTATGTTAGGAAGTTTTGGGGCCATTTTAAGATAGGTAATGAGTGATAAATTTTGATAACAATGTTCAATTGTTAGGTAAATGTGGGATTTTAATATTAAAACCAATTTCCAATAATTTCATCAGTCATTAATATTGTTTTAAATATAGTCTTTGAAAACTATATCCATAAATCAATTTTTTCCTATATAAATTGTTGTCATTGGTTAGATATTCCCTTTATGTTATCCATTGGTATTATGCTGTGATGAAAATTGAAAAAAATTTAGCATCTACTAGTAGGTATGTCTCGTATGTGGATAAATATTTGAATCTTTTGAGAGTGGTGGAATCAATTGGATATTCTTTGACAAAGCCTCATTTTATTTTTCAATGTTATATGACATAAAATTTAAATAGAAACCTTAAAAAAGTCGATAAAATATTATCTTGTACAATTTAAAAATATATTTCTTTTTTCCAAAATAATGTATTTAACAAGAAGTTGTTTTCATGTGATATTTTATTTAATTAATTTTAATTAATCAATATGTTGTGCTTTATGAAATTGTGAGTTTATATGAACATTGATATGTCATTGGTATAAAATGACGATTTTATCCTAGCCATTATGTCTGTAATAATAAATATAACTAACTTCTAAAAATGTTTGGTGATTTCTTTGGATATATGTTACATATAAATAAGATAAACAAATTAAAAGTAAAGGAAAAATTTGAATTTTTTATTAATAAATTAACTTAATTACAATTATAAAATGAAATTAATTATAAATATATATGTTATATATTTTATAAAATATTTTTTATATTCATCCAATAGATATTTTAGTCATAAGATATGCATAAACTTTATTTTTTGTATAAAAGCTATATTTTTCAAAAGGGAAATATTACCACCTTGTAATGGGGAACCCATTTTTAATTAAAATTTTGAAAACATATTAATTTTTATATATAAAAAATAATATTCTTCTTTTTAAAAGATATATAAAAATTTATTTTGGACGTTTATTTGATATTTTTCTAATAACATTAAAGATAGGATGAATAGTATATATATATTATATTATAATTGAAAATTACATTATTCATTGAAAAAGATTATATGCATAGATTATATTATTGAATAGTTTTAATTTATAAATGGACTATATATTTTTCAGTTAACATAATTTTGTTAATTATCATTAATTTAACATTGAATAAAAATGTAAAAACATTTCAATCTTTTTTAATTTTTTATCTCATAAAAATTTATTTTATCATTTTGAAAACGTAATTAATTTTAAATTAATTACTATATATTTTAATTTATTTATAAAAATGTTTTTAATATTTGGAATTAGTTGATCCAAATTATATAATTATATTTATTTTATATTTTTCTATTTTATATAGTATCTATGGAAATATTTTTACAAATACAATAATAAGTTAAATTACATAATAAAGGGTAAAAATAATGTTCTAAAATTTCCTTAAGATGTTTCATAATATAATTTGATGACTTTGTTTCAACCAAAATATTCCTTTGTTTAAAATGGTTTCTTTTGAAGCAACTTGGATGAGATTAGGACATTCACTTTTTTTATTTAAAGAAATGATAAATATGTCTTCCTAAAATTTTAATAACTATATCAATTATAATATAAGGTTATACAAATGAAAAATTATTCTACCAAAACTCATTTAAATATATGAATTTGTTATTTTCCATAATGTTTTTTTATAATTTTAAGGACATAAAAATTTACCTAAATAACTTATACATTAATGATTTATAAATTATTTAAATAATGAGGAGAAAATAAAATTAATTTTATTAAAATAATAATAATTATTAAAAGAAAAAAACACAAGGCCAAATGTTATGAGTGGAGTATATCTTAACCAAATTCATTTGATGGTATATTTATTAACCATTTGGAGCCCTATCAAAAATATTATGGCACATATAATATTTTATTTAATGCAATGTTAAAGTTGTGACATTCAAATTTTAATTAATATAAAATTTTAAATATAGGATTTGGTAGAATACATATTCTAATATAATCATTCCCCAATAATATAGAATTATTATCTTCATTTTAGTATTTCATTATAATTTTTTAACCATAATGTATGTATTCTAAATATTTATACAGAACTCATAATGTAATTATTTATTAATTCAGATAATAATTAAATTTTATTATAAATCATTGGATATATATAATTTGGGATAATTAATATACCTGAAAAAACTTATAGAATAATTTGACCTATTATCAATATAATATATCATTTCTTTCAATGAAAACATTTATGTTGGTATTTTTCTTAATCAATCAATTGTATATTATCAAAATTCACATTATTTATTTTTTATCAAAATAATATATTAATTAATTATTTTAAAGGATTTTTTTAAAAATGAATAATAATTATTAAATGTTTTAAAATGTTCCAAAATAGTAATTTATATTTTAATTGAAAAAAATAAATAAATACATCACCCATTTTAAATTCAAATATATTTTACCTTAGTAATAGAAAAATAGAATAACTAGGAGATAGTTAAATTGATTATATCCCAATTGGTAAGAAAACGTGTCTAAATATTAGTGCATTATGAGATTAAAACAATTCCACATATCATCTACAAATCTATGACAGTTTGGAAGTTTTTTAATTTGTTTTCAATTTATTATAAATTTATATCTATGGAAATACCCTTGGTACCCCATCATGGACTAAAAAAGGCACCACTTTCCACGTTTCAACATAACTCATTGATCCATCATGTTATTCAATACCTTAAAATTTCCCTTATAAATTTACCTGATAACATTATAGTGTTTCTTTTATTCTGATAAGATATTATCATGTTCCTTTAAAAAGATATATAGTGTGTGGTTACAGAAGAAGAGATGATCTCTATTTCAGACATTATCAAGATCATTTCTTCCTCTACTGACACTTCCTTTTCTATTTATATAATTAAGTAATAACCCCGTCATAAACTACATAATTAGATGTTATTATTCTTATGTAACAAAATCATTCCATCGTCTATATATCTTATAAATAATGTAATCTCCACATGTGCGTACATACAGTTTACCATATCCTCATTGTGGTGTAATATGTTTTTACAAACACATTACTTAATGGGGAATAATGATGTAAATAATAACTATATATGATTATAATGTCAATAAAATTATTCATTAACAATATATAATCACCCACTTCCTTAACATTTCAATATTAAAGGAATGATACCCTCCCTCGTGTGTATGTACAACCTACCGTGTTCACAAAGTGATGCCATTCATTTACATGATTTCCATTAAATATTAATTATATAAATTTACAGAATGAATAAATATAATATAAATTTTTATAATAACATTATTGAAGTGATAAAACTATACCATATGTTAATTAATTAGATTTTATTTGTCACAACATGCATAAGAAAATGAATTCATTTATAATCGAATAATGATTAATAATGAAATGTTATTAACCGAAAGATGATAATATGATCATGTATGAAAACATAAAATTTACCATGATTCTAAAATATTTTAATGATATTATTTTATTAATTAAATAGGAGTTTTGGATATATACAATATATATCGGACCTATGTTAAGGGATATTTTCACAATTTCATTACTATTAAAAATTGATAATATTTAAGAATTTAGTAGGGTATATTTATCATCAACATATATCTATCTTAAATATGTAATATTATTTCAATTATTATATAATTTATAAAAATCAAATATATCAATTTTTAATTTTTTTTAAATGGTATTAAAGGAAACTTTTTTCGATTTTGGATGCAAGGTATATTTGGACTTTCCTGCCAAAATTATTTGAAAAGTGTTTTCTTTTAACATATATAGCATGATGGGTTTTTTCATTTTTATAAATTTGTACATCTATGAAGCTTCATTTAAATGATTTCAAAGTTATTTTTAATGATAAAATATACTTTTATAAATAATTGGAAATTTTTATAATAGAATTTTATTTGATGAAGAATGGATTTTTTCCACAATAATACATTTCATGTGTACTCCTAAAATTATTATCCATCTAATATGGCATTATTTGATAGGGTTATGTTTCAAGTACACTATACCAATCAGTAATATGGTTTACTATGTTAATAATAGAATTATATTTATGAATTTACATTTTTTTAAATGGGTTATGTTATGATTGGATGATGTCTACGTAACCCATTATATTTTCTAGTTTAGTCTACGATGAATTATTTAGGCTTTTCTGGAAAAAATATAAATAATTTCATTATGAGATGGTTGATACCTATATCTTCCTCTAATGTATTTTGAAATGTATTATATCCCTTGAGATAGACATATATAGAATGGTAAAACATATTATATTTGTAATACAATTCAGGGAATGGAATGTAAACACAGTTCATTAATGGGATTTGTTTGCTCTAATGATCCTAGAAATAAGCCTCAACTAAATTGATTTTTTATATCCTTATGGGTATGAGACAAATTCTTTGTCATATTGTAACACCCCAGGTAAATAAAGAATATGAAATTTTTATATTTATCTATATTTGTGAATAAAATATTAATATTACATTAAAGGGGATGCTATGCTCGATGGCATACCCAATACGCAACAACGAGTTTCTTGGGAATCTTACGTTGCACTCTAATAATAATATAATTTTTTTTAATAGTAGTTAATGACTAGCCGTTGTAATGGTGGTAATGAAGAGAACTAACTACAGAATTATTTTATCTTATTGTCAAATATTTTTACTTTTTACAATAAATGTTAGAGGATTAAAAATGCGAATGAGTCCAATTTTAAGCGTAAACATTCTAATATACGTTAAAAGGTGGATTAACAGCCTTTTGATGGTGAAACTCTTTTAAATCCACTTTTTGACAATTTTATGTGTTATATTTGACAAAATAAAATTCTTATTTAGAATCAGGACATAAAAATTTACTTTGTGTAAATTTTTGGTATTTTTCCAAAAAAGTTCAATTTTTAATGAATAGTGAAAAATGTTGTTTTTTAATTCAAAACCCCTTTTTAATGTAATTCATTTATATTATTAGAATATATTTTGAATTGGTTTTAAATTTAAATTAGAATATATTTTTACCATTTAATCCAATAGTGGTCATTGGAATTAATTTCACTTTGAAATCAGACTTAAACTAGTGTCAATCTTTTAATAATTATTGATTCATAAAAACACGCTATTTTCTCTGACAGCGGGAATTAATTATTAAATTCATTAATGAAACTTATATGTTTTTAATTTTTCAAAATATACATCATTTTTGAAATCATAATATCAAATATAGCTTTGGGTGCAGTTTTGGTATTTTTCTGGAAAACTTCAATTTTTGATGAATAGTGAAACCACTAAGTGGTACTTAAGAAACTGATTTTTCCGTTTAAATGAAATTTGTCCACCTTTGTGATTTTAATTTCAAAAATCTGACATACATGGTTGTCATTAAGAAGTAAAATGTGGTTCAATGGGATTAAAATAATTTTTTTGGTGAATAGTAACTTAATAAGTTTTTAATCATGATTAGAGGTAATTAGTGTAGTTTAGGGTATGAATAATGTTTTAATAAAATGAAATGACCTAGAAACATGTCCTACCCTCATTGGATGTGTCATGGCCGACCATGAAAATCCATGGGTAAACTTGGGGGACCCCATAGATCCACTTTGGTTGGAAAATGACATAAATATCTTTTTATTTAATGTTAAAGTAAAAATGACACAAACATGAGATGTTTTACTAAAACAATTTTTACATGGGGTTATACAAGTCATATTTTTGACTACAAATAATAAATGGAAATATAAAACGATTTCCTACATCGTAGTATTTTTTTAATAAATTTTAGACATTATATAAATTAAATTATTTATGACATCATGATGATGCATCGATGACCTCATTATTTAACGATTTAAATAAAATGGAATGATAATGAAAAATATAAGACCTACACAATTCCAAATCCTATTGTATGGGAGGATTTAGAACCCTTATAACTTTATCCTCAAAACACATCAATGTGGGACCATTAAAATTCGAAACTCATTATAAAATAAAGTCACATTTCTTTACTTTCCAAGAGTGCCCCTCCTCTCATCTTATAAAAGTCCCCCACCTCTACCTCCTTACCAACACTTCCAAAGCCTTTGTCTCGGCCAAACCCTGACCATTTTGTCTCTCCACATCCCTCTATAACTCTTTGAAGCCTCACTTTGGGCAGAAGTCTTCCCAAGGAAGCCTTTGAGCTCAAACCAAAGGGAGTTACCCGATTTTAAGGTAATGTCTTCACTTGTGTCCTTTTCTTTTATTTTGCTTATCCAACCCCCTAAAGTCTTTTTATTAATTTCATTTGTAACAACTACTGTATATTAAATATACTAGTATGTTTTTATAAGAAGTATTCGAGATAAACTTACATAGAACTTCGTCTAATGGTTAAAGAACATACTGTTTCTGTGGTTGGCGATTTTCTGCCTCACGAAACGATGGTTGTTAAATATTCTTTTAACACCTTTAAAGGAGGACATTATGATGTCACTGTATTTTATATATGATATATATGGTATTTATGTTTATTATATGCTTATGTATTATATATTTAAACCATACTTTTATTCTTTTCATGTTGTTTAAATGCGATAATTTCATATGAGGAAGTGTGGACTACCGCCCCCTCAAGTGAAGTGACTCGTAAATGAAGGACATGGAATGTATAAAGAATGCAATTAATGAACATATTTGACCTATCTAAAATATATATTATACTGGAATTATAATATATATATATATATATCATTTATTTTAAATTCCATTAATATGACAAAGAAAAAATGAATGTAGCGTTCATGCGTACGTACGGCCTACCGTCTCCATGAACTGTGCTTTTCGTTTTTTATCTCCAACTGATATGGAATATTATAAAATGAATTTGTACTGTATATATATATGATATGTTAATCATTAATACTATTCTGGAAATTATTTACTTATAACTACATGGAAATCAATTTTCATACAAGTTAATTTTTGACTCATGTACCAAACATCGGCAAAAAAGTCTGATATGAACTAACATTATTAAAAAATTATTATAACATTATAATATGTGATATGAACTGAATAATAATCTTTAAAGGAGGTCATTAGAAAATTAAAAATTTACTAATGTTTATTATTCAGGAATATAACGAAATGAACAAGACGAGTTGGACTTGAGTTAAGGGATCTGACTTCTCTCTTTCTTTTAAAGTATACTCTTTTATGTCATTCCATATAAAGATTATATTTCTTCTTATTGGGATATTCATTTATGTTAATATTACTATAATTTTTATTTTCATATGATGAGAGACCCTATTCTCTCTCATAAATCCATTTTGGATGTTTTGAGGGGCGCCGTTAGGCAGCCGAATTTTCGTAAGAGATCCAACCTCTCTCTTTCTTATTAAGTACTATCCTTTATGTCGCTTCTTTTAAGATCCTATTTGTTATGTTGGGGGATTTTATTTTATATTCCTCTTTCTGTAAACATAATTTTGATATGATGAGAGACCTTATTTCCTCTAATCAATCCATTTTGGAAGTTTTAAGTGGCGTCGTTACGCTGCATAGTTTTCGTAAGGGATTTGTCATCTCACTTTTATTCTCATGAGATTTATGCTAAATTTTCCACAATTTCCTTTGAGTGGTGTATGTACTGCCCATTATTTTACTCATTTTGTAATATACTTTCATTTATAAGTATTTACATCAATGTTTTATTGTCCTTCTTTCACGGGGCGTATGTTTTGAAAGATACCCATGTCGGTAAGGGAACCATTCACCATCCTCTTTTTAAAAGACTTCTTTTGTTATGTCTTTTAATTCACATACTATTATGTTGGGATATGTTCTTCTATATCCTTATTGATTTAAATTTTATGTCCATGTGATGAGATACCCTTTTTATCTCTCATCAACTCATTTTCTGAATTTTGTAGTGACGTCGTTAGGCTGTCAAATTTTTGCAAGGGAACTTCATAACCCAAATTTGATTATTTGGGATAAACATGTACTCCTTGAATATGTCGTTCTATGAAAATGTGTGAATAACCTATGATTGTTTTACACTTAATATCCACTTATATTTGGTGTATTCGTTTGTCACACATAATTATGTAATTGATTTTTCCTTAAACAAAGGATACCCTCTTTGTAAGGGACATCGTCTCAATATCCTTTTATTGAGGCATATTTTGTTTTATACACAACTTTCCTTTATATGGTGTATAACTCCCTTTGACTTTTACATTTATCCAAAATGAATCTTTTTTATACGAATCATTTTAAAAAATGACAAAACAGAATGTTTTTGACCTATGTATGCGGCAACAATGACTTCTCCGCCACCGTGACCATTATTTGAGTTTCGACTTCCTCTTCAATCCATACCTTCTTTTTAAAAGGAAAATAAATACCATGTTTTACTTTTCTTTTATTTTGGTATTGAAAATGGTTTTCATAAGGTTTTTTATATCAATGTGTTTTATTGATATCTTGTTATTGAAATGTGGAAATGTTATGTTTCCTTTATGCATGTTTTATGAGATATGATTATGTAATGGTTCTTGGGAATTGTTATGAAGAAGGGTGGTTCTGTGATAAACTATGGGCGGGTGAGCTCGATATAGCTCTCCAATGCATTGGGTAACGTGAAGGAGTGAAACGTTTAGGTTTCTCCGAAGATATTTAGGGAATATACTGTGGTGGGTATTCCAAACGTAACCAAGAGGGTTACTCCCTATGTAAGAATGTTATGAATGCCAAAAGTTACCTTTTATGTCTTATGATTCCTATGATTTATTCATGATTTGATGAGGTATGTTAAAGTGCCTATGTTTTATGGGTAAAGTATGATTTCATTCTTATGTATATATGAACTCATGTTTCCTTTCAATGTTTTTTATAACCCTTACTAAGCTTCTTATGCTCATCCCATGTTTTTTAAATTTTTTTCACAGGTCAAGGGAAAGGTAAATGATATGATGATAGTGTCAAGGAAGTGTCAAGAAAGAATCCATGCTTTATTTTTAAATATGTTTCTGTTGATGGAAAAAATGAGTAATATATTTTATGTAACCACTTTGTTTAAATGTGAAAGGTAATGCATGTTTTATGATCTAATTCTATAAAACTCTAAACCTGAAAATATACTCAATGTGTAATCTTCTAATAACTCAAGATTGATTAAGGTTTAAGTCTGGGGATTTATAGTTGGTATCAGAGGTCGGTTTAGATAAATTTAGAGGTTAGGGTACTCTTTAAACATAGTTGACATTACCAAAATGGTTTGGATTTCATAAAGTGTCCAGGTTTTAGATAAAGTGAATGAGTAAGTATATCTTAGTGTTTATCATCCTCATTAGTACATGATGGTTTTGTTGATATACTCACACTGAACTTTTTGTTTTTATTAAATGGCTGGATCTAGAAGGCACCAAAGTAACAGTGGATGTGAAGGAAACTGTGACGGTTTTTTGATAAAGAAACTGAATGATATGGGATCTACAATGAGAACTCTTGTGTTTATCATCAACCAACTATCTGGAGTCATGATTGACCACAAAAACCTTGGAGATTTCTCTAAGTAATCATATATGCGTGAAACAAATCTCTATGGAACTACAGGTAATAATCATACAGGTAAGTGTGTTTAAAAACCTATGTGTCAAAGATGTGGAAAGAAACACCTAGGAAACTGTTTAAAATGGACATAAATATGCTATAGATGTGGAAATGAAGGTCATAAATCCAGAACCTTCCATGGAAAAAGAAAGCATCCAGTTGACTCGAGGAATGGGAAACAAGTTCTTTCTGAGGGATCAATTGAATGTTTCAAATGTGTTGTGCATGGTCATTATGCAAAAACATGTCCTATGAAGAAGTTTCGTGAATGGGATCACCAAGATCGTACAAATATTCGTTTACCAATACCTAATGCCATTCCAATTGAGGATGAAGAAACTGACAATAACCAATAAATGGTATGTATTTTTCATAACTTTTGTTTTCCTATTTTGGAATCTTAGGATATGATTCATGATTTTTTTTGTAGGAAAGAAGTATTTCATAATAATTTGGAAAGGAATGGTTAATGGATCATGAATAATATTCAGTGAGTAAGAAGTTATCATATAAGGGCTTCAAGAGTTATGGTGAAATTTTTAAGAGTATTAAGTCTCTTTTGATGATGGGGTTACATTAGATGAATTATTATAGTATGTGTAATCCTGATGTTTAATATATGAAAATTTTATTCAAGGAATAGGTATCTGTTCTTTTGTGGACATAGTTATAAAGAACCATTTGGTTTTATATGATCCTTACTTTTGAGGTAATTATGGGTTACTATATTTTATGATGGAAGTGAAAGGCATGAGATAAAATTGAAGTTAAATTATGTTATGGTTATTTTTTATTATTTTATCTCTTTTTGGGAATGATTTGAGAATTATATAGTTTTGGAACAAGGACAACACACAGACCGTGTGACAACCCGTCGCGTCGGACAAAGCTGGGGGAATCGAACCCACAACCAAAGTGCGACTGGTATTTATCGCCTACCACTGGAATACGTGAAGTCCATGGTTAGTTTGACTAATTATTTTTTTTAGTTAGAAGATTTTAGGAATCAAGACTAAGTATATTTTGGGTTATCTATGGAAATGAATAACCTATCATGAAGGATATGTGATTAGCTTAATTATTTTTCAATGTGAGAATTTAAGAGAAACTGATGTTATTTAGAGATAAAAGTTAATTTGTACTTTGGAAGAAATTGTGATTAAATCATTAAAATATTTGGGTTTCAATATTAGTTTGGTTTACTTTTAATAATTTTATGGACAAATTGTTTATCGAATGGTCCTCGTTGAACATTGGGTTTTGTTCGACAAATTTTAGGGATTAAGAATAGATTTTCTTTTTATAAAGGGTTATCCTTTTTTGGATTATCTGACCTTGTACTAACCTTTTTGGTTTCGGTTTTGGTTAAAGTATAAATACATGTGAAGGTTATAGTTCTCTTTTGTGGATTATGTGATTCTCTAGAAGTTTATTATAGTACTCTTAATGTGAACAAGTCTTCCTAAATTCTCGTCTTTTGGAGAAAATATGAGTTTGTGTAAGGAATCTAATAAAAGTTGAAAGTCAACATGATAAGTGATTATGTTTCCTTATAAATAAATTCCTCAATAAAAAGAAACTTAAAACAAAAATGTTGTCTATTAACTTTTCCTACTGGGGAATTGAATACCGTTTGACCCATCACAAGTTTATGATTTTATTGTGGTTAACTTTCTCCTAAAAATGTTTTCTATCACCCTCCCTCAAAACATGACCCTATGTTTTCTCCTCCATGTCCATGTTTTCCTACATGGAATCCTATTATGGGTTAACTCGGGTGACCTATGTACTTATCTTTATTTATTTTAATGTGATTGTTTTACTGACTCTTGTTCCAATGTGGGACTTTCAAGGATGCTTCCAAGCCCAATTTTAAAATTGGGAGGACGCAATTCCCAAAAGAGGGGAAGGATGTAACACCCCTGGTAAATAAATAATTTTACATTTTTATATTTATACATATTTGTGAATAAAATATTAATATGACTTTAAAGGGGATTCTATGCTCGATGGCGTACCCAATACGCAACAACGAGTTTCTTTGGAATCTTACGTTGCACTCTAATAATAAAATAATATTATTTTAAATAGTAGTTAACTCCTAGTCGTTGTAATGGTATGAATGAACAGAACTAACTACAAAATGATTATATATGTTTGTCAAATATTTTTACTTTTTACAAAAAATGTTAGAGGATTAAAAATGCGAATGAATCCAATTTTAAGCGTAAACATTCTAATATTATATAAAAGGTCGATTAACCAGCTTTTGATGGAGAACCTCTTTTAAATCCACTTTTTGACAATTGTATGTGTTATATTTGACAAAATAAAATTCTTATTTAGAATCGGGACATCAAAATTTACTTTGTGTAAATTTTTGGTATTTTTTATAAAAAGTTCATTTTTTAATGAATAGTGAAAAATGTTGTATTTTAATTCAAAACCTCTTTTTAATCTAATTTATTTATATGATTAGATTATCTTATGAATGGTTTTAAAGTTAAATTAGAATATATTTTTAAAATTTATTCAAATAGTGGTTGTTGGAATTAATTTCACTTTGAAATCAGACATAAACTAGTGTCAATCTTTTGATAATTATTGTTTCATAAAAACCCGCTATTTGCTCTGACAACAGGAATTAATTATTAAATTAATTAATGAAACTTATATGTTTTGAATTTTGTAAAATAGAAATAATTTTTGAATTCAGAAAATCAAATATATCTTATGGTGCAGTTTTGGTATTTTTCTGGAAAACTTCAATTTTTGATAAATAGTAAAACCACTAAGTGGTACTTAAGAAACTGATTATTACGTTTAAATGAAAATTTTCCACCTTTGTGTTTTAAATTTCAAAAATCCAACATAAATGGTTGTCATTAAGAAGTAAAATGTGGTTCAAAGGATTAAAATAATTTTTTGGTGAATAGTAACTTATTAAGATTTTAATTGCGATTAGAGGTAATTAGTGTAGTTTAAGGTAAGAATAATGTTTTAATAAAATTAAATGACCTATACACATGTCCTACCCTCATTGGATGTGTCATAGCCGACCAAAACAATCCATGGGTCATCTTGGGGTCCCCATGGAACCACTTTGGTTGGAAAATGACATAAATATCTATTAATTTAATGTTAAAGTAAAAATGACACAAGCATGAGATGTTTTACTAAAAAAAATTTTACATGGGGATATAAAAGTCATATTTTTTACTGTAAATAATCATTGTAAAGCTAAAATTATTTCCTACGTCATAGTAGTTTTTTTAATAATTTTTAGACCTTAAATAAATTAAATTATTTATGACATCATGATGATGAAACAATGACCTCATTATTTAACGATTTAAATAAAATGGAAATATAATGTAAAATATAAGACCTAAACATGTCCAAAACCGATTGGATGGGTTGATTTAGAACCCCTATCACCTTATCCTCTAAACATATCAATTTGGGACCATTAAAATCCTAAAATCATTCTAAAATAAAGTAACATTTCTTTACTTTCCAAGAGTGCCCCTCCCCTCCTCTTATAAAAGGCCCCCACCTATACCTCCTTACCCACACTTACAAAGCTTTTGGATCGGCCAACTCCTGCCCATTTTGTCTCTCCACATCTCTCTATAACTACTTGAAGCATCACATTGGGCAGAAGTCTTCCCAAGGAAGCCTTTGAGCTCAAACCAAAGAGAGTTACCCGATTTTAAGGTAATGTCTTCATTTGTGTTCTTTTGTTTTAATTATATTCTCCAACCCCCTAAAATATTTTTATTCATTTATTTTGTAACAACTATAGTATATTAAAAATACTAGTATGTTTTTATAACAAGTATTGGAGCTACACTTACACACACCTTTGTCTAATGGTTAAAGAACATACTGTTTCTGTGGTTGACGATTTTCTTCCTCACGAAACGATGATTGTTCAATATTCTTTTAACACCTTTAAAGGTGGCCATTATGATGTCACTGTATTTTATATATGATATATATGGTATTTATGTTTACTATATGATTCTGTATTTTATATTTAATGCTTACCATTATTCTTTTCATGTTGTGTAAATGCGATAATTTCATATGAGGAAGTGTGGACTACCGCCCCCCCAAGTGATGTCACTCGTACATGCAATACATGGAATGTATAAAGAATGAAATTAATAAATATATTTGACATATATAACATATATATTATACTGGAATTATAATATATATATATATATATATATCATTTATTTTTAATTCCATTAATATGACAAAGAAAAAATGAAAGTAGCATTCATGCGTACGTACGGCCTACCATCTCCATGAACGATGCTTTTGGTTTTTTATCTTCAAATGATATAGAATATTATAAAATGAATATGTACTTTATATATATGATATTGTAATCATTAATACTATTCTGGAAATTATTTACTTATAACTACATGGACAATCATTTTTCAAACAAGTTTATTTTTGGCTCATGTACCAAATATCGGCAAAAACGTCTGATATGAATTAACATTATTAAACAATTATTATAACATCATAATATGTGATATGAACTGAATAATAATAATTAAAGGATGTACTTAGGCAATTATAAATTTAACAATGTTTATTATTCAGGAATATAAAGAAACGAACAAGACAAGTTGGACTTGAGGTAAGGGATCTGACTCCTCTCTTTCTTTTAAAGTACACTCTTTTATGTAATTCCTTTTAAAGTTCATATTTCTTGTTATTGGGATATTCTTTTATATTAATCTTACTATAATTTTTATGTTCATATGATGTGAGACCCTATTCTCTCTCGTC
Organism: Viscum album; assembly: GCA_963277665.1. Lineage (NCBI taxonomy): Eukaryota > Viridiplantae > Streptophyta > Magnoliopsida > Santalales > Viscaceae > Viscum > Viscum album. The sequence goes on along the minus strand of OY728165.1, from coordinate 1,577,064,490 downwards.
AATCCATTTTGGATGTTTTGAGTGGCGTCGTTAGGCTACCGAATTTTCGTAAGAGATCCAACCTCTCTCTTTCATTTTAAGTACTCTCATTTATGTCACTTCTTTTAAGATCCTATTTTTTATTTTGGGGTATGTTCTTTTATATTCCACTTTATTTAAACATTATGTTGATATGTTGAGAGAACCTATTTCTTCTCATCAATACGTTTTGGATGTTTTAAGTGGCGTCGTTAGGCTGCCGAGTTTTCGTAAGGGATTTTTCATCTCACTTTTATTCCCGTGAGATTTATGCTACATTTGCCACAATTTACATTGAGTGGTGTATGTACTTCCCATTATTTTACTCATTGTGTAATATAATTTCATTTTTGAGTATTTACATCAATTTTGTATTGTCCTTATTTCACGGGGCTTATGTTTCGATAGATACCCATGTTGGTAAGGGAACCTTTCACCCACCTCTTTTTAAAAGTATTCTTTTGTTATGTCTTTTAATTCACATACTATTATGTTGGGATATGGTCCTATATATCCTTATTGATTTAAATTTTATGTCCATGTGATGAGATACCCTTTTTATTTCTCATCAACTCATTTTCTAAATTTTGTAGTGACGTTGTTAGGCTATCAAATATTAGCAAGGGAACTTCTTAACCCAAATATGATTCTTTGGGATAAACATGTACTCCTTGAATATTTCATTATATGAATATGTGTGAATAACCTCTAATTGTTTTACACATAATATCCACTTATATTTGGTGTATTAAGTTGCCACACATAATTATGTAATTGATTTGTCCTTAAACCAAAGATACCATCTTTGTAAGGGACTTCGTCTCAATGTCCTTTCATTGAGGCATATTTTGTTTTATAAGAAACATTCTTTTATACGGTGTATAAACCCCATTGACTTTTACATTTATACAAAAGGTATCATTGTTATACGAAGCATTTTACAAAATGACAAAAGGGAATGTTTTTGTCATACGTATGTGGCGACAATGACTTCTCCGCCGCCGTGACCATTATTTGAGTTTCGACTTCCTCTACAAGACATACCTTCTTTTTAAAAGAAAAATAAATACCATGTTTTACATTTCATTTATTTTAGTATTGAAAATGGTTTTCATAAGGGTTTTTATATCAATGTGTTTTATTGATATCTTGTGATTGAAATGTGGAAATGTTATGTTTCCTTTATACATGTTTTATGTGATACAATTATGTTATGGTTATTGGGAATTGTTATGAAGATAGGTGGTTTCGTGATAATCTAAGGGATGGTGAGCCTGATACAGCTCTCCAATGCATTGGGTAACACGAAGGAGTGAGACATTAAGGTTTCTCCGAAGAGATTTTGGGAATATACTGTGGTGGGTATTCCAAAAGTAACCAAGAGGGTTACTCCCTACGTAAGAATGTTATGAATGCCTCAAGTTACCTTTTATGTCTTCTGATTCCTATGATTTATTCATGATTTGATGAGGTATGCTAAAGTGCCTATGTTTTATGGGTAAAGTGTGATTTCATTCTTATGTATATATGAACTCATGTTTCCTTTCCATTTTTTTATAACCCATACTGAGCTTTTTATGCTCATCCCATGTTTTTTAAATGTTTTTCACAAGTCAAGGGAAAGGTATATGATATGAAGATAGTGTCAAGGAAGTGTCAAGAAAGAATCCATGCTTTATTTTTAAATATTTTTCCGTTGATGGAAAAAAATGAATAATATCGTTTATGTAACCACTTTGTTTAAATGTGGAATGTAATGCAAGTTTTATGATCTAATTCTCTAAAAATCTAAACCTAAAAAGATCCTCAATGTGTAATCTTGTAATAACTCAAGATTAAGTAAGGTTTAATGTTGGGGCCTTATACATATGTAATTACTTATTGCAATATTTTCATTTATTCTTTACAAAATTTTATTATTTTTCCCATTACATGATTTTTTGATACTTCATATACAAGATATGTTTTCCATAAATTATGTTATTATAAATTATGATTTTGATATGATTGATATAACCATTATTTTCCCTTATTGTGCATCTGAAAACATACTTTCTTTTGTTTATTTTCCTCGGTCTATAAAGAAGATTATTAGTATAATATTTTTTCAAGTGTTCTAGATATGGATTAATAAGAAGGAGAAATTTTAGATGTATAAGGAACTATTGTTCTATGATTTATAGTTTCTTATAAAACTATTTTGATACAATCTTGGTTTGGTGTTTTATGTTTTTTTGGGGAATAATATTCAACTTTTTATTAATATATATTTATGTAATTTATGGGTTTTTATAGTTGGTATCAGATAAAATTTATGGTTAACCATTGTAATGTAGGATTATAAAACATTATTAAGAACAATAGTGATATGTCGATGTATTGGATAGAATCCAAATGTTTTAAAAATCATCATGAAATCCTAAATTTTAAAAAATTGAAAATTTATTCTCAATTATGTGGCATTCCTATTATTATTAATGTTTCCCATATAATGATTCATTGTTTTAGTCAACATATATAACGTGGACGAATAATGTTAATGATGAATGTGACATACAATGAAATGAATGTCTTCTTGAGAAACTAAATTTCATGGGATCTAGAATGGAAAAACTTTTTTATATGGTCAAAATATCTCTAAATATCTGAATCATGTAGAAATTCCAAACAAATATTGGTGGGAGTAATATTATTTTTAGTTCATCTGGAGGAATCTTCATTCATCATTTAGTGGGTCTTCTAATCCACTATTGGATGAATAAATATATAGCACCACTAAAAAGAAATTTTCAGTTCTCCAATGTTAAAAACATGACAAATTCATTTTTATAATCAATCGTTTGGATGGTTAAGATTATAAATGGTATAATATTATAAATAATATGAGGAAAATTTATGAAATTTAATCAATGGAATGGAATGAGTTTGAGAAAATATTTTTCAATATGTAAATTCATCATATTCTTTGAACAAAGATATCTTATGTTTTTATTTATCACAAGAAAATGGATGATGAATTCGTTAGTACCTAAGAAATTTTTTTTGAATAGATTCATGGTAATATTCTGGAAAAAATATCCAACATCAGATTAAAATTAATATATACTCTAGCTTCATAAAATCATTACTCTATAGGACATTTTCTATAAGAGACTTCAATAGATTCTAGAAAATATTTTGATGTGATCGCAAGGATGATATGGAGATTGGAGTAACCCATCAACACAGTGGGTTTGATAAGAAGTAAAAAATGGAATTCATGGTAAAATATAAAGACTACTCTCCATAAAATATTATTTTTACCTTATTTTAATTGAGTTAAAAGAAACATGTGGGGAATTTTTTTCAAGGGAACAAAAAAAAATTGTGTATGGGGGAGTGAAGGTTATCAAAAATTTGAATTCCAAATGTGACATGAATGATATTTATAATTATGTGAATAGGTAAAATACGGTATAGAATGCACCTCCTACAAGTCAATTATAAAATTTCCAGGTAATAAGATATTATTAGAACAAATACCCTAATGAAATGTTTATCAATGATCATCAACATGATAAAACGCTTCTAGATATAGACAAGAAAGTCATAGGCGATCACAATCAGAGATGTGAAGTATTAAAATTAAGAGGTGAATGATACATGTACTATCCACAATAAATTATACAATTTTAATGTCCTAGAATTTACATATATTTTTATTTTAAATTAATGTAAATATTTCAAGACTACATGATTTAACGACATATAATTCTGAGTCCCAGTTAGCCCAAAACTGAATTTTAAATTTTTTAAGTTCACATAATTAAATGTGCGAGATATTTTTTCTAACATTTGTATCGGTGCTCAGATTAAAAATATGAAGGAACCAATGAACTTTGAAATTTTGGAATCACCTAGAAAATACATAACATTGACCCATATTGAAAAGAAGAAAAATTTATTTATCAAACATTTTATAATAATAATAAAATTATATAAAATGTAATCTTTAATCATTTCACAACCATTGAGTGGAGGACGGAGGGACAATACTATAGTGACGAGGTGACGACAATGAACATGAATCAAATCCACTTTATTCACGTTATGGAATAGAATAACAAGGCATTAAATGTAGCGTAATGATGTAATGTCACAGCGCAACAAAAACTACGCGACATGTTTCTTTTTTAATTAGCTAACACATCGGGGGAAATGAGAAATAACTAGTGAAAAATTCTATGATGAACCACTGGAATGTTTTCTCTCCAACGATGAATGACGAACTCTACTAGAACATTATCAACATTTATGCATATCTTAGAATGTAGATGGGAAGAAATAAATGCATTTAACTTATTGAATCATAGAGGGAGAAGCAATACAACAACAAACATCAATAAATGTGGGGGTTTAATTTTGTTAACGTTAACCTATTCAAATTTATGAATGAAAGATATAGATTAACCCATGTAATAGTTGATTTGACAATCTTGTTTAATTGAATGAGGGTTTTTTATATGGGATTTTAAATTGAGATTATTTTTTTTGATAGCTTGATAGAACTATGATCCCAAACCACTCCTTTTTCAATCATATAACATGGAGGGTGGGGGCGAAAAGAATAAGGAATGATCCCCTCCTCCATGTTCATTCTTTGTGTAAAAACTATCACAATTGTGGAAAGGCAAGTTTGAGGATATCCTAGTGATGGTGGGATCCCTATAGTCCCCTAGTCATATATAGTTCATGAAACGGACCACCAGTGAAACTCTGGTAGCCAGAAGATAGAAGCGGAAGTGTTCCATCAAAGACATGTATACAATGGAAGTGTTACCATTGGTGGAGCATGAAGACGGGGGTCCTAGGCCAGTTGGCCACACTTTTATGGAGGTGTGGTGCTGACTAGTGCATCTTGGTGGAGCGACCAGCGTCTGGGACACTTGGGAGAGATGGCAGCACATTTCCTGTCGACCACGTGTGGGTGGATCAGCCGATCGTGCAGTCGGTCATGCTGGATGAATGGACGTGACCAAGCCATGTCCGGATGACCAAGATAGTCTACTCTGCAGAACAGTTAAGTGGGGAGTTGGTGCCAGCTAGCACTGCCAGGTGACAAAACAGAGGGGACTATGCCACGTCTAGGATGGAGGATTCAACATGCTATAATGGGTCATGCAATGCATGTGGGACGAGCCCACACCAGTGAGCTGAACCCACACTAGTGGGCCAGTCCCGCGTCGTCCCCCGTTTCTCTGAAATGATTGTAACTAATAGAACAAACATACGATTAATGATCCTTCAATGGCACAATGACCCTTTCTATATGGAGGTCCTTTTAATAAAAACTATTTGTGTTTTTATGTAGGTTAGAGTATGCCCATGTTTTATTAGACTCAAATCCAACAAGGATATTTTTTTAAAAATACGCATGTCTTATATATCTGGTTTCTGTTCGATGCTCCGTCTACTGCATTGGGATCCTTATGATCAGATATACCATTATGTTTCACTATATGAGATATCCTAGGGATTTAGGTATGTATGAAGGCTTGAGGAGATGATCCTCCCAGAATCATGTGTGATTTGTGTGGGAATACAATGGTTGTCTATAATGTGAATAATGAAGAGATACCCTTAGTGGATCATCAATACAACTACCCTTCAGGGATAGGAATCAGAGAGACCCTTTGCTGATCAATAAATATTGAAACCCTTCAGGTTTCATTATGAGAGAGACCCTATGTAGATCATCATGATAGCGACCCTTCATGGATCAACATTAGCACTACCCATATTGGATCAGTCGTAGTGCAACCCATCGTGGATCAACAGTAGGGAGACACTTCTTGGATCAGTAGAAAAGGGACCCTTCATGGATCCATTGTAGAGACTCTCCATAGAATGATATGATCTAGATTTTCGACTTATCATCTTTACTTATTTTGTTAAATTATACCTGGTGTGAGCTCCAATTTACTTTGTGTTGTGTGTTTTAGATCTTTCAGGGAGGAATTTTTCCTTTGTAGTACAATACCTTGTGAAATTATGATATACCTCTGGTGATCTCAGGGTTCTTACAATGTTGTTATACTCAGCCCTTCATAGGGATTTCCTAAATGTTTTGTGTCTTGTGTAGATGACTGACGCTACAATGCAGAACATGGTGGTTTGGGACTCGGTGGGGCTCAATGAGGCCATAATTGATGGGACAGACTTCTACCGATTCAGAATTTAATGCTAATACCTTACATGTAGATACATAAAGGTTATATTCTATAGTATTTTTTTACTTTATGGGATATTGTGATTTTATTCTGCCCCCTTTCCTTTCAGTTTACACCTTATACTCTCAGTAGATGTACTTTGTAGTAGTTGTACAACTTTTCATTTATTTTGTGGTTTTCTTTGTGGAGTATGACATGTCGTATTGTGTACAAGTTTAATGGAAATGTCATATCTCTTTTGGATATGCCTTTTTGGTGCTAGTCACCAGCCCCTGGCCTATGGAATGCTATCTTGGGGTAGTCACGACATAGTCCCCAGGGGCCACGTCCTCAAAAACATGTATCAGAGGGTTTTCAGTTCTACGAGAAGAAATAAGAGATATTATATTTAATTGAGGCAATATTTTTATGTTTTTTTTTGTTTGGATTTCATTCTGGGGAGTCCTGTGTTGGTGCATTAGTTGACATATCCACACACCTGGACACTGAATATTGTTTTCTGACTCAGTACACGAACAATATGGTTTCATGTTTTTTGGAATTTATTTTCTCTTAATCACTTTTGGTTCTTCTCACCAGGTATAACTTATTGACACTAGAACATCTATTTCCATACTGAATGCCTCCATATAGAAATCTAGGCATGATTACAGAGAGGGATCATGACGATGGCCCACCGATCATTGAGGCGTTAGTGTATGGACCACATACAGTGATACCACCTTCGAAAGGATTACCAGTAGCACCACCACCCATAGAGAAGATGTTCCTACCATCCCCACCAGTGGATAGTGCATGCCAATTGATTGTGATGAAGTATTTATATTGATAGAGGCCTCTAATGATTCAAGGAGAGATATATCCTCAGTTTGGTAAGGATTGGATGGATGGAGTTACACGGGTTTTTAACTTCGTAGATACAAATATAGACCAGATGGTGGTCCAAGCCACTTTCCTATTTAAGACCATGATAGGGAGATGGTGGAGAATGATTCCCCAGACACATGAGGAGGCGACCAATTTCTGGTTGGACTTCAAGTACCTCTTTAAGGAGTTTTTCATTCTAGAGACTCTATGCTCAGTGCATATTCTAGAGCTACTGCACCTATAGCAGGGAAGCATGACTATGTACCATTACTAGGAAATGATTAAAGACCACTCCTACTGCATCTATTAAAAGATATGGGACCCATTATAGAGGGTATGGACCATTGAGCATGGACTCTGACAGAAGTTCCGGGCATCGATGCCTTCACTCAGCATCTCGACCCATGCTTGACTGCTATAGTGAGTTCTACTAGTGTAACGATTACTAGCTAAGTAGTAACTGATGGTGAAGGCCAGCACCGGAATACATGTGGCTGAGTCATATGTAGCAGGAATTAGGAAGATAATGCAGAGGCCCAAATGAGATAGACCTTATAGAGGGTGACCCAAGGACACATGGTCGGAGGTGTGGAGCTCTTGATTCCTAAGAGAATAGATGAGGGCTTGAGTTTGTTACTCCTATGGCGGGTAGGTACGCATGGATCATGACTACCAACCCAATACACAGACATTCAATAGATGGATGAGGGACCACCAAGGTAGAGGCATAAGTTCATGCAAAAAGGTATGTAGGGAGGCAATCATAGTAGAGGGAAAGGTTGAGTGGCAGGAGATGGACGAAGGATCTAGGTACTATCACCACCACCCCCTGGTGGTCCAGCATAGACTCCGTGAGTCGGAGGACAAGGGAGAGCTCAACCTCAGTCAATGGAGGCCTATGAAAAAAGTTCTCCATAGATGATTAGAGGTATGATCTATGGATTATCCACCATATATGTAGTTCTTATAAGCCCAGGTTCTAGTCAGTAAATCTTTTACAAAGACAAACTTTTAGACATGATTATATTGGAGGAGCCATTGGTTCAATCCATATGATTATATACTATTATGGGTGGGGATTCGATGATTACACACTAGTTCCCGACAGTGTGAGCTTACTCTAGGAGGCAATTGATTTAGCTGGGATATCCTAGTGGAAAAATCAAGGCCATGCAGCATCATCTTTAAATGGAATGGTTATACACAATCAATTCATTAATTGACTATTTTAAGAGCAAAGTGCTGAATGCCTACACTGATCGGGAAAGGTTTTCCATCCCCGGGGATAAGTGAATATTTGCAGGATATGATGGAATTTCTCTAAGGAGGGTGTTGTCGGTCACTCACCAATTGTCTAACCTAACCCTCGGTGCGATGGAAGAGATGATTATAAGCATTCATGTAGTCCTGGAATAGTGTGAGGATTCTATCGTGAGGATTTTCTTGGATAACCTCCTCATCAGGAGGATGACTTCTACATCGACCTGTAACCAGAGATGATGTTGAAATCCACACCGCCATATTAGATGGCTCATACCGAGCAACGTGAATGGAGAGTACTTCTTCAGTTCTGGTAGAAGTAGGGGTTCAAAAGGCCCAAGGTTTCACCATGGCCATCATATGGGTTTTTTTCTAAGAAGGCAGATGAGTGATTGAGGTTACACATGGACTTCCTGATCCTAAACCAGGTGACTGCGATGAACAAGTATCCACATATAGGATTGATGACCTTTATGATCAACAGATGGGAGTGAGGTGTTTCTCAAAGATCCATCTCATATCATGTTATCATTAGATACGAGTACGAGATACAGACATACCTAAGATACAATTTAGATGCTGTTATGGCCACTATGAGTTTTCGTTGATGCCTTTTCGCATGACCAATGGCTCAAAAATGTTCATGGGACTCATGAACAGGATATACAAGAATTAAAATGAATATTTCTTGGTAGTAATAATTTATGACATCTTTTTGTAATCGTTGTCAGAATAGGATTAAGCTACACACCTACGGGTAGTCCTAGAAACACAATAAGAACACCAAATTTATAGTTTCCTCTCGAAATTCTAGTTCTTTATTCAAGAGATCCACTTTCAAGGACACACCATCATGGAAGATGGAGTTTCAATGGATCTGGTAAGGATAAAGGTAGTGATTGATTGGGAGCCAGCTAGCTGCATGACTGAGGTGTGAATTTCCCTGGGGTTGGTTGGATAATATTAATAGTTTTCTCCCAAAATTTCCTGATTATCATCACCCTATTCTCCTCAGAAAAAAGGGAAACACCTTCATATAGATGGAGATGTGACAATAGAGTTTCTAGGAGCTAAAGATAAGATAGATGAGTTCCCACATATTGAAACTAACAGAAGAGGGAGTTACATATGCAGACATCTGTGATGAATTAGGGACCAGATGAGGGTGTGTCCTAATACAAGAGAGTGATGTGTTTTCTTTCATCTCATTGATATTGAGGATACATTAGTAGATCTACGTGACCAATTACCCAAAGATAGAAGTACTGTTCTTTTCCTTGAAGATGTGGTGACACTAATTGATTGGTGGACATTTTACTGTCTACTCTGACCCTATGAGAATTAGGTATAACTTCTCATATAATGACTTGAACATGAGAAAATGGTGATGTATGGAGTTCTTACAAGACTATGAATTTGATATATTATACATTCATGGGAAGGGGAACATGTTTGTATATGCACTCATCAATAGGATTGGTTTACAACAGCTGATTAAGGTGATAGAGAAGCTAGATATGATGCATATATCCTTCATGGGTTGTGATGATGATGCTTACCTTCACTTGATGAATATCAATCCTCCACTCTTACAGTGAGTTTTAGAGGCAATGATTTTGGATTTTGACTGTGAAGCCTAACGTGCTCAGTTATCCTCAAGATAATCTCTTGATGTATTTTCGATAGTTATGGAGCACATCATTCCTTTTAAAGGACGCACCATATTACATGTGACGTTATTGGAGGAGGTGTTGTGGGTATTCCATACATCCCCTTTAGTGGTACATCATGGTGTGGAAAATATATACCTGGACCTCCAATGTCAATAATGGTGGGCATGGATGGAGAAAGTGGGGGAATAGTTCGTTTAACACTGCCCCACTTATGATCATGTAACTATCGATCATTAGGTCCCTTTAGGCTTGACACGACCACTTGAGGTACCTGAGTGGTATTTTGAAAGTATCTCCCAAGACATCATGAAAGGGATACCACACACATCCAAAGGCCATGATTATATTTGGGTGATCATAGACCAACCCACCAATTCAGCTCAATTCATACCCATTAGGATGTAGGGATCTGTCGATAAAATGGGATGAATCTATCTCTAGAAGATAGTGTGCATTCCCATTGTTCTTTCGAAATCATCTTAGACCACGATGAATATATTAAATCCTAGTCTTAGAAGGGGTTTCATGAGGCATTAGGGACTCAGATTCCCCTGAGCACTACTTTTCACCCCTAGAAATGATGGTCAAACAGAGAAAACCATAGAGACTATGGAAGACATGATTCAGGCTTATGTCATTTATTTTTGTCATGGTTGGTATTACCACCTACCACTGGTATAGTTTTATTAAAACACCATATATCACTCCACTATCGATATGGAACATATTGAGACCTTTTACAGGTGGTCATATATATTCCCTCTGTTCAGGATAGATGTAGAGACCCGAAGCTTATCGTACATGGACATTACATTACTTTTATGGAATACTTAGTACATAACAAAAACACACACACAAGGATCATAATAGTTTAGTGTCTTTGGAAACTCGGAACGTAATCTTATAATCATGGTGAAAGATCTTCAATATCTCCCATAACGATCTTCCCTTTTTTTACCTAAAACCTTTCTTTATATCCTAGGGAAAATAAAACATAAAAGGGTGAGCTCAAATGATCAGCAAGGCAAATAAAAGAACTACAAATCATATCATATCTTTTTGAAAATCATAACCTGCAACAGAGATCATAATATCTTAACATGGAATAAATCATAGAAGTGAGAATGAGATCCCCATAATCATAACATAGAACTTGGAAATTTGTGGCATACACACATAATCATAGAGAATCATTTCTTGTTTGTCAAGACTCATTTCCAAGACTATCTTAGTGGACAAAGTCCCTTTCTGAATCGAGTAACCCTCGTTTCAGTCCTGTTTCACTGAACCGGTATAACCTACCGTTTCAGCCCTATCTATCTCATGGGATATAAAATCTTTACCCAATGCATTGGAGGGAGATATAGGTCCCACCCATCTTATAATGAATCCTTTCTTATGTGTGCCACATAATCATAATTCATACATCATCGCATAACCCATGTAATAAAAATGGGATTCTTAAACAACATGACATCATAAAACCATTCATATAACATAAAGGAATTCATAAACATAATTCCATCACAACATAGTCAAATAAATGTAATAATAGGGACAAAAATAGAACCCTTTTATTAACTTAGATGGAAAATAATTTTGATAAAATACTTGAAATCCATTCTTGAGGAAAATAGCATTTCTACTTCAAAAACATTTTTCCTTTCATAACATGTCATACGACTTTAAAATAAAAGAAGTTGATTAAAAATAAACTTGAGAACTTGCAAAGGACGTTTCTTGGAAATAATGTTTTAAAAATCCATTCATGCCATATAAGTTAAAAAAAACATTCTTCGTACTTTTGTCAGAAAAGTCAAAAAGTACCTCGTACAAAAAACGACAAAAGAATACTTTCATACATATTACTAAAAACTCACCGAAGGGTAAAAATGTATTTAAACAATTTTAGGTGGATGGAAATAATATTACATATTTATGAAACATGGATGTGTATGATAAAATACACCCCAGTAAATACTTACGAATACACAATCTCGGATAAAAATGAGATTGTGATATTTCCCTTACCTTAGGTCCGATTTGCTTCGTAAGTGTCCGAACATCCTGTATAATGATTTAAATCATGTTATTGACTTATTCCAGAATCATATTAATTGTTATTATATCATATATGGTCCACTTATGACTTTATATTACCCGTTCTTTTGTAAATTAATGTTAAAGTAGCGTTTTGGGTAAAATCGTCTCATTTGTCGTTTGTGTTTTTAACTTGTAATTATTCATATGATTACATAGATGATGATTACTCAATTCCAGAATATAAAACATGATTTATATATATATCTTCCAAATATACATATATAATAAATCAGTAAATGGAAAGAAATACACCGTTCATGGAGACGGTAGTCCGTACGTACGCATGAACGCTGTTTTCGTTTCCTTATTGAATTGAATGGAATTAAGTAGATGACATACATATAAATATAAATAATTACAGTATCATTATTAGGTAATATATTTCATTATTACCTATTATATATACTTTATAATCATTCATTAATGGTTAATCATTGAGAATGAATCTCATCGCGTCGTGGAGACGGTAGTCCGTACGTACGCACGAGCGATGATATCATTCCCATGGTCGTGGAATTGCGTTGAAGTGTATTTATACTATTTCAGTATCAATATCACTTTATAATAATCATATATATTTACTCATTAAACCATTATACCCATCCAATTAAGGTTTTGGCGGAAAATAGATTACACCACGGCGTGGAGACGGTATTTTGTACGTACGCACGCGCGGTGATTTCCTTTTTCCGCAGGATGGATAGATGGTTAATTAGAGTTTTTTCATATTTATAATAACATATCAGTATGTAAGTAATACTGATGTTATTACATTATCATGAAACAACTAAAGAAGAAGAAGTTGAAGAAGAAAGAAATTGAAAAGATTGGTAATGGTTATTACCTCTTCTTTGAAACACCTCTTTGAATCCTTCACATAGGGAACTAAGATTGGTCTTTGAAGAAGACCAGGACCTCTAGGATTATTCTAGGGAAGTGGAGAAGGTAAAATGGCAGGGGTTGGCCGAGCTTGACTGCTAAAATTGGTGTGAGGAGGAGGGGGAGGAGGTGCCCTTTTATAAGGGAGGAGAGGGGCACCTTAGGAATATCTCAAAATATTATTTTATATTAAAGTCAAAATCGGTTTATAATGGTTCAAAGGGTCTTATTTCGAAGATAAAGTGGTTATGGGTCGAAATAATATCATCCAATAGTATTTGGACATGTTTAGGGTATTATTTTATCCTTATCAATTAGATTTAACTCTAAGTTAAATAATTTAACTTTTACCGTGTCTTTTTGTTTTCTTTCACTATATGGTTAATACACATACTATAACATGCCAAACGAACCCCAAATTGTTTATTATTAATATATATATCCTTATCTAAGTAATTTGGCAGAACCTTAGATTTTTAGGAATAAAATAACAATTAATAATATAATATTTGTTTTAAAAACTATTTTGTGTCAATTTTGACACTATTTGATATATGATTTTTGTAAAATTCATAACAGAATTATATGTTCTAACCAAGTTGATTAAATCAACATTAATATATCATAGTAACCTAGAAAATTAGAGGAATTCATAAAAAGTTTCAAATTACATTTATTTTGTTGTTTATAACATCAATTATGTCAATATTTCATTAATAAGATAATTACTGCATCATCATTGTGTCATAAATAAATTAAATTATATAATGTCTAAAAATTACAAATAAAATACCATTATTTAGGAAAGCGTTTTATCTTTATAATGAATATTTATAGTCTAATTTATCATATGTATAACCCCATATTAAAAATTATTTACTTATTAAACTTTGATTTTAACTATTTTAACCCTTCTTTAAATAAATTAATAATAAATGTCCTAATCTAATCCAAGTGGGCCTAAATGGTCATATTTTATTCATAAGGTTGTTTTTGGTAGAATTACACTTATCCAATAGAATTAGGACATGTGTTAGGGTAATAGTAATATCATATTTACCCTTAATTACCCTATTTACTATTAACCGCGGTAAAAAAAAGTAAAAAGTTACTATTCACCAAAAAATTATTTTTATCTCATTGAACCACATTTTACTTACTGATATCAACCGTGTATGTCGGATTTTCAAAATTCCATTCACAGAAGCGGTAAAATTAAGTTTTATGCGAAATTCAGTTTTTAACCTACCACTTAGTGGTTTCACTATTCATCAAAAATTGAATGTTTTCAGAAAAATACCAAAATTTCACCCTAGGCTAATTTCGATATTCTGAGTCCAAAAATGAAGTCCATTTTGAAAAATAAAATTTCTAAAATTTTAAAAGGTGGTTATTACTGTTCATAACGGCTAGTTATAATAATATTTTAATAGCATATTGTTGTTTAGTGAAACTCGGTATTGCGTACTACACACGCTATCGAGGAAGGTTGCGATTGTGTGTAATGCAAGGAAAGTCAAGGATGCGTGTTGTGCAAGCTCCTTTTTGTGTTTTGTACAACACAAGACATTAGTGAAATTAAAAAGAATATTTTTCATAAAATCTTGGGCTGTTACATTCTACCCCCCTTAAAATGAATTTCGCCCTCAAAATTCGTCGGGGTTATAAATAGTTTACTATTCGAAAGTTTCTTTAATAGAAACCCACATCGTAAAAAGGAATACCAAAACATATCTTTAAAAACTAAAGTATAAAATGTAACGATTACCCAAATAAACTAATCACTGGGTTTCCACATAGGTGAAAATATGGATATGGAAGAAAAATCTAACTATCATGTTCTGATGGAGAGTGGTAGAGAACATGCCTATGTAAAAGCCAACAATCACAAATCCATAAATTTGTGACGATCTAAGGTACCATCCGATTCATCAGATATAAGATCACTAGGACAACATTTTTGGTTTTCAAGATCGTTTCCCTAAAGTTAAAGAATTAGAATTAGAATAAATACTTACTTTATTTTGGTACAATATTACTGTTGTTCGTGCCTTGAACAATTTCCACTTCATCTCTTAAATAAATGAAGATGAATTTGTTATTCGTGAAGTGTTAGCAGATCATGTGATAGAATGACGGGTCATTCCATCTGTCTCAAACAAAAGGTTGGCAAAAATTCTATACATAAGTCGATCTATAGTGAGATTAATCACATATGGTTCCTAAAATGGACTTATACTTCATATATCATACTGCTTAATATAATAAAACTAGTTTCTACTAAACAGGGACTTTCTGTAGGCCAGTGGTAGGCGATAAAGGCCAGTCGCACTTTGGTTGTGGGTTCGATTCCCACAGCCTTGTCCGAAGCGATGGGCTGTCGCCCGTCCTGCAGGTTGTCCTTTTTCTAAAACTACATTACTATAACATCCCATCAATAATATCGAAAAAAAACTTCTATCCTTAAACAATACTCACTTATGTCCAACATAATCCATTTCAATCTTTAGTCTTATCCATAATACTGCAGTCCACTCTCATAACATTGTGAAAACGATTACCAGAGATTTAATACCATCGTTGATCCCCATATATCATAAGATATGTTTTGTTGGTCACATTCCAAACATTCAAAGTCCTTAATCATGTATTCTTTTGAATACCCATTGAACCTTAGTGAAAACATGAATGCAGTTAAAAGTTAACACTTTCCACATACCAAAATCCTCAAAATTCTATTTTCTCAAACCATGATATCACTTAGTCCTTATATAAATCATGAGCTCATGAATACTATTAAACATTTCATTTTCTCGTTTTCCCTTCATTATGCGCATATCATCTTATTTCCAAAATATATCAATCACTTTGAATACCACATCAATAAATATTTCAATACTCAATGATACAACATTATTTCGAAATCCCATAAACACTTAATCATTCCACCACATCGTTGTCATATTCAACATTGACAATAGTGATCGCATGTGACTTCCCTTTGTCCTTTGCCTTCAGTGGTTGCTCATGTTGATCATCACTAACCCTTGGATTAGGGCATTTATTAGCATAATGCCCCATTTCCTTGCACTTGAAGCATTGAAGTGTTAGTGATGCGTTCTCTGCAGTGTTTGATTTATTCACATCATTAGAAACCCATTTTCCATTACTTCGACACTCACCTGCTCGATGACCTTCTTTTCCACACTTAAAACATTTTCTAGTCCCTTTAAGACAATCTCCACCATGCTTCATTCCACACTTTGTGCATAAGGAAACATTCATCTTCTTTTCACCATTATTCTGAGATTTCTCCTTGAACTCCATCTTTTGTTTTTTGTCAAAACCATGAGATGTATATGTAACACCAACTTCCATTTCTACCTTGATACCACAACGCACAATTTCTTCATAGCTACTGAAGTCTCTTATAGATAATTCCCTTCGAAGACTTGGTTTTAATCCACTGAAAAATCGATCAACTTTACTTTCAGGTTGGATGATAATGCCAGATGCATACCTTGCAAGTCTTGTAAAATTCGCTTCGTATATACCAACAGATTCATCATCCTTTTGCTTTAGTTCAAGAAACTCCTTCTCCATCTTTGTTCGAAGAATATGAGGGAAGTACTTATTGAAAAATAAGTTCTTGAACTCGTCCCATTCCATGGACTCAATTTCATCTCTTTGCCCTGTATTCTTGATAAGATTCCACCATTGATCAGCTTCACCTTCCAAACGATATACTGCTAAGATGACTTTATCATGTTTAGAACATTGAAGAACTGAAAATATCTTTTCAGTGGTACTGATCCATTTTTCAGCAACAAGTGGATCAGAAGACCCACTGAAAGAAGGTGGACGTTGCCTCATGAAAGACTCAATAGAATATTGTTCCCTTCTCTGCTCATTTGGAAGTCCAGAATGATTCATAGCTTGTGTAAGTATATCAATAAGATTTTTCACTCCATCTCCCATAACATTTGTTTGTTCAGGAGGACAATCATTGCATTGTCCATTGCATTGATCAACACGGTTCCTTCGGGTTCCAGCCATTGTCTAAAACCCAAAAAGAATAGTGTGAGAGGCAAAAATCATGCTAGGGAAAACAACATAATAAAGGGGGAGTACCTTCAATATCTAACATCTTAGGTTTAATTCTATGATCGTTAGCGTAATTCTAGTACTATAACTTATACGTATACTTAACCTTAGGGACATCCCTAGACATACCGTAGAAATATCTCTAGGGATCTCACTAACGTTTTCGCATCCTAGTTTCCAAAGGTTGACAAAACCATTCCTCTAATACCAACTGTAGTGACCCGAAGCTTATCGTACATGGACATTACATTACTTTTGCGGAATACTTAGTACATAACAAAAACACACACACAAGGATCGTAATAGTTTAGTGTCTTTGGAAACTCGGAACGTAATCTTCTAATCGTGGTGAAAGATCATCAATATCTCCCATAAAGATCATCCCTTTTTTTACCTAAAACCTTTCTTTATATCCTGGGGAAAAGAAAACATAAAAGGGTGAGCTCAAATGCTCAGCAAGGAAAATAAAGGAACTAAAAATCATATCATATCTTTTTGAAAATCATAACCTGTAAAAGAGATCATAATATCTTAACATGGAATAAATCATAGAAGTGAGAATGAGATCCCCATAATCATAACATAGAACTTGAAACATTGTGGCATACACACATAATCATAGATAATCATTTCTTGTTAGTCAAGACTCATTTCCAAGACTATCTTAGTGGACAAAGTCCCTTTCTGAATCGAGTAACCCTCGTTTCAGTCCTGTTTCACTGAACCGGTATAACCTACCGTTTCAGCCCTGTCTATCTCATGAGATATAAAATCTTTAACCAATGCATTGGAGGGAGATATAGGTCCCACCCATCTTATAATGAATCCTTTCTTATGTGTGCCACATAATCATAATTCATACATCATCGCATAACCCATGTAATAAAAATGGGATTCTTAAACAACATGACATCATAAAACCATTCATATAACATAAAGGAATTCATAAACATAATTCCATCACAACATAGTCAAATCAATGTAATAATAGGGAAAAAAACAGAACCCTTTTATTATCTTAGATGGAAAATAATTTTGATAAAATACTTGAACTCCATTCTTGAGGAAAATATCCTTTCTACTTCAAAAATATTTTTCCTTTCATAACATGTCATACGACTTTAAAATAAAAGAAGTTGATTAAAAATAAACTTGAAAACTTTTAAAGGAATTTTCTTTGAAATAATGTTTTAAAAATCCATTCATGCCGTATAAGTTAAAAAAACCATTCTTCGTACTTTTGACGGAAAAGTCAAAAAGTACCTCGTACGAAAAACGACAAAAGATTCCTTTCATACATATTACTAAAAACTCACCGAAGGGTAAAAATGTATTTAAACAATTTTAGGTGGATGGAAATAATATTACATATTGATGAAACATGTATGTGGATGATAAAATACACCCCACTAAATAATTACGAATAAATAATCTCGGATAAAAATGAGATTTTGATATTTCCCTTACCTTAGGTCCGATTTTTTTCGTAAGTGTCCGAACCTCCTGTATAATGATTTATATCATGTTATTGACTTATTCCAGAATCATATTCATTGTTATTATATCATATATGGTCCACTTATGACTTTATATTACTTATTCTTTTGTAAATTCATGTTAAAGTAGCGTTTTGGGTAAAATCGTCTCATTTGACGTTTGTGTTTTTAACTTGTAATTATTCATATGATTACTTAGATCATGATTACTTAATTCCAGAATATAAAACATGATTTATATATATATATATTCAGAATATATATATATAATAAATCAGTAAATGGAAAGAAATACACCGTTCATGGAGACGGTAGTCCGTACGTACGCATGAACGCTGTTTTCGTTTCCTTATTGAATTGAATGGAATTAAGTTGATGACATACATATAAATATAAATAATTACTGTATCATTATTAGGTAATATATTTCATTAGTACTTATTATATATACTTTATAATCATTCATTAATGGTTAATCATTGAGAATGATTCTCATCGCGTCGTGGAGACGGTAGTCCGTACGTACGCACGAGCGATGATATCATTCCCATGGTCGTGGAATTGCGTTGAAGTGTATTTATACTATTTTAGTATCAATATCACTTTATAATAATCATATATAGTTACTCATTAAACCATTATACCCATCCAATTAAGGTGGTGGTGGAAAATAGATTACACCACGGCGTGGAGACGGTATTCTGTACGTACGCACACGCGATGATTTCCTTTTTCCGCAGGATGGATAGAAGGTTAATTAGAGTTGTTTCATATTTATAATAACATATCAGTATGTAAGTAATACTTATGTTATTACTTTATCATGAAACAACTAAAGAAGAAGAAGTTGAAGAAGAAAGAAATTGAAAAGATCGGTAATGGTTATTACCTCGTCTTTGAAACACATCTTTGAATCCTTCACTTAGGGAATGATGATTGGTCTTTGAAGAAGACCAGGACCTCTAGGATTATTCTAGGTAAGTGGATAAGGGAAAATGTCAGGGGTTGGCCGAGCTTGAGTGCTCAAATTGGTGTGAGGAGGAGGGGGAGGAGGTGCCCTTTTATAAGGGAGGAGAGGGGCACCTTAGGAATATCTCAAAATATTATTTTATATTAAAGTCAAAATCGGTTTATAATGGTTCCAAAGGGTCTTATTTCGAAGCTAAAGTTGGTATGGGTCTAAATACTATCAACCAATAGGATTTAGACAAGTTTAGGGTATTATTTTATCCTTATCAATTAAATTTAACTCTAAGTTAAATAATTTAACTTTTACCGTGTCTTTTTGTTTTCTTTCACTATATGGTTAATAAACATACTATAACATGCCAAAAGAACCCCAAATTGTTTATTATTAATATATAAATCCTCATCTAAGTCATTTGGCCTAACCTTAGATTTTTAGGAATAAAATAACAATTAATAATATAATATTTGATTTAAAAACTATTTTGTGTCAATTTTGACACTATTTGATATATGATTTTTGTGAAAGTCAAAACAGAATTATATGTTCGAACAAAGTTGATTAATTCAACATTAATATATCATAGTGACCTATAAAATTAGTGGAATTCATAAAAAGTCTCAAATTACATTTATTTTGGTGTTTATAACATCAATTATGTCAATATTTCATTAATAAGGTAATTACTGCATCATCATTGTGTCATAAATAAATTAAATTATATAATGTCTAAAAATTACAAATAAAATACCATTATGTAGGAAATCTTTTTATCTTTCTAATGAATATTTATAGTCGAATTTATCTTATGTATAACCCCATATTAAAAATGATTTACTTATTAAACATTGATTTTAACTATTTTAACCCTTCTTTAAATAAATTAATAATAAATGTCCTAATCTAATCCATGTGGGCCTAAATGGTCATATTTTATTCATAAGGTTGTTTTTGGTCGAATTACACTAATCCAATAGAATTAGGACAGGTGTTAGGGTAATAGTAATATCATATTTTATCCTTAGTTACCCTATTTACTATTAACCGCGGTAAAAAAAAGTAAAAAGTTACTACTCACCAAAAAATTATTTTTATCTCATTGAACCACATTTTACTTACTGATATCAACCGTGTCTATCGGATTTTCTAAATTCCATTCACAGAAGCGGTAAAATTATGTTTTATGCGAAATTTAGTTTTTAACCTACCACATAGTGGTTTCACTATTCATCAAAAATTGAAAGTTTTCAGAAAAATACAAAATATCACCCTAGGCCAATTTCGATATTCTGAGTCCAAAAATGAAGTCCATTTTGAAAAATAAAATTTCTAAAATTTTAAAAGGTGGTTATTACTGTTCATAACTTCTAGTTATAATAATATTTTAATAGCATATTGTTGTTTAGTGAAACTCGGTATTGCGTACTACACATGCTATCGAGGAAGGTTGTGATTGTGTGTAATGCAAGGCAAGTCAAGGATGCATGTTGTGCAAGATCCTTTTTGTGTTGCGTACAACACAAGACATTAGTGAAATTAAAAAGAATATTTTTCATAAAATCTTGGGCTGTTACAATAGACCCATGGGAGTCAGCACTCAAGGGACCAGAGTTTGTATGTGCTACCACTAGGAAGGTGGAGATCATCCAGAAGTGGACATGGAATTAAAAGAGTAGGATAAAATCATGTTCTGATAGGAAGTGGATACCCATATATACTAATGTATTAGGTCATGTTTTTCATTCGGGACTCACCCCGACAAGGATTTCAACAATTTCTCTGCGGAGGAAAGATATCATCACGATTCATCAGTCCATTCCACATTCATAGTTAATATTGAATGGTGTCATACATTCTAGCCCTTCGCCCATAGATGCACTGGGTGAACTATGTTTTCCACATGTCACAGATGATGAGGTTCATACAAGATCCATCTAACTTCATCAACTAGGTTGATCTGGACATTGACGATGGGATGACATTTCTAGAGTTCGCAGTGGAGATAGAGGATCGACATGAGCAGTTCCTCGGTGGACAGTCAAATCCTTTGGTGCACATTTGGGGGGCAGCACGAGGATGTTTAGTAGATCACGTAGGAGTGGGAGGCTAGGATTCATGATCAGTACTCCAAATTATTTGATAAACCTTTTTTGGTTTTCTGGGATGTATAATCCTATGGGGGGAAGATTATAATTTCCCACAATTTCTATATAATTTTTTATATTATATTGAATGATGGAGACCAACCACTTTGAGATCACGTTATTTTGGGGCCTAGTGAGCCCGAAATGGAATTTGGAGCTTTTTTAGGTTAACATATGTAAATATGTGAGTGGGTTTTTTTGAATATTGAAATGGTTCTTGAATCAAAAAATCAATGGCACAATTTAATTTGAAGCTCAAGGATTATCCTATAAATGAATAATTAAAAAATGACAAGGATCTGACTAAAATTTTTTTTTCTAACATTTCAGAAAAATAATAAAATAAGATAAAAAAGTTATTTTTTTTTTCACAACTGTTGAGCAGTGGACGAGAGTGTTGTGCTACTGTGATGAGGTGACGAATAAGCACATTAAAGGTATCACCTTAATGGATCGTTTAGGAGAAGCGTAATGAGTCATTAAATGAAGAATAATAGCAACATTGTTTCATTTTTGAAACATCATAATGACGAAACATTGCAAATTAATACAAACACTATGACATGTTTGACTTTTTAATTAGAAAACACTCCAGGGGAAAGGCGGATAAATTGGAACACAATTTGTAGTCAAACCACTGGTTCATTTTCTCTCCATAAATGAATTAAAAAATCCATCACAACATTAAGAAGATCGAATAACCTTGAATAATAGAGCCGAGAAGTAAAAAATGCCTATGAATTCATGAATCCTAGAGGGTGGTGAAATCCAATGACATTCGTCATTCAGGGTAGGGGGTTTTAAATTGGTAATTTTCCCCACTCAAATTTCGAAATTAAGAACATGGAGTTACCTTCGAACTGGTTGATACACAGATCATGAATTCTTGTTGGAAGGTAATTCAATTGGGATTTCTATTAAGAATAAAATATTTTTGTTATCTTGTTATATTTGTGATCCTAAACATCATGTGTTTCATTCATCTATTGTTGGGAGACAATAACAAGGATCGAGCCCCTACCCCTTGTGAATTATACATGGAGAAATTATATAAATGGTGGAAAGGCATGTTTGAGTTCATCATAGTGAAGGCTATTGTCATACGGTCCCGTAGAGGAAGAAAGTTCAAGTAACAGACCACCCGATAAACTCTGGGGGCCCACAGAAGGAACCGCTAATACCGACACCTGTGGACATGGGCGGAGGAAGGTGGCATGCCGTAATTGCATAGAAGTGTGGCACCAACTGACACCATGTGGAGGAGAATCCCACATTCAGGCCACCTGACTGAGTTGGTGGCATGCTATCAATTGACCTTGTGTGGAAGGATTAGTTGGCTGCACTAGACGAATGGACACGAATGATCCGCGTATGGAAGATGATGTCATTTCGCAACGCAGCCCAGTTATAGTGGGAGGCAATGCCAGCTAGCGCACATAGTGATGAACCTGACATGGAGAAGCCACATCTAGGGAGGATCAGTTTTCCAAATGGGTCGGAAGGATCCTAGGCTTGTACATCAGACCCTATGTGACTGTCCAGACCCGCACTAGTAGGCTTGAGCCATCGAAGCTGGTGGGACCCAACCTATCAGGCTATTCCAAGGCTGGACAACAATATCGGTCTAGGACCAAGATGGAATAGATATGGGCCAGGTCAATTCAGTCGGATTGGGTCAGGTAAGGGACTCTCAATTAGGTCGGGTCGAGTGGGCCTGAATGGGCCATGCGGACCCTGACCCCAACAACCCACGTTTCACTGAAACACATGTAACTAATAGACTAGACATCTGAATGATTTGTCGTCTGTGGAACGAGGACCCTTATGACATGAAATTCCTTATTATATAATCTAAATGAGTTTTTTTGATTTTTGGAATATGTCCAAGATGAATCATACCCAAATCCAACAGGTTCATTTTTATTAAAATTCAAATATCTTACTGTCCGGGAGTCTGTTCGATGCGCTGTCTATTTCATTGGGACCATTATGAAAATATAGAAAATTTGGATACTATATGTGAGAATTACATGTTATTGTGGTGTGAAAAATTTCTTGAGTATATGATCCTCCATGAATAAAGTGTTCCATGTACAGGAATCTAGTGGCGGGCTGTGACGTGAAAAAAATAAAGACCCTCTGTGGATCAACAATGGAGAGACCCTTCATGGATCACTAGCTGAGTGATTCTTTTTGGATCACAAATGGAGAAAACCTATATGAATTACCATGAGTGATACCCTCTATGGATTAGTATGAATGAGAACCTTCAAGGATCAACAGTAGAAAATATATTTGTGGATCAGCCCGTTGAGGGACCCATCATGAATCAACAGTAGAAAAACCCTTCGGGGATTAGCAGTAGAGAGACCCATTTTGGATCCGTAGAAAATCCTATCAATTAAATAATATTTTCATTATTTATGAAAAATGAACGTTAATTCTATACTTATGTTATACCTGGAGTGAGCTGTCTTTTAGTTTCTGCAATGTGTTTTTGATCTTCATGGTGGTATTTTTCTTTTGTGTTATTTTCCCTTATGGATTTTTGAGGGACCTTCATGGGTTGTAGGGTCCCTGCTGAGTGTTTATACTCACATTTTAATGGGAATCAATTTCACATTTAGAATGAGACATCAAGACAGACTTCAATATTAATGTACAATTTGTGGGTTAATGGGATTATATTATGGCCCCTTTACTTTTAGTTTACACCGTTTAATCAAAGTGGATGTATAATGTGATAGTTGTACTAATTTTCATTCATTATTTTTTATTCATTTGAGTAGTTTTCCATGTCTGTGTGGGTACAGTTTCAATGGTAATTCCTTACTTTTTATGATATTCCTTTTTAGTTTTAGTCACTAGCCATTGGCCTTTTGATAGGGGGAATAGGGCAGTCACGACACATGACCCTATGGATGATCTGTGACAAAAATGTTTTATTTAATTCTTGATCCACCCACTATTTTATTTATGAAGAAATTTATAAGGGTATCAATGTATTATCTAAAAAATTCAATGGTGAGTTAGCCATGAAAAATAAAAATGGAAGAATGGTCCAATCAAAAGATTATAATTCTTCTCTAATTGATGATTGTTTTAATTTTCTTCCTACAAATATTCTTATCCTTCCATATGTGGAATTTGATTTGATTCATGGAATGGATTGGAATTCCGTTTTTTGGTCTCATAAAATTTTACAATGACTGAAAGTCACAGTTTATATTCTAGATCATTCTATTATCATCTTTAGATGTAATGATGGATATGGAATTCTATTGGAAATTTCATCCATAATAAGGGTCTTAGATAATATAAATGGAGTTTATATATCTCAAATTGTTGGGGAGAAACTCACCATTAATACTACACATATTGTATGAAAAAATCATGTTGTATTTCTAGATAAATTTCTAGGATATCTGCTAAATCATGAATTTGAGTTTTCAATAGAACTCTTATCAGGTGCTATTCCAATTACAATGAAACTATATAGAATGGAACCAATTTAGATATATTAATTGATGAAGAAACCCGAATAGAATCTTTACAAGGGAAAAATATTCCCTAGTGAAACATTGTTGGGTTCACTTGTTCTATTTATTATGAATAAATAAGGATCAATATGTATATTCCTTGGTTATTGAGATCTTAATAAGATCACTATCCAAAAAAATATCCCCTTCACCACATTGATGACTAATTTGACCAAATTTGGGGAGCTCAATAATTTCCCAAAAATGATATTCATTCAGGATATCATTAAATAAGGTTCAAAATATATGATAGAACAAATATGAAAATCCATACAGGATATAATAAAATTAATTTATACTGATGCATATTTATATTACTAATCCCCCTACAATATAAATGGATCTAATGAATTTTGTATTTAAAGAGGTCTTGAACATTTATTCATAGTCTTTATATATGGTATTATTTGTTATTTATGGATCAAGGATGAGAATGATGATCTATTTGGAATTGTACAGAAGGACCTATGAAAATAGAATATTTATAAATCTTTTACCATGTGTGGATTTTTGGACTGAGAAATATTCATTTTTTGATAACATAATCAAAAGAGTGGGGAAATATGTGGATCCAAGAAACTAAAAATGCATTGAACGTTGGTAATGAAAGAATTTTTAAATAAGATATAATTTTTCATGGGTTGTATAGATATTATGTAATTTTTGTGAAATAATTTTCATTGTTTTCTAATCCACTGAAACAATTTACTCAGAAACGTGTTTTGTTAGGCTGGATTGAAGAATTGGAAGAGAATTCCCATTTTCTAAAAAGATAGTTACCTAGTGCCCCTATGATCACACAACATTGTAGTATAGGATTTTTTTGAATTATAATGATGTATCCATGAAGGGCCCCAGATGTGTTCTCATGGAAAATGATACGTTGATAACTTATTAATATTGAAAATTGGGAATCATTGAGAACATTTACCCAACTCAGGATTTAGGGATAACAAGAATAATAATTGGATTAAGCATATGGAGGCATTATCATTATGGTGAAAGGTATGATATTTATATTGGTTATATATTCTCAAAATGTACATTCACTCAGTGCAACATGATTTTGAGCCAATGAAGATGTTTGAGTTTAATACATATTAGGAATACTAAATACACTACCATACTAAGAATGAGTAGATGGTGGGAGATTCATGAGTTGCAAGTGCTATGCTAGCCTATCCCTATTGAATATCACATAATAACCAATATTTATGGAGTTACGAAGGATGGATCTAGAAATTAAAATGGAATTGTAGAAAACAATATCTTTTTGAAATGAATTTTCAACAATATACATGTGTGAGGATTAATGAGGCACTAAGGTAATATATAGAGATACAATATAAGGTGTGAAAAAATCCTAAAGTGAACCTTGATTATTTTGAAATAATAAGGTTACAGAACTATGTTTGGATTTCTCCATTTCCATAATTAATGGATGTGTTTTTGGATGGGATCATAGTGATTCATTATTTATTATTAATGTAAGCACAATGATGTATAAGAAAATGAAAGAGTTTTTTTGGTTTCATGGAATGAAAAGTGATGTTGATGAATAGGTATATCGGTTTGTTTTATGTCATCAGGTTAAGGCTGAGAGATAGAATTTTATGGGGATGATTCAACTATTTCCCAGAGCAGAATTGAAATTTGAAAACATCAATATGTTATTTCACATAGAACATTCCAAAATATCTAATGTACATAATTATAATCGGGTTATAGTTTATAGACTTAAAAAGTCATCACACTTTTAGAGAGATCATAAATCTATAGACCAAATTGATTAAATATATGGAAAAGAAGATGAAAGATTGCATGGAGTACAAATTCCATTATATGATGTCAAGATATGTGGTTTGCCTCGATGTTTTGGTGATCAATTCAGCATGCTCTGGATATAGATTTAAATTTGAACACTTTGTCACATCCACGGATATATGGTATATCTAAGAGGAAAATTAAAACAATCAACAACAGGTTTAGAGCTTCCTCTATAGATTTCAGTGGTCCTTGGGATAAAAACCAAATTTTGGTATAATTTCCTTACAACAGTAGCATTAACACCAGAATTCTATTGTATTTGTATAAATACCTATATGGAAATTAGTGTAGAAATCCATCATGCTTGGATGATGGTTGGGAATGAAGTATATTATGATCTGGTCTTATTGAGGGAATCATAGAAAATGTTAGATAAATTCAACAACACATAACAGAAGATTAGAGATGAAAAATATTATGTTTTCAACAAAATAAAATACATATTGTCTAAAGATGGTGATAATGAGTTTCAATTAATATCTCCCTGGAGTAGAGAAATGATATTTTTCAATAATAGAATGTTGGGCCCTAGTTAAATCAATCATATTGATATTTCTTGTTGTTTGTGGAAGGTAGTTTAGAGATTTTTTACTTCAAAAACATCTCTATGATATTCATGATGTGTTTCTTGTGTACCTTCAGATGATGTATTTAAATTATACTTCAAATTTACCTAACATTAATGTTTTACCAATAGAGAATTATATTTATTATGATGATAAAATGATATTGATGTTGGATCATAGAGAGAAAGTGTTAACACAAGACCACTAACTTTGTAAATGATTTATAATAGAACCACCGATTTGAGGAAGCTACGTGGGAACTAATGTATGGGTTGGGGAAGAAGTATCCTCATGTTTTCTATCCATGTAATGAATTTCGAGTGAGAAATTCAGTTTACGGGTGGTAGAATGTTACACAATGATGTTTTCAAAATTATGATTTCATTAAATAATTATATTTATTCAATATCTTATGTTGCACACAATCGTGAGTTTAAAATAACCCTTACATGACCTTATTATAAAATGACCATTATAAAATAGCATCTATCTTAGAAAGAATAAATACAAATAATTTATCAAAATATAGATTGAATTCATTTTCTACAAATTATTTATAAAAAATATATAAACCAATATTATGTAATGTAAATATTTTTTTCTTTTTCATAAATTAATTTAATTAAATTTAGTAAATGAAATTTTTGAAATAAATATTTTATATATTTGGTAGAATATTATTATATTCATCAAATTAATATTCATAAAATCGATATTAATGTCATAGGATATGATTAAACCATATTTTATGTATAAAAAACAATATTTTACAATTGGGAAATTTTAACATCTTTTAATTGTAAACCCTTTTCAAAGAAATTTTTTGACTCATTAATTATTTTTATTTGTAAAAGTAAAATTTTTCATTTGTATCATGATATAAAATTTTATTTTTGATTATTTTTTATATTTTTCATATAACATTGATGTTTTATATAAATAGTAAAAATGTACTGAAATTAAATCGATACCAACTTTTATCCTTAAATTAATGTATATTGGTAAATTATCATATTGAATGGTTTTAACGTATAAATATTTTATATTTGTAGCAATAAATATAATTTATATCATTAGTAATATTTTAAATTGAATTCAAATGTAATAACATTTCTAGGTTTTGTAATGTTTAAAATCTTAGAAAATCATTTTCACATTTAAAGGATTGGATTATTTATAATATTATTACCGAAGCTTCTCTATTTTTAATTTTAAAAAATTGATATTTTATTAATCAATAGTTCGAAATTATTTAAAAAGCAGAAAATATTTTTTAGTAGTCTGAATAGTAGAATTCATTATTTTCTTATTAATACTATAATAGAGTAAATTTGGTAATTAAGGGGAATCATAATGATATAAAAATACACTAATAGTTTTTGTAAAATCATTATACGAATGTATTTAGACTAAAAAAATCATTTTGTCTAAATGGTACTGTTATATGCCACTTGTATGAGATTAAGACATTAAATATATTTTATGTAATGAAATGGTAAATATGTCTTTATAAAATATTAATAACTATTTTCTTTTAAATATAATGTTACAAAGAAGATAAATTTTACCGTAAATAATTATTATAGGGATAAGATACTTTTCATTATCAGGGAAATATATTTGTAATTTTTTTAGAAAAAAATATAAACCATAATAGCTTACACATTAATGAATCATAAATTATTTAATTTATGATAAATCAATAACATGATTTTTTTAAAATTATGATAAAGATTAAAAGAATAAAAAAATCAAAAATTCAAGTATATCATAGGAATATTTATCCATGGTTCAAGGTATTGACCATTTGATGCCATATGGAAGAGATTATGAACCTTATAATACTTTAAGTAAAGTTATATTAACGTTTTCACATTCACATTTTAATAAAAATAACATTTGTAATATTTTTTTTTCCAGATGTTATATTCTACTATAAATATTCCTCTAAAATATTTAATAATTGTATTCTGTATATAATATTATTTTTAAATTTTAAAATATAAATATTAATTTTAAATAATTACACAAAACTAATGCTATACTTATTTTAATAATTGGAAAAAATTATAATTTTTATTAATATTAATAAAATAATTTTTTTACATTTCATATATCCAACAAATTTCCTAGATGACATTTCCATCTTATTAATTTAATAAAAAATTTGTGTGGAATTTAAATTGTATCGTTTATATTTTTAATAATCAATTAATTGTATAGTGTCAAAATTGTCAATATATATATATTTTTTCAAATTAATGTATTATTAAATTATTTAGAATTCATAATTTTTGTAAATAAAAAAAAAAATATATATATATTTTTCAAAATGTTATAAAATAATAAGTTATGTTCTAAATGACATCAAGAAGTAAATATTTTATCGTTTGAATATTTAAAAATTTATTACCATTGTTAAAAATTAAACACAATAACTGAGTGTTAATTGAAATTATAAGGTCAAAATTCATTGAATAACATTTATAAAATTTAATATATGATAATATCAATACCATATATAATATTATATTCAAATATATTACATTTTGGATGTTTTATATATAATTTAAATTTATTAAAAATAAATATTTTTTGAAACTCTGAGGGTTCCCCCATCCTCAACTATAAATGGGATCCACCTCCTTCATTTATTCATAACTCATAGATCCTTAAACTTCATTTAAACACTTCTCGTATACATTATTAAATTACATTTTCACATTCTATTGGTTTTGGTATTCTCAAAAATCAAATATTAGTGCATTTAAGAGAATATCTAGTGGGATCTAGCCGAAGAAGAGGTAATCTCTTTTACTAACTCTCTCAAGATTATATCTTATTATACATTCTATTACAAATATCTTTCCATTATTATGTAATAAAAAAATTATCTCAAATATACTAATATTCTATTATGCTTATGGAACAACATTATTCCACCTTCTTTGCATTCTATGTAAATCAAAATCATTATGCTTGCGGACATACATCTTACCATCTCCACGATGTGGTGTAATATGTTTTTATCAACCACATTACAAGGATGGGAATAATGATGAAAATAAAAACTATATATGAATAATTTAACAATATGTCTATTTTGTAATAACATATATAGCATCCCATTATTTAAAAAACATAATTAAGGGAATACAACCATCCCTTTTGTCTATGTATGGTCTACCGACTCCCTAATGTGATGTGATTCATTCTACATGATATCAATTATATAATGATTATATAAATATATAGAATGAATAAATATAACATATATTATATTAATATTATTTTTTGAATGATACAACTGTAACATATTAATAAGAATTGTAACTTATTTGAAAATTCTTGGATAATAAAATGTATTCGTTTATTCATGATTAACTTGTAATAATGAAATGTTATGAAAAAACAGGTGATAATATGATCATAAATGATATCATAAAAATTCATATCATTCTATAATAATTGAAATGTAATTATTTAAATCATTATATAAGTGGTTTTGAAACATAAAAAGGATGTTAGACTAATGTTAAGGAATAATTTAACAATCTCATTAGAGCTTTTTTATACATTAGTATTAATAGTTTATATTAATCATCCACATTCTTGTTTCCAATATTTGTAGAATTATTTATATTCTTATGTTACTTTTTAAATTTCATATCAGCTAAAAATAATATGTTTTAAAAAACATTGAATTGTATGGTTTACAAAATTTTAGACATATGAATGGTGTAACCTGATAGAATACTAATTACATCAGTAAAAATTGATAATTATAGATGAAATACTTGTGAATTCTTGGTGGAATTCATTGGAAATATTTTATAATACCTTAGTATAAACACATTGTATTAATTTTTTACATAACCCTAGTGAAAATATTTAATGAAATGATTAATAAGGACAAACTAATTTATTAGAGATACATTTTCATGATATATATCATGTTCATATATTCATGAAATTCTTGTATTCCCCATGCTCATATGTACTTGCTATAATCATATTCATCATGATCAACATATGATATATTGTTGAATTTTTTACGCTTTACTATTAATTATTCCAATAGTATTCAAGTGATAAATTTCACATAGAAATAATTGTAAATGGGTTGATCTAGGATGGTGTAATAATAAATCATTACTATATAGATGAACATTATATTAAATTTATAATTTGTCACCTTATATGTTTATTGATGACTAAATATTTTTTATCAACTTAAAAAAAATCTTTATGGTTTTATTTGTAATGTTTTTTCATTGAATTATATTTTAGATCATAGATAAAAATGATTCACCCCATAAAAAATCATTAGAATAAATTATTATCAAATATAAACTATTTTAAATATATATATTTTAATGTAATATTTTTTATAAATTCATTAATTATTTTCTAGAAACAATTATCTAATTGGATTTTATACATATTCACTCTACTATGATGAATTGAATATTGAGAGAGGAAATATTCCTTAAAAAAAATTTAAACTGAAAATTAATTACTACACAAATTAATTGTCATGATATTTTGAAACCATCATTTCCAATATTAAAATAAGAAAACATAGTTTAAATATACCATTATAATTTTTGTTTAAAATCACGATCATCATTATCACCCATCATAACTCTTTATGTTAATGATGAATTCACTAATTATACATAAATTAAGGTTTGGTTTTCTCCAACAGAATTTCTTGTAAAAAATTCAGTATATCAATATCTAATGGATCTAGTTAAAAAAAATTATTAATGATGAATTATCTATAATATATATTTAATTATTTTAAATATTATAATTCCATAGATAATATAAAATCGTAATATAGTAAACCACCATCTGTCCCATTTATTTTAATTTCCTCACATTATCCAGTTTCTGACTGAAGGAATGGAATTATATTACATAATATAAATTTTTAAATAAAATTTATAAATATATATAGAATTCAGTAGAATTTTAAAACAAAAAAGTGTATAATTTTTTTGATCAAATAATTAATAATTGTTCCATGTGAATTCATTTTTTATGATGTATATTTATTTATTATATTATATTGTCTTAACACACAACCAATGAATTTAAATAAATTATGACTATAAATATCAATTCCTCAATTTTCGTAAGCTATGGAAAATATTGGATCGTAAAAATCAATTTTTTAAATATATAAAAAATTTCACACTCATTCATCCTACTAATTTAAACTATCCTCTCAGTATGCAAGGTTTCTTGACT
Source organism: Viscum album (assembly GCA_963277665.1). Lineage (NCBI taxonomy): Eukaryota > Viridiplantae > Streptophyta > Magnoliopsida > Santalales > Viscaceae > Viscum > Viscum album. The sequence continues at coordinate 1,577,031,582 of OY728165.1, read as the reverse complement.
TGGTATCCATGAAATATTTTAAGAAATTGCATTATTAATCCATCATTATAAGAAAATGATAAATTAAAATAACAATAGTCCTCAGTTTCTAATATTACTCTACTCTAGTTTTAGAGGAATCAATTATTATTGGGTATTTAGTTATTATATTTTAGTGAGATTTATATTTTTTTATAAATAATCTTATTTTCAAAATTTTCAATATAAATTATTTTATTTTTCAGTCTATATATAAATAATAATTTTTCCCATGATCCCAATAATGCTTATATTATAAAAAAATATCTCTAATGTCCACCAGAAGTGATTTATCCAAATAAAATCATAAACAATTTCTATAGTAGACATTAAATATAGATCATTAATTAGTCAACCCAAAGGAAATAACCACTCTCATAGTGGTTATAATTATTTAGAAATATATTAAATTGAATGATTTAATCCTAATGAATTTTTTCATGATACCAAGACATGAGTTCAATATCTAAAATTTCTTGAGAAAATAGGATTAAATCAAACTAGTCAGCAAGATGAGAAAACAAATAAGTTTTCTTAATACTAATTTTATTAACATCTCATTAACAACTAAGAACACATATTACCAGATTTTTTTTATAAACAAAAATGGTGGACCCTTAGTTGACCTTCAAGATAATATGAAACACTAAAAAGTAAACACATATATTGGATTTCATAATTCGAATTGATCTACTAGATCCATTCGAGAAGGATTTTTTGAAATTTGATTAGCATCATACGCATTTTTAACAGTGAATTCACCATCGTGATTATTAATAAATGTGTTAAGATTGTTTGAAAAGTCATCATTAAATTTATGGATGATTGGTAAATTATTATAATCAGTTAAATCCATTTTTACAAACACTTGTAGAATTTATCATTTGACATATTATTAATCTTTTAACCATATTATTGATATGTTATCATGGTCAATAACTCATATTTATATGTTTTATAAAACAAACATTTTAAATTGAATATGGATTTATTTATGTTATAATCTACTTTATCATGAAGAAAATAAATTTTATACATACCCCTTATAAGATCATACTAAATTGTTGAATGGTAAAATGACTATTAGGAAGACCCATACAATGATGATAAGATAACAGTTTTATTTTATATCTTCTACCTTAATTCACCACACTTTATTTTTAAAGAAATATTTTGATAATAATTATTATGGTTATATTTAAACTATTTTATTTAATTTAAATTAAATAAATTTATCAATAAATATTTATTTACAGGACACATTTGAATAATATGTGAAGTCAATAATATACATGTTATCACATCATTTGATGTCCACAACTTTTCCATTATAGTAGAAAATGATTTTTCCAACTAGTTATGAATATTAATTTTAAGATCATAATAAGATAAATTATTATTGAAATTCACATTTACATAAATGGATACCTCTTTAAAATTAAAATTCTTATTTAATGGTGTTTTTATATTGTTTAGTCCATTGTAATGCCCAATATTAGTCTCATAAATCTTCTAGTTTTCCCAATATAGCAAACAAGTAGAACATTTTGATACTTATAAGACATTGTTCAGAATTAATTTTCATCAATTATTACATAAATAATGTTTTATTTTTTACCATAATATTTACTTGATGGGTTGTTCTCCATTCAATTAAACATTCACTGAATCATATCCTTATAATAAAATTAGTCACCCACTGCTGAAACCATTTAAAAATCATATAATTTCCAAAATAACATTATTATCAAGAGTATCCAACTCCATTTGAAATTTTCTTTTCTACTCATATGTAAAATATATCAACATTTCAATCAAATATTAGAACAAATATCTTTTTATACATGTCATATCAAGTAATTGTTTTTCTTACATTCAATCATAATCTAAACCCATCATATTTAACTCTATTGAAAAACAATATATTCCATTTTCTATGATATTACGAAAATAATTATCATGGAAATGAGGATTTAATTATATCCATTCTAGTGATAAAGTCACAAAATATTTCATCCATTTCTTAATTAATGAAACAACTATTCAAATTCACCATCAAAACATTAAATATTTAGTGGTCATTTTTAATTACATAAATGACCTATATATTCAAAAATATTATCCAATGAATTAGTTTATCCATTAACTAATACTAGATTAGAGTTTCCATTGAAAGAGATTGTAACATAAAAAAACTCTATAATATAGATAATATAATTTTAGGATAATTCATTCAATAACTTTTCTAGGTACCAACATTGATTTTCAACATCATTTTAGTTAACATATTCTAAATCTGCTCGTCTCTAGTTTATACAATTCTAAGATGATTTATTTAATTTATAGTTTCCTCATATTTTATTAAAAACTCATTCTGTATATTTTCTCTATATAATAAATTTCTAAAATATTAATTGGAATAGATGAATAACCAATGTAATTATCAAATACAATAGAAGGATAAAATTAATATCATTTAGTTTTCATAAGATTCCACTTAATTATAACATTAACTCTATTTAACTTATACTAACCATTTATTTATTAAATCGTATTCTAAGCAATAACATGAAGAAATAATTTCTAGAACATTAATAACAATGATTGAACATTAATATATATATATAAATAATATTTTAGGTTTTTTATGTGTAAAATTTAAATAAAAATTATATAAAAAGATAAATTTCAACATAATGTAATATTATTACATAAAAATTTACTCATATGTTAGTAGTCATATTTAATTCATGAAAATTGTTCTGAATTCAATACATTCTATAAAAGACCTGATTCTTATTCATAAATATCATTAGGCCCTATGAATAAATATTTGAAATGTTCTATGTGGAAAACGAAGCTTCATAAGGGATATAAAAATAAAAGAATACGGTTAGTCCCCAAAAACCATAAATTTCAACTTATAAGACTCCGTTTAATCAAAATTTTCAATGATATCAAACAGTCATTTAAATAATTAATTAACCAAATTTATTTCCCAATTTTTTCAATATAAATTGTTTAGAAATCAGAAAACTAATACCAGATCAATGATTTTTTAATGGTGAAACAAATGATTTGGTTAAAAGGTGTCTATTAAAAAATCCGTTTATATTTTAAAGGGAATGAAATTTCTTATATACATAAACACATTTTATTACCTCATGAAAAAATATTAATAAATGAAAACATATAGATAGAATAAAAAATTATTATAATCATAGTAAATTATCTTTTCAATCACTCATACATGATCCTTTATAGTGGGATTATCTACAAGGTTAATAATAACTGGAATATTATAAAGATATCCTAAAATGATTTAATAAAATAAAATCATGTTTTAAACCATTAAACATTAAATAATTATTATACGAGACTATAAGAATTGAACATTAATTGTGGTTATTAATTTTAATGGCATATAATTTTATTTTAAAATTATTATCCAAAATTAAAATTCCTAGAAAAATTGAAATAATTTTTTCCATAATAAATTATAAATAAATAAATTAATTTGGATAATGAATAATTTTTATGATGAAATTAAAATTTTTTCATGTGAAAACATTAAAAAGAAAATTTTAATGAAATTTAATAAAATTCAGTAAATGAACACGTGGAATCTGTTTAAAATAATTATCTATAGAAAAATTTATATAATAAAATTAATAACATAGATAAAATTAATAATTAATTTTGATAATGAATAATTAATTTTATAAAAATTTTATGAAAACATGGACATTTAAGAGAATGCAATTACAAAAATTTGAAAATGTAATTCCCCAACCCTCGTTAACCAGAGTCGGTGCATTACTATATAACATTGGCATGATCACAAGGGATCATGTCCAAAAAGACAGATACGATTTGTATCATTTGAAGTACTAGATAAATTTATAAGTTCTACATTACATCCTGAAATAAATACATCACCAAAATTTTTCCCCTTTTGAACACACTAACATCCATGGACTATCCTTGCACATCAACCATAAAATAATTATTCACATTAGGGGAAAAATAAAACATAGAAAAGGGTTGAGATTAGATGTTTAGTAAGGAAAATAATATAGTAGAAACTTTCATAAATAAAAATAAACTTTTAAGGCGATGTATTAGACTAAAAAATTCCTTTGAAACGTAAACTTCAGCAAAATATGGAAATGATCAATGAAATAATGCCAGTTACTTATTCACATGATTATTGTAATAGTTGAATAATAACATGAAATATCAATTTCCACTATCATAATGATATAATGCATAACAGGAAACGTCATAACCACATTGTCTAAGCCTTGTGTCAAGACAAAAAATAAGATTTTTTCAAGGCCTTGTTCGAAAACACTAGTTTGTCTCATGAGACCTACTGATTCATCGAGGAGCTATTGCGGGCTCCACCCGTCACATACAAAGTCCAACTCATTCCGCATATGAAAATTTTTAAACATAACATAAACATTCATATTAAGACTTGCATACAAAATGCCAATACATAATCTATAAACATTGAATGGTGTAAATATTGCACTTCCACATACAAACATAACACAAAACCTTCAATACAATATGAAATATTTGTATCATAATAAATCAACTTCAAAAAACTTTAATATCTATTAAGGGATGTTGACATATATGAAATGACAACAATATGAAATAAATACCTCTTTCTATTTTGAAATCATTTATAAGTCACATAATTATAAAAGAAAACATTTTTTTTGAAAATATTTTTATAATCTTTTATGTGATGCTTTGATGATGATATAACAGTTGAAAACAGACACACCAACTATATAAATACAAAAACATTCTCACATTAATTTTTTCGTATAGGTCATAATGTAACATCTTTGGAAAACAACAGTTAGATTCCTTTCAAACCATTTTATAAAAAGTCAAACCAGGGTATAAATTAATTTAACTCATAGTCTAATAAATAGTAAATAAAAATAGAAATAAATTTTCATGAAACATGGATTTGGATGATAAAGTGGTCCTAGTAGATGCTTATGTAAAAACTAGCTCGCATAATAAAGAGATTGTAAAATTATCCCTAACCATGTACTATTATTTAGTTGATGGTATGTTAACCTCTTGAATAATAGCTAAAACATTGTTATTAATTTATATATGAACTATATACATAAATAAGATATCATATATAATCTTATAATATTGCTTTCTTAATAATATTTTAGAAGTATCATTGTTTTGGGTGTTAAGTGATTCGTTATCATTTATATACCTAGTTACACAAGACACGATTATTATGGATATGAAATATTTTATTCATTAAATAATGATATTATTTTCATAAAAATTATTTTTAATCATAAAATGAAAATTATTCATGAATTATTATGAAGCCGAATGAATCTCATAGAGTTCGTGGAGATGGTAATCTCTATGTACGCACGAGTGGCAATAAAATTCTATTGATAGAGAAATGTAATGTAGTTGGATGGTATATCATATAAAAATAATCTTTAACAATTTATATATATTATTTACATCAGTTATACTTATAATTATACCCAACCATATAATTACGTTTTTGAATAACAAACTACACCACAATGTGGAGACGGTAATCTGTACATACACACATATGGTGACTTTGTCATTTATAGGATAGATAGAATAATGAAAATGGTTGTACATTTTTTAAAACAACATCATATTATATAGAATATACTGGATTTAATATTTTAAAATGGAAACCACAAAGAAAGAGGATGTGGAAGAAGAAAAGAACATGAATGATGTGATGAAATATTTACCTCTTTTTCGGGTTCTTTCTTTTGATTTGATCAAAAGGGATCCATAGAATGGCAATATGAACAAAGTATTACATAATATATTATGTTAGGAATGTTTGGAGGATATTTGGGTAGGGTTTTTCTGATCCAAAAGGCTTTGGATGGGAGAAATTGAGAGAATGGGAAGTTCCCTTTTATTAGAGAGGTGAGTGTCACTTAAGGAAAAGCTTGAAATATAATTTTATTATAAAATAATTTTCTGTTTCTAATGGCTAGAAAATCAATTAATTATAGGATAAGTTGGGTTTGGGGATAAAACCACTCAAACAATATGTTTTATATAGGTTTAAGTCATCATATTAACCTTATCGTTTAGAATTAACTCTTAGTTAAATAGCTTTACATTTAACAAGTCTCTTTGTATTTTTAAATTATATGATTAATAAAATTACTATATCAAGACAAGAGAACCCCATGTGGTTCATTAGTAATATATATAAACTTTTCTATGTTTTTTGACAGAACAATATATTCTTATGAATATTATTTTAATTAGTAATATATTATTTGTGTTAATAATTTATTATGTCAATTTTTATACTATTTAGTATTTTCTTTTTTCTAAAAGCTATAAAAACATTATCACTTCGAATAAAATTTATTTAACCAACCTGAAAATGTCAAATTGAACATGAAAATTAGTGTAATTCATCAGATGAATTAATTTACATTTATTTGTATATTTATAATATCAATTATTTAATTATTTTATAAATAAGGTAATTACTGCATCTCCATTGTTTCATAAATAAATTAAATTATATATTGAATAAAAATTAATAATAAAATTCCATTATTTAGGAAATAGTGTGATCTTTGTAATGAATATTTATAGTTGAATTTATATATTGTTTTACCTGATATTAAAATTCTATAGTTATTAAACATTGAATTTAACTCTTTTATCTCTTCTTTAAATAAAATAATAATAAATGTCTTAATCTAATCCATGTGGATCAAAGTGGATCATATTTTATTCCAAAGGTTATTTTTTGTCGAATTATACTTAACTAATAGAATTAGTACATGTGTTAGGATAATTATGATATCATTTTTACCCTTAATTACCCTATTTACTTTTAACCGTGGTAAATAAAAGTCAAAAGATACTATTCACCAAAAAAATTTAATGTTATTAAACCAAAATTTACTTACTAATATTAACCTTGTATCTTGGTTTTTTGAAATTCAACTAATAGAAGTGGTAAAATTATGTTTTATAAAAATTTGCAAATGCTCCTAGGAGGTGGGTAAATGATGGTAAGAAGTTCGATAAAATTTTATATATCTAATATTATTATAAAATGGCTCCTATGAATTACGTTGAACATATATAGGTATTATTTATCTATTTTGAACAAAAATAAAATAAAATAAAATAAAATATCTAATTAAATAAAAATTCAGTTTTAACCAAGAATGTAGTTTTTTCACTATTCATAACAAATTCAATAGTTTTAGAAAAATTCCAAAAATTCTTTGTAAGATAATATAAATATTCAAAATGTATAAATGAATTCCATTTTGAAAGATAAAATTTATAAAATTTGAAAAAGTGGTTATTACTATTCATAACAGCTAGTTTGATTGGTCGTAGTCTTTTAGAATCTCGAAGTTATGTATAATTCAAGCTATTACATTATTCATAGGGAAACATACCGTGTAATATTGGGGAGTTACATTCGTCCATCCTTCAAATAATTTCATCCTAGAAATTTCTATAATAATACCGCATAAAAAATATTCATGTGGTTCTTCATCATAAGTTCCTCTCATTCCCATGTTGCCACTTCCATATTATGGTTTCTCCATAGAACTTTTATAGGATGAGTCGTACAGTATCTCTACACTTGTTCTATTGTATCTAGAATTTTGACAGGCTCTTCCCAAAAAGAAAAAGTACGTTCCAGTTAAACTTCTTCATAGATGACAACATGCATTGGGTCAGGCATGTATTTTCTCAATAATAATACATGGAACACATCATGAACTTTGAAGGGACTTGAAGGCATTTATAACTGATAAGCTAAAACTCCAATTTGTTCTAGAATTTATAAATGTCTTTTGTACCTGGGACTCAATTTACCCTTTTTACCTAAATGTATAACACCCTTCCATTGAGATAGATTCAGGAAAACATGATCTCTTACTTGAAATTTTATATCCTTCCTTCAGTTATCGGCATACCTCTTTTTCCTACCATGAGGTATATTGAGGTGGGTTTGGATAAACTTCACCTTTTCCATTATTTTCTCAAAATGATCTGGGCCTAGGCATTTTTTTCACCAACATCATCCGAACATGTTGGTGTGCGACATCTCTTTCCATATAACGCTTCATATGGTGACATCTAAATACTTTAATGGAAGCCATTGATGTTGGAAAATTCTACTAGAAGTAAATATTGATCCCACATACCTTGAAAATCATGTGATCAAGATCTAAATATATCTTATAAGGTCTTAATAGTATTTTCAAATTTTCCATCAGTTTGAGGGTGGTAGAAAGTTCTCAAACAAAGTTCAGCATCCAGGGCCTTCTAAATACTTTTCCAGAATATTGATGTAAGACTGAGATCATGATGAAAAACAATTAATAGGGGTACTCCATAATGTCTTAAATCTTTATTAATATATAGTCTTCACATACGTTCAAGTTGTTAATCGTCTCTTGTAGCAATAAAATGGGATAACGTGGTAAGATGATCAACAATGACATGTATTGCATCATTCCATATAGGAGTCTTTGGTATCCCCATGACAATGTCCATTATAATATTATTCCATTTCCACTCAGGTATTGGAAGAGTTAGTATGAATCCTCCATGTAGTTTCCTTCCTGATTTCACTTGATAAAAAACCATACATCTTGATACAAATTCAACAATATCTATCTTCATGTTGTTCCACCTAAAATGTTATTTCAAATCTCTATACTTCTTAGTGATACCAGGGTGTCGTGCGAAATTGGCGCTAGGGGCATCATCCAAAAATTCCCTTTTTAGATCAGGAATATTGGGAAAACAAATTCTCTTCCCAAATTTCAAAATTTCATCTTTATATATGAAGTCGATCAATCTACAATCATTCACAGCATTAATTTTCTTTTGAAATTCCTCATTATCACTCTGAGAACATTTTATCAATTCTATTAAATATTGTTTGGAAACCATTTTAAAAATAATTGATGTTTCACCTTCCATGGTTATTCCCATATCCATCTTTACAATATCCATGAAAATAGGATCCTTTCCAACTCTAATCGTGTGAAAAAAACCATGAACCTTTCTGCTCAAAGAATCTACAACCTTATTTCTTTCTCTGACTGGTATTTTATAGTGAAATCATAATCCATGAGTAGTTCATGACATCTCATTTTCATCATGTTGAGTTTGTATTGTGAGAAAATATACTTCAAACTCTTGTGATCAAAATAAATCTCACATTTTTTACCATAGATATAGTGTCTCCTTATATTCAAATAAAATATTATATTTTCATACCCAAGATCATGAGTGGGATATTTTTTCTAAAGAATATTTAGTTTTCATGATTTAAAGGCAATAACTACATCATTACACATAAGGACACAACCACATCATTTCATTGAAGCATCACTATAATTAACAAACCCATCATTCCGAAATGATAGAGTCAATATAAGAGCATTAACTAATCTTATATTCAGTTCTTCAAAACATTCTTATCACTATTTATTCCATAAAATATTTAACCCATTTACGAGTGAGATTGGTTAATTGGTTATCTAATCGGGAAAAATTCTGGACAAAATGCCAACAATAACCTGCTAAACATATAATGTTGTGTACCTCAGTTATACTTGTTGGTTCTGGCCATTCATGGATTGAATTTTTCATAGAAGGATCAATGGTTATTACGTCCTTTGAGAGAGTAAGGACATGAAAAGAAATCTACTGAATTTATAAATCACACTTTCTAATCCTCCCATATAATTCATTTCTTCTACGAGTCTTTAAGATAATACGAAAGGGATTTTCATGATCTTTGTATCATTTTGAGTATACCATGATATAAGAAATAAATACCACTAAAAAGTCTTCAATATATTCCTTGAAAACTTTGTTCATTAGATCCATGAAAAAATAGGGTGCATTAGTCTACCAAAACACATTACTGTAAACTCGTAATACCTATACATTGTTTGCAATACTGTTTTAGGAACGTTTACCTTAATCACACAAAACTGATGTTATCTAGATCGAAGGTCAATCTTCGAAAAATATTGAGCTCCATGAAGTTGGTCAAATAAATCATCAATACACGGTTGGGGATACTTGTTCATTATTGTAATAGCGTTGATCTCCCTGTTGACAATTCCCAACCTCATAGATATGTCTTTCTTTTTAACAAAAAGGACAAGGGTACCCCATAGAGATACACTAGGGAGAATAAATACCAAATTACTAAATTCCTCTACTAGTTTATTTACTTACACTAAATAAACATTGGATATTCTATATGAGGTCATAGATATGGGCCTTGAACCAGGAATTAAATCAATGGAAAACTCAATTTATCATTTTATAGGATGTCTCGGTAAATCCTCCCTAAACACATCAAAATATTCTTACACAATAAGGACGTCTTATATTCAAAAAAAAATTCATCAACCATAATTATTTTATGCTCATCCTCCCCAATAATTGAATATAGTTGAGCTACTAGGGGTAGATCTAGAAGAGAATCAGGTAGAGATTTTTCTTCTCTAATGATAAGGCACTCCTTATCATCATAAAAAATTGTAACATCCTTCTTATTACAATAAATTTTTTCATCATGGCCTGAAATGCATTCCATTACAAGGATTATATCAAATTCCATCATGGGTATGACTATGATATTAGCATATAAATATCATTTATATGCCCTAATGGGAATTTATTCATAAAACTAGGTAATGATGATACGTCCCATAGGGGTTTTGACTAACAACATCCTTATTAATTCAAATTGAAAATATCTAATTTTCATAGCAAACAGGTATGATATGAAACAATGCTTTGATCCGGATACAAATAAAGCATTGGTTAAACATGAGGAAACCATTAAAATACCTACCACCATGTCTTTCAAAGCATCAACCTCAATAGTAGTGATTGCATAATCATGGCCTTTCTCCCTAGGACTTTTCTGAGGTATGTTCCCTGGGCTCTAAGGACATTCATTTTTAAAATGCCCCATTTATATACAATTTATGCATTCAACAACTTCTTTAGTACCCTTGCAATAATGAGCATGGTGGCATTTTTCATCACAATTGTAACAGGCTCCCAATCACTTACGGGAAGTACCAGGGTGTTACATCCCTCATTTACCATAGGATATATATTCAACATTTCCCTTTTCCCCTTATTTCCACTTCTAGAGTGTTTAGAATATCTCTTCTTCTCCTTCATTTCTTTAAAGTCGTATGACATAGAGAATTCTTTCTCTATCTTGATAGCACATGAGACTATATCTGGGTATGTTAAGAAGGATTTTTAGAATAATTCTCACTCAAAAAAATGGTTTTAGCCCATAAATTAGTCGATAAATATTACTCTTTGAGTTATGTATAAAATTTTCAGCATGGCTTTCTAACATTGTAATGTTAGACTCATATTCTATGACAATCTCTTCTTCTTTTTTCCTCAGACATGGAAATTACCTTTCCATATCCACTCGATGGTCATGATGAAGGTATTTTTCTAATAAAATCTATTTAAACACCACCCATTCCATATTTGATACGTTATCTTCTTCCTTTGTGTTTTGAAACAATGACCACCATTGATCTGCATCCCCCATGATGTGATAAACATCCATGATAACTTTTTCCGTTTTGTTACATCCCAAAGTGTGAAATATTTTCACGAAGGAATCTATCTATTACATAGATACTAAATTATTTTTACTCTATTTGAATGTGGGTGGATGTTTCCTCCTAAAGTTGTCTAATATTGATCCTCCAAATTGGGGATTAGGGTGATATATACAGATAAGGTTATTATTCATAAGCTGAGTGAGTTGTACCAGTATGTTAATAAGATGATCTGCAATAATTTGATCAACAAATCCACTATAATTATCATGAGTATGAGGGAATCCCTACATGGATTACGCACATTGATACAGTTTCAATCATTTCCAATTGACTTTATTTATAAATAATGGAATAAAATAGATTAGTTTATGAATCTCAATACATTATTTGAAACATATAAAATAGTTAATAAAAATTGAACAGTTTATGGATATAATGCAGAATCATAGAAATGATTTCTTAGATGAAGTATATATTAATAAACCCTTCATAATGGTTTGTAATGAAAATGAGATTTATCATATGCATATCTCTCGGGAGTGTTGTAACCAAGAGTATTGCAAGGCCCTTGTCACACACATGTTCCCATTTGAGTCTAGTTTAAAGTGGTGTTTTCTGGTTTTACCCCTATATAAATTTGTGCCAGAGCCACCTCTACAAGATCACATCCATACAGGGATGTTTTTCATAGAAAATTCACAGAATTTGTACAGTACCAAAATTCTAGTAAGTTCTTCTATACCAATCCTCAATGTCTATCTTAGGGGAGTTTTCTCTAATCAGAGTATTTCCAAATCTAGTTTCCATAGTTTTCACTAATCCTCCCTCAGATACCAATTGTAAAGCCCTAACCCCTGTTACCCAGATTTTGTGAATTATTACATAAAATTAGAAAGATCACAAGGGATCATGTCATGAAATATGGATTTGTTTAGCAGCCTTGGATGTACTAGACACATTCACAAATATTACATTACATTATGAAATAAAAACATCCAGATCATTTTGTCTCCTTTTTGAACACACATATATCGTAAGACTATCCCTACAGGTCAACCACAAAATAATACTTCACATCCTGGTAAAAAAATAAAGGGGTGAGATTAGATTCTCAGTATGGAAATCAATATAGTAAAAAATTTCAAAAATAAGTATATGAATTCGAGGTAATGTATAAGAATAAAAGAAAATCTAGTTAAACATAAACTTCATCCTAATATGGAAAATATAAAATCAAATAGTTGCATTTACATATTCACGTGTATATTATACTAGTCAAATAATCCCATGCGATTTCAAAAGAAACTTTAATAATGATGTAATTCATAATTCTAGACTTCATAACCACATATTCATGGCCTTGAGCCAAGAAAATAATTATGATTTTTTAAGGCCTTCTACCAAGCAAGTAGTTTGTCTAATCAGATCTACTGATTCATAGTGGATATATAGTCGGCTCCACCCATCATTTACTAAGTCTAACACATTCCTAATATGAAAATTCCTAATAATAACATAAAAATTTGTATTAAAACTATAATATTATAAGACAATAAATTCTCAATAAACCATTAATGTTGTAAAAATAACACATCCACAGTCAAAGATATCACAAAAAAATCAATACAATATGGAATATTTTTATCATAATAAATCAAAATCAAAGAGGAATTAGTGGATACTTATGAAAAAATATTTTAAAATACGTTTTCAAAAAACATGGATGTGGATAATAAGGTGGTCCATGTAGATACATAGGTAAAAACAACCTCAGATAATAAAGACATTGTGAAATCAACACATACCTTGTACTGTTACATTACCGGTCGTATGTTAACCTCCTGTATTATAGATAAAAAATTGTTATTACATTATACCATAACAATATACATTAATATGACATCATATATGATCTTATAATATTTCATTCTTAATAATATTTTAGTAGAATCATCATTTTGTGTGTTAACTGATTTGATTTCCTTTTTATGCTAGGTTATGTAAGCAATGTTTGTTATGGATAGGATGTATTTGATTCATATATAGAATGATATTCTGTACATTTTTTTTTCTATCTATAAAATGAAAATTATTCTTGAATGATTGCGATGGGAAATGAATCTCATCATGTTCGTGGAGATAATATTACATACATATGCACGAGTAGTAATATCATTATATCAATAGATAAATCGTACATAATTGGATGGTTTTTCTTATATAACGAATCATTAACATTTTATATTATCTATTTACAACATTTATACTGATTATTATACCCATCCAAATAATTAAGTGGTTGAACAACAAAATATACCACAATGTAGAGACAATAATCTGTATCTATGCATATATGGTGACTTAGTAATTTATTGGATAGAAACAATAATGAATATGGGTGTACCATTTTTATAATAACATCATAGTATATATTATATACTTGGGGTATTATTTTATAATGTAAAAACAAATAAAGATCATGTGGAAGAAGAAAATAACTTGAATGAGGTGACGAAATATTTACCTCTTCTTCAGGTTATTCCTTTTGATTTGATCAAAAGGGCTCTTTAAGATGGCTTTATGACCAAAGGAATGCCTCTATGAGGAAGGTAGAAAATTTTGGAGGATATTCGAGTAGGGGTTGGCCGATCTAAAAGGCTTTTTATGTGTGAATATAAGAGAAGGGGAAGTACCTATTTATAAGACATGTGAGAGTCACAATAGGAAAAGCTGTAAATTTAATTTTATAATAAACTCATTTTAGGTTTATAATGGCTCCAAAATGAATTATTTAAAGTATAAGGTGGGTATGGGTCAATAAAATCTCAACCAATTGGTTCTAGATAAGTTTAGGTTATCATATTAACCTTATCGTTTAGATTTAACTCTTAGTTAAATAGTTTGAAATTTATCATGTCACTTTATATTTTTATATTAAATGGTTGATAAACATACTATAACAAGAGAAGAGAACTGCATGTGGTTCGTTATTGATATATATTACTTTATATATGCATTATTTCAGAACCTTATATTTTTATGAATATTATATCAATTAATAATATAATACTTGTTTTAAAAACTCAATTATGTAAATTTTGACAGAATTTAGTATTTTATTTTTTTGAAAGCCATAAAAACACTATCACTTCGAATAAATTTTTTTATCCAACCTTAACATGTCATATTAACCAATAAAATTATTGAAATTTATCCAAAGTCTCAATTTACAATTATTTGGATATTTATAATATAAGTTATTTTCATATTTCATTAATAAGGTAATTACTGCGTCATCATTGTGTCATTAATAAATTAAATTATATAATATCTAAAAATTAAAAATAAAAATCAATAATGCCTGAAATATTTTTAGATTTATAATGAATATTTATAGTCTAATTTATATTTTGGGTAACCATATATTAAAAATTGTTTAGTTATTAAACATTGAATTTCACTCTTGTAACTCTTCTTTAAATAAAATAATAATAAATGTACTAATCTAATCCATGTAGACCAAATAGGATTATATTTTATTTATAATGTTGTTTTTGGTCGAATTATACTTATCACATAAAATTAGAAGATGTGTTAAGGTAATTATGATACCATTTTTACTAATTTTAGTTGTTGTTAATAAATGTCAAAAGTTACTATTCACCAAAAATTAGTTTCATTTTATTGAACCAAATTTTACATAATAATATTAACTATGTCACTCTAAATTTGGAAATTCAACTCACATAAGATGTGAAATTATGTTTTATACAAATTTTCAAATGCTCCGAGAAGGTAGGAAAATATGGTAAAAAGTTCGTCAAAATCTTATATATCAAAAAATATTATAAAATGACTCCAATAAATTATGTTGAACATATATCGGTATTATGTATCTATTTTGACCTAAAATGAATTTATGTAAAATAACTAATTATTAAAAAAAAATCCGTTATAACCAATAACACAATGTTTTTTTACTATTTATAAAAAAGTGAATGTTTTCAGATAAATACCAAAAATTCATCCTAATCTAATTTCAATATTCCAAATCAAAAAATGAAATAAATTTTGAAAAATAAAATTTATAAAATTTCAAAAAGTGGGTATTACTATTCATAACGGCTTGTTTGATTGGTCGCGGTGTGTTAGAATTTTGATGTTGCGCACAATGCAAGCTATTGCATTATTCAAGGTGAAAGGTATTGTAGAAGATTGGGGTGTAACCAAAATGTTTATTCATGAAAAATTTCTTAAATAAATTCATATTTCACCATTTAAATATTTTATCCCCTTTAATAAAAATTGTGAATTCATTATTTAATTTTTATTGATTATTTTTAGTTTTCATTGAAATTTAATAATTTATTATATAATTTTATTAGATGATCTATTATGTTTATAATTTTCTGTTATTTTTTAAAATTCGTAATGGATGATTAGTATAAATTTTCATTATGTTTTTGATTGCATTGAAATGTATCATAAAATCGATATATAAGATAGATGAAATATTAATAATTAAATAAAAATAAAATATATTTAATAAAGGTTCAGTAAGAACCATCCTTATATCAAAGGGAAAAAATGAATTAATAAATTCATTGGTTTGTTAGTATGCACATAAATTTTTAAAACATTTCACATTTTAATGGATAGAAAGGAACTAATATAGATAATGTTTTATTATTTTAGATTCTTAATAAGGTTATAAATTTATAATACTACAATTAATACATCATTATTTATATCCATGGGAGGATATGATGAAAATTTAACACATAATTCATGATGTTAATAGTATGAATTTATAAAGAAGTGATTTTTTTCTATTGAATTTTGATTAAAAATGAATTTGATAATGGGTTGTATATAAATACCATTAAATTTATGTATATTAAATTTATATACCCTTTAATTATTAATATGTATAGTATATTTATTGATTGTTTGAGAAGAATGAAAAATCCAGGAACTTAGTTATAATTTTTTTTATTATATGCATTACCTCCTCATTTAAAAATCTAACAAATTTTAATATATGTTTTTAAGATGTCCAAAAAACACAATGATGTTGATATGGTTGTTTAGGAGTATTTTTGTTGGTATTTTTCAATTCAATATATATGAAATATTTTTAGATGGTTTAATTGACAGTGTATTTATACATTAATATGGGTTTGATTTATGGTTAAAATTAATATTTTATTTTCATATAGGCCAAAAAATGATGATAATTGATTCCCATGAATGTTGTCGATAATTAATAGAAAAATAAATTTTCATTTTGATTTAAAGAATTCCAACAATTAATGTTATAATATAACTATTAATTTAACGTTAAAATATTAAAATATTAATTTCAATTAAATATATCATAGTTTAAAAAATATATAATAAATAATTTTAATTTTTTTAAAATGATTAAAAATAAATATTTTAATCACTAAATAAATTTTTAAATTTTAGAAAATTTATAATATTTTTCAATTATTTAATATTAATCTTCTTTAATAATATTTATATATTGGTGGAAAATTAATTTTTTCTAGTATATAAAAAATTCATTGTCAAAAAAATCCCAATAAATTACCATAACATAATTTATATGTAAAATTTCTATATATGAATATATTATTTAAAATTCACAATACATAATTAATATTTTTATATAGATATATTAATGAAACCTAATATATTTAATATAAATTTGTTAGAATAAAAAAATATTTTATTGCACAAATAATTATAATTTTTATTCGAAATATAAATCGCTAAAATGAGATGATTAATGTTTCACTGAAATTAAATTAATTTTAAATTATCATTATATGGGTTTTAGAATGTGGAAAACCTTTTGGTTATTAAATTGTCAAGAAAAAATACCATATTTATATATGGTTATAAGAAACTATATTATTACTCAAATTAATAATATTTAAAATATTTTTAATCAATTGTAATAAAATGACATGATTTTTTTTTTTAAATTTTGTAGTCCCTTATACATAAAAAATTATCCAACATTTATATTGTATGCTCATTTAATGTGATTAACAGTTATCCCCATGACTGATAATCAGAAAATGTAAAAATGATTTATCATCAACATGATTCCAAATCATATTGAAAATATTAATTAATTATGAATAACTAAATTTCATATTGTGAAAAAGTATGATTGTAAAGAGTGGGAATATATAAATATATTGTCATGGGATAATGGGAAATTTTTAATATAAATATTGTTCTTATATATGTCAAATAATGCAGTTATTTATAAAATAACAATATAAACAATGACAGTGATTTACACAATTTTATTCCAAAATATTGACATCTAAATCGACCCCTTTTATGTTAACCATCACATATGAATTTCAATATTTATAAAAAGACAGTATATCTAATTCATCAACATATGAAATTTTTTATTATATGATTTATTTATAATGATTTATTATATTGTTTTTTTTGATTAGTCAAAAATGTGGAAAACATTACGATATAACTACAAGGATTTATATTCCCTAAGATTGAATAATACATGAATGAATTATTTGAAGAAACATAATGAATAAAAATAATTGTATGGGAATATAAATATTTTTTTGCATGAAATGATGAATATAGGGGTATATTTATGATAAAATATGTTTAAAATTGTAATTTTTATATGAAAACTTGAAGAGGTATTTTTTTACATCTAATTAATATAACATGAATTTTGATAAGAAATTAGCATCGACAGTGATATGTTCCGAGTAGTTGGACATTTCAATTAATCAATTTAAATATTTTTTATTTTTCATAATCCACAAATGATAATATAATATATCAAATCTACTGGTAATGACAATGTATCTACATTTCAAAATGTGATGCATTCTTTTATTTTTATGACGATAATTTTTTTTGATTTGTGTGATTTTCGTACATGGAATTTCACATTGATATATGAAATAAAAACAATTGGTTTGAAATCAATATAGATATGTAATGATTATGGTTATTCATTTAACATATCCTATATCTAGTTTTGTATTATGGTGGTATTATCTATGACCCCAATATCAGTCCAATTTGGGTAGAGGATGATGATTTATTAAACATTAATTGTATCCACTATCCCTCTACAATCACATTAAAATGAATGAATATTTCAATGATACATTAGTTGATTGGTATTTCATTAATAATAATTAGTTTTTGATATATTCAAGAGTTTTTTAAGATATTTGATTTTGAGATAATTCATTTAGGATAGTTAGATATGGGAATTTTGTAAATAAAAAATTATAAATGAATATGATGGATTTAAATTCCTCCATTTGAAATTATATATACTCAATAACACCCATAAATTACATATAATATATGAATAAGAAGATTATATCACAAATATGTACCCATTTATTTTAGTTTGGGGGGAATATATATTCGATCTAATATATATAGATATTTGAATCTTTTCTGTTACAATGGTTTGTATAAAAAATGCATGATATGTGTATTTATATATGAATTAATACATATACATTATTCTGGATAAGAAAATTTAAATTACATCATGTAATGTTTTATATTTTATTTAGAATTTTACAGGTATTTATAAATAGATGTTTCCTATAGTAAATGGAGTCTTATGTAGCTAGGTATTTCCTTAAGCACGTCATCCATCTTCCAAATACATTGAATAACCAAGAGTAAAATCTATGGTGGGCTGTGAGATCAAATATATAGAATTTTTATAATTTTTTTCTAAATGTATTATGATCATAGTGATCCTTCATCTGTTGATCATGGATATTAATATTTTTAATTATGATGTAGGGTATAAAATGGGTGGGTTCACTTTTCATGATTATTAGTAATGTATATCTAAATTTTACATTTATCTGGTAATCTAAAAAAATATGATGAAAATAATTTGTACTAATATACTTACAAATACATGTGAACATTCACACTGTTCAACTTTTTGGCATGTAGTTTTGACGATGAGTGATTTTTGACGGTCATGTTTCCACGTGGTTTATTTAATATTTATATTTATTAGAGGGGATAGATCGATTGATTGAATCTGTGCTATTTTTATTGATATATTAAACACACCATTTGAGACATTATTGTTTTTCCTAGTCATTGACATCAATAATTTTACATTATACTGTAAAATCGATTCTATATATAACTATGTTTCATTATTTTAGTTTTATAGTACATGAATGTTTCTATGTATTTGCATTTATAAAAATTGGTGACTCAATTCATATATATTCACTTCAACCAATTTGTTTGTGGATACCATTTCATTTGTCACAATCAACATTCTTAGATTAAGTACACTTCTTGAGTTACTTTCAAATATACATGTATATGAAAATTATCATCATCATTTCGCTGAAAATATAATAAATTGTTAACATAAAAAAGTTTATAATGTTTAGTATAATGAAATTATATTATTCATTCAAATAGGGGTTTATAGGTTTATATAATTATACGTAAGTGTTTAGAGGATAAATATTAGAACTTTTATTTCAAGCATTAATAAATTGAAAATAAATTAATTTAAAAGAAAAAATAAATTATGTCGGTAAATGTTAGAGAAATATTCTATTCTATGAGTATATGTTAAGATGGCATGTTTTTCAAGTACCATCAAAATTATAAATTCATTACTTGTTTGTAAATAGATTATCCATAAATATGATACTTGTAACACTATATAATACGCTTTTATTTTGATAATTAAAAGTGAATAAAAGTTATTATTAATTTAAAAATTGAGGAATCTATATGATATAACATTCTAATAAAGGAATATTAATCCATAAGTTAATAAAAATTCAACATAATATTCAAATATCTATTTATATTAGGAATCAATTTTTATCTCTTGATAATATATTATAATGATTTTTTTTAATATAAATATAATATTCTTATAATATATTAATGCTACTTGAAATATATTATTTTACGTGAATAAAAACCTATTACATGATTACATATTCAAAATATAACCATAGCTTTTGTTAAAATTGAAAATAATTATCCCTATAATCAAATAATTTTTCAAAATATATATTTTAATACCTTATATAAGTTAACTATAATTAAATATAAAGTAGTTGTAAAATAAATGATTAAGAATCTACAATAAAAGTTATTTTTTAAAATTTATATTGCATGGTGAAATCTAATTATGTTTTCCATGATCCATTGTGATTCATAACGATTATATACTTGATTTGTTCAATGTGTCACATAGTTAATGGTTTGTAAATTATTGCATTAATGTTGTTAATTGTTAGGACAATGATATGGGGGACAATTAATCATATTGGGAGAATCTACAGTCGATTATAGAGTAAAACAAGATGGTGTTGTGGTGAATGAAAATACGAGTAGACTCAATTCAATGACAATATCTAAGATCCACGTGAAAAAATTTGAAAATAATTATGATGTTTGATATATAAAGTTTGAGTTATTTTATAAGGGCTATTGAAATTACTATTGTTGATGGTAGGTACATTTTAGTGGATATTTGTCATATCATGAATTTTTACAATTAATTAATACCATATCACTGATAGTTTATAATTATTTTTATTTGAAAATATATTTTTTAAATAAATATTCATTATTAATTGTTTTAAGTAATTGAATAAGTGTAAAACAATAGTTAGAATCATTGAAAATAATATGCAATAATAAATGTGAGAGGATATGAGTTTTTTTTAGATTCATAGTGAGTATAACATAGGAATAGACGACATAAGTATTTAGGAAATTTCTTTTAATAACTGGAAAACTAGGACATTTATTATAAATTTGACTCTATTGATATCTTTTTGTTGTGTTTTTAACTGATCTGTAGAATTGAATTTTTGAGAATCATTTTATTAGACAGATCAAACATAATAATAGGTATATTAATATTTCTAATGGATACTCTTTTCAAAATAATTAAATATTTCTAAAATTATGCATCATAAGAGAAATTTTAGATAACCCTTGGGTCTGTAATGTAGAGATTACACTATGTGGGATAAACCTGCAATGCACGCTAGGTGTTTAGAAATATCTAATGTTATAATATCCTTGAATATATAATAAAATTATAAACCACTTTTTTATATAATAAAATATTATATATCTTAAAGGGTTCTTTATATAAAACCTATGATACCACAATTAGGTTCCGAATATGGTACTTACTAATGAAGGGGAGTATCTTCTAAGGCAATCATGGGTTTTTTCAGACCTCTATTTATTTTATGTTATATAATATTTATATTAATTAAATATTCGTAAAATATAATGAAAAATAAATTTTTCTATTCATCATCCCAAAAAAACATCATGACCTTTTTTATTATTGGTGTGTTTCAAAGCATTAAATTTTAAAAATATTTTAATCTATTATTATTAAATGTATTAATGGATAAAAATAAATTAATCTACATTAATATAGAGTTTGAAATCTTGTCTTAATTCAATAATGATAATTTGATTGTAAAATACTCCATTGTGGGTTATAAAAGGGAGGAAACAACTGTTATTTTTCTTCATTGAATTATAATCAAACATAAACAATAGTTAAAAACATTTGGAAAACCTGTCAAAAATATTTTAATATTTTATAAACTCAATTTTGGTTGAACATATTCTCTTTCTCTTATTATATCTTGTGCATAGATGGTTTGTGATATATTTTATTTTATTTTTTTCCTTGATTCTATGATATAATAATGTTCTTATGTTATTTTTGAAAACAAATGGTAGAATCAAAATAAAAAAAAATAAAACCAAACTTTCCTTAGGAAACTATTGAAAATATAAACATAGGATATTCATTTGGATTAAAAAAAATATAATTATAAAATATTGGCTCTGAAAAATAGTTTAATGAGATTTATATAAATAATAAAATAATAATTTTTATCAAATTATCAAAAATGTAATTTTTAAAATTAATATCCGAAATTTTCATAGAATTATAAATGATAATTTCCTGAGATAATCAAATGATTAGGTTGCCTAAAAGTTTCAATAAATAAATTATAAATATATAATTACATTAAATTATCAAAAATAATTGTACAAAAAAATATTAAAAGATAATTATATGGTAATTATCACATAACAATGATTATCAAACATATCATAGAATAATAATATGTATTGTCAAAGAACAATGATGAATAATTATCAATAGATAACTTATATGAATTACTAATTATTAATTTCTTGAAATAATCGATGAAAATTTTATAACAATATTTTAAGTATGATTATAAGGCAGTATCAACATGAAAATGATTATCAAAAATATCATAAGATAAATTAATTAGTTATCAATTGATAATTATTGAAATTATTAATCGATTATAACTATATAATCAAATTATATTTTCATATTGTTAAAATTATGAAAGTATAATCTCTCTATTGATATTTAATATGGATAACTTAAGATAAATTATAGAAATATAATCCTAAAACTATAATTTCAGAGTAATTATCAAAATATATGTAAAATGCTTCATTTTGGAAAAAAAATCAAACGATAATAATTATTATAGATAATTTTGAGAGTGGAGGAATTGATATAATTTGATACATTAAAAAGTATCTATTAGAGAGGAAGTGTCATCATAGTTGATACTTTATTTCATTTGAAATGGAATGGTTTTTTGGTTTTAGTGGCCATTAGTGAACCCTGACTATCAATGTTTCAATAATATGGTTCCCGGGAGGCATATCAAACCCAGAATGGTAGTTTACCCTTATATTTCATGATGAATACATTAAGGTAATAAGTTAATTACTTTATTGGAATAATTTAATACATGGTTTCAAGGTTTTTTTAGTGACATATGATACTTGTATGCTAACCTTCTACTATTCGTTTTTTATGTATGTAAAATTTTACGATGAATAATGGGAGGTTTGGACGATGTATGGAATCATTTTGGGGATTTTCTATGGGTTCATGGTTGGTGAACGATTGGGGAAAACCATGCAACACCTACTAAAAACCATGAAACATGAGTAATGTGATACGTAGAACGCGTAGTGGTAGGCACATAACATGTTAAAACCAGACAGCCACCTAAGGTAATATGTGCATCATGTGATAGTGGGGAGCCACCTAAGGTAATCTAGGCACTCAGGGTTATTTTGAAATCCAACATTTTTGGCACGCTCAAAAAAATGGGTCATGGGTAGATTATTGAACATTAAAATTATTCATTATTATGAGATTAAAATGAAAAATAAAATGGTTCCTACCCTAAATAGAGAATGAATGTAAAATATTACAAAAAATAAGAATTATTGGGTGTCAAAAATATAAACATGACAATGCTAGTGTTTTAGTATTCTTAACCAAAACCTCAATGTTGGACAGTTATGGGTAGAAATTAAGAATCATGTTTGAGCATGTGGTGAGTTTGGGGAATATTATTTTGTGGATTATATCATCTTACGTAATTTTTATGATGTTGTTTTATTAGACTAGAGATGTTTCCTTAGCATTATAGAGAGTATCCCACCACGATGTATGTTGAGTGGAAGAATGGGGGGCATCCCTCAGAATGAAATTCTTATATGGAAACATGAGATACTGATCATTCCATTAAAAGATGAAGGGGGTTGTTTAGAGAAAACATCACTCACATAACACAATTCATGGAAGGGGAACTAGGGTGAGTTTTTAAGATTATTTCTTAGATGAAAAAGGTGTTTATGTTTCAATACCCTCGATCTTTAATTTAAGATGGTGGACCTAAGGGAGATGTATTTTGGGATGAGTTCATAGAGGAAATACATGACCATTTGGGGAAACCATCTATATTGAGGGAAATGTTTTCCACTTATATTCAATAGGGATCAATGATGAACTATTTGGATATTCAGGCACGAACTGGTCAGACAGAATAAATGTTATGGAACGACATCACAGAGAGGTTCTTTGAACAATTTTATCCAGAGACCATGAGATAATAGATAGCTATTTAGTTCATGAATTTGACATAGGGGAGCATGTCATTTCAATACTTCGTTAGATTATACACATATCTGTTATTATTTTTACCAATGTTTGTAGGATATGAGAAATGAATGGAAAAATGTTTTCAATATGGGACATGTGAGATTATATACCACATGAATATAGTTAGGCTAGAGAAAATTAAGGACGTTTTAGATCAGGATCTCATAGTTGAAGGGACCCTAACATATTCTTCTATAGTGGGATAAATACTTTTTAGTGGATGATCAAAGATGAGACTTTGGAGAGAATGAAACACCATTATGAAAACATTATCCATGGATTTGGGTATTAGTATACGTAGACATGAGTTTCGATTTGGTTGGACCTTACTGGTGTGATCGTGAACCAGTGATGTAGGATGGGAACTATCATTGTCATTATTCGGGACCACAAGTAGAGTGTCGATCTTTCAGAAATATGGGACATGATCCGATGTTCTATAGGACATAGCGATATAATGTTGTTGAAGACATAGCTAGGTAGAGTTTGAGTCTAGGAACGGGACATGTATACCATATCAGCAATGAATTTGGAGTTCTACTAGATTAGGTAGTAGTGGTAGGGATGTATTGGTTCTGGGAAGGGGGAATCACATCAAAATAGTGGATCTACTCATGTGAGATAGAAATAATCATAGGTAATAGGGGAATCATAGTTCTTGTAGTATATATAAAACTTGTGGATAGGGATGTGGGACCATTGAGAATGATATATATTATTCTTGTACCTTCTATATAACCAAGTTCTTCATTAAATATGGTTGCCTCTCATTCATTTATATATGAATATGTTGATAATTGTTTGATCCCACATAGAATATTGTGAGTGAGGATATGACAATACATACACCATTAGGAGTGAGGACTAATGATATCTTTCATTGCAGGGGATTTTAACAAGATATAGGTGGATATTATTTGTTATAAAATATATATACTCATGATATTACAGGATTTGACTATATTAAGGGTATGTACTATCCAGTTTAATACTAATCCTACATCGATTGTTACTATTGGATAGTTACATTGACATATCATAAGGGTGACTATTATATTCCTCGTGGATAGTAGTGTATCCAGGCAGGTTGAGAATGTCTAAATAATCAACATCTGGGAGAGATCACAACACATTTTTCTAGTTTTTAAAGGATGATGGTGGTGTTAGGAAATATTTCCTTCTTCCAGAAGATGAACATTTTTTGGATTCCGATACTAAATACATCTCAGGGCTACCACCTAAGATGGACGTGGAATTCAATATTTACCTCGTGATAGGAGCTGAGCTAGTATATATTCCGCTGTATAGAATGGCCCCAACTAAGATAGAAGAACTTATGCATTCGTTTTAGGAGTTTTTTGATAATGGATTTATCCATCCAAGTACATCCCCATGGGGATCACATGTAATGTTCAAAAAGAAGGATGAATAGACTTTATGTTTATTTTTTTTTCCACATGGTTAACAAAATGACTACGAAGAACCAACATTTTCTTTGACATATAGATGATCTATTTGACAAATTGAAGGGAGATTTTGTGTTCACAAAGGTCGATTTAATATCAAGGTAACATCAATTGAGATTATTGAATTTTTATATTTCAAACAATCTATTCAAAATTAGGTATGGACTTCATGTTTTTAATGTAATGCACAATGGGTTGACAAAGGTACCGGTTGTGTATTTGGATTTGATGACCATTTTCCTTCATCGGTATCTTGATCAGTTGGTGGTTGTGTTTATTGATAAAATCATAGTGTACTAGTACACTCATGAAGATTATGAAAAAATCATGGCATCATACTAGGTACACTGAGAGAGCATTAGCAATACACCACTATATCTATGTGTTTGTTTTGGATTGACCAGGTACACTTCCTAGGGAACATCATCTTTGAGTATGGTGTGTTATCGGACCTAGAGACGGCTGAGTCAGTGGTTTATTGGGTACATTACAAGAATTATTTTTATACTTAATGCTTCATGGGATTAATTGGATATCACAAGACAATCATCTAAGACTTTTTCCATTTTGTAGTGACAGTTTTGTGATTGCCGAAAAAGGGATTAAATTCGAATTGTTAAAAGATTGTTAGATAGATTTTCTAGATTTCAAGATCCTCTTAACATCAGTTCCCATTTTGATTCTAAATGAGTCAAGTATGTATTATACCATTTATTCTAATGCTTCTAGGATAGTACATGGTGTTTTTCTGATGAAGCTATATCGAGTTGCATTGTATCTATCTTTGCTGTTGAGTAATCATGAATGGAATTACATTAAACATGACCTCGAGTTAGAAAAAATTGAATATGGTTTTAATTGTCTACCAAAAAATCATTAGAGATAAATGATTATAGTATATATAGAAAACAAAATCATATATTATATATTTTCATAGTGTGATTTTTATCTTCATCAGTGGATTTGGTTGATTATATTAAGATATTCAATTTTGAATTGGCATATATACTAAATAAGTAAAATGGTTTGGAAGATTCTTTATGATGGAATGATCAGACTCAAATGGTTTAAGAGTCAAGTGCATAATGGAATATGATAACCTTATTGTAATAAATCCATGTCGTGGTTCATGCGAGTTGGGATCAGTTGACTCTGGTGTTAGTTTTAGTGGAGTCTACACATTTGAGATGATCAAGGATAGAAAATATGGGGTTCCAGAGTACATATATTTGATAGATAAATTTAAATGGGAGATATATAATCAGAATGGTTGATATATGTCGATGAAACTATATATGTGATTCATCAATTTGTAGGTCCTATGAAAATGGAGGAGGAAATCATGTCATAATTTTATGAATCAAATTGGCATGTGCGTCCAGTTGTGAACAAAATTTACCATGTCCTAACGTGAGTTTTTTTTCCAGAAATGAAAGAGGAGATAACAAAGTTTTCGAAACGATGCTTCATCTATGACCATGTGAAGGAGGAGCATCAATGACATGATGGTTTACTACAATCTTTGCACATACTAAAATAGAAGTAGGATGAAAGGACCGTAGATATTGTGGTTGGTCATCTAAAGATTCATATGAGGAATGATGTTATTTTGGATATTGTGGATAAACTGAAAAAAATATAACCATTATTTCTTATTAAGAAAACTATTAATGTAGAGTTGTTGGGAGAAGTATACATTCAAAAGAGTGTGTGACTAAATAGAGTTCCACATAGTATATTCTCATATCATCATTCACACTTTACCTTGAATTTCTGGAAGGTATTTAACAATGAACATGGTACATAGGTATCGTGGTGTAAAAATTTACACCGACATATAGATGGGTTGTTGGAACGTAGTATACCACTTCACGAGGATATGATTATGCCTTGTGTGTTTCAGTTTTGTAGATTATGGGAAAACCACATGGATTTAGTGATTTCCACACAAAAAATAGATATCAAAAAACTATACTAAAGGAACCATATGTGGCTCTTTATTTTAGGTCGTGTAGATCACTGTTATGTTGGATGGGGGTTGGTGAGTCAATGTTGTTGGGACCAAATCTATTGCAGAAGTCATCAAACCAAGTGCAATTGATTAAAAAACATATATCTATCTTAGTGTAGACATTATTCATATGATGACAGATTGAGATGAACCATATATATTTAATAGGTTCATCGTGTGTTCCTTCAGGTGATGCCTAGGTTGGGTCACTACAATATATGAATGGTGGGCATGTTGGTGATTAGGATTGATAGACCATTTGATATAGTGGTGAGAATCGACCTGGTGGAAAAGTGATTAGATTTTCCAAATTGATAGATCTGAATGCATGATGTTTTCCATGTATAACAACTTTTGAGGTATCACCACTACCATTCTCAGGTCATTGTTGTGGATGTGATTGACCTTGAGATAGATTCTTTCTTTGAGGAGCATTCAAAAAGTTTTTTGGATCATAATGATAAAGTGTTATGGGTAAAAACTGTGTTGATAGTTTATGCTCTATGGGAAAATTTTTCTGTAAAAGAGGAATAATGGGAATAATAGAAAATATTATTGATCAATTGAACTATGTTTGTCATTCATAATCTTCGAGACATTCATGAGTACATACCGATGATGCATTGTTATATGGTAGAAAGATTATAATATCCAGACCATTATGGAGTTATCATGGGATTGATTTCATGTACTTTTTGATTTTACATAACAACCTTTGATTGTAATTGTGACATGGGGTGTGTTTTTATGGAGTATAAGAATATATTTTAATATAAGGTAGTGAAATATTGGTGAACAACATGTACACATAATAAGACTTCATATGAGAAACCATATGCTCCCTGGATATAGAGGTAATTCTAGGTAGCCTTTTGAAGTGCCCCTTAAAGTAGTATCTAAAACACAGTTAGCACACAGATTTTATTACTAAGTGAATAAACCATTCACTGGCTGATAGTGAGTTCCAAATATTTAGGATCTCACTCATATTCCATTTTTATTGATGTGTTTCACTACCTAACAGGACCTAACTCAGAATTTTAACTTTCAAAGTGTATGGTATGATCTCTCATTTACTTTTATGGAATACGAGGCCTTATGAACAACATTATTTGAGATTTAATGATTTAATTAAATATCATCTCTTGTTCTGATGAGTTAATTTCATCATGATGCTTCTCACATTCTTTCATCTAGAAATCCTTGATCCTTTCATGTAATCTATCCAGTCTAACCTTGGATCTAAACCTTTTTGTGAGATCTATATCTATGCTATTGGAACTAGATCTATATTTTTGATATAACAATTTCTTTTATCTTGATATTGGTTTAGAGATTTAGATCTACAACTAATATCTATGTAGTTGTGCTTGCTGGATTTTGGGGAATTTTTATAGAAATAAATCCTATCAAATAATTGAGGTAGGTGGTCTAAATTTAATTCCCATATATTTTAATTTTATATTTATATGAAAATGTTAATAACTCTTATAATCCTTTAGAAAATTATTTTCAATAATTAGTATAATTATATAGAGAAAATTATATATCGAACCTTTATTGAAATATATGATTATATGTGGAATTGATCCTGAGATTATTGGATTTCCTATTAGATGATTAATTTTGTTAAAATTTTTTATAATAATTATATGTTCTTATCTAGATTATTTATCAGTTCATTAATTATGTGCTATTGAAATGGATAAGTAGATATATATTAATTTTGGTATTATTATGTTCCATTGATAATGTGATCTAGAAAATTAGTTATGGGATTGATTATGAAAATTTGATACTTGAATGTGATTTTTAATTCGATAAAATTAATCATGGAACATGAATTGTTAAATTTATAAACAATGTGGTGAATTAATTATTGATTTGAATATCATTATTAATAGTTTAGTTAACAATTTGAATAGTTGTGTTTAACGAATTGTTGAATAATTTATAAGAATGAGGTGAATAATTAATTGATAAATTAATTAATTATTAATCAATTGGAACATGGTCACTCTAAATTGAGAATTAAAAAAGGTAACATTGTCAGCATACTTATGAGAAATTAGAATCGGAACAATAATATTATATATTTAGATGTTTACATGGTAACATGGTAATTTTACATATGAGTAATGATATTGGGAATATGGTCATTCTATTTTGGAGAAATTATGGTAACATGGTCTTCTTACATATATTTTATAAATTGGTTACTTTGATAAATTTTCATATAAATGTGTAATTAATGAATGGAAATAATGGGACTCTAAATTATGGCCTCAAATGAGAATATTTGAAATCTAACATGTGCCGGATCTGGTACAGAGAAAACATATAATCTTTGAAAACATCAAACTTCGGCATGAAGTAGGTATCACAATATGATATTTCCAAGAGAACATATAAGGCCCTGCTATGAGACAATTCTAGTGTTGTAGTACGCATATCACTGGGAACCGTTGAGTTAATGTTGTTAAATAATAATAAATTATAATGTAATAACTTGTTATTTATGCATTTTACTATTTTCTTATTGAAATGTATATGGTATCATGTGACTGGACATGTTTTAGGAATGGTAGGTGTGGAATACTGAGTTTTATTGAAAACCGTCTTCATACTTCTTGATCGGTACCCGAACGATAATAATGTTGTAGGACTGGATGAGGGAAAATGCCCTGGGATAGGTGGCTGATTGGGGATCGATGTTAATGAGGGAACGAGAAATGGTTCCAGAGTTTCTCATACAGTAATAGTGTCAAATTTTAAATGCATTATAGACACATGAAAATTATATTGGAATAACATTTTTTCTCTAGAAGTTGAGTATTTTAATTCCTATTTGATTATATTGTTACATGACTATTATTTATTAGTTAAATATAATACTACAACATTTTAGCTTTTTAAATTGGATTATTACTCTGATAAAAGTGGGTATAGTCTACCCATGATTGGTTTACTAGACCCTCAATGAGAGATTATAGCCTTTTTCAGACATTGAGGTGCCCCTGATATCATGTGACAGGCCAGTTCAAGGAATTATTGCATGGGACCAGGGTCAAGATATTACATACATAATATCAATCTAGTTGGAAGTAGTAATATTATCTACTAAAATAATGATACAAATTATAAATATAGTGTTATAACGAGGAATAAAAATAATAATTCTGTCATTGGGTTACTATACATAAGTTCCATTAAAATTTATATATACCTTTAGTTACACATAATCTAATTTCATCTAACATAATATTCCTTTTTTATTTTTCATCTTGAATAATGATTCCTAATATAATAATATCACAACTTATACAACATACATAGAAATATACAATAAATGAAATAATTATAAGACCAACATTAAAATTAAGCGAAGAAAAATTATAATGTTGTTTTCACATTCCTCTTATTTTCACATCATAGTAAGAAAAAAATTATATTAGTATAGATAAAAATAATTAAAAATAATAATTACGGTTAGGAGTTAATGTTTCAATTTTATAAATGGTATAATTGAACAATACTGCCCATGAATAAAATTTAGGACTATTTCTCATTCACATAGATCTGTAGTTGGTAAATCATTTTCCCCACCATCAAGGAATTAGGGTCAAAAATTAGTTAACATTAACATTTTTAAATTTCAAACACCTTATCAGTTACATAAATTGGTAAACTATTATTCCTGGCCAATAAAATTTCCTCCCAACCCATTATAATATTTCTATCTACCAGTAATCTAATAAACATATCAAATTTTGTTACTTATAGTCAGTATACATGATCAAAAAAATACCAATTCATATAAATACAATGTGTTATGTCATATAACATAAAGAAACATCACAATCCCGTATTTTAATTATTCATTACATAAAAATTTAACTATTTAATTCCAAATTATATATTTTTAAAATAAATAGATCCATTTGATTGAATGAGGTATTATACAGCCTTAATTAATTCATCTAAGAACCTATGATTCCTAATGTTCCATAAGGGACTCTTGAAATGAAACCATCATGAACATGTTTTTTTGATTTTGAATGACAATTACTACGAATAGTTTTAATATCATTACCTCATTTACATTCTACATGAAATGAGATTATTTTCCAATATTAATTTTTTTGAATGGTAATATAGTTTCAATTAAATTTATATTTCCCTAGGAAAATCATTGAATAACATTCCTCTTTACCAATATATATTTTGTAACAAATTGATGCAACCAAGACATCTAGTCAACCAATATTTGTCAAATTAAAATCATCGAAACCATTTTTTCTGATTTGTAGAATAACTACAATAATCCGAATTAAAAATACATATAGATGATCATTTTCCTTGAATCAAATTGTTATAAATATAGATCGTTATATGTATTAGGTGTTCAATATCAGAACAACTTAATTACCATTCCCTTATTATGTTATTAAAAAAATTTCAACTCATGTTAATAAGAAAATTACTATAAAAATATATCTCATTGTATACATCATGATTTACAAGTTAAATCAAATGATACCGTAAAAATAATTAATATATCCTCATAAAGAAATGGTGTTTCATCCATAGGTAATAATATATAACTAACAAGAAGGGTTATACTAGATATTAAAAATATCAGCCAAAATTTATTGATCATTATCAAAATTATTTAATTATTGAAAATACTAGAGTAAAATATTTCCAATCATATTCAATTATCATTCAAAAAAGGTTTTTTCATTACAATGGTATTTTTTCATAGTAGTTAAATTTAACATTCTCACAACTATTACAATTAGTAGAATATCAAAAAATGAAGATTCATTTTATCCTCATATTGTTAGTGTGAAATTTATGTTCCTTTATTCCAATAATTCTTATATCAATAGTGAACATTGTAACAATACCTAAAACCATATTCATTCAAAATGATTCAAACCTATAATTCCACTTTTCATGATCTTCATTCAAGACATTGATACTAGTATTTGATTTAAATATAAAACCTTGATTCTAATATTTCTCATTAAATCTATGAAGAATAAGGTATGTTAACAATTCCATTCAAACGTGATAAATTCTAATCTTATCATCCATCCACTAAAATTATATTTAATCTATTGAAATTTTTATCAAAATTGGCTACATTGTATATTGCATAACTATTAGTCAATATATTCTGGAAAATTGATTCATTCATTTTACTAGAAACAGATCATCAAATATACTCAACTGTATCATGTACATCCATCAAATTAGTAATTCAAATTGTGAAATGATTTATTATCTAAATGTGTTTTTAGTTATACAACTAAAATCGTCTCTAAGATTATGTTGACATATAAGAAATTAAGGTCAGTCTCAATGGATCGCACCCACAACCATAGCTTATAGTGGTTTGATGCCTCTTTTGGTAATTTGAGTTCTCTATAATCATATAAAAGTATGTGTTTGTTATCAAACTTGTATCTGTGTAATTTTCAACAGAATATAAATTACATTATCAATGATTTTTGTATTTTCAATTGTATTTCAAATTAAATTGCGTTAAAATATGATGAGCATACTATTTATTTATTTGTAATCAATTATTTTCTTCAGGAATATATAATAATTATGATTTCTAAAATGCCTGAAAATAATTTAATCTCTAGATTGTGTTATATTATATCAAGTATAAATGATATTTTATAATTTATGATACCTTTCACTAAATTTAAATTTAAATTTATTTATTGTTCTCCATCTCGAAAAATCATATTTATCTATGATAATATCAATCTAAATAATTATATTATTAAATATAATATTATAATTTATGATAATGATGTATTGAAGACTATTCAATATTGGGTAGTGAAATTAAATATTTCTATTGCATAAAAGGAAAATATTTTAATGAATTTTACTCAAAGTATTTTTGGTCAATTCCAACAATAGATGAATAAGAAATAAATCCAAAGGAATTAAAGTGAGATAATTCCTGTAATATACTAGTCCATCGATCAACTAGTATAATGTTCCAACTACAAGGGTTGGTATTTTTTTCTCTATGTATGATTATCTATTTCTGGACAGTATCAAAATTTAGTTCATAATTTTATCCCGCACATGGATGCATATAAGCTTTTCTGTTAAATGTTTATCCTCTCTACCACACTATTTACTGTTGAATTTTTTTATTACTATTCTCTCAAACCTAATTCTAATTAACTAAAAAAATAAATAGATATTTTTTTTATTATCTCTCAACAATTATCAAATCTATTTCATTTTAAATTATTCAATATTTACCACTCCATCATATATTTACAATGTAAAAAAATAATCAATGTGATTTATTTTAATAAAACTATACATCTACATTCCATATTTAGATATCAATTAAATCTAAAATATAATATATTTCACAATGATTTTTTGTCTCATGTTAGCCTCATAAACCTATTTATTATAATTCTAAATTCTAAGATATGGTAACAAATCTATTCATGTTCAATTTACACAATTTTTTTATTTCATTCATATACCTCTCATAAAATAAAATAGCCTTTTGGTCATAATTTTAAATTACTATCATCATTAGTAACTATAGATTATTTTCTCTATGGTGATAGTGTATTTAATCAAGGATCTCTATATCATATAATGATGATATTAATTCCATTTTAGTTTAATTGTTTTTACTATCTTATATTTTTAACAATCATTTACTTGTATATCCAAAATTGTGTTACAAAAATTAAATCATTATATGAAATACTTCATGTTTTTATAAATCCACAATTATTTCAATACAAATTGAACTGATATTACTATAGAATCCTTGATTGAAGCACATGGACTAAAAATAAATAAAATTATACATTTACTTTCAAATCATTAAACATTAAAATAAATAGTATATATAAAATATTTTCTATCTTCCAAATAAACACTCCCAAATAACCATGAAATATTTTTCCGATAATCTAGGAAATACTCTTTTTTATGATGATTATCTACAGTAAAGAACCCATTTGACCACCATATTATGAATAGTTTCCAATATATTATCACCCAAAAATATTTTAATTATGTTCATTTGAAATTCAAATGTTTTTTCCTTGTTCCATTGCTGTGATTTCTACAAAAAAATTTCATATATAATTACTTTTTAAATATCTACATAAAAAGTACTGGATGATTTTTCTATACATGGATCCTTTCCATATTATTTTTTCCTTAATCAATTAATATTTATGAGTTGTGATAGTGAACTTTTTTACAGACTAAAATCATTTTTAGATGGTAATAATATCTCTTTTCTCACATGATTCTCACTGAGGTCCATATTATGAATGAATATGAACAATATATAACAATTTACCTTGGAATTATGTCATATATAAAGAATTAATCCTATTATTTCCATAAATTTAATTTTATTATTGTTTCACACATATTGTTAGAGAAAATCACAACCACTACTTCCATTTCACACTAGTTCATACAACAAGCATTCACATTATATAAATATATCCACCCATATGATAACCTCAATCTAGAGATAATTTATATTAAAATTAAATGAATCAATATAATATTTCACATATATATCATCAAGGTTTTCTAAAATTCACAATGTAGTCATATTACATATATTTTTAGGGGAATATTAAAATCTAAATTCTTCCTAACTAAAAAAGTTTACATTTTTCTTATATATCACATTCATATTCTATACATTTCCATGATTCTGTCAACCAAAAATAATTTTTTTCATCCATTTAACATAGTTTTCTATCTAAATCTTCCAAAATCCATAGTATATACCATTAAATTGAATGAACCAAAACATGAATGATTATGATTTTTATATCTCTCAAGGATAGTACAGTAATCCTGGAATAATTAATAATCTAAATAAATTTAGAAAAGAAATTTGTTTAAAAATGTTATCCAACCATTATATTGTTGGGATTGTGGGTAATAAGTGGATAAAATTATCATACAATAACATTATAATAGAAACTATATTAAATAATAAATGTTTTTCCACTGATTAACAAGTGATCTAAAATTTAATCTTTTGTGAATTTTGTATATTATAAGGAATACAAATCATGAATCCCGATGAAAAATAATATCATATTCTATGATTTAAACTAATCACTCACATATAATAAAATTAAGTTAACATTAATATGAAATATAAATTAACACATTGGATTAGGTGGTCTATACTCTCATCCTATATCCACATGAAAAAATTTCATATTCATATAATACTGATAGAATAATTAACAATAAAAACATCTATAGGGAATATAGTACAAATTTATATAATGATTTATAGTATAAAATATTAAAATATTTCATTTATTCCAAAAATATTTTTACTGATAACCATATCAGAAAAATTGATTACACCACCGTTTGATAATCAAGGTCATCCAATAATTTAGTTCTTCATTAAATTGATTCTACCCACAAACTCAATTGATTTAGTTAGTAAACAATTAACTATTAAAAAATGATTTAATTCATAATCTATATGTGGCTCGTTAAAAACCAATAAAATCATTTACATGTGGTTGTTTTCTTATATCTCATTTATGATATGGCTAAAAAACATTTCATACATATTACACTTCTAGGGATAAATCTAGTATTTCAGAAAACATTGTTATTCCTTAAAAATTTTAAAATAGTATAAATTATTCATATTTTCATACCCATTTGAGAATGTCAATTAAATTATATATTATAATATATTGTATCATAAAACTAGATTTTTTAGTATATAAAATCATTAAATTGATATAACTGATTAAGATGCATTTTCACACAAGATTCATCCTCCTCTCCATGGAATTCAATGATATCGTGTATAATTTTTAGAGGGATAAAAATATTGATATGGTGCGATAAAACTTTTTCGGATTATATTTTATAATTTTACATAATCTATGATATTTATCTAATTTTTTTTTCCAAATATGATATTCATAAAAATAATAATTTTTTAAAATTTAATTCCTAACTCTTTATTTCAAAAATGACAGTATGGATATTTTGTGTGTTAATATTTTTCCGTAACTATTATAATAATGGAATATTTTTATCAAATACAACTTTGTGTATCCACTATCAATTATTCCCGAAAAAATGGCCACTTCATGACTAATAATATGTTCATTCTATTATTGGTTTGAGGATTAATATTAAATTAAATATTATAGGAGAATAAATATTTTTTTATCAATAAATAAATATTTGATAAATCTTTATTATACAATTGCATTAAAACCGAATATAATTTTCAAAATCCATTAAATAGACACAATCACTGGCATTATTGATGTCATTAATATTATTTACAACCTAGTATTGGTTTTTTTGATAAATCAAACCAAATTTCTCTTTTAATATGAAAATATTTATCATAATCAACAAAAATAACAATATTTATAAATATAAATCCACTTAAATATTTTTTATATATATTTTTTTGTTTTTTTATTTTTTGAATTTTGAAATCCATTACATTAAATGTCGAAACTCTTTTAATATATAAAATATTTCCACCAAACATGATCATAAGTTTTTTAATATTATTTTGTTTCTGGAATGTTTATTTTTTTCTATGTTTTTTGCTCTTAACCTTGAAATAGTTCACATAAATCATTATGTGCACATGAAAACATTTAAAAATGTTTGATCATAAGGAAAAAAGGTATGTTATTTGAATGGAATTAAAATAGTTCGTACCATTTTTTTAAACATGAAAATATAAGAAGAGATTTTCATTTTT
This sequence comes from Viscum album, assembly GCA_963277665.1. Taxonomy (NCBI): domain Eukaryota; kingdom Viridiplantae; phylum Streptophyta; class Magnoliopsida; order Santalales; family Viscaceae; genus Viscum; species Viscum album. The sequence goes on along the minus strand of OY728165.1, from coordinate 1,576,993,544 downwards.
TTTATAAATACTTTACCTCAATTAATCGTTTATTAAGACATGATACCATATGTATTCACCAAATTCATTTGTAAAACATATTTTATTATATTTATAGAAAAAAATCATCATTTTTTATTAAAATATAAAATAATATAAAAGAAAACAATAAATTCCATATTTTAATATCCTAAATTCTGTATTATATTATATTTTCATTTTCTCAAATTATTAAATAAAAATAATTCCATAAATTCAGAATTTTTATCAAATAAAATCATGCAGATACATAAGAAAATAATTTTCATAACACATAGATAGTCCCATATAAAAATGAATATTTATAATTTATAATTCATTTATATATCTATTTTGAGATCATATGACACCCAATGTGGTGGAGGGTTACGTGACAACCACCCATAATAAATAATAAATTTCATGAAGTATAAATTGAAAAATAATTAATTAATTCATATTCATTATAATACTTATAAAAATATAATTTCCACCCAAAAAATTTACATGATTCCATTATATCATTTAAATGGGAATTAATATACTTTACCCAAAAATAGTTAAAATCTAAAATCCCATTGAATAAATTAACAATTTTAAAAATCATTAGAAACATGTACAAAATCATTGATAATAATTAATGTAAATTGGGATTGGAAATGAGAGTTATGTTGTAAATTTTAAAAACCCAAATTTTTTTAAAATATGTTGCAATTTATAAAAAATCCATTTTTGAAATTTTATTTATGTTAAAATTTTTAATAATTACAAAGAACATGATAATATTTGTCAAATTAGGTTTAAAAATCATTTGAGAATATATAATAACATTTATCAAACATTTAATAAATGAATGTTGTGGAAATGAAGGTGTTGGAAACATGGAAAACTTATTTTTGAATAAGAATGCCTTACCAAGAGACCTAAAAGAAAATGTTTTTTAATTATTTTAAATAATCAATTTTTTTTATTTTCATACAAAACAAGTTCTATTCACGTCTAACATTTTGTTTCCATTCTATATAAAACAACATTGGTGTATGGATCATGATCAGGGGTATAATAGTTCAATCACCTATAAAATCATTTAAATTTTATAATTATAATTATTATATATACATTACTCTTTTAAAATAATCCAGGTATGGTATCTAATATAATCTAAAAAACATCACATCCTAGAGGTGGTAGTCTACAGGTTTATGTGGGATTTTTTTTTCATTTTTAAGATACAAGAAATACTATATCGAACAAAAAATATTTACTTAATAGAGGAAAAAATATTATAGACAGAAACATTTTTTATTAAAATAATTCACATAAATAACAAGGGTATACTGTTATAATAGAAAAAAAATATTATTACCGAAGATGGTATTACACATGTACAGTTGCGTAATTTTATTATATTCAAGAAAACAGAATGAAGATTGAAAGAGGATATACAATAAATATTATAATATTTATTTATATAAAATATATGGATTCTGTTATATTAAATTTTTTAGAATAATTTTAATAATGTTTAAGATGAAATTAAATATTCTGAATTTAGTTATAGATTTCTACCAACCTTAGGAATCCTTATTTGTATTTCAATAATGGATTTTAGAATAGAAAATTATTGTCACATTATAGTATGGTGAAAATTTTATATTTCATTTTTATATGAATTAGGGATTATAACTTCTAAGACGAAAATATATTATGTTCCACTTAAAGGATATATTATGACCATTTATTATATTCAAAATTAGATGGAATTTTTACAAAATTTAACATTATATGGTTGATGAAAGAATTATTGAAAATTACATGTTTATTACAACAAGAAAATAGATAAAATTTTAACCCATTTACCATTATATATTACAACTGATAATATTTTATATTATTTTAAATTAATATTAAATTATTTTATTAATTAAATGCCATTATAGTCTTTTGGAGGAAACTTTAACTACAATAAATTTTAAAATGGCATGACTATATTAATAATCAAATTAAAACACAAAAATAATCAAATATATCTCATAGTAAGATATAAAATATATTGAACTAAATATTTTGACTGAAAAAAATATTTTGAAAATATTTTGAATTATTTTTTGGATTTTTCAAATTCATACACATGAAATGAGCCCATATTCAGAATAATTTTTTATAATTATAGTATAATTCTAAATTTATAAAAAAAAACTCTATTTAATAATTTAAATCATTAAGTTAATTATATTTAACCTTTCATTAATTATCTTTATCTTTATCATTTTCTTGAAAATGTTTTGAGTATGAAATAGTGAAAATTTTCTAATATAAATTTTATAATATTAATACATATTCAAGAAATTTTAAGGTAAAAAAACTGTACAAAAAATATGATATAGTATATTTTATTGCTTAAATACAGTCACACAGTAAAAAAATTTAACTTTTAGAGGTATTTGGATCTGGATCTCTTGGTTTATCGCCGACATTAAACCTATTAACAATTAACATAACGACTGAACTTTTTATACACTAAAAATGTAATATCATTAGTATATAAAATAAAATATATTGTAAATAAAAAAATAAATTATTTGTAATATTCAATAAATTTTTTAATAATAATTTTCAATATATTTTAAATCCAATCAATTGTAGCTCTCAAAATGGACTGAAAAAAATATTTTTGAAAAAATATTTCTATATTTATAATATATTTTGAATAAAATATATTTTTTGAATTGATAATAATGACCTTTCTTGTTTTACAATTATGAAATTATGTTTTATATAAATTTATATAAACAAAAAACCCTAATGAATCATTCTACTTATTTATATTAAATTCATTATATTAAATTAGTTTCTATTATATGAAAATATAAATATGTTCTTAAAATTTATACATGGGCTTCAAAGTATAAAATAATGTTTAAAAATCCACAATCTCACTGTATAAATATATATCATATTGATAAAAAATATAAAATTTTACTTCATTCTTATATAAAAATGATTCCATTAAATTGATACTATTTATAAATTCAAAATTTATCACTATTCTCACAAAAAATTTGTTTCATTTCAATATTCCAAAAATTGTCTTTAGAATGAACCAGATATAAAAATAAACAATAATTTTAATTTTATAAAATTAAATATATAAATTTATAAATTTATATTTCAATTTATATTTTTATATTGATAACAACATGATTTTATAAAAAAATAAAAAATTTAACATTTTATGGTTCTAAAATTATTTCCTATCACAAAACATCAATTGTAATTTATTTTTAAATTTAACTAATAATTTTGTTTTATTTATTAAATTTATTATCATTACTTTTTAAACCATAAATTTTTATATTGATTGTATCATAAGATATTGAATATTGTGTTATTTGAATTAAAATTCATTCCCTTATCTTGAAATATAAAATGACCCATAATTAATGAATGTGAATCCTCACACTTTTGTTTTGTTATTACTAAAATAATGAATGAATATTGACTAATAATAGGAGATATATAATTTATCAGGATAATTAGTTTATATTTACCTACTAGTAAACTTAGTATTTCATAATTAATTTTTTCTAAAACTATGTATATGCCATTATGAGATAAATATGTATAGATGGTCTTTCAAAATAATACCTTATAAAATTGTGATATTTTTAGTATAAGACATAATGGATTTAACTTCATACTACTAGAATTTTGGAATTATTTTACACAGAAGAGACAAAATATAATAAAATATTTATATTTTAATTTCATTTTAATGGAACCATTGTATTGAGGATGGTTTTTAGGGATTATAATCATTAAATGATGATTTTGAGCATCATCTATATATAATTATTTAAGGATACTATTTAAAAATGTATGTTTGTGGAAGTGTTAATTTAGATATATTGAATGGAATTTTTCAGAAGTATTTTATATTATTTCGAATACTTCTTTAATGATCATCAATGTTTCTAAAATCATGATTACAAAATAAGTAAACTGGTTAATAATATTTTATAAAAACGATAAATGTTAGTATACGTTATGTTCATGACATGATTTTCTCAGAATGAGTCCCTTATATGGTTCTCAAAGAATATTTTTTATTAATTTATTATATAAACATCGCCACATTTATTTTCTTATTGAAATATTTCATATTATAATGTAATATTGCTGTGTATAAAAAATTATTGATTCATAATTATTTGATATTAGGAATTTACCATATGGGATTTTCAGAATACATTAAATGGAGTATTTCTAGAATGATTATAATAAACTGGTTCATTAGATAGTTTTCGAAATACAGATGATTGAATACATGTTTCTTGGAAGAAAAATCAGGATGATCATTCCTGATATAAAATAATAGGGAAATTAGATTAGGTGAGATATACATTCCCTAATGATAAAAAATCTAATATTATCATATTGATTTTCAAATAATATGATATAACATTTTTCTATATTAATTTCCTTAAATAACATCCAAATGGTGATTCGATATGGACATAATAGATTTTTGATATAAAATAGTTTCCAAAAATAGTTTGTAAATGACTTAATGAAACATTATTTCCATGTACATATTATAATTTTTGTGAAATCAAATTCATTTTAACCATTATAAGTTGTTCGTTAAATAATAATATTTCATAACAGAATATTTATAATTTAATATTAGATATATATTAGTTTATAATTTTGTAATTACATATCTTAATTATTGAAACAAATTTGTTTTGTTGTAATGATTGTAGTAAATATTTTAATTGGTTATTTGTGTGATAAAAATTTTGATTATACAGTATTTCTATATTTTAGCAGTGAGATTTTAGTATAAACTGTGTTAATGAATTATTTTTCATTTTTATTCATTATACATAGTACTAGATTCTACTATAAATAAAATCGTAAAGGATTCGTATATGTAATTTTATCAAAAGAATATTTTTTTAATGAAATGATCTAGATGATTGATTTAATGTTTGATAGTCGAATTCATCGGCGATTCATGAAAAAATGTCAATGTTCATTATAAAATATAAAAGAAGTGGATAAAGTTATAAGTATCAGATTACTGATGGAAATATTTATTAATATTGAAATCCTACATTCAAAAATTTACATTGAATCATTAGAATAATAATTTATGATTAGTTTGATTTTTTACCAATAACATTTTGAATATCAAAAAATACTTATTGTAAAATTTATTTATTGTGTGATTTGAAACATAACAAATAATAAGTGAATATTTTTAATAAATAACATAAAAACTATGTCCCATTCATATTAAATTCTTTATTTAGGAGAATGGTTTTTTCCATGATATGGATATTATCAAAAGATCAGAATTGATTCAACAACTCTAAATCATAGTAATGCTACGTACCAGGGTAAATTCATTGTAATCAAATAATGGATTCCCCAATAGGTATATTTATTTATTTATAATTTTTTTTAATAAACATGATAATAATAGAGATCCAACTATTATATTAATGAACTATAAATGATTGATGAAAAGAAAAATACTTTTTCATCATTCACTTGTCCAGGAAGTGGTAGATGATTATACTATTGGGTTTCCCCCGGGTATAATGGTCATGAATATGTTTTTTTATAATAATATGAATCCAATTTTTTTCTTAAACACATGAAAATATATTATGTAGTCCCTTTTTTTAAATTTTGAAAGAAATATTATGAGTTAACAAACATAAAAGGGGATTTGGGATAAACAAGAAATTTTTTTTAAGGGAGTGTTAATATAATTGAATAAAAAAATATATAAGATTCTATGTTAAATGAAAAATTAAATAATAAGTGAACATTGAAGAATATTTCAAATAAGAAAATGAAATATTATATAACATATTTTCTATTAGAGATTCATTGTTAGATAAAACCAGTAATAAAAAAATTTATGAGAATTTATATAGATATATTTGACTCTAAAAGAATTTCAATAGAGGAAATAGAATATAACTATATAGGAAAACTTCACATAATTTTAATTAAATATGAATTTATAATTCCTTATAGGTTATGAATAAATAAAATTATGTAATATATTTTTATGAGATACTAAAACACATGATATTAGAGGAAGAATACAGATTTCCAAACTAATCATTATACGAATATTGGGATGATGAAATGTACTTATGACTAAATGGTTTTATCTCAAACAACATTGTATGGGTAAATTAAATTTAAAATGAAGAAAACATATTAAATGTTTTATGTGTTGGGAAATAATCAAAATTTATACAAACATCACATGAAATAAAAGGGTATATTTTTTTTGAAGCTAAATGAATGAATAGTATTATAGATTTGAAATAAAGAAAATTTTTAAAAGACGAATCATAAATTGGTTTTTGAAAATGATGATATTTCAGAAGAATAATATTCAAGATCACATATTTTAAATAATATAACAATTTATCGTCTAAATTTAATTAATCTTATAACAATTCTAGTTGAAAAACATTATCCTCTTTTCTCTTTATTAGAAAAATGAAAAAAAACAAATTGTATTGAAGAATGTTATGATGGAAAAATATATTTAGAATATGTTAAGTTATTTTAAAATGATTTAGTTTTTAAAAAAACATCCATAATGAAGAAGGATTCTTTATATATCTGTATGAATGATTGAAAAAATTAATTCTATAAATTTTAATTTGAATATCATGAGGAATGTTAATTCAATAAATTATAATTTTATAATGCAGAAAGTTTTCATAATGTACAATGATAATAAACATTCTATAATTTAATATGATCATGAAAAGAATAATAAAATATGAATCAATGAATAAAATTCAATTAAATGGATGAATTGATATATTTTTATAAAAAAATGTAAATACCAATAATAAATATTTAGTATAAAATCTAAAAGAACCAAACAAGCTCATAAAAAAATAATTAGAAATATTTTATGACTTATTAAATTAACCCTTTATGCTAGACAATAATGGTTTGAAATACATGGGTTAAAAAGGATAGTGAAAATTTCAATTCCATTAAAAATAATAATAATAATGTCTCTCTAATGGAATAATTTTTCATTAAAATGGAAGGGCGAGGGGAGAAAGTCCAATGATCCTCATACAAAATATTTCAATCAATATTTTCATCAATATAGAAGTACATAATTCAATTATTATTATTGTAATTTAATATCATTTGGGAATAAATAATAATACTATTAGTGTAACATGATGTTCATGACCTGTTCTAGAGGGGATCGTATTGTGGCTATCCGAAGCCCACCTCTAATATGCTAGTGGCTGGTGATTAAAACCAATTAGGAATTTCCCAGTAATTAGATTTATTAGCCTAAATTACATGTAAAAATGAACACATATCCAATCCAAACAAATCATAAATTAAAAAAATGAAATAATGTATGCATATATCAAAAATCCCACAACAGAGTATGATAATGAAAATAAATCAAAGAAAAAATATTGAAAAAAATCCCACCACAATGATAATGTACACAATATTAACAGAAACTAAAAATTTTCTAGCCTTATATAAGGGTGAGGACAACGTCAATGGTACGATCTAGAAAATACATTTGTCTACCTAGCTATAGCTATACTACACTGACTCCTAGTCCTCTTATTAATCTATCAAGAGGTCACTCTTCTGCAAAAGGAACATAATGTGTGGGAAATTCATGTGCAAGGTTGAGAATTACAATACTCAATAAGAAACCATGAAAATACTAAAAATGTATCTCCGAAAATAGTCATATCAATACTTGATATAAAACTATATATCTGATACAAAAAGTAGAAAAAAAGAACCCAGATACATAAGAGTGACATCACACCATTAGACGGTCATAAACAAGGATGTTCCATAGGTCATTCCTTGATGCTTGTCCTTTCAATAGAACTCTCTTTTTAATCCATGATATCATTAGAGAGACTCGATTAAGATTTATATATCCTTTGGGTGTCACCCAAAGAGAATTCAGTGGTCAAGGAATACTATGATATGCAGAGAGGAATCAAGTCCATAATCGGTGGGGGAAGCACTATCTCAATTTGGATCAACCTGCGATGTAGGGAATAAAATTACAATAATTCATAAAACCCAGCCCATAAATCTCAGCAGATGGAGTATAAACGACCTACAAATGTATCATATGCTAATTCCATAGACACCACTAGTGTTGATAGAGGAAATCACTCCACATAAATAGATTGATACCACAGTCAATCTAATACTCGACATCTATAGGGTATTATAATCTAGTGATGTGGATGTAATATTTCACTACACACTCAAGGAATACACCAAGATAACATAGTCAAACTATCTTTGTCCAAAATTAGAAAACCCACCAATGTTCTCAAAATAACCCCTTAACATTAGCATCTAAATTGAAAAATTGGCCCATCGAATGGATGATTAGTTTTGGAGGTATTAACCTTAGAAAATAATAGAGGTCATTGTGTATGTGGATGTATTTCCTATGGTCCATCCATGGGGTCACAACACCCATTTATGCAAGAATTACCACGTTTCAAGGAAGACTGTTGTGTTCACTACATTGGTGGAAGATCTACCAACCATATGGGCCATGAGGTCGACCTTTTTCACGATCGACCAAAAAGCATGGTTGACCGCAACTGGTATTTTCAATTGTTTCAAAATATCCAACCAAGTAATATCCTATCCAATCATCTTGAGACATCCCGCTGACCCAGCCTAACACTTCTGGCCTGACCTGCTCGGCGTCTGCCGCTATATCCACCGTCGCCATTCTCATCTGTTAGCTTCTCCATCTCCCACACCCACTCCAACACCATGTGACAATGTAGAATACCGGTCACTACCACTACAATCCAGTGGTCCCTTCCATGGTACAACAAAATCTATGTAATGACCTAAAATATAAATGATCAATGATCTAATCTCCTTGGTTCATTATATATAGTGATCAACCCTTGGTTGTCAACTAGTATAAATACTAGGGGTTTTATTGAGTTCAGAAGCATCCAACTACATTTAGATATAAACAGTAGGGTTCCAATGAATAAGAAAATTAAAATTTAAGATGATGTCATCAAATAATAAATGTGAGGAAACCATGTCTATTTTTTCATTTATCCTCTATTCATTATCGTAAATTAATAATAGATGATATGAAATTAAACAAAGAAAATTTATCCAATATATCCATTTGAAATCTATGGATGATGCACAATTAAATTCTTGTTCATTGAGTTGAAACTAGTTCCACAATTCTTATGAAAATTGTAAAAATAACAAGATAAAACATCATACCTCGAGTTCAGATTGATCTTTGTTGAAGAATGGTTGGTGTGTCATTGTGGTTCAATGATCCTTGATCTATTTTCATTCATTGGAATGGAACATCTAGATATCCATCCAATGTCTCTATAGGGAGTTATATTGTAAGGTGGATAATCCAAGATATATAAGATAACAATATTTTTAGATATTGACAAAAAAATAATTTTTATTAAAATATATTATTCCATTTATTTCCATTAGAGATTTTTTACAAATAAATCGTGATGACTAATGATAAGTCACACCTAGAGTAAATTAGTCATTCTAAACTCCATGGTTCCCTTTTATTTTTTATCATTAAACTATTTTATGTTATATTCCATATTATCTAGAAAATAGTGCAAGCATGATATTAAAAATATTAATATTATTTAAAAATTATTTCTGGGAAAAATAGGTATCTAAATCACACATTTTCTCATTTTATGGTCTCAAAATAAATCAATATAATTTCGAAAACAAATATATGAAAAAATATGAGACATGAAATTATCCACACTTTGGATATTTAATTCTTTGAAAATAAAAAATAAGGGCTACTAAAATATATTAGGGTAATGATTAAAAAACATATCGTCCTGCTCCCATGTGATCTTTTAGATATTCATATTCCTCCGCTAGACACAAAATAGAGGATACAATCACCCATAAAAGAACCCCTCCTACAAAGCCTTGATCAGCACCAAATAGAGAACAATTGGATTCTCCATCCTCAATGCCCGGTTCGCCCTAGTTGATGACGTGTGATGGTTCATGCAGTTACCACTTCATCCGTGACATGTGTGATGATTTCGTGTAGCAGATATAATTATTGTCGGAGATAAAAGTTATATTCCACCTTGCCATTTCTAAATAGTATCTAGAATTTGATGATGAACCTGAAGGACAGATTATAACCCTAAGAAAATCTCTACAATCCCCATCATGGTGACACCTTAAAGAACACATGGTCCCATTTCCAAAACCTGTAAAGGCCTCTATCACATGTCAGCATAACACTTATGATGTCATTTTTTCAGTCCTTATCCACTCATTTATTATATTATCCTTACCTATATTAGCATGCACCAACTCCATGACATTGAGTACTGAATATCCAACATATATCCAACAATGTGGTGTCCATCACTCTTGGTCGTAAAAATACAATAATGGTTCCATACTAATGGTATAGTGGTGGAAATTATTGTACACAAATTTCACCAATGGTAGGTGATGCTACGATCTACAACAAAATCTTAACATGAAATCCTATAAAATGTACTATAGAACATGAATGGTCTACATAATATGGCCACCTATAGGAGGGTGAAATTTTCTTCTCAACCATAACATGGTCACAAATTCCACTTAAATAACCATTAAAAATCTGATGTAAAAATATACCAATCCTAAACAATTATTTATGGAACTCCATATAATAGAATAATTTTGTTTATGTAGTGGATTAAAAATATCTCTAGTAAACACTAATGTTATATATCAATTAATTTGGCCATTATGGTGAGTCTTTCAATGATCAACATGATGTAATAATGTACCCTAGACGTAAGTGAAAAAAAGTCACACATTCAATTGATATCCCATTTCATTTCCATTTTAGAACTACAATAGGTTGAGATAGTTCTTATGAAACCTATTGATCATCTTTCTATTTCTGAAAAGAAAGGCATCAATAATCAATATCTACAAATCCTTTATTAATCCCTGGAAAACAAAACTAATGTTGGAGGTCCTTGTATATCTTTAACACATCAGTATTTACTCGCAATGGAGATTTATGAAATACCCTATAAACACCCACCCACGACACTACCAGAACATCCATGCATCCTCTGAAATGAACGATGTGCTCCCCACCATTTGGATATCTATAAAGGGAATGCCTATAAGATATCTAGGAATGTAATATCTCACAGTCAGTACACCCAAGATGAAACTCTTTGAATAATATAAATAGTGTAGGGATTAAAAGAATTGACTTTTGGTATGTAGCTCTATATGCAACCATAAAATTTTTCTTCAATGAGGAAAATGAATTTGATTTATCTTTCATCAACTATGAACAACATCTCTTACATAGATAATCTTTTACCACATTCCCCTTCTATTGACAATAGAAAATATCAATGTCATATTCCAGGATGATCTCTATCCAGTTCTTATTTCTCATGTTTAGATGTTTTTAAGAGAATATGTACTTGACACCCTTGTGATCAGAGTAGATGATAAACCACTCACCCATTAGGTATTGTCACCACATATGCAATGTGAGTACTACCTCTCCTAACCCAATATCACGCATCCCGTAAATTTTATCATGTTGTCTGAACTAATATGACCAATTTGGATTCACCACATTTGAATGCATCTAGAAAAAACCAACACAAATCCATGATGCATCGCAAAACACCACGTACTCGACGCCAATATCCAGTAACTTTTGTATATGAGAGCTCATTGGAATCTACAATTACTACAGAAAGAAATATTTTCACTTTTCATTCCATATAAAATGCTACCCCATTCATGTTGAAGTTTACATGGGTGATTCGACAATGGAGAATATGAGTGTGAACCTCTTATATTACCCCATATATTCATGGAAACTCCATTCCATGATAACTATATTTGGTGAATCCCAAATAATCAATGTATGATTTTTTACTAGATCCACTACAACTCTCGCCTATGAAAAGATATTTTCTGTAAAATGGAACTCTAGAATAATAAATAAACTTTTAGAGCTTATCGTAGTGTTGGTTCTTCCTATCTGTGTCCTGGACTATCCTCAATTATCTTGTGTTCTCTCCCTTAGACATATAATACACAATGGTTAAATCAATTAAAAACTCTAGAAACCAATCAATGTAAGGCTATAATATTTATTTCAAAATTTCAATGAAAAATGTTGTGGCATTCATCATATAAAACAGCATCACCATGTACTCATAGTGACTGTAAGAACATATAAAGTTCGTCTTCATTATATATTCTTCCTCTATAAATAGTTGGTGATATATTGTTCTATGGTATACAATCGAGAACTACCGTGCCAATTATAATTGACCATAGAGAACATCAATCCTAAGTAGTGGATACATTTTCTACATTATCACCTTTTTAAGGGCTTGTAATCCAAAAAAATCATTCTCTTATCTTCCTTAAAGGAAATCAAAACTATGGATTCCAAAGTTCAATCACTAGGTATCATGAATCCCTTCCTATATTATTTATCCTACTATATCTGGATCTCATGAAACTCTACATGTTTCATCAGATATACTGGTGTAGATTTTGGTTTCATCCCATTCTGTAGATTAATGCAGAGTCCATATCCCTGTGGGTAGGTAAACCTGGAACATCATTAATAAAGACCTTCTCATAATCTACGACCATTTCATGAAACTGAGGACTAAAATAATCTACTACATTGAGGGTGAGGCTAGCTATATGATGAGTAATTTTTTATGTCGTCCAATGCATGAGTCAATATTACACTACATGTGATTCTGTTTCACCATATAGTAAACCTAGTTTCATCACTATGGACTCACATAACTCTTCACCAAAAATAGTTAATATGAGTAAGAAATATTGATAATTAGCCCGTACAAAAAATGAAATTTTATATCCTCGATGTTGTTACCAAGAGATCCCAAGTGATTCTATCACCTATAATATTTTGGTCATTGTATTTGATCCAATGTGTGATAATTAAGTCTCTATAGTAGATTTTCCCAAGCGTAAGGGTTCATTCAATCGTTCAACCAGAATCTATATCTCCCAAAAAATTATTTCTGTTTTGAAAATTTGGACAAGAAGATGAGTCTGTTGAAATTTTAGACAAGGTTGGAAGGTCACTGATCCTACCACATGTCATCTCTAAAGACATTGGTTCACAAGACTCCACTACCTATAGCTATCCTCTTTCCTTCCCACCAGCTCCATCTGTGTGGAAGGGAACACATTGGGGTGGTAGTGGTAACATGTCAAGATGTAAATCACCCTGTTATGCTACCACATCTCCTCTATGACATACTCTACCATTCTGACCACTCTGATCGTGTCTCTATCGTTTCCTTGAGGGTCTGTTGACTTTCTCCTAATCAATTAAGTGATGGGATAAGAAATATCTCTTTAGTTGTCCCCGAATGCCTCAAGTATAACACAATATAAAACATAGCTAATTTAAGCCACCCTAAGAGCTATAAAACACTATCACTAACCCTTGGGATCACATTCATAAGATCATATCCCTCATGGATCACTATGACTATCATCAAATACATTATGTGAAGGTCTTAGCTACATAAGGCCAACCACTTGCTCCCACTACCGGTGTACACTCTTAAAAAAACTCTAAATTGTATGACTTGATCAAGTACTATAGCATACGTAGAAATTATATGGGAGACCATTGATTCCCTGATATACTAATTTTATCCCTTCTCAATGATTTAAACCATGAATAAATGTTCATTTATCATGTCCCTATAGTAGTGTTATAGACCATCAAATTTTGTTGAATACTCTTCCACCGTCATATTTCAATCCCATAGATATAGAAGGTCATATATGCATACATATTTCTAGGGGTGGATTGAACTTCTCTCAAAAGGGACACTTGATGTCCAGTCAGGTTATAGATTCTTCATCATGGGACTAAGTCACAAAATCAAATAGAACCCATCAGATCCTTGAATAATGTTTATGAAAACGACACCATTTGACTACAAGGTATCCTCAAAAAGCATTAAACAAGTGTGGATACCTATGGATTCCCTTAGACATTAGGGGGACTGGATAACCCCAAATGGGGAGATCACTACCTATGAAAAATGTTCGCTACAGAAAACTGGTGTGCATCCTTGGTTGTTAGTACTGGCAGTAGCTACTACTCTACGGGTGGTGGTGTTGATGTTAAACCACTCGAAGTCGATATCGATATTAAAGGCCCGTGTGCCGAAACCTTTTCACTTGGAGGATAATGACTCTAATAACATGGTAGAATCAAGTAGGGTTCTTATATAGAGGCATCCTGAAAAAAATATAAGATACCCCATGGTCAGTAGAGTATATATGGGGATCTCACTATATGATAACATGAAAGACAAAACTATTACTATATGTTTCATGTACCACTATTTTTTCCTAAAATATGTTGTTTCATGAATTGAGTCAACATGTAGGTAATCAGATTCCTGGTGAATTGATATTTCTACTGCCACCCCAACACTACAGTCACTTACTTGAAAGATGAAATAAAAATAATTAACAATGGTATTCCAAACAAATGTCACTGTATCTTGGTCTTAATATATAACCATCCACCTCTCATACCACTCTATCACGACCCATCCTAGACAGACCCATGCCATGACTACCCCAATCCCACCTTTAATCATCAATGGGATGGAGAATCACACTAAGTATAAATTTCCCAAATTTTAAAGGCACTGGACCATATTACTTGTACATACTATACACCACCAAGACACACCATGATAAAATGTAAAAAACTGAAATAAAGTATACATAAAACAATGATCTAACAAATAGAGTAATATAGTGTGATAAATATATAGTAAACATGGGCTAAAAGACACCCCCCAAAAGAGTTTGTACTCAAGTCTAACAGAAACTATATATATCTTATCTTTCTCAACGGTTGAAGACTATATCAATGGAATAATTTTGGAAACACCTTAGTCATCCCACCTCCATCTATGTTGTACCTTATCCTAGTCAACCTGGGTATCTATAGAATGGTCACACATCTACAGAAGACATGAGATGTGTGGAAAATCCCATTCTAAGATGAGTATAACAATATTTAGTAAGACATAACAAATACAATAAACACAATGAACAAAGTATGGTAAGCTCAATAAAATATGTAACACTATATAAAAAATACAATAAGTCAATAAAAATTAAAATTATATACTCAGGATTGACATCACACCATCAGGTGTTCATAACTGACTTCCAGTCACGGGACACTATTTGATGAATGCTCATTATGAGAGAACTCATACATCGAGACATTACTAATCCAAGACATTCATTGAAGTGCTCTAAAACATTTGGGCCCCACCCAATGAGAATTCAATGGTCCAGGAAGGCTATGTTACATAGAGAGGGGATCATGACCAGAACCACTAATGGACTCTGAAAACCTAATATAGATCATCAAAATGCACAGGGGATAAAATTACAATGATTCTAGAAACCCAAAAGATATGGACTATTAGTTGTGGAATCAATTTACATCTCAAGTATTTTTTATAATTATAAAAACTCCACAAGGGGTGACCATGGATCATAGTCTAGTCTGAAAGAGGGATTCAATATTATAGCTAAGACTTGACCTATATAAAGAATTTCAATCCAATGATGTGTATGTCATACCTCGCTATGACCTTGATGAAATGACCAAGGGAATGAAATCAATCTATAAATTTCAAATTCGAAAAAACCAACCATTCGTCTCAAAATGACTGTCAAAATGTTTGGGTATCAATGTCATAGATGGATCGTCAGTTACATGCCATGTTTAAGAGTTGTATCCATTTTAATATTGCACATGTCAACTTCCCATGGACCGACCACCAAATTTGACCAACGTACCGAACCGGCTGATTGCCTTGGTTTAATACTGGTGGTCTGGCCATGTGTTTGATGCACCCATAGAATCTCATGCTATCGTTTCTTGTGATTGACCACCGTCATGATCGGTGTCGTTCGGTCGTTGTTCCCATTACATCTACACCTTTCACACATACCACAAAGTGGAATTCCCTCAGTGTTGACTACACCACATGGTGGAATTCCACGGTTGAACGAAAATTTATTCTACCATGGTTTCAACAGATATGAACCGCGTCCGACCCGGTTATGGGTTGGTCCAATGGCTCACCTCGACCTACTCACCAGACCCCACCCATATTTTAGACTCAGCCAGCCTGTCCCAACACACTCCACTTCTACTACTATTGATCACCATCCTCCACTTCCATGATAAATTTCACTATCTTCGTTCCCTTCCGCTCGCATCTCTTCTTCCCACATATGCTCTACCACCACTGGTCACTGATGTTTTGTACGAATGGTACCTTCGGAGGAAAACATGAATGATCCAATTCCTAAAAATTATAATGATCATAGATAAAAGGCCATTGATTTCTGATCGTCATAGAATTAGTATCTATTGTTGATTCACCTAAAAATATGGGTCTGATGGTGTTCAAAGACACTCAAAATTTTAGATCTATGACCCACAATGTTATCATATAAAGATAATAACATCGGGAAATATCAGCAAACAAAATATTTCAAATATATGAAAATGAAATATACTAATGATGCCCAAATTAATTTATGTTCATTAAATTGACTTTTGTTTTTCAAGTACTGTGAAAATATAGAAAATCCCATAATAAAACATCCAAACTCGAGGTTGGATCGATTGTTGATGAAGAACATTTTTTGCAATGTTGTATTCTATATATCCTTGATATGTCCTTGTTCGTTGCGAAGGATTCCCCAGATCTCCAACAAATGATACTCTAAATGATTATAGGGTTATGTAGATAAACCTAGAATTATGATATTACAATCCTTTTAATTATTTTCATGAATTTTTTTCTGAAATAATTTTATTCTTTTTACGTCCACAATACCATATTCAAAAATGACAAATGTCACCTAATGTTATGTCATTCATAGGGTAATGTTTCCATTCTGAACTAAATAGTAAACTCATATTTTGGATTTGCGTACCCATATAAAGGTTATTCTACATTTTCACTACAACTATGCACTCTTGCTATTAAATATTTTAATATTTTTCATAAATTTGTTCTCAACACATGTGGCATCTGTGTCACACTTCGTCTCGAATACCAACCTTGAAATCAATCCATATATTATTGAAAAATAGTATATATAAGAATTTGATATGTTAAAATGAAAAAATTTGGAAAATTAATGATGTAATATTGAGTAATAGTTGAATTTTAGAAATTGTTATAAATGTACTATCAAAATCATAATAATGAAAATTATTTAAGGAATGAATATTTGGATATCAAATACACTAAATGAATAAATATATATGGACATATAGATGATACTTACATAATTATTGATAAATTTGGTTATCAATAAGCGGAATTTATGACTAATATACACAGTAAGAAAAGTATGAATAATCTACACAAAAAGGATCATATCATAAATAAAAAACATGGACATGGTAAACAAGATATATATGCAAAGACATTATTAGCATAGGATATACTAATAGATATAGAAATTTTGAATCCATTGATTCTTAATAGAGGGTTCTTTTATCATATTTGAAGAGATAATAAAATATTAAAACAATATAAAAATATATTGAGGTGGTTCTAAATAATGGAATGTATGTTCTACCAAAATAAAATTAAAATATATATTTTTAATTCAAATAAGAAAATCGAGTTTTGAAAAATATTTTCTTAGTAAATGGATATAAAATCAATTTAATATCTTCCATTAAAAAAATTTATGATGAAAATGAAATTGTATTTAAATTATAATATTGTTCAATTAAATATTTAGAATATAGAATGACTAAAAGTATGGGTGATAGGACTATTGGTGACATTAAAAAATATTTTCCAAAGTTACCCCTGTTATTTGAACTAAAAATATGAAAAAAATTTGGAATTGAAATATTTTCCACATTTATCAAGTATATATGATTAAATATTTTTTTATGTATGTTTCAAGGTATTTTTATCATCTTAAGAAGAAAGGATAGATTATTTTTGAATGATGTTAAAGGGAAAGAATATTACAAAAATTCATAAGATGGTAGAGCATTGGTATTCTCATCGATTTTTATTTCTTAAATAAAATTATGATGACCAGCTATTTTTCTCTTATCTGATGCAGATCAAAGAATTATCGAAACTACATAATATACCCTTATAAAATAGAAGTTTTAATTTTAATACAACATATTTGACGGGGAGTACTAATCCTCAATTAATGGAATGTTCCACATGAGAAATAATTAGAAACCAAAGTTAATGAAATTTTCTTACCTAAAATAGATTATATAGAAGACATATACATCCTATAAGGTAGGACAAAAATATATATAATAAAAATTATTTTCATATCATAATTAAAATTGCATTTTGTTAAAAAATAATTCATAAAAGAAGAATGTATATTTTACCTTTCCAACTATAAAAGATTTATAAAACTAAATATAACTTATCTCTTTAATAATATGGGAAACATACCATCATTTCACCAACATGTACCAGTACACAACCTACATGAACCTAATGAACACATTGTAGAACCATTCCATTTCGTACATCATAATATATATATTGGTCTACACGCCATTGAAGGGCTGTGTAGGTTGATAGATAAACAAGAATAGTTTAATCCCAACTATGTTCTCTATATAATGTTTGTGATCTTATATTCTCATTATTATAATTTCAAATAAAACATGGATTGATGACTAGTAACTCTGTTTTATAACAAAATCATGGTAAATATTTCCTCTTCTCCATAGGACTCAAACAATTGTACATAAATATTTTTATAGAATAATTTCAATAATAATATATCAAAATAAATAAAGATTATATCAAAAACTATTATAGTAATATCTATTAACAATGGTAAATTGTATAATGCTTATAATGGGATAGGCTAATAGTCATAATGCACCAAAATCATTTATTAGTGTCCACTAATACCATTAAAAGTAAAATATATGGAAAAATGGAACACAATTCCATTGACCCCCTTATGAGGTCAATAACATACACCATGAAAACATTCCCTATGTTATTGATAAACACTCCATGAATGGACCCCCATTAGTTAAAACGACCATGTTTCTAGGCTATATAGTCCACCCATGTACACTAGGCTTCCAAATTAAGAATTTCTCAAATCATTTCAAATGGTTCATCATGTCACAAACATTATACCTTAATCGTTATTCCACTGAAAACATATTTGGGATACTATTTCATAATTCATGAACAAATTCATCAAAAATACCATTTTCATTTACTATATGATGTGAAAAAATATTTTTTAAAACCCTTTTGTGATAAAAAATCAATAAAATATAAAATATATTTTTAAAAAATAATTCATGAGATTAATATGGATCATTCAGTAATTGATAGAGACAAAAACAACTCCAAAAATATTTGGTTTAACACAAATACCAATGGGATATACCAACACTAGAATAAACATAATTAAACATATGGTGTACATATTATATATTTTATCATCTTAAAATCAATCTTGAAATTAATTCAGTCAGTGTGGAAGATGATACAAAACATACATCAATGAATTCACATACTACCCCAAAAAACATCTAGACTAGCCTCTGGAAAATGATTACAAAATATATATTGGATGGGTCAAAGAAAAACCAATATAGAAATGATGAATCCAAAAATAGAACATAATGAATCATCCATGAAAATTACAAATGGCGTAGAAGAAAGACATCGTAGTATGTAAAATTTACATAACCACCATGAAAATAAAGTTACACTCAGTGTGATACATATTGGGAAGATACATAAAGAATTACATAAAATACCATATAGTTATATTTATGAATATTAAAGACGTAAATTTTGGATTTATGAGTTTAGTGTTTAAATTATTATTTTCTGTGAATGATTCACATCACCTGGCATTGATTAGAAGTATCAATCCTTCAAGTTCAATGTAATCCAAAATAATTGGAATACTCAGATTAAAAACCTAACAAAGTATTTCATGATGTAAAATTGTCTCAAAACCTAAACCAATTTCACAATATAATGTGAAATCACAGAATCATCCATGTTATCTATTTTCATTATTAATTTTATTATCATTTATATGGGTAAACATGGTATATTCTAGTTTAGGTCCTCCTAAAACATGAAAAGAAACAATGATTCACCATATGACAAAATAAAAACAACATAAAAACAAAAAAATTATTCTTTTTATCAAGTTTGTTTCAATATCCAAACCATGTGACATTTCGTCCCCTTTATTTTATGTGGAATAAAAGAAATCATTATAGTGGTGAGGCCACTAATATATTGACTATCATTGTCTCTCCCATATATCATAAAAACATGATATATGCTTCAATAACTATCTTAACAACATCATTGACATCCCATATAATACTTTCACATATGAAAAATTTATTTCCACTAGTTAATATATATCTATAAATTATATATCTAACAAAAACTCAGTCAATCATAAATCATGATGGGTATCATTATGATACATACAGTTATACTAAAATCCTTAAAAATAATAGACACAATCAGATTATTTAACAAATTCTAACCAATAAGACTCATTCCCATTAAACTAAATGTCTTCTAATTGACAAATATATATTGTACCTAACATTCAATGTTTTCCAATCCAATAGATACCCAACTGTGGATAAACAAACAATACAACCATCAAACATATTTGAAACACAATATAATTATATATATGATCATCATATGATTTATTCCAACAATATTTCATAACCATGCATTAAATTAAATTATTAATCCTCCCTAAATTCTCTTAAATGAGACTCGGACCAAGATTAGAAACCTCTTACACAAATTAAAATATATAGAGGTGATCATCATTGGTAACCTTTGAAAGATAAAATGGGAATAAATTTGATTGATCACTAATTATTTTTCATCAATAAAACACAACCAAGTCTATGAGAATATCCCATGATCCACTAAAATACATCACGCAAAATAGAGAATATCCTATATGTTTTGAATATATTTTCATTAGAAATTAATATGAATATGGTATCATATACCAACTATAAACTACCTCTGTAAATAATCCTAGAAATTCTTTTGTAATCTATATGTAAACATAAAACATGAATATGAAGTAACATGGGTGGGAACTGGATGTAACATAAGGATTTATTTATCATATGTGATACCCATATCTTCATCATTAAGAGCGTACATGAACTATATATAATGTATTTAATTTCTCAACAGAACTGTCAACACATAATAGCATACATCCTCCAAGGACTCTATATTTATCCCAAAAATATTATTATTAACCCATTTTCTACTCTCTGAAACTATAATTGAATGATTTTAGTAAAAACTAGCTGGTTTAATATGTATTTCCATTATATGATGATATGTGTAACCTCATGAAACATAATCCAAAAAAAGTTCTCCTTATAAACATCCACAAAGTAAAAAATAAAATATCAAAAAATATCAACATAGTTTCCGGATGATTAATCCATTATGAATTATTGTGGTCATAAAATAAATAGAGCCTCATTGATATCGAGATGATAACATGATACCCAAACTAATTAATACCTTCTGAATGGGGAGACCACTAATAAATGTTATACACACCTTATATGGTTTCACTAATTCCAATATGCTAAAAACTCTTCTTAGAAATCTTCTTCATAAAATATTTGTGAATTTATGACATAAAAACACTTTTCAAAAAAAATAATTGAAACATACCCTATATCATCATAATGCAACTATGTTGGGAATCCCATAAATTCCATCTATTACATGCTCCATGAATGCATGTGATGAAACATTCCAACGAACTACAACTATGAACAAATTTTCCATTCAAATAATTTAGTTGATATCAAATCAAAACATATCATTTTATTTCACTAACATATTCACTATTATATTCATGTTATAAAAAATCAAATTTTACTATATTCAGGTATTTGATACTGAAGAATGAAATTATCCACGACATGATCATTCTTTATAAGATCATAACCAAAATCCTCACAATATGCATCATATAGTACCAGACACCCTTATTGAACATATATATGATATTAATATGTTATGACATTAAATATAATATTAAATAATCCAAGTATTTCTTGGATCTTCCATCCCATATAATGATCACTCATTCCACTGTTATTGAATTCAAGACAGATTCCATATTCATGAAATCATTTATGAACCTCTAAATGTATCTAGATAGACAATAGAATATATATATCTCATGTTCATTTAGTTTCTTCCCAGGGAATGATAACCTTGTTATTCTAATGATCTACAGAAATTACACTTTCAAATGTACAAATACTGAAAAAATCGGTTCATGGATCATGATATAATTTTTTTAATATTTTCATATAGTGTGTATGTGCTTATAATTTATTGTGAATGTTTTATATAGTTCTCATTCCAATCTCAGATGTTGAGTAAAATAAAATATCATCCCAAAAAAACTCCCAAAAAATGATTAGGATACAAATGGAATACCATGTTCCCCATGTTGGAAAAATTGTAGGAACACTAGTCACAACCAAATACATGGAACAATATTTATAATTTCTATATCTTCCACTTTAATCCATTATTAGTATATCAATCTTCGGGAAACTGAGTGTAAAATTCCATGTATTTATTGAATAATACATTTTCATATCTAATTATATTTATGAATAGAATATTACTATTATGTTAAAAGGGACACATTGTCTTATAGAATACTCAATAAGAAACAACATGTTTCTCTGAAATCTTATATTGCACACAAAAATTAGTTGTAACAAAAAATAATACAACAATAAATTTATTATATTAAATGGTAAGTAATTGTTAGGTTTTGTAATATAAATAATGACAAGAAATAACTAAAATAAGATTAAACATGTTTGTTTAATTTTTTGACTTCTATCTAATAACATCTAGGGGCTTAAAATGAGAAAGAATCGAATTTTAAGCATAAAATTCTGTAAAAAAATTGAAAGGAAATTTATCCACCATTTGATGGAGATCAATTATTAAATATATTTTATGACAGTTTTATATGTTATATATGAAAATATAACACACTTTATTTGAATCTAGGAATCAAAAATTTCCTTGGATGCAATTTTTCTATTTTTTTGATAAAATACATTTTTGATGAATAGTGGAAAAATATTGCATATTAATTCAAAGCTTCATTTTCATCTAATTTATTTATATAAATATATTATTATTTAGTTGATTTTAAATTGTAATAGTTTATTATTTTAATAATTAATACAAATATTGTATTTGGAATTAATTTCAATGTTACATTTAATTTAAACACAATTCAATCTTTTGATGGTTTTAATTTTAAAATAAAATCATTATCTCATTTTGACAATGAGAATGAATTTTAAATTAATTTATACCAATTTCATGTTATGAATATAAAAAATGGATACCATATTTTGAATCAATTGTTGAAAATTATTTAATTAGGTCCCTTTAATTTTATTACATTGTGAATATTAACATTAATAGTTATTATTATTTATCATCATTAAAGGACATATTAGGTAAATAAGGGTAAAATTAATATTATAACAAAATAAAACATCCCCGACACATGTACTAATTTTATTGAATGAGATATGTCCGAACATGAGAATCTAAGGGAATATTATATAAACCTATAGAGCCACTTGGATATGATAATGATATATTAAAATAACTAAATTAAATAAAGTGAAATAAAACATAAACATTTATCTTTTTACTAAAACAATTTCTATGAATGTTTATATAAATTATATCATTTGATTATAAATATTAATTAGAAATATAAAAATACATTCTAAATAATTTTATTATATATATAATTTTTAGATATGAAATAAATAAATGTATTTATGACATAATGATGATTTAGTGATTACGTAATTAATGAAAGATTCAAAAAATGATATTATAAATATTAAAATAAATTTAATTTGAAATTTTTGATGCCATTGAGAATATTTTTTGTATTATTATGAAATTTTATATATGACTTCAGGTAGTTTTTTTAATTGATAGAATTTTTATTACATTCGCAAAATTAATTACTAAATAGTGAAAAAATAGCCATGATCGTGTTTTTAAAAATAATCTATTTTATTAGATTATATATTAGTCATAAAAATTTTGGGTTCAACCTAGCTAATTAGATAACGTTAAAAATGACATTGATTATTCATTTCATGTTATCATGGAATTTTATTTTATCTATTTTAATAATATAGTGTAAAAATAGAACAAGACATGGTAAGAGTAAATTTATTTAACTAAGGGTTAAATCCTAAAGATAAAGTTTACTTTGTGACCAAAACATGTCTTCGTACAT
Source organism: Viscum album (assembly GCA_963277665.1). Taxonomy (NCBI): domain Eukaryota; kingdom Viridiplantae; phylum Streptophyta; class Magnoliopsida; order Santalales; family Viscaceae; genus Viscum; species Viscum album. The sequence continues at coordinate 1,576,968,977 of OY728165.1, read as the reverse complement.
TTTGTTTATATTATTTAGACTCATCATCATCATATTCAATAAATATATCACTTAGGATCTATTATAATTCTAATTTTTGTTTATAATAAAATATTATTTCAATACTTTTTTAATGTTACCCTCCTACCTCTAATAAAATGACCCCACCTCTACCCATATAACAACACATATCATTCCGCATGGATTGACCAAAATTCTCTCAAATAATATCCCAACATCCCTCCCTTTTTCCTATAATCCTTACCTTGTGTAGAATGAATCTCAATGATTCTTCTGGTTTGAAATCAAAAGCAGTAACTCGATTTAGAGGTAACGTATTCCATCAATGTTATTTAATTTATATTCAATTTCCAACACCTTATCCTATATATATTCTATTATATTATAAAAAACATTATACTCAATATAATAATATTTTTTATGGTATTTTTTAACCTATACATACTCACACCTCCATTTAAAGGATATAGAACATAGTCTTTCTATGTACGGTAAACTAATACCTCACAAAATGATGATTAATCAATTTTATCCTACCACCACTCATGTTATAAATGATGATTGAAATATATATATATATATATGAAATATACAATATTGATATTTTCCCCATTCTACATTAAATTTTATTTATAAAAAACCATCATGCTTTCCATGTTGTGTAAATGCAGTAAATTCGTTTGAGGAAGTGTGGACTACTTCCCCCTCAAAGAAATATAACTCATTCATTACATACATATAATGTATTATAGATTGGGTTAATGAAAATATTTACCATATATACCATATATATTATAATATAATTAAAATATTTCATTGTATAATTTTATTTTCATTCAATTAATAAGAAAATGAAATGAAAGTAGTGCTCGTGCATACGTACGACCTACCGCTCATGAAGGGTGAATTTCATTTCATATCTCCAAATATTTTGGATATTATGCATATATATATATAATGGATATATATGATATTTAAATCATGAATAATATTATGGGGACGATGAAATTTGGACTTAATGTACTGTTTACATAAAAAAGTTCATTTTCGACTCAATTACCGAATGTCGACAAAACGTCTGACAGGAAAATAAATAATTATTTAAATATTATAGAATTATAATAAGTTATATGAAAGGAATAATAATCTTGAATAAGATTTTATCATGTATAACTTCACCTATGTTTATTATTCCAGAACCTAACTATTATACGTGATGATTCAGACTCATGTTAACGGACTTCGTCTCAATCATCATTCTTTGAGACATATTTTGAAAATATATACATCCTTATTTTATTTAGTGTATAATAAAAACATTTTGGTTTAATTTAATTCAAATTTAATTTTATTTTATTTAAATTGTTTTACAAAACCTTCAAAATGAATGTGTTCAATGTATGGGGAGACAACAACCCCTCTTCCACTATATCCAATATTAGATATTTGGCTTACTATATAAGATTTATTTTTTTAAGGTAAATAAATCCCTTATTACCCTTTTTTTGGTTTTTTTATTGAACATGCTTTTGAATTTTTATTGACTATTTCCATATCTTGAAATGATTTCTTGTTATTGAAAATGAATTTTTATGATAGAAATTTGGATAATTGAAATCATTTATGTTTTATGATTATATAACTGTACATGAACATTTGATGTGTTGGTATGTGATAAACCAAATAAAGGTGGTTAGATGATAAACATTATATGTTTAGTTCCACAATAAACTCAGGGTGGAAGGTTATGTTAAAACTTACAAGGAATGGTGTATGGTTGTTGGATGTATGGTTGTTTCATTTTTAAGAATTATATTTAATGATTTCGGTCGTATTGATATTCCATTTAGTGATATGTGTTCAATTGAACCATTTGATTATTCCATTTTTGTATGATTATGTCCTAAGTTACATTTATATGATATGTGTTTCCCTCTATGGGTTTATGGTAATCTTTTTTTATAAAAGGGTGTGAAATTAGCTTATAATCAGTGAAGTGTATTTAATACTTCATATAGGTGAAAAGTATTTAATTATGATAATGTATTCATGGTCTTAATTTTTTACAAGAATAATATGTTCCTTATTTTTGTGTCCTTTACTGTGATTTTTATGAACATCCTTGGTATGTAAATGTTTTTCACATGACAAAAATAATATTATAGTCATAGATGAGATCAAGGAAAAGTTAGGCTGTTAAAATAAGAAATGATACAATGTTTCTTTATAATGAATTTTTTATTATGAAAAAAATAGATATTGTGTAGAAGTGTCTACTTGTAATATTTATGTTTTTGGGTTTGTGTTATTAAATAATTCTATAATTACCTTAACCTGAAAATATCCTTGATGTAAATTAAATTCAAATAATTGACTTATATAACGATTAAGTAATGATCATTGTCAGTCCCTATAGTTGGTATCAGAGGTCGGTATAGAAACATTTGGAGTTATAATATTGTTAATATAATATCCGTAAATTATTTTTCATTATGGTCCAATTGAAATGAATTGGTATTGGATGATTTCAACATTGCTTCATCATCGATATGTTTCTCTAGAATGGATTTCCACAAATAAAAAAAAGGAAACACTTCTAGAAAGTCATACAATGTAGAATAACCTTCCAAATTATCATCCTGATATGGTCGGAATAATAATTGATCAATTTTATGGGTAGTTTTTAGATGATAATTTTGTATATTGTAAAATCATTGAGGTACATTAAAGTCATGTATAGATTATTCTGCAAACCAAAAATGAAAATTTTATATATGGTATGTTTACTGAGAGTGAATTTTGGTTGCATTAATTTTCATTCATTATATATATTCATCCTTTTATTGGAATAAGTATTGACCCTTTTAAAATAATTTTTTTTGATTATTGGCCAAGATATACCAATATCACATAAGTTGGAAGTTTTCTTTAACTATCAGGTAATTAAATAAGTTTGATTGAACAATTTTCCCGGTTATATATCCCACTAACTATGCCAACACGGAAGGGAGTTATGTTCTTCTAGAAAAATAATATGTTGACTGTGTAGAAGAACTAAAATAAATATTGATAAATACTCTATTTTTCTCCCTACATTATACGAATGGTAAATTTGATATATATAGTGATGCATCATTTAATGGACTTGGTTGTGTCCTAATATAGAATTATCCCGTAATTGTATATTCATCAAGTCTGTTGATTCCTCATGAGTTAAATGAAACTACACATGATATGAAATCAGCTACTGTTTTTTCATTAAAAATTTAGAGGCAACATCTATATGAAATAAATTGTTAAATATATACTGATCACAAAAGTTTTAAGTATATATTCACTGATAAATAATTATGAATGAGATAGATGGGATGGCCAGAATTAATTAACAAATATGATTGCATGATTAATTACCATAAGATAAAGGTAAATAAATTGGTTGACGTTTTGAGTCTAAAGAGTAATGCTACATTATCTTTGATACATTAGGAATAAGATCCCTTGGATATTTATTTGATTTTATTTATATTAAAAATTTTTGGTGTAGGTAATTACTCGGTTTTTAGGTGATGTTGAAATCATCCCTATCAGAAAGAATTCAGAAAGTATAGATAAAATATATTGAGTCGCAAGAAAGGGTAAAATTGGTTCAGAAGTGTATGTTACCTGAATTTAACATTAAAATTAATTTTTTGAGGTCTGGGATGATATTATGTGTGCCTTCTGATTCACAGTTGAAAAAAATTAATTATAGGCTTATGGTTCAACATTATTTGTTCATATGGGTTATACTAATTTAACTCCCAACAATTTCATAGTACATTATCTCATCAATGTAATTCAATAGATACTGTTACACGCAACACCGAGTTCAAGAACACTACAACATAACAAACTAGTCGATAAAAAATCGGTTATGAATAGAATTAACAGCATTTTAAATCTTATAAAATAATAAAACCTTAACATTCATATTATGTGTTTCTTAGACATAATATAAGAACAAATTCATTTTTTCAGATAAAATAAGTAATTTTTAAAAATTGCAATTATACAGCCTTTTAATGAATAAATCTTTTTAATACCAATATTGGTCACTTTTATATTTTCAATTTAATGAAATTAAATTATTCGTTAGAAGCAGGACATAGATATTTAATTTTGATTCAATTTTTGTACTTTTATGATAACCTTTTTATTTTGATGAATAGTGAAAAATACTAAGTGTTAATTGAAAAAAAACATCTTTAATCGAAATAATTTATTGTGTTAAATTATGCTTTTGAATTTTTTTAATGTATAAATTGATTATATTTTTACAATTTAATACAATTTAGGTCATTATATGTAATTTCAAATTTTAATTTTACACAAACACGTGTCAAACTTTTCATAGTTTTTTCTTTTTAAAAACTAGCTTTTTATGTTTGACAACATGAATTAAGTTTAAATTAATTTCAGCCACATTGGTGATTTGTATTTGGAAAAATGGATTCCATATTACCAATCACGAGGGACAAATTTTGGAAATATGTAGCTTTTAATTTAAGATATTATGAATATTACTTCAGTCAATATTTTATTTACCATAGTTAGAGGGTAAATCTGGTAAATATGGGTAACCAAATATTATTATTATAATATTAAATTACCCTAACATGTGACGTGTACCTTTTGGATGATACTTGTCTGACCATGGGTATCATTGGGTTGATTTGGAGACCACATTATTCCACTTTAGAGTGACAATGACACTTTATCTTATTTAATTTACGTTAAAGAAAAAATTGACATAAACATATATCTTTTAGTAAAACAATTTTTATAAGGTGTTATATAAGTTATTTTTTCAACTATAAATATTAATTAGAAAACTAAAAATATTTTCACCATTATTTTATTTTATTTATAATTATTAGACAATAAATAATTTAATTTATTAAAGAAAAAATGAAGATTCAGTGATTCTCTTATTAATGAAAGAATAAAATAAACGGCAAGAAAAATAATAAAATAAATACGATATAAATATTTTCATGGAATTATCGAATTTGATAGGTTAATATGACATGTTAGGATTGATTCAATTTATATTTTTCTAAGTCATCAATTTGTGATGAATTTCACATAAACAAAATACTGAATAGTTTCAAAATTGAAATAAATGAGTTTTTAAAATAAATATTATATTTTTAAATTTAATAATATTATTATAATCTAAGGATCATAAAAAGGGACTAAATAATATTATATATTTCTTTAATGAACAACTAGAGGTTCTCTTGGATGTTTAGAGTATGTTTTTTAACCATATAATGTAAGAATACTAGAAGACATGGTAAAAGATAAACTAATTATCTAAGAGTTGAATAAAAAAGATAAACTTAATATGGTGACCTAAAACTATCTAAAACTTATTGTTTTAGTGGTTTTATACCCATAACATCATTTATCATGAAATAAATCATTTTGGAGAAATTAGAAATCGAAAATGATTTTATTATATAAGAATATTTCAAGCTTTTCCTAAAATGACCACCACCCCATTAATAAAAGGGCAGTTCCCCTTCTCTGAATATCACTTCTCCAAATACATTTGGATTGGAAAAAACCTTCCCTAATATCCTCCCAACATTACTCACATCAACCAAGAGTCCTTACGTTGAACTGAAAGCCAACCTAAGGATCCCTTTTGATCTACTCAAAAGAAAAAACCTGACGAAGAGGAAATAATTTCACCACCCTCTTTAAAGTTGTTTTATTCTTCCACTTCCTCTTTATTTTTTGTTTCCACGCCAAAATAATGAATCCTATACCTTATACATATTGTTATGTTATTATAAATATGGTACAACTGTTTTCATTATTCTATCCATCCTATGAATGATAATGTCACCATGCATGCGTACATATGGCTTATCGTCTCCACGCCGTAGTGTAATTTGTTATTCATCATTATTTTATTTGTATGGATATAATGATGAGTAATATGTTTATAAATGATGAAAATAACATTAAAATGTATCCATAAAATTTATATACCTTCTAATTTCAATCCTTTTAATCATTAATGTAATGACATCGTCGCTCGTGTGTACGTACGGCTTACCGTCTCTACAATGCGATGAGATTCATTTCCACATTCACCATTCAACAATGATATTAAAAATATATATTATTAATAAATAAGTAATATATTAAATAATAATTCTACTGAATATATATATATATGTACTCACATATATCTATTCACTAGCTTCCATTCAATATGATAAGAAAACAAAAACAACGTTTATGCGTAATTACAGATTACCATATCCATAAATAGTGATTTACATTTCATATATCAATCTAATATAAATAGTTTTAGTCTAAATATATATGATATATAAATAAGTTTATATATTATAGATGTATTTAAATCCTGATCAAAATTATACGATCAAGAATAACAAGCTAGAACACGTATAATAAATAAAGTGATTATTACCTGAAATGTTAATTTCAGATGGAAATCCTTATTAAATGGGTAGTATAAAGTCATAAATAAATCATTTATGATATAATAAATATTAATATGGTTCTAGTATAATTTATGAACATGCTATGGTCAATATTCCGGATGATAAATGTACCCTTGACCAATGGAAAGTCCAATGTAAGGGATAATTTCACAATCTCATTATTATCTGAGGTTGTTTTTATGTAAGTAACTACTAAGACGTATTAATTATCCATGTATATGATTCATAAAAGTGTTTTAATAGGGATTATTTTTAATGGAATTTTTTACTAAAACATCATTTTAAATGTTTTAAAGATTTATTCTTCTAAACCATTCTCATTGATGTCCAAATTTTGAAAATGGTTTCAATGATTTATTTATATGGATATAAATGTTTCAAAATTTTAATCACTTTCAAAATATTCTATGTGGTATGAGAAACTTTTATTCAAAGCTATATTTTAAATCAATTCCGTTATAAATTATGAAACTTTTAAATGATATCATTGAAAAATGGATATTTCTCTCAATGATTTTTACAAATCAATTTCTACTATGGAAACATCCTTTATTGTATATTATTCTTAACAGAGGTTGATTTATTGTGATACAAATATTCTATATTGTAATAATTGTCTTGAGATATATTTGACTCTAGATGTGTTACTTTTACACCATTTATGGTTTTGGGATAAAGTGTTGAAATTTCATATGGTAGTTTTAATATGAATGTTCATGTTATGTTTCAACCTTTTCAAATGAGAAATGTATGGGACATAGTAATTTACTAGTGGAGTCCACTATAGCACATCGGTGCATCTGTATGTCTCATGAGACAATTAGATGTGGAATTGGCCATCACTTTTCCCAAATTTGATATATAGACTTGGATGAGGCCTTAATCATTTGTAGACGTCTTGGTCAAGGCCTTGACAAAATGTTTTAGAATGTATTGCATTATATGTTCACTCAATATGAAAATATTATTGATGGTTCATGTGGTTATTCGACTAGTAGAATAACCATGACTATGTTTTGTTATGGAATTCTTTACTCATCACATATTCCTGCCATAAAGTGGTTATTTTTATTATTATTAACTGAATGAGATTTAAAATATTCACCATGAATAATATTTCTAATATATTCTACTATTTTGACAACCCTTACCAAGCATTTCAGCTCATCCCTTTCTTAGATTTTATTTTTCCCGGATTCCATAAAGTTTATTATAATTGATAAGAAAGGCTAATCTAGTAGACTAATGACATTCTAAATGTATCAGTTAGGTTGTGTTTAATTTTTTAATATGTAATCTAATGTTCGTGTATGAAATATATTTCCCATGACTGGTATACAATCAATCTTCTGGGACTTAATTCCTTGTAATCATGCCAATGCATTAAAATAAATCACCGACTCAGGGATTCTGGGGTCAGGGCATTACAGTTGGTATTTAAGGAATTTTAGCAACAATAATCGAAATATATTTAGATAAACTCTGATTAGAGAATATTACCATAATATAAACTTGGATGATTGGTATATAAAACCTTCTAAGAATTTTGGTAATATAATGATTTTGTGTATTTTCAACAAATACATCTTTGTCTGGATATGAGCAGGTTGAGGCGGCTCTTGCATAGATGTATCCTGGAGTGAAAACACTGACAAGGAGTTTTGGGATTGACCTGAGGTATCCTAGTACCCAAACACATTCCTTTATGGACAATTTTTTAAGACACTCCCGGGGGATATGCTTAGGATAATTCGTATATTCATTAGAATTCATTATGAAGAATTTAGAGTAAATATTTCTTCAAAGAATACATTTTATGATTATAGATTATAGGCATAATCATTTTAATTTACGTTAGGTATTTTAACAATTTGGAAATATGCATTAGGATTCATAAACAATCCTAGTGTATGGTATTGTTTAAAATGGCTCTTATTAAAAAGAAGGATAAGTCGAGTAATATGCATGATTGAAAAATTAAGATGGATCATATCATTCATGGTATACTTCCATAATTTAAAAAAATATACTCCCATGTATTATCATCATATGAAAAAATAGTATCAAGTTTTAATAATATAAAAAATGAATTCATTGAGTCCTATGGATTTGAAGGGAAGAAGGAGAAGAAAATGATGGAAGAGAGAAAGACGGATAATTGGAAGAGTGGAAAGAATGATTTTCCCGAATGTGATTACTGTGGAATGAATCACCTTGTTAAATGATTGAAGGGAATGAGACTTTATTATAAGTGTGGAGAAAAAGGACTCCTATTACGTGACTGAAAGGGTAAGAAAAATGTATCCAATGTACAATGATTCAACTCCATGGAGTTGGGATACTATGTGAATCAATTCCCAAATCATCAGAGTAAGCCCAAAGGATGCTATTGGATAATAATAATGTTATGATAACATTAATGATAAAGATGAATGATTATATTTATGATGTTTTAATTAATGTATTTTTTCATTTGAGTATTGTATTAATGACGTAGATGTTATTATAATTATAGTGTATATAAGGATTGTATTGTAGTACTACTTCATTTAGGACTTGAGATTGTGTGGAAGCAAGAATTGAGACTCAATAGTAGGTTAAAGTTCTTGGAAAATATATGGTTGAGAGATGGATAAACCATAATATAGTTTTTAGGTTGAGGTAGTTATTTTTGAATATTATATGATTGATTTGGATAAATTATATTGGATATTTTTGACTACCTTGAAACTGATTAATGTGTTGTATATTCCATCACTGTTGGAGATTAAAAAAAAGATAGAAATAGTCTATCTAGTATTCTATAAGAAATAAGGGAGCATGAATGTAATCAATAAGGTTTCAATGTAATTCAGGGTGTTATAGTGTTTTATATGAAATCATGATGAAGTTATTCACATGTAATTGCATGGAAAAAATGATCCTCATTGTGTTTTCCATCCAAAAGAATTTTGGAATATGAGTTCGGATAGATGTATTTTGGATAAGTCTAATGGTGGAAATTGATTAAGTTTGAAATGGGGTACTATTGGTAAGGTAAAATAATTTCTTGATATTAGTTTTGGATTGTCATGAAAAGGACATCCCAGAGGTCTGGCGAAAACCTGTCTCTTCCAGAAAGTCCATGAGAAATAGACCCGCAACCGAAGGGTGACAAGGGTACATCACATACCACTGTCCTAAATTATATCCTGGTTTATATAATGTAGTTTTTTAAAAATATTATAAAAAATGAATTATAAATTTATTTATTTTTGAAGCCTCAAATGAATAGGATAAATAGAAATTTTAGAATTCTATTAGCTGTTGTTGTCGAAGATATATTTGTGGTAGGAATTGGAAGAAGGAAGAAACTATATTTGTCAAGTATATATATTTTTTTATATTATTATATGAATAAATTAATTCTCAATATTTATGGAATGGATCTTAAAAAAATAAATTTATTATCATAGTTCCATAGGTTTTGTTGAACTGATGATATTTTAAATCATCATAGATTTATGGCTTGGCATCCATAAATTTTACAAATGTTTGTATTTTATGACCTCAATAACTCCCTATAAAAATTTACTATATTCCTCAAATTATGTGTCTTTAACTTCCACCAATGTTTTCTTATTCGAAATCATAATTTGGTTGTGACTTTATCATTCCCCTTTATCTCTTATGAAGACTAAATATTATGAACCGAATTTCCGATGTGGGTTTTCCTCAAAGGTATTTTTCTATGTTTAACCTATTATTTTCAATAGAAAAATTTTAAATTACGAGGAAACAATTTATTTATGAAGTGGATAATGTAACACCTTATGATTTCATAGTATGTTATCTCATTAATGTAATTCAATTGCTTACAGTACATGCAACACCGAGTTCGAGCATACCACAACTTACAAAACGTTCCATTCAAAAAGTAATTACGAATAGTATTAACTGCATTTTGAATCTTATATACTCTATATAATATTAACATCCATATGATATGTTTCATAGAAAAAATATAAGAACAAATTCATTTTTTCAGATAAAATAAGTATTTTCCAAAAATGTAATTTTACAACCTTTTAATGTTGAACCCTTTTAACAAAATATTTGACACTTTTATATTTTCAATTTAATGAAAATTAAATTTTCCTATATAAGAGGGACATAAAAATTTAGTTTGGATAAATTTTTTAAACATTCTTGATAATGTTCATATTTTGATGAATAGTGAAAAATAATACGTTTTAACTGAAAAAACAACTTTTTAAATTGAAATAATTTATAGTGTTAAATTATGAAATATAATGGTTTTAAAGTATAATAAGATTATATTTTTATAATTTAATGAAATGTAGATCATTATAATTAATTTCAAAATTTAATTTGACATAAACACATATCAATCTTTTGATATTATATACTTTTTAAAAACCCGCTTTTTGGCAATGACAATGGAAATTAATTTTAAATTAATTTCTACCACTTATGTGATTTGAATTTGAGAAAATGTATTCCATATTTAGAATCAGGTGGCCAGAATTGGGTAAATAGGTAACTTTTATTTTTAGAAATTTTAAATATTTACATCAGTAAATATTTTATTTACCATGGTTAAAGTGTAAATCTTGTAAATAAGGGTAAACAAATATAATTATTATAATATTAAATTACCCAAAAATGTTCCCTATTCCTATTGGATGATACACTTCCGACCATGTTTGTCCTTGGGTCGATTTTGAGACAACATTATGCCACTTGAGAGTGATACTGACACTTTATATTAATTAATTTAAAGTAAAAAAATGACATAAACATATATATTTCAGTGATTCAATTTTTACACGGTTTTATATAAGATATCTTTCCCACTAAAAATATTAATTACAAAAATAAAACTATTTATTCAATAATGCTATTTTATTTTAAAATTTTAGACCTTAAATAATTTAATTTTTATATGACATAATGATGATGCAGTAACTAGCATATGAATGAAAGAATCAAACAAATGGTATTACAAATATTATAACAAATATAATTTCAATGTTTTTATGACATCCAAGAATTTTCAAGGTGAATGAAATATTAGGATTTATTCAATATATATTTTTAGAAGTAATCAATTTGTGATGACATTTACATAAATCAAATACTAATTAATGTAATAATTGACATAAATTAGTTTTTAAAACAAATATTATATTATTAAATTATATATTATTTATCAAAAACTAAGCTTTGGTCTAATTGAATAAATAATATTATATATGTCATTAATGAAAAACATGAGGTTAACATGAATGTTTAGTATATGTTTTTAACCGTATATTGTAATCAGACATGAAGAGATGGTAAAAGTTAAATTGTTTTACTAGTAGTTAAATCTGAATGATAAAGTTAATATGGTGACCTAAACCTATATAAAACCTATTTTTGAGTTTTTTGTAACCAATATCGACCATAGATTCTAAATAAATCATCTTGGAGATTATTTTTTGGATCCCTTATAAACTGAATATTATTTTATTATAAAATAATATTTCAAGCTCTTCCTAAAGTGACCCTCGCTCGACTTATAAAAGGGAACATCCCCATCTCTCAAAATCACAACTCTAAATCCATTTGGCTCAGCCGAAACCAGACATAATATCCTCCCAAATTCTCTCACATCTTCCTAGAGTCCTTACATTGATAATAAAGTCATCATATGTAGCGTTTTTGATCCACTCAATTGAAAACACCAGAAGAAGATGTAAGAAATTCACCACCCTCTTCCAAGTTATTTTCATCTTCCAGTTCCTTGTTCCATGTTTTTTCCATTAAAAAAAAATAGTAGTACATTATACATAATTTGATGTAATTATTAATATTGTACAACCTTAATAATTATTCTATCCATCCTATTAATGATAATTTCACCAAGCGTGTGTATCTACGGCTTACCCTCTCCACATCATGGTGTAATTTGTTATTCGTCATTATATTCTGTGGATGGATATAATTTTCAGTAATATGTATATCAATAATGAAAATAGCATACAAATTTCTAAGTAGAAATAATATAGAATCCAATTCCATTCATTTTAATCATTCAAGAAATGGCATCATCGCTCGTGTGTACGCACGCCTTACCGTCTCCACGACGTGATGAGATTTATTTCCACATTAACCATTCAACGATGATTATAAAATTATATATTATTAATAATTATGTAATATATGACATAATAATTCTACTGAATAGATATACATATATCTGTATTTACTTACGTATATTTATTTCACTCAATTCCATTCGATATGATATAAAAACGGAAACAGTGTTTATGCGTACGTACGACATACCTTCTCCATAAACAACATTCTAAATTTCATATATCTATATTCTATACATATAAATATTATAAATATATATGATATAATATAATGTTTTATATGCTATAATTATTGAAATCATGATCTAAATGAACGATCAAGAATAACAAGTTAAAACATGTATGATAAAAAAGGGATTATTACCCGAAATGTTAAATTACCCTGAAAATTCTAATTAAATGGGTACTATAAATTCATTAATGAAACTTTTATGATATAATAAATATGAATATGGTTCTGGTATAATTTAATAACTTACAATGGTCATTATACATGAGGTTAAACGTACCGTCGACCAATGGAAAGTGCAAGGTAAGGGTTAATTTCACCATCTTTTTATTATCAAAGGTTGTTTTTATGTAAGAATATATTGGGACATATTTATTATCTATATCCATGTTTCATAAAATAGTTTTCATAGGGATTCATTTTCTGGGGATCTTTTACTAAAACATCATTTTTAATGGTTTAATGTTTTATTCTTCAAAACCTTTCTCATTAATGTCTATGTTATCAAAATGGTTTTAAGGATTTATTTATATGGAAATTAATGTTTTAAAATATTAATTCCCTTCACATGTTTCAAAGAGGTATGGGAATCATTGAATCAAAAATATCTTTTAAATTAATTCCTTTATAAAATATGTGACTTCTAAATAATTTTATGATAAAGGGATATTTCTCATAATGTTTTTTTACTAATCATTTTCAACTCTGTCAACTTCTGTTATGGGATATTATTCTTGATCGAGGTTGATTTATTATAATACTAATCATACATATTGTATTGAATGTTTGGTCCTATATTTGACTATAGATGAGTTATTTTTATACCATTCATGGTTTAGGGTTAATGTATTGACATTTTTTATACTGGTTTTAATACGAATGTTTATGTTACATTTCAACATTTTTATATGAGGAATGTATGGGACTTAGTAAGTGAATGGTGGAGCCCGCTATAGCTCCTAGGTGAATCGGTAGGTCTCATTAGGCAATTTGATGTGGAATTGGCCGAGGCCATTCTTAAATTTGATATATGGTTTTGTCAGTGGCCTAAATCATTTTTAGACATGTTAGCTTAGGCCTTGAAAAAATGTTTTAGAATGTCTTCAATTATACAATCCCTCATTATGACAAAAACATATTGATGGTCATGTGTTTATTCAACAATTTGAATACACATGAAAGTGTTTTATTATTTCATTATTTACTCTTCTCATGTCCCTGCAATAAAGTTGTCATTTTTATTAATAATAAAGGCATGTGTTTTCAATTAGTCACTATGCATAATGTATATTTTATCTTCCACTATTTTTCTTACACTTACTGAGTGTCTAAGCTCACCCATTTCTTATATTTTGTTTTCCCAGGATTCAATGATTTGTATTATGATTTATAATAAGTTATGTTCTAGTGGAATTATGGTGTTCTTAGAGTATCATTTAATTTTTGTTTTATTTTTTAATGTGTAATGTAACATTCATGTATGTATTATATTTTCAAATACTGCTAAACTGTCAGTCATTCGAGACATGCTTCCTTGTAATCATGCCAATGTATTTAATTACTGCACCTTCTTTGGGCTTCTAGGGTCGGGGTGTTGCAACTATTATGTAACAAGATCATTTGGAGTACTACTGGTCAGATGGAATGAAAAGAGATATTGATACATTACCCTGAAAGTTTTGATTTCTCAATAGGTTAATGTAATGTTGTAGTTAATGAATGGGATGAATATGACTTTTATAATTAGAGAGTGGAAATGGGAGAATATATATGTCAACTCTGTAATCGTATTGTTGAATAAATGTTGATTTAATAATTAAATCTAGGTTCTTGTACTTCAATTAACTAAATCGGATCACTTTATTCCGATTCTAGATACTCTCAGTATAGATCATATTTCCCTATATATATTAATGTTATCTTTAGTATACATGGTGTTACCCTATCCATTGTTTAATATTGGGATCCTAGGGTCACTTATATCTTTTCTAAAGGCCTTTAACTGATATTGAGAACTACATTAAATTATAGTAAAAAATTTCATCCTCAATATGATGGGGAATCAGAATGATCATTTTTGACCACAGAGGATAGGGTGTGTGCTTATTCAATGGATAACGTGGGATATTGGGATCAAAACCATTCTTTGGTTGAGTTTTTTATAATAACAGTTTTCATTCTAGTATACAACTAGAACCATTTGAATTATTATAGAGAAATCAGTTTTGAAATCTATCATTTTGGGTGGATGTATATGAAATTATGTGGATGAGACAAAAATTTTCATTATATTTGGTAGAAAAAGTTTAGATGATTCAAAAGAACATGTGAATAGATTAGAGTAAGAAGAAATGTTATGCAGATAACTAGAAGAAGTATCATTCATTCGAGGAAGGTGATCATGTCTTCCTTAATGTTTCTCTATGGAAAATACTATTGTGTTTTGGTAAGAAATGAAAAGATGAATCAATGGTAGATTAGTCCCTGGAAAATTATTGAAAATTTGTATTAGGTGACTATAGGGTATATTTACCTCCAACTTTATCCCATGTAATCTTTATTTTTCATGTTTTAGTTTGTAGAAATTATACATTGGATCTATTACATGGTTTGATAGTATAGGTAGTATAGTTGAAAGAGAATATTTAATATGAGTAATAACTAATATATGTTCTTTACCATAGAGATAAGGTGTTTCTAAACAAGGTGATTCTTTAGGTAAATGTCTTTTTGAAAAACCATATAATTTTAGAGGCAATGTGGGAATCAAAAAATACTATGCAGGAGAAATACCCCCTCATATATGATAAGTAAATAAAATTTTGGGGACACAATTTACAAAACGACAAAGGATGTAACATCCCATCTATTTTTAGAATAATAAATTTTAATATCTACTAATATTTATGAAAAATATATTAAAATTACATTTAAGGGGATTATTTATTTGATAGAATACTCGACATACAACAGTGAGTTTCTATGTAATCATATCTTGTACACATGTTTGAGTTATTCCAAAAAATAGTACAATAATATTTTTATTATTTAAAATTGTTGTTAACTCATAGTCATTGTATTGGTGGGAATGAAAAAAAACTAACATAAATATCATTATACGTGTTTTTAAATTTTTTTAGTAATCCAATAAGTTTTAGAGGCTTAAAATAAGAATGAGTGAAAATTTATGTATAAAATATTCTAATATTTTTAAAAGATTGTCTTATTTAATATTATTATATAGAAGTGGGACCTCAAAATATACCATGGTTGAAATTTGGTTTCTTTTCAAATAAAATTTATATTTTAATGAATAGTTAAAATACTACATTTTAACTTAAAAAAACTGTCACACCCCCTTCCACTGAAGATGCCACTCCTGAGCTGGTAATGGTGAAAGGGAGATAATGACCCCTGATTCCCGCCTCAGGTAGTCCTCGGAGTGGTGACTAACAACAAAGGTATGCGTTTTCACAAAAATGTGAGGCATTACCCTATTTTTATTATTTAATATCGGGATATAGGATGAGTGAACACCAGAAAGAGAAATTAACATGTAAATAAAAATAAACCCAAACCAATCCCACATGCATGTTTAATCAATTCTAAAAAAAGTACAACTACCAGAGAACTCAAAAGACAATACTAAAAGAAACAGGAATGAATCAAACTACAACAACTCCAACTATTTCTACTAGTAGGGTCCCACATGGCCCTGGTAGTCCTCCTGGAAACCTGAATGTAAATGTATGGTGAGCATACAAGTATACTCAGTAGGGAAACCTAATGCTATCGTGCACTGGTGGGGACACATCCTAATTCCCCTTGAGAAAACATAAGGAACTAAAACCTAGCAAGGAATTTTATCCACACAACCTCACCTTCCACGCTAACCAAAAACACAAAACAACAGGTAGTAGTAGTAGTAGTATATAAGAACAAGAGTATTGGGTAGCACGTACCATCCCCCCCCCCCACTAGAAAGCAGCTATTCTTAATGGAGAACGTCCTGACTCTACCACAATCTTCCTGCCCGCACACATCTGGGCATCAAGAACCACATATCCATCCCACACACACCTTGGCCTCACAACCTCATATCCCGACCGCACACAACTGGGCCTCACAAACCACCATCACATCCCCGCCCTAACACACCTGAGCCTCATTCTAAATATTATTGGGAATAGTAAACATGCCGAAGTGTCTTGTGCTAAAAATGAAACCAATCAAATCCTACCCAAAGAGTCTTGGTTGTAAGGTCGCCTCAAGCCATCACAGCCTATAGAAGATGGAGCCGGAAAGAGCTAGTAACTAAGGAGAAAAACCCCTATCCCATGAAATGGGAGTGTTCAGCACTAAGTGCTCAACATGGGTGGGGTGAGACAAAACAAAAATATATAGATATATATATGTATTCCAATTACACAACCCAACTTATGGATTCTAAATAGAAAAACTCAGCACATGCCTCTACACAGCTACTATGAAGCATGCATAAAACAAACAATCCCAACCCCATTTAGGTTTTCATGTTTCAACGGTATTAGTTTATTAGTTCCTTAACTACTGGGAAATTATAAAACTAGATCAAGTGTTTCGTAGAACACAAACCTCCCAACCACAAATCAAGTTCGATAGAACACAAGAAACCCAAAACCAACCTTTTTATCATCAACCAATCCCCAATGATTATTCCCGCGTTTAATTCATTATCATTTCCCCACAGTTCATTTATCAACTCCCCACTTTCTTTTAACATCACTACACATTACTGAAGCCCTGCTTCCACTGTAACCGCATCTTTGCAACCGTATCACAATACAAGGCTCGTGCCACATTATATCCCCCTTTATATCATTTACCGTAGCCCCACTACCCATCCTATTTGTAACAACCCAGGATTCACCCCCACCCTTTCACAGACCATGTAACCAAAACAACACCCACATGTTCATTATTCCATTTTGTCTAACCGGGGTGATCACACAAGGGTTCTAGATATTCATTTAATCATCCAACTTTATGTGATTATTCAATTCCAAATTCTACAAAATTTCCATCCACAAAAATGATCTAGAAATATAGGGTGACATTTTTTTGTGAAATCAAAAGACGCCAATGATCACGATTTTCAGTAGGCATAATCCTATTCAATTCTCAACATAACAATAGGATAAACAAAGATAAACAAAACAACTTCCCCATCCCCGTTCTTTAAGCCAGTTATTATCTTTATTAAACTAGTTCAACTATGTCTCGTGAAGGCAAGAGGACACCCATCCTGCATGATGCAGAAATTAGAGAGACGAAGGTAAGATCCCTACCTCGACATGTTCTGATCACAACGCTCCCCCAGATCAACTTTAGAAGACGTCTGTCGGCAACTGTTGCTTCTCCCAAATCCCGGAAATTACTCCTCGGGTGGAATCTGGGAAATAAAGGCCGAATGGAAAACAATAGCTCCATGCTCATAAGATCCGCCTCATAGTTACAATCTCGTGGCGGCTAACAGATCATAAAACGGAGCTCAGAAAAGAATTTAAGGAAGAAAGGAGCTTCAGAGTCTCTTGGGAGGGCACTGCTCGAAGGAATGGGGAGGAGATGAATGATTTTAAAGGGAGTAGAGGCCCCCTCATTTTATAGGCAAGAAAAACTAATGTACATGGCGTGTAATAGGAAATTTCACATGGTTGCCATGCAGCTTCCAAGACAAAATTCAATGTGGAACATGGTCATTGACTGGTCAACACATGGTTTGATGGTAATGCTATACGAGGAGAAACTACACAGCGTGTAGGATGGGCTACATGGCTTGCACTTATTTATTTCACGAGGCAAGGACACAACTTCAACACGGAACACGACTGTTGAATGGTCAACACACTGTTTGAGGGTAACGTGTACGCGGGGAGAAACTACATGGCGTCTAGGATGGGATACACGACATGTACTTATTTATTTCACGTGGAAAGGAAACAGCTTCAACCCGGGGTATACCCAGAAAGGTGGTACAGAACATTTACTAACACTACATAGACTGTAGTTACAAAAAATTCTGAAAAGTGTGGGAAAAGAACATTCTACCATCCATAACACTTCATGACCTACTTTTCGACAAATGAATGGGCCGGAGAGGTCCGGGCCATTACACAAGATACCTCTTAAAACATTCTCATCCCCGAGAATTCAAAAAACTAACCTAGAGGACCCAAAAACATATCTTTTAGGGATCTTGTTATAACAAGAACCCAACCAAAAACCCTAATCATTTGTGTTAGAAATTCCTTCTCCTATGTCGAGATATTATCCTCTTTAGGCAGCACTGAATTGCCTACACATGTTTAATTGCATCCACATTAATGAATCTCAATTATGAATTGGGTCTTCCCACTTCCATATGTTCGAATTTTTCAACTTAAACTGCCCTAAACTACATAAAACCAATACACTACCCGAACATGTGGCTTGGTGAAATTCCTTCTCCCATGTCGAGATATTATATACTTTAGGCGGCACTGACTCTCTTGCATGGGTTCAATCACATCCTCATTAATGCGTCTCATTTAAGGATCATGTTTTTCCCTTACCCCACACATCAGGACATGTTACCCACTTCCAGAGAACAAGGGGAAAAGACATCTCACAACCGAGAAGCCAAGCATTCCATATATCAAAGGTACAGAGTATAATATCAAAACATAGCTCAGAAGAACAAAGAAAAACACATGTCAAAACAAATCCAGGTACTGATCATGAAACTAAGCCTCCCGCTCCCAAGTGCTCTCCTCGAGGCTGTCATGCCTCCATAACACATGAACCAAGGTGATGGTTCAACCACAGAGCACCTTCTCTTTACGATCCTCAATTATAACTAGTCGTTCCTCGAAGGTCACATCATCTCCCATATCTTACTCTCCCCAGTCGATAACGTAAGAGTCTTCGTGTTAGTACTAACGAAGATGGATATGTAGAGGAAGTCATTATCCTTCTCCAACTGAGGTGGCAGGGCCAACTGATATGCCACCCCTCCGACTTGCCTCAACACCTCGAAAGGTTTGATGAACCAAGGGGAGAGCTTACTCCCCTTCACAAACCTATGTTGCCCCCGTCGAGGGGAAACCTTCAATAACTCATGATCTCCTACCTCAAACTCGAAGGGCCACCTCCGACGATCATAATAATACTTCTGTTGGTCCTGAGACACTTTCATCCTCTCACGCACAAGATTAACTATCCATGTGGTGCTCTGTACTACCTCTGGACCAAGAGCACCTGTCTCACCAACCCTTGCCCAGCAAATGGGTGAACGACATGGTCTTCCATACAAAGCCTCAAAGGGTTCCAGGCCAATAGTATACTAGAAGTTGTTGTTGTAGGAAAAATATACTAATGTCAAGTGTCACACCCATGATCTTCCGAAATCCAGAATGCATGCCTGCAACATGTCCTCCAATGTCTGCATAGTCTTCTATGTCTTCCCATCGTTCTCGGGGTGGAAAGCAGTGCTACGACGTAGCTAGGTGCCAAAAGCATGTTGCATCCCCGTCCAGAATCATGAGGTAAACCGGGTAACTTGAACCGAGACAATAGTCTTTGTAACTCCATGAAAATGCACCAACATGTCTACATACCTCTTAGTTAAGGTAATAACTTGGCCCAACTCCTTAATTACTAAGAAGTGAGATGATTTTGTCAATTGATCCACAACTACCCAGATAGCCTAATAACCACCCTGACCTCTAGGTAGACCAGTGAATAAGTCCAATGAAATGTCATCCCATATCTTCTCGGGGACATCTAAAGGATACATAAACCCATTGGGAACAAAGTGTTCAACCTTTACTTGCTGACACACTAGGAACTTATCTACAAACTCTGCCCCTGCCCGATTCTCCCCGGGCCAACAAAACTGTTCCCTCAGGCCTCATTAAATTTTTAAAACTCACGGATGTACCGCCAAGGCTGAGCTATGGAACTCGTGGATAACTCCCTCACGCATCCCCTCCAGAACAAACAATCTTCCATGAAAAAGCATCTAATGTCGTTGTCCTGTAAGCATCCTTCTGGAGCGTTTCCCTGATCGATACGATCCCAGATTACTTCTGCCTCAGAGTCTCCCCACAGAGAATCTTCCACCTTCTTCAACAAGGAGTACTACACCATCATCTGAAATAAACATCCTCTAACACCCTCTACCCTTGCATACTAGTGCAAGGAAACCAAGTCTCCAACCACATTCCAAGCATCAGCGGATTCCCGAACCACTTCCTTGTGCGACTTCCTGCTCCAGGCATTAGCCACAATGTTTCCCTTACCTTCAGTGGAAGAGATATTGATGTAATAGTCTTGGAGAAACTCGACCCACCTCCGCTTCCATAATTTCAGGTCACACTGGGAGAAGATATTACGTATGATCTTGTGATCTGAGAAGACCACAAAGCACTACCCAAAGAGGTAATGTTGTCACAACGTCCTTGATAACACTATTGGTACAAGCTCTAGGTCATGGGTTGCATTGTTACATTCATGAGGGCGCAACTGCCTAAACCCATAATAGATCAGAACCTTCTTCTGCATCAGTACGCACCCCAAACCAAGTCTATAAGAATCACAAAACACCCCATACAACAACCCTTCCCCTGGAAACCTGAGTACCAGAGAACTGACCAACTGCTCCTTCAGTTAGTCGAAAACATTTCGGTATATCTCGCTCCGTAGGAAGACCTGGGTATTCCTAGTCAAAGCGTTAAATGGAGCAGCAACAAGAGAGAAGTCCAAAATGAACCCGCGATAATAGCATGCCAACCACAGGAAACTACGATCTTCTTCCACTCTCTTGGGTGTATTCCATGAAACAACTACATCTACCTTCAATGGGTCCACTAACACTCCATGCTGAGACACCACGTGCCCAACGAAGTGTAATTCCTGCATCAAGAACTTACCCTTCGACAATTTACCATAAATCTAGTGGTGTCGAAGGACATCCAAGACTACCCTGAGATGCTCAACGGGCCCCTCCTCTGATCTAGAGTAGATCAGGATGTCATCGATAAACAAAATGATGAACCGATTCAGAAACTCTCGGATGAAAATGTTATTAAGTCCCATGAACACAGCTGGTGCATTTGTAACTCCAAACGGCATCACTAAAAACTCAAAGTGCCCATACCTCCACCTGAAAGCCGTCATCGAGATTTCACTGTACCTTACCCTCAGTTGATGTTATCCAGATCATAGATCAATCATTGAAAACCAACCTTCTCCCCTTAGATGGTCGAAGAGATCATCTATCCTTGTAAGGGGGTAACAATTCTTGACTGTTACATGATTAATCCTTTGGTAGTGTATGCATAGCCTGAGACCACAATCTGCATTCTTCAAGAACAAGACTAGAGAACCCCATGTCGACATGCTCAGTCGAACTAAACCCTTCTCCATCAGATCATTAATCTTAATCTGTAACTCTCGCAACTCTGAAGGTTCCATCTGATAAGGGGCCATCAATGTCGGATAGGCACCAGGCTGTAAGTCTATCCTGAACTCAATGTCACGTCAGGTGGGGGGGGGGGGGTAAAGTCACAACCTCCTTGGAAAAAACATCGAGGAACTCCCCAACAACCTCTGGAACATCCATCATCTATGTATCAGCCGAAAACACTGATAAACCACCTAGTGAGGAAAGGGTAGGCTTAATATGACGTCTTCCCACCTGATAGCTCCTCTCACCAAAAAAGCTAAACGATATCCATCCACGTCGGAGAACACGACTCTTCTTCGGAAGCAGTTGATAACGACACCAACAAAAAATAGCCAGTCGATGCCTATGATGACAATGTATGGTTGAATCAGTAGAAAATGAAGATCCCCACTTGATTAATGCGGTCCCAACATCAACCCACACCCCCGGTAAACACAAGATACGCTAGGTTGACCTCCAACTGGTCTACTCAGCACCAGGGGTACATAATGTCTCTCTACGTCTAGACCCAAATCATTGGAATGAAAAGGTGCAACAAAGGAGTGTGAAGCTTTCGAATCGAACAATGCCGAAACGAGGGTGCTAAAAAAACAAATAATAACTTGCACCACCTCTGGTCCTACTGGAGCTGCCAACTCTACTGCGTGCAACTATCCATGCCCAGCTCCTCTACCCTATCTGATGTCTACCACCTCCCCGACCATGCCCTGGTCGAGGTCTTTGAGCAGTACCTTGAGGTCGACCTCCTCCTATAAAGTCATCCCTTGGAGGAACAGGGTCCTGCTGCTGCTGGAAGGGCATCGCCGACAACTGGTGCTACTGAGGTGGGAGCTGAACCTACCCACCTCCACCGTATTGAGCTCGGGTCGGGCACCGATTCTGAATGTTCCAGAAACCTCTTCAAGAGAAACACTTTGGTACTGGGATTGTGAAAAAGGGACGAGGACCTGATGATCTGAACTAGAACTATTGGGGCCTGCTCTTAACTAGCCTAAATCTGGAAGGTCCTATCGCATGAGACCTATTGCTGACTGCCTTCCCCTTCAACGAACCCTGATGGATCCCCTCTCGTGGTGCACCTTCCTGTGAGTGAATCTTCTCTACAACCTCCGCCTTCTTCTGTACGAAAAAGTATGTCGGAAGGGTGAAGGGTGTGAAAACATACTGGGGATGATGTCCAAGTTCCACATCTTTATGGTAAACAATAAAATTGCCATAGCCCAAGTAGAAAGGAAATTTTTCAAGGTTTCTTTTTATCACATTATTTCAATTTCTTTCCCAAAACACCCAAAAAATGTAAAACAAAACCATGATGATGCATTTACCTTCCCTAGGATCTCTACCCTGCAATTAATTAGTCTCACTTGGTCGTTTGGTAGGCTTAGAGTCCTTGCGTCGGATCACGGGGGGCCCAAAAATCTCATTTCCTAGCCGGTATTCCCTGGCCTATGTCACGCACCAAGATCACCCAACACAGTCGCCCTACCATCCCAGGAAATCATCACTATGCCTAACTCCAGACTCCATCCTACCTCTCAAACATCCCTCAGATACCATTCTTTCATGACCCCTTTCCATCGAAGATTCCCCACTGTAGATGGAAATGGTGAAAGGGAGATAATGACCCCCCGAGTCCCGCCACCAATAGGCCCCGGAGTGGCGACTCGCACCAAGGGTATGAGTTTTCACAAAAATGGGAGGCATTACTATTTTTATTGTAATTTAAGATCTGGAAATAGGATAAGTCAATACCAAAAAGAAAAAGGAACAATTAAATGAAAACACACACAATCCAATCCCACATACATGTTTACAAAAATCTGAAACAAAGTACAATTACAAGAAAACTGAAAAGTACAATACCAAAAGAAACAAGAGTGTAACAAAATGCAACAACTCCAACTGTCCCGACAAGTAGGGTCCTGCACATCCCTGGTAGTCCTCCTAGGAACCTAAAAGTAAACGTAGGGTGAGCATAAAAGTATACTTAGTGGGGAAACCTAAAGCTCTCGTGCATCGGTGGGGAGTCATCATAATGCCCCATGAGAAAATAGAAGGAACCAAAACATACTAAGGAATTCTATGTACCCATCCTCACCAGCAACCATCACCAAAAACACAAAACAACAGGGAGTAGTAGTAGTGTATATGAACAAGATTATTGGGTACCCCACACCATTCCACCCCAAAAGATAGTTTCTCTTCCTAATGGCAAACATCCCGACGCTACCATACTATTGTTGCCCGCACACACCTGGGCCTCAAGAACCACATATCCCGCCTGCACATACCTGGTCCTCACAACCACATATCCCACCCGCATACACCTGGGCTTCACAAAACACCATCACATCCCCGCCCGAACACACCTGGGTCTCATCCTAATGATTATTGGGAATAGTGAACCTGCCCAAAGAGTCCTGGGATAAGAATCACAGCAATCGAATCATACCCAAATATTCTTGGGTGTACGATCACCTCAAGCCATCACAGCCTATGGAAGAAGGAGCAGGAAAGATCTAGTAACTAATGGGAAAACACCATCTCCCATGAAATGGGAGTGTTCGACACTAAATCCTCAACATGGGTGGGGTGAAACAAAACACAAACATAAATATATGTATATGTATACCAAACACACAACCCAACCTATGGCTTCTAAACAGAGAAACTGAGAATGTTCCTTGACACAGCTACTAAAAATAATTCAATCAAAAAACAATTCCAACCCCATTTTGGTTTTCATGATTCAACAGTATTAGTTTATTAGTTCCTTAACTACTGGGAAATTATCAAACCATATCAAGCGTTTCATAGAACAAAACCTTTCCAACTAAAAATCATGTTAGATAGAACACAATCAACACAAAACCAAACTTTTTATCGTCAACCGATCCCCATTGATTGTTCCCAGGTTTAATTCATCATCATTTCCACATAGTTCATTTATCAAATCCCCACTTTATTTTTACATAACAACCCATTACTATAGCCCTGATGCCAATATAACCACATCTCTGCAACCGTATCACAAAACATGGCTCGTGCCACATCATTACCCCCTTAATATGATTTACTGCAACCCCATTTCCCATCCTATTCATAACAGCCTAATATTCACTGCCCCCCCCCCTTCACACACCACGTAACCAAACCAACAACCACATGTTCATTATTCTATTTTGTTCAACTGGGGTGATAACACAAGGGTTCCAGATATTAATTTAATCATCCCTCTTTACGTGATTAATCAATTCCATATTCCATAAAGATTCCATCCACAAAAACGGTCAAAAAAGATATAGAGACATTTAATTTCACAAGCAATGGCCCCCAAGACTGTGATTTTTATTACGAATAATCCTATTCAATTCATAAACATATTAACATGATAAACAAATATAAACATAACAACTTCCACAACCCCGTTATTTAAGCCATTTATTATCTTAATTAAACTGGTTCAACTATGCCTCGTGAAATTAGGATGACACCCGTACCGCATGATACAAAAATTAGCGAGATGAAGGTAAGATCCCTACCTCAACAGGTTCTGATCACAATCCTCCCCTAGAACAACTTTAGAAAACATCTGTCGACTTCCTTCACTTCTGCCAAAACCTGGAAAAAACCTCTTTGGGTGGAATCTGGGAAGTAAGGCCAAAGGGAAAACATCAGATCCAAGCTCCAATGTTCTGCCTCGTCATTACGATCTCGTGTCCACTGCCGGATCGTAAATCGGAGCTCGGACAAAGAAGTTATGGAAGAAAGGAGCTTTGGAGTCTTTCAAGGGGGCTCTGCTCGATGGAATGGGGAGAAGAGGAATGATTTGAAAAGGAGAAGAGGCCCCCTCCTTTTATAGGAAAGAAAAACTAAAGTACATGGCTTGTACATCCTAGTAAATGGTGTGTACTAGGCCATTTCACATTGTCACCACATGGCTTCAAACCCGGCATTCAACGCGGCACATGGTCGTTGACTGGTAAACACATGGTTTAAGGGTAACACGTACGGGGGGAGAAACTACACTGTATGTAGGATAGGCTACACAACCTGTAATTATTTATTTCATGCATCAAGGAAATAGCTTCAATAGGGCACAGGGTTGCTGACTGGTCAACACACAGTTTTAGGGTAACACGTATGCTGGGAGAAACTACATAGCATGTAGGATGGGCTACACGGCGTGTACTCATTTATTTCATGCGGCAAGGACACAACTTCAACACGGGGTATACCTGACAATGTGGTACACAACATGTAATCACACTACCCAGTGTGTAGATACAAAAAATTCTGAAAAGTGTGGGAAAAGTCCATTATACCCTCGAGAACACTTCATGACATTCTTTTCAATAAAGGAATGGGCTAGAGATGTCCGGGCCATTACAACAACCTTATCATAAGATTTATTTATATTGATATATTATATATTTATTGGGTTTAAAATGTAATTGGAAAAGTATTTTATAATTTTTTCCAAGTTTCATCATTGGATGTAATTTCACATTGAAATTTGACATGAACACATGTCAATTTTTGATTGTTTTTACTTTTAAAAATTTTTTTTTCTCGTTTTGACAACAAGAATAATATTTAAATTAATTTAAAAAAAATTATATGTTCTAAATTTGTAAAAATGGATTTCATATTTGTAATCTAATGGTTCATATTTTAAAAAAATTCCCTTTTTATTTTTGGTCATTATCAATATTAGCTTTAGTAATTATTTTTATTTACAATATTTAAAGGGTAAATAATTTAAGTAATGGAATTTTTTTTATAATAATATAAAACTACCATAACATGGGTCTTAGATATATTACATGAGATTTTGAAAAGAATAAAATTTTTTAGGTCGATTTTAGGACACCATGGATCCACTTTGGCCTAATAATGGCATGTTTTTATAATTAATTTAATGTAATGATAAATATAACATAAACATTTATCCTTTTACAAAATAAATTTTAAAATGGGGTTATATAACTGTATAATTTTACTATAAATAGTTATTAGAAATATTAATTTATTTCCTACATCCTGGGATTTTATTTTAAAAATTTACACATTAAATAAATAAATTTATTTAAGAAATAATGATGATGCACTAATTACATTATAAATGAAATAATAATAAAAATTATATTTTATGTATTAAAATATATTTAATTTGAACATTTATATGCCATACATTAATATTATGGATTATAATGTCATGATATATTTGATTTAATGATGATTTATATAATTAATCAAATTGTTCTGACTAAACCAAAATCATGTAATAAATAGTTTCTAAATTGACATAAATAGTTTTTTTAAAATAGATTCTATTTTAAAAAAAGATATAATATTCATAAAAATCTGAAATTCGATCAAATGACATAGATAATACTAAAAATTTCATTACTGATAAACTTGAGGTTATATTTTCATTTAATAGTAAATAAATTAACTATATAGTGTAAAAATAAGATAAGACATGGTAAGACTTAATTTATTTAACTATAGGTTAATGCCAAATGATAAGGTTAAATTCGTGACTAAAACATGTCTAAAACATATTAGTTCAGAGGATTTAAACTCTTCCTAATCATATCCTTGAAATATATCACCTTGTAGCTATTTTACAATGAAATTTAGTTATAATAAAATATTATTTCAATACATTCCTAATGTTCCCCTCCTCCCTCTTAGAAAATGCCACCAACACAACCCTCTTACTCACACCTCTCAATCCCCTTGTCTCATACAAATTGTTCTCAAATAACCTCTAAACATACCTCCCATATTTATATAATACATTCTTTGGGTAGAATAAAACCCAAGGGAACCTATTTTATCATATCAAAAAGAGTTACATGATTTAAAGATAACATCTTCTCTCAAGATCCTTTCATTTATATTGCTTCACCAAATAACTAACAACAATTTTTTCCATTTTTATAAAGAAAGAAGTATCCTAAATATAGTATGAATTTTTAATTCGTTGGATTATACTTTAACATATATACACCACCATCTAATTGAAATATAACATATTGTTGTCGTGTATGACAAACTTCAGCCTCGCAAAATGATGATTGTTCAATTTTCTCCTACCTCCTCTAAGGGTGTCCATTATTATAAGACTATAATAATATTTGATATTTATATATGATATTTATATTTTCTATATTATCATTTAATATTTTATTTATAACATACTATTATGCATTCTATCTTGTAGAAATATGATAATTTTGTTTGAGGATGTGTTAACTACAACCCCATCAATGCGATATGACTCTTTCATAACATACATGGAACCTATAAAAGATGGATTTAATGAACATATATAAAATTAAATAATTAATATTATACTTTAATAATAATATTTCTATATATCATTTATTTTTCATTCAATTGATATTAAAAAGAAATGATAGAAGCGTTCATGCGTACGTATTTCCTACCAACTCTATGAACGATGCATTTAATTTCTTATCTCAAAAATATTTTGTTTTTTATAAATACAAATATAATGGATATATATGATATTTGAATCATGATATATATTATTTAGATGATGTAATGTTTACTACATGGAATATTTAAATCAATAAAAGTTCATTTTCGACTCATGTAGCGAATATCAACAAAACGTCTTATAAGAACATAAATAATTATGTAATTTTTATTTTGTTAATAAGTTATATAAAATAAATAATAAACATGAATAATTATCTCCATCAAGTATTAATAAACCATATTTTATTGTTGAGGAACATAAATATTGTACGTGATGAGTCAGACTCAATGTAAGGGGCTTCGTCTCAATCTCCTTTCATTGATGCATACTTGAATAATATACACCTCCTTCTTTTATACGGTGTATAATCCAGCCTATTAATTTTAATTTTATTCAAAGGGATTATTTTTTCTATGAATCATTTTAAAAAATTGAAAAAAATAATATTTTTAATGTATGTGGTGACAACGAATCCTCTACCGTTGTAACTGTTATTTCATATTTGGCTTCCTATATATGATTTATTTTTTTTATTGAAATTAAATCCCCTATAAACATTATGGGAGTTTGTCATTGAACATGTGTTTTAATGTGGAATGACTATTTCAATATCTTGAAATTAATTCATTTGATTTTTAATGAAATTTAATGAATGAAATGTTGATATTTTCAATCGTCCATGTTTTATGATTATATAATTGTACATTGAAATTTGATGTGTGCTTACATGATAAAAAAGACGATTGGTTACGTAATAAACCAAATATGGGTGGATACTTGATAATCCAAGGGTGGTTGGTAACTTTATAACCAACAATTCATTGGGTATGCAAGTTTTCCTTTTAGATATTCCATTAGTAAGAATGATTTGTATGGAAGTTGGCAGTATTTGAATTCAATTACGTGAAATGTGTGGAAGTAAATTATATGGTCATTCTATTTATGTATGTTTATATCCCAAGATACCTTTATATGATATATTTTTTTCATTATATTTGTTTATATTATGATTTTGGTTAAAAAATGGTATGAAATGATTTTATATTCATAAAAGAGTATTTACAACTTCATAAACGTGAAAAGTATAACTTTATCATAATGTATTCATGGTTTTTATTTTTTTCCATGACTGATAGTTTTATTATAATTGTACCCATTATTTATCATTTTATTCTTATCCCATGTTTTGAATTGTTTTTTCATAGGACTCAGTGATGAATATAGTCAAATATGTGATCTTGGAAAAGATAATTTTAATAACATGAAAAAATAACATGTTTATATCTAAAGAGTTATTTATTTATAAATAAATAATTATTCACTATAATCTTGTACATATAATATTTATGTTTTTATGTATGATTTATGACCAAATTATATAAATATATAAACCTAAAATGATCTTTAATGTGAATAAAAGTCAAATTAATAACTTATCTAAATATTAATTAATGTTTATTGTTGTGGCCTTATACTCATCAGTTGATAACTCGCTTGAAGAATGATCATTATAAAAAACATTCCCCATTAAATAAATTAACAAATTCTATAATTTGGGGAACTAGTACATATTTTTAACAATTTCCTATTCTAACAATTTATATTCCATTGAAAATTTAATGTGACCCATAAAGAATCATGAAATAGAGAACAAGGGATACAAATATCAATAAACTAAATAGATAATCCATTTTTAATAATATCATCCAATTAGATAATGAACTCTTATTTATGATGATAAATAGATTGATGAAATATATATCAGTTTTGTAACAATTTTTTGAAAATCATTTACTCTATATTCATATATAGAGTATTATAAAATAATTAATTTGGAAAAAAATTATTTAAGTCCATAACCAACAATGTAATATCATAGAAAAAATAATTGTACACATTAAAAATTGATAAAAACTCATATGGTATGGTTGGGAAGGTCCCACATGGCCATACCTTAGATTCCAATTTACTTAAAACACATGAAACTCCAACCAATTGCATATCCTGAGAAACATTGAGGGTTAAAATAAATATATGAATGAATAATGACTAGTAAAACAATCATAATGATGATGTAAAACAAATCTACACTAAGATTTAAGGAATAACTAGATTACTCCTCGTAATCTATAAAAAATAAGGTTTAAAATAAAATACTTATTCGTTTCTCTTCTGCAAGTATTACAACAAATCCATAAAAATGACACATGATCTATTAGATGATCTAATGCATCAATATGATAGATATAATTTTTTTGTTATGATCATGTATCAAATTAATTTGATTATATTGATGATATAATTAAGATGTTACCTATAACTATAATCATAAGCACATGAAAATTTATCAGAAACTCATCCACTATGTGGAGATGCTCTAGATATGAGATAAAAAGAAGGATCCCATTGGTAATTGATACTTCTGAAAATTTCATAGTGGAATTTAGAACTTCTATCATTGATCATTATGAGTTGTATATATATTCTCAATGAACCTATAAAATGTCTATAGAAATTACAACAATTGAACATCAATTTATGTGTGGGACTGGAACAATGTTTATTCCCATACCTTTCACACTAATTGAAATTTACCTACACAATATTGGGTGTAACTATTAATGTAGTGGATTCCATTGGATGTGAACAACAACTACTACACATTCAATTATCATTCTATTATATCTTAATTACATATTAACCATAGAAGAAACTATTTGGATGAATAGAAGCAGATGAATATAAAATTGTGATATCATTTTTCATCTTAGCCATAATTTCTAGGTCTAATATATCATCAAATTTTGAAATATTCATAATTAATAAATGTGATCTGAAATATAGTCACAAATTCAATATGTACATATAATAAATCAGTTAGTCATGTATCCCTAATAATAGTGAAAACTGAACCATCTTAGTAAAATTATTGGTGTACTCAGATAATTAATTATATATCTTCTTTAATGAGTGGACCAATTAATAATTTTCCAACATCAATGAATCTGAAATAAATAATAAACTATGTGGCTATTGAATTTTATATATTACAGAATCATGTGCTTGTATTCAAATTCTAGGTAATCTAACATTATCATACTAAGTACATCGTGTTTGAAACATCACTACTAACTTTTATAATATCAAGGGTATATAGGATGTGAAATATTATATCAATAATTGTCTTCATAGGCCATTGATACATGAGGTTCATTTGCACCTATATCATCCACATAACAGTATTTATTTACACATAAACCCTAATCATGGTCATTATATGGATTGTTTTAGCACTAGAGTTCATCTGGTAGAGATTTTCATAATATTATATGATTTTTGGCTGTGCATATTTGCCCGATTTTTTCAAAAACCATGCACCAACCCATTGAAAATTGTATAACCCTCAGTATCAAGGGTTTCAAAGGTTAATACATGGTCTTAAAATTCATTTTACAATCTAGTAGAAAACATGCACACCTATTTTGTGCGACATGTATATGAAACACATTTTTTTTAATAGTTTTACCGTGAATACTAAACCAAGCATTCACAAATTTTTAAATCCAACAAATATTTTAAAATTTCCTGAACTCTTAATTAACCACTCTCTCCTCCATCAAAGGAACTATATTTCATTTCTAGTTCATTGATGAACCCAATAACACTTTTTTTAATCTCCACTCTCCATCTTCAATGAATCATTGTTCATGTGAAAGAACAGATCCCTATACTATAACTAGATATCCTCATGTTACGTCTCTCACACACTAACTTTATTTTATCCATTGAGTTTTGATAGATCATCATTATTTCGATGGAACTAATCTCCAGTGATTTGGATCTTAAATTTTGTTTATAATTATTTATATAATTTTACATCATTTATTAATTTCTAATCTTAATATGGGTGTGGAGTTGTGATATTTTCCTTAAATTTATGAGGTTCTTATTTTGTTGATCCATATAATTATACCAAAACCTTGATGATTTATTTTAATGTAATTCTAATGATATATGAAAAAATAATTTTAAATGAATTTGAATTCGAATTGGATTTGGTACGGATTTTGGGTAAATACCCGAATATCAATGTAATTGGATACTGGGACAGGAATTGAAATTAATTGAATTTTTTTGTTAATTGATAAATAATTTTACAAAAATTATTTATTTAAATTTGAAAAGAAACCTATCATTATTTTTGTATTGAATGTACATGAATTGATGAAATAAATATTATCAATTTCATTATGAATTGGAATAAAAAAAAATATAATTTAGAAATTGAATTTTATTTGATGAATGATTTAAAATGAAATGGTTTTTTATTTCCCAATTGATTGATTAATTTAGAAAATGCGAGAATGTATAGTTTGTGGTTTATTTTAGACAAGCACACAAGGAAGGTAATTCCCAATAAACAAGTTGGTAATGAATACTCTAACAAAAATATAGGGAGGTAGATCATGAAATTTAGAGAATGTTGATGACTCGTATTTATCCTTATCTTTAGGGATGAGTGTACACATATTTACTTGATCACTGATATGTGTATTTAAGGATAATATAAATAGGAACAATCATACAATAAAATTATATGATAGTGGATCAGATTGCAACTATAATTATTTTAAATTCTATTTGTTTTTAGACTTATTTATCCCTGTATAATGATTCATATGAATTTTTTATATATAGTTTTATTAGGAAATGTTTCCAATGAGCATGTACCCTAGTGGTACAGGCTCCTGCTTGGCATCCAAAAGACCAGGAATCAAATATGGTCAAGGGTAATTTCTTTTTATACTATAACATTATTGTATCATGGCATTGTAGTAGTATTGTAGTAGAAGTGGAACAATTGTAGAAAAAGAACTGAAACGGAAATGTTACTGCAGTAACATGTGTACTGTAGTCGTAATATTCACTGAGGGGTCCTTTGGGCCAAAAAATGGGCTACAAGCATAGTTTTTAGGCTATATGGCCTTGGGACTTTGAGCTATGTAATGTGCATCCCTCTACCGAGTCTAAAGAGGACATTTATTTAATAATAAATTTAGGCTTCTACCCTAACCATTAAAAAAATACATGTTCAAAATTGCTTACATTTTTTTGAAATTAAATAATGTTTTTTTATAAATTATGAAAATGAACTTACATTAATTGTTTAACAGTAATTGAATGAATTATTTGGATTCTAATAATGGAATATTATTATGGAATAATTTTTGTGTCAAAAATTTTCATTTCAACTCACAACATATATTTTCCTGTATATGTTTTTTGAATTTATTGTCCCATGATCTGGAAAGGGGAAATAACATCATAATGGAGGTGGATCTTCTTGACCATTTTTTAATGGATTTATGGTTCCATTAGGATGTTAATTTTATATTGAATGTTCTTGATAACGTTGAGGATGAAAAATTTTGGGATCCTGATAATCGTTTTGGGTTTTTGGTGTTATATCCCTTTGGTGTTTTTAGTATGCTAATATGTATCTTTATCTTCCAATTTAGTTGAAAACACAGTTCTATCTGTTATCCATTATGAGGTTGGCTGTCAGTCACCATCTCGTGTGGATAAGGGAATCCCTTCATGCTATAATAGGATCAACTAATGTATCAGTGTACCAGTGCTTCTAGTATGGTTGGTGATATAGTTACATTAGTGGTGCATGATAAACATCAATCCTTTTGGTATATATATATTTTAAATTACCTTTTTTTTTGTAATTACTATGTGGTTGTGGGTGATTGTCCCTCCATCTATCATCGTAAAGAGATGTATTCATCCATTGGGGGGTTGGGAAATCCGTAATGAGGAATATATCATGTCTTTTATTTGATTTACATTTGGATATATTGAATTGAAAATCATTTTTATCATATTATGGGATTTCTTTTCCTATTTTACAAATTTGAGTGTTGATTAAATACACATCCGTTATTTAAAATGTTTTCTGCTAATGTTGTGAAGAATCATACTACCATGAGGATATGTGAATAAGATTTAGGTGAAATTTTATGGTGAATCACAATGATCGAATACTTATATGGACTAGAATATCATATATATTATTTTTTGTTCCTTCAATTTTCAAGGATATGTAATGACACAAAATCCTTTCATCCGCCAATTTAGTATTAACAAAGGGACGAATCAAGGAATTTTTCTTAGGTATTCCTTTATAAAAATCTAATAACATTCCATGTCAAAAATTTACCTCCAAAATTTGAGTATTGGTTGAGAATTATATATATTATGTTTTCGATTTAAAGGAAACACTTGATCCAACAAAGGTGAAATGTTGCAAATTCATGATGGATGTAACTAGAAGGAGAAGTTTGGACTCAACAGTGATAGTGTTGAGAAATTATGTTATAGTGTGGATTTAAATGAAAGTTCTTTACACAAAGAAGTTATATCCAAAGACTTTGGTACAATATAATGCTATATAATATTTCAAACACATTAATGTTGAATAGTCCATAAGGGTGTATTCATATGGATTTTTCATGCTTATGAATTTTTCATATTTTATTATATTTATTGATAAGATGAAGACACAATGGATCAACATGGTCATTTTATCTAATATTCATTATAAGTTTTTCTGGAAAAATGTGAACTATAATAATGATGTGATGGATGAGGTGTTTGTGGTTGAAGATGAAATAGAGGGCATTTTAGGGCTGAAGGGAGTTAGTTTTTCTCCTAGTGAATGTTATATGAGTTAGTATACGAGGAATATAATGCCTAATAAATATCAAAGTTGATCATGATACTGTGATTATTCTAGATCTATTGATGTTCAATGTAGATTCTCTTCTACATTATTTTATAGTTTAAACTCCAGTCATTATAAATGGGATTTGACTATGGAATCCATGATCTATATTAAATTTCATCACTCACGGAATGTTCATAAGTTCTGCAATATCATTTCATTCCCCACATTGTGGAACATACTAATAAATACCTAAATTTATTATAGTGCTTTCAGATTCATAAATATTTAATGTTGTATAGATATAGGAATCGTGAAAAAATAATAACAATTTAGTGGAAGAATCCTTAGAGGATGTAGATATTGGTCAAGTGACTGTTAAAGGTACGATAACCATAGATTCACTTATAATGAATACATACAGACACAGACACAACTCCATGAAAAAAATTTAAATGAAGTGAAATAAATTATGAATACATCAATGATCCCACAATCGAGTATGAAAATGAATGTACATCGATGTAAACATAGCCGTAAAAATGACCACCACTATGATTTTGAACCCAAGTCTAACTAAAACTATAATGAGTCCAACCATATCCAAGGGTGAGGACTACATCAAAGGTGCAATCATAAAAAACAACTTAATCTACTAGCCTCTATATATACAATACTTTCTCCTAGTATACTAAGAACTATATCATAATGTTTCTCATCTACATAAAACACAGTCTACCATTGAAAATCAGTTTCACGAGAGAGTAAAACAATAATCAGTAGGACACCCCAAAAACACTAAACACAATGAAGCAAATATAGTCCGCTCATTTGGTCCCCACCTGACGAGATTGCTATCGTGAAGGATATATATGAAACATAGAGAGGGGATCATGCCCAGAACCACTGAGGGACTCCATGAACCCAATTTGGGTCAACCTCCAACTTATGGAATAATATGTAAATGATTGAACAAACCCTAGAAACATGGTCTCTTTGATGGAGGATCAATGGACTCAACAATGTGGTAATTATAATCATAAATACTCCACTTGGGGTGACATAGGATAGTACTCCAGTCTCAGGGAGAGATATTATACTCTATCTAATACTTGACCACTTGGGGGTATTACAATCCAATGATGTGGATGTTATACCGCACTTCGCCCACCTAGAATGGACAAAGGGAATGCACTCAATATATCGTTTTGAAAACTAAAAAAGCCACAACTGGCTTCATAATTACTGTTTCAATGGTAGGTTCTCATAACTATATATAGATCACTAGTGAAATGCTCTGTTTAGGAGTTACATGATTTTTAACGTTGGAGACATCACTGTTCCCTTAGATAGACCACTACGGTCATCCCACATATTGTGCCGACTGATCACCATGGTCAACCATCATGGTCAACAACTTATGGTCTGACCATGTGGTTGGTGCACCCATGGATGGTCAAGCTACCACAGCTCATGGTTGACCATAATGGTGACTTGTGTCATGTGCTCATTGTGCCCACAAATCCCACACCTGACACATGTGCCTCACGGTGGACCACCCCCATGGTCAACTACACGCACGGTCCAGCTCCCCGGTTCACCACAACTAGACTCTGTAATGGTTTAAATTGATCATACCCTGTTCTGACTCATGTATGGGTTGGTCCACCAGCATGACTCGACATGCCGTCCTAACTAGGCCCGTCTAGCCCGACTCGACCCTCCTTTCCCCATATGCTCCACATTATCTACTACTGATTTGTGTCCTCCACTACCACCATCACATTGACTTCTG
This sequence comes from Viscum album, assembly GCA_963277665.1. NCBI lineage: Eukaryota > Viridiplantae > Streptophyta > Magnoliopsida > Santalales > Viscaceae > Viscum > Viscum album. The sequence goes on along the minus strand of OY728165.1, from coordinate 1,576,931,561 downwards.
TTTTTCTCTTCTACTCATAGAACATATTACCACTCTTGTTATGCTCCCACGGGTCACCACCATTGTTGTCCGGTGTTCCCTTCTATGGCCAACTTGAATCCTTTAACAACAAAAAATAAAAATTATCATATATTATATACCCTTGATTCCTAATTTAAACAGATCCAGCCTCCGTTTTTTATTCACCACAAATGTGTGGGTTTGATTGAGTTTGGAAACACCCGAAAATGTGGAGTTTGGACCAATCATGTTCCAATGGATATGAACAAGAAGAATGTGGGGCGGGATAAATCCAAAAATAATAACAATGAGGAAGTAACCCTTGTCATTGATCATTTTTCCTTTGTTTTTTATCATAAAAGGATAATCGAAGTGGGAATGATCAAAAATCAAAAGTTATGAAATATATCAAATTAAAATATAATGATGATGTGCGGATAAACTATTGTTCATTAATTATACCTCAGATCATCCAATATAATGAAAATTATAGAAATAAATAGATAAATCATCCTACATACAGTTCGTATCAATCTTTGATAAGGAATAGTCGATGTGTCATCATCATTTTTTCATTCATGAACTGACATCATTTTGGTAATAATTATCCTGATCTCCGTCTAATGGATCTCTAATAGATTAAATGGTTATGTGAATATCCTCATAATTATGACATAATAATATTTTTAATTATTGTCAAATATTTATTTTTGTAAAATAATTTTATCCATTTAATTCTGCAAAAACATTATCCCAATCGACCCACACCCATTAATGTTAATTAATTCCTAGAGAAAAGTAGACATATTGAACTCAATAGTGCTATCATTTATCTAATATGGGCACCCGTTTAAGGGTAATTCCACATTCTCAAGAAAATAATGGTCTTATGACACTAAATATTTTAATATTTGTCTGTCATTTTTTCTAGACACACCAGGTATCAGAGTAAAAAAATTTCTTATATCCAAGTCTTGATATCTATCCATAGAATATTGATAAATAGTAAAATGGAAATTATAATATGTTATAATTCCACAATTTTTGAAATTTACGATGTAATACGGATTAATACAGGAATTATGAGTAATTGGATAATAATACTATGAAATTCAATATGACGAAAATTATGTAAATAATTATCGTTTGTATGTAAAATAGTCCAAATAAATTATTATGTATGGATATCTTGATGAGACATTCAAAATGAGTGATAAATTTGTTTATAATTTAGATAAATGTATTACTAATCAACACAGAAAAGAATGAATGACTAATTTACATAGACTAGTTCCTCTCATCTAGAATAAAAATGATCAGGGTAAATGAGAGATTTATGTAATGTCATTATTAATGTAGTATTTTAATATAGTTAGAAAAACATGGAATATGTTTATTCTCAATTATTGGTCATATTATCATATATCATGATATTATAATATCACAAAAATATTTTAAAAATATATTGACGTGTTTCCCTATCTTGGATGGTCGATTATACCAAAATAAAATTTATATAGGAATTTTCAATCAATTTATGCAAATTGATTTGTAAATATTTTTTCTTTGTAAATTTATATAAAAATAATTTATTAAGATTTATTAAAATCTGTGATGATGGAAATGACCAATCCATAAAAATACAATATTGTTCAATTAAATGTTTAAAATAACGAATGACTTAAAACAAGTGTGAGAGAACTATTAGTGATTACATAAAAAGATGATATAAGAAACTCATCTTCATTTAATGGAAAATATGAAAAAAATGTAATTGGAATGTTTTTGATATTTTTCTAGAAAATACGAATAAATTTTATATGATGGAAGTTTCACATATTATTATCTTTATAATAAGGAATAGTAGATTACTTTTGAAACATGTGAAAGTGAAGGAATGGTAAAAAACCCCATAAAATGGTAGAGATATGGTATACTCAGCATTTGGGACATATTCAAATTAATCATTGAGGAATAATGATATATCATTTATCCATTGGTGATATAACCATTATCAAACTTACTTGATATTTCCTTATAAAATGGATGTTACCCTACATGCCACATTAATGATGTGACTTACTAATCCCCAAATAAAGGAAGTGTTTCACATTAGAATAAATTAAAACCCAGAGGTAATGAAATTTATATTAATTAAATAGATTATTTGGAACATTTATATATCATATATGAGAAATAATAAATTTAAAGTAATAAAAATTCATATCATAACATAAATAATATTTCTTTACTGAAAAAAATTAATTTAGAAAATAGGAATATATATTTTACATATCCCACTATAAAGTAATACTAAAACTAACAATAAATTCTCTATTAAATTATATGGGATAAATACTATCATCTCACCACTATATACCAGTAAATTTGCTTCATAAAAAAAACAACCAAATTATGGAACATTTCTATTTCCCACATTATAATACAAACTTACGTCTACACGCCATTGAAAGGCTATTTTTGGTATTTGATAAAAAATATTTATTGGATCCCAACAAAGTTATCAATATAATGGCTTTATAAAAATAAGCTTTGTATCATCTTTTCAGTGAAAACATGCAATGATAACTAGTAATATTGTGTTATATCATAATCATGGTAAATATTTTAAATTTACCATAGTACTAAAGTAGATTTATGGAAAACATTTAGACAATAATTTCAATAATAATATATCAAAATAGATAGAGAGTATATCAAAAACTATTATATTAAAATCCTTGAACAATGGTAATTACTCAACTATTCATAATGTGGTATCCTCATAGTTATCTTGTACCATAATCAATTACTTTTGTGCACAGATTCCTATAAAACACTAATCTATAGGTAAATATAACACCTTATGAGTAACCACCTTTTGATTTCAATATCATATACCTATGAATATTTTTCTTTGGAATTTCTTAACACACCATGAGTGAACCACCAAAAATTAAATGGATGATGGATCTAAGCCACACCATCCACCCTTGTACACATGGATTCCAATGTGATGTATTTCTCAAATCATTTCAACCGGTATCAAATTTGAGCATTAAATTCCCTTAAATGTTATTCCACTAAAAACATTATTTACAAAACCATTCCATAACTCATGACACAATTCATTTAAAAATTAAATTTTCTTTTACTATAATATGTGAAAACAACATTTATAAAAACAGTTGAATATTAACCAATAAAAAATCCTACAATATCATTTTTTAAAATTGGTACCTCAGAATAAAATAGATCATTACATAAAGGATAGAGGCATTAACACCAACAAAAATAACAGTTTAAAAAAAACCCAATTGGATACACCAATAATAGAATGAAACATAGGAAATAAATAGTGGGCATATTATAGATTCCATAATCTTCAAATCAATCCCTCAATAAATGTAGTTTGTATGGACGATGATACAAAACATACATCAATGAACTCACACACATACACAAAAAACAGTTGGGCTAGCCTCTAGAAGTAGATACCTCAGAATATATAGGATGGATATAACAAACTCAACTATATATTTTTATGAATCAAAAAAAATGTCATGAAACATCTATGGAAAATATAAATTAAGAAGAAAAAAATACTACTTAATATATTAAATTGAAAAAACTACCATGGATATCAAGTGACAGTCATTGAGGTCCATAGTGGGAAGGGACTCCATGAATAACATAAAATATCATACGGTCCACTGAATGGATATTCAAGACAAAAATTAAGGAATCATGAATTTAGTGTAAAAAATAATATAGGTCATAAATGACTCATGTTATGAACCATTGACTAACAGTGCCAATCCTTCAAGTTCCATGAATTATAAAATAAAGTTAAAACTCTAATTAAAAAAACATTAATAACTATTTCATGATGTAAACATGTATCAAAACCTGATACATTTTCATTATATAAAGAGAAATCAAGGAATCCTCCAAGTTCTCTATCGACTTCACGAATTGTATTCGCAATCTAAATGGGTCTAGTGGGTATTTTGTACAATAGGTCCTTTCAAAACTCATCAAAACCCCTGATTCTCCATGAAATCAAATATAAAAATCATTAAAATAAAATATATTATAAATTTTTATTGGGTTTGTTTCAGTCTCCTAACCATTTAACGGTTCATACCTATAATATCGGGTGGAATAATATAGAACAAGATAGAGTTGTGGGAACTAATACCTAAACGATGGTTCTTTCACCCATATTTCTTAGAAATATGATCTTCTCTTCGATAATATTCTTCCCTACAACATTGACATTCCCTATAATAAATTCACATAAGAATCATCGATTCCCACTGGTTATTATGCTTCAAAAACATATATTTCAATTAAAAACTCATTCCAAAACAAACCATGGGGGTTATCAGGATGATAATTCTTGATATAAAAAATTTATTAAAGATAAGATACACTATTCAATTAATTCATAAATACTAAATTATAAGAATAGTTTCCAAGAAATGTGATGTCTTCCAATTGACATATATATACTAAAGCTATCGTTCATTATTTTAAAATCCCAAAGAGACCAAATTGAGGAAAAACATTCAATAACTGCTAAAAACCTATGTTAATCACAAATGACTAATTTATATGATCTTCATATGATTTATTCGAGCTATATTCCATAACCATACACTAACAAAAATTATGAATCCTCATAAACCTCTCTTAACTGATACTCAAACCAATAACTAAGTAGTAATCCACAACTACCCAATAGAGTGGTGATAATCATCATTGACCATTACAATCGTTAATGGTGGTCATTTTTATAAATCAATACATATTGATATTTTATTACAACTCAACCAGTCCTAGATAAAAATCTAATGATCCACAGAAAATCTACAAACAAGAATGGATAATATCAATCATATTCAAAAAATATTTATTTTTCTGACCACAAATCTTTGAATCAGAACATATATTAAATATAATCTAACTCTACATATCATAAGTGAAATCATTATATAATTTAGAATTAACCTTATAATTCCATTAAAAAATAATCTGTGAGGGATCTCCTTGTAAACACATGATCTCCTTCTCAATTAGGATACCGATATCATCATCATTAATAGAATTCATGATATAAATAAATTGGATTGCATTTCTCAAGTAACCTATCAGAACAAAATATAATATATCCCTCATGCAATCCATTATAATCCAAAATATATTTATATTAACTCATTGATACCTCTCAAAAAATAAAATTAGAAGAAGTGTTGGAAAACTAGAAGGTTTCCTATTTTTTACATCATATGATGATAAGTGTGTCATCATGACACATAATATGAAATTATTATCTTCAAATACCAAAACGTTAAACATAATAAAATGTCAAAATATTTCCTCATAGTTCCTTGATGTAGGTTTTATGAAGAACATACATGGGCATGAAATAAATAGAGCCACATTCATGTCTAGATGATAACCAGATAACCCAACAAGAGAATACCTTCTAAATGAGGAGACCAATAATAAATGTTTACCTCACCATATAGGGTTTCCCTCATTCAAATAAGATAAAAAATCTTCTTTTGAATATTAAATATAAAATATTTGTGAATTTAGAACATATAAACTCTTCTCAAAATCATAACTGAAACATTTTCCATTGAATCCTCATGTAACACTTTTGGGAATATCATCAAGTCCCCCTATTCTATATTCCAAGACCACATGTGATGGAACGTTATGGAATAATTCAACTATTAGTGCATTCCATTATCCCATGGTTTAGATGATATTTTTGGGAAACATATGACAGTATTTTACCGACATATTGAATATGAGATATATGTTAAATCACATTGATTTTTTTCATATAGTTGAAGACTAGGGATTAAATAGGTCACAACATGATCATTCTTCCTAAGATCATAACCAAAATAATCACCATATTCATCATATAATAACACATATCCCATATAAATATTAGGTAAGATATGAATACATTCTGAATTTATATATAATATTATCTCATCAAAAGATAACTTACACATATTTTCCCATGTAAAAATCACTCATTTCTAGGTAATTTTATTCAATAATAATTCCATATTAATGAAATAATTTATAAACCTATAAGTGTTTCTAGATAGAACATGGAATCTATATATATCAAGTTCATTTAGGATCCTACCATTTAATGATATCCTTATAAATATAATGATCAAATGAAAAATCAATTAAAAAGTCCCAATGGTGAAAAAATGGTTTATTTTATAATGATTCAAAATTTTTAAATAATCATTTAATGTTGGTGGATGCTAAAAATTTACATGGAATTATGGAAATTATCAACATTATCAATATCATATGTTAAATAAAATTTAATTTCTTCGCCAAACAATTCCGAAATGGTTTTGAGATACTAATGGAATATCTAATTCACCAAATATATAAATATTGTAGGAGAACTAGTCATAAAAAATGACATGAAAAAATATTTATAATATCCATAAGTTATCTTCAAATCCATCATAGTTGTATCCATATATAGGTTTTGAGGATATGATATCTTTCTTTATGATAATCATTAAAAACCATTTCCCCATTAAATTTATTAAATAATTCACCAATGTGGGGAAATATATTAGTATTCATAACCATTTCATAGTTAAAAAAATTATATTCCATAAAAAATTATAGTGACCCATAAAGAATAATGAAATAATAATGTAAGGATACCCATATCATTAAAGTAGGGAGGTAAAACCATTTTTAGACATGTCATCCAATTGCATGATGAGCTATTTCAGTTCTACTGGTGAGAAACAAGAAGATGGAAGTGATTCGGGATGTTTAAATATTTATTGATCAATCATATCCTATATATACCTAAAATATGCAATAAAAAATAATTAATCTAGGAGAACATTATTGAAGTAAAAACGATATAATGAAAGAACATTGGTAAAATAATATCACTGTCAACTTTAATCAATGAAAAAAACTCATGATCTATGGGAGGGAAGGTCTCACATGTCCATTCCACATATTCCAATTTCATCAAGTTACTTGAAAACTCCATTCAACTGCATTTATTAAGAATAAATGAAGATTAAAATTAACAATACAATTATTAATGACGTGTAAACCAATTAAAATGATGATGTAAAAAAAATATATAATGAGATTAAAGTAATTATTGACATACATCTCATTATTTATCAAAAAAATATGTTTTAAAAAAAATACATACTTATTTCACTTCCTGATAGGTTTCATCAAATCAACGAAAATTGACTTGGGATCTGTTATATTATCTAGTTCATCAATAGGTTAGTCATATATAATTTATTTTTTGGATCATGAATCAAATAAATTTTATTCTATAGATGATATAATGAATATGGTACCTCAAACTATCATTATACCCACATTAAACATTATCTGAAACTCAACCACAATGTGGAGATTCTTCAGAAATGAGATATAAAGAAGGATCCCAATAGAAATTGATACTTATAAAAAAAATTCAATGGAATTTATAACCCTAATACTTTATCATTATCAGTTTTATTATATCCTAAAATAACATATAAAAATATTATAACAATCAAAATATTTTAACATCAATTTTGGTGTTTGGTAGGAACATCAGGTGTTCCAAGAACTACCACACAAATTGAAATTTAATTGCACATTGTTGGTTTTTACTATGGTTGTAGTGAAACCTATAGATTTCAACCTCATACTCTACACATTACATTTATATTTCATTACATATGAAAAATATCATAAACCAATTGGTTGAAGAAAAGGGGATGAATAAAAAATCATGAATTCATTTTTCTTCTCTACCATAATTTCAATTTCTAATATATCATCATAGGCTGAAATGTTCATAAATAAAAATAGTGATATGATATCTAGTCTAAAACCCTATATGTACATGTGATAATACAACTATTAATTTATCACCACCTATTTGGAAAACATAACTAGCATAGTAAAATTAATGTTATACTCTGATAATGAATGATATATCTTCTGGAATAAGAGGTACAATCAATAATTTTCCTACATCGGTGACTCTATAATTAATGGAGAACAATGTTGTTATTGAATACTAAATATTTTACTAACATATTCAAGTATTCCAATTCCATGTAATCAAACATTATCATTCTAGGAACATTATTTTTGAATTCTACACAATTAGCCTTGATAATATCATGTGTCTCAAGGATGTTTAAGATCAGATAAATCATGTATTGCTACTCCTCCGCTACATGAGGTTAATTCATAACTATATCATCAATTTAATTGTGTATACTTTCTCATATACCCTATATATTATCATTCTTTGTTTTGGTATTGTATTAGTCTTATTTTTGTGGTGATTTGAATATTTTTTGAAATTTTTAGAATACTTATTGTTTCGCCATATCTTTATACAAACAGTCACAATCACCTTTGAAACTATAGATCCCTTGATAGTGTGGCTTTGAAAGGATGTAACATGGAATGAATAATCATATTCCTATATAGTATAAACCATGAACTCCTACAGTGTGTATCATGGTAACGATGCATATTTTTCCTAACGGTGCGGCCATGCCCCCACAAATCATGCGTTCATGAAATTTTAATTCAAACCAATATTTTAAAAATTCATGGACTACAAAATAAATAAATTATATTACACAAAATGACCTGAATTGAATTTATTTTTCTTAAAGGAACACAATAAATTTTTTTGGATCCTCCATGCCCTATCATTGACGAATCAATGTTCAGGTGGAAGAACTAATCCATATCCTAAAAGTTTATCTCCTCCCATTATTTCTCCCAAATATCTATTTGTATCATCCATAGAGTTTTAATAGATACTCATTATTTTGAAGGACATAAACAACATTTATTTTGATCATTAATTGTGTTTGGGATTATCGATATTCTTATTCTTCATTCGTCATTCTATAATTTTTAATGTGGGAGTCGAGTTTTGATATTATAATTAAATTTATGTCGTTCTGTTTCAGTTGAGACATATAATTATACCTACATATTTATGATTTTATTTAAATGGAATTAAACTGAGATATGAAAACCTAATGTTATATGAATTTGAATTCTATTTTTATTTAGTATATAATATTGGTAAAACACCAAATTACAATGGAATTAGAGACTGAGGAATGAATTAAAATTAATGGATTTTCTCTAATGATGTGAGAATTAATTTTAGAAAAATAATTTAATTTAGTTATAAAATAATACTATAATTTGTTTTTAATAGAAATGTATTGAATAAACCCCATTTTATGTCTTTGAATATGAATTGACATTTTAAAAATGAAAAGTTTGAAATTGAATTTTGATTTCTGAATTATTAAAATTGAAATGATTTAAAATTTTATTTTTGATTGAATAGTAGAGATAATTTGAGGATTGGTAGTGTGTTGGATAGATGGGACAATCACACTAAGATGGTAAATACCAATCAAAAAATTTATAATGAAAAATATAACAAAAAGTGTTGTAGGTAGATGGCATCAATGATTGATTGTTTATGAGTCATATGCAGCTTAAGTCTAAGGGTCGAGAGCACACATATTTACTTGATCACTGATCCATGTGTGATATGATCATATAACTAGAATCTATCAGACTAAATCTGATATAACCATAGTGATTATTGAGATTATTTTGATTAAAATTACATTTAGTATAAGATTCATTTAGTCCAACATAATTATTTTAATGAATTTTTATATATAGTTTTTTTTAAGAAATTCTCAAATAGATTGGAATTATTTTTAGGTAAAATCATTTTTTGTTTTATATTTAATAATTTATATCAATTAATTATATAATCAATGTTTAATACAAGTTTTGGTTTCTATTAATAGAATGTTATTATGGAAAACCGGGTGTGCACATATTATTGTTTTAACACACATTATTCGTTTTCTATTAGGTGTTTTCGTAATTGTTTATGCAATGATATGGAAATTGGAAATAACAAAATTGATGATTTGGATGTTCTTTACATTTTTTCTTGGAGATATGCTTCCAATGGGATGTTAATTTTATATTGAATGTTCAGTATAAAATTCAGGATGTTCTATATTTTAATCAATATATCTTTTCAGTTTTTAGGATTATCTCCCTTTTGTTTTTTAGTTATAATAATATGTATCTTTATCTTCCATTTTATTGGAAAAATAGTTCCATCTATTATTTTCTACGATATTGGGTTCTGGTCTTCATCTCATGGGGTTTAGGGACTCCCTTAAGTTATATCATGATCAACATGGGTATTAGTGCACTGATGCATCTAGTATGGCTAGAGATATCAAGGAATTAATGGTGGAAAATTAGCATCATTCCTTTATGTCTATATATATTTTAGAATAGGTTAATTGGGAATTAGTATTAAATTTTGGGTGATTGTCTCTCCATATTTCATTGTAATGATCATTAATCCACAATTTGTGGTTTGGGAAAACCACATTGAGGGTCCATTTTTATATTTTCCATTACTTTCATTTGGATAGATTGAAATGAAAACATTCTTTCTCATATTATGCGATTACATTTCCTCTTACCCATATTAAAGTGTTTATTTTTTAAACGTCTATTTTTTAAATGATTTTTTTGGTTGTTGTGTAGAATTATAGAACCATAAATATAATGGAATAGACACTAGGGGAAATTAAATGGTGAACCACAATGAGTGCATACATAGATGAACTAGAATCGTATTTATATTATTTTGTGTGCCTTCCATGTTCTAGGATAGGTGTCATCACCAATTCTTTTCATGCACTAATTTTTTAGATAATGTTTGAGATTGAGGAAGCAAATGATTAAATTAAGGTGAAATGGTCAACCTTCCCTACATATGGACTGAGAAGGAGATGGTGGGATTTAATAGTAATAGTGATGATGAATGATGTTTTATAGTGTACCTACATGAATATTCATTCAATAGAAGAGTTCTATCCAAATTATATCGTAAATATATGGCTATATGTTTTTTCAAACACAGGCAGGTTGAAAATTCCATATGGGAGTATATGTAATGTTTTTTCAAGATTATCCAATTTTAATATGTCATTTTATTTAATGAGAATATTAAGACATTATGGTTCAACTTGTGTATATTATCAAATATTCAATATATGGTTTTCCTTCTAAATCAAACCTCCAATAATTATGTTATTGATATGGTTTTATAGGTTATCAGGACGTGGGGGTTTAGTCATGGTGGAAGAAAATTTCTATTTCTCTCTATAGATGTTCTATGATTTTCTAAAAATTTAATATAAGTCTTGATAAATATTGTAGATGATCTTGATAGCATGGTACTTATAGACCTATGAAATGCCTCTTAGAATCCCTTTTATTTTATACTAGTTTTTAACCATTGGTCAATAAATATTGGTTTTCAATATGGAATACACAATATATAGTTCATGTGGTCTCACAAGAAGCATAAAAAAGTTCAGCTATATCGTTTCATCCCCATAATGTTGAAAATATTGATAAACACCTAAATTTAATACAGTCCATTCAGATTCATTAATATGTAAGGGGTTCTAGTTATAGGCATAAAAAATAAAAATCATGATTCAATGAAGTTCTCTTTATAGGATGTATATATGGGTCTACTAACTATGAATGGTATCATAACTATATATTCACCATTAATGAGTTCTTTATTTGATAATAGTTTGACTCATTCTTTCATTTTTACATGTACTGTGTGTGGTTTAATTATTAATATATAAACATTAATATTATGTTATGGATATAAATACATCCATATGAATGTTTATAGCAAAGGTTTGCTCTTTTCCTTCTTATGGTTTATCTATAACAGAAATTAATCATTATTATCTTTTTCTAGTTCCTGAAATAAAACCCTGGGATTTTGATTTTAGGATGGATTGGATCATTGATAATGAAGAAATAATTTATTGATGCATTCATTTGGTATCTGTATATATGATTGATTTGGTGTGTTGTATCATTCATGTTGAAAGAGAATTGGGGTTGAGTAGATAAAAGCATTCTAATCAAGATTTTTGGAAATTTATATTAATGTTTTCATTTGATATGGAATGAAAGTCATAGAGTGATGAAATCCCGCTTATTTTAATTGACTTTTAATGAGGTTTTTACTTTTTATTTCTCCAGTTTTCCACAAGTATGATAGGTAATGATTAGTATTTTTTTATTTCTTGGTACTCATCTATTATTTATCCACTCTTAACACATGAAAACATTTGAAATGACTGATTTGAAGACTCATTTGGATGATATGTAATGTAATAGATTTATATAATTTAATTTGTTACATTTATAAAATAATAATCTTATTTCTATGAAAGAAAATGGAAAATATCTCCAATGAGTTGAATATAAAAATCTGAACCGAGTATAGCTAAATAAAATTTCTCTGTTACCATGTATTGATGATATATTTTACCTTATAAATGTCGAGAATTTGTTTTGAAATATTCAACATTGATTTATTTATTACATGTTGATAATAAACTAATATTTAATTCCAATAACATCTTTTAATAGTTGGTGTGGCCATTATGGGTACATTGTAAGTTCATTTTCATATCACTAATGTCATGAACAAGCTCGAGTCGAACCAAAACTAGTATCAAGGGCCAGCCTGCAACAAGTCCCGAGAGGTGTTATCTGTCCTCCCAGGATGGTGACAAGAACAAAGGGAATCAATAGAGTACCAAAGGGATCAATTTTTCCCATATATATACAATCAAACAAACAGCGGAACGAAATGGAAATCCCAAAATACATTTATATAAAAACTAATTTGAACATTATTTGTACTAGAAACTAAAAGTACAACATAACCAACAACTCAATTGACCAAACCAGATAACCAACTAACAAAATCTGGCCCTATTGGTCACTCACCAACATAAGGATTACACGTCACCCCAGGTGATCGAACTCAAGAAAAAACCATCAAAAGGGGGAAAAATAGGAGAAGACAATAGGCATGAGTATTACAACACAGTAGGTTATCCCAACATTTATTCCAAATTCATTTCCTTTAAAATAAAATAAAAAACCATTTCATGAATTAAATACAAATATAAAGGAATGTTTTCCAAATGAGGTCCCACGCTATAGTAAATTTACGTTAACAAAACTTGCATGTTTTATAATCAAGAATGATAGTTACAATTTTCAAATAGGTGAATCTCCAAAATGATAATAGTTTTTAAGAGGGAAACGTTAAATAATTTTTGCATTTAAATAATTCACACACACTGATAAATTCATCAACCAATCACACTATATGTCGATGGAGAGTACAAATTAGCCAAGGAGCATGACCCATGGTAACACTCCTATGATCAACATAGTGGTGAGCCCCTGGCATATCGTATCTTAGTGAATGTAACCATAATAAAAATCTGTTCTCGTTCCACACGATCCACTAGTAGAGGTAATACCCATAACCTAGTGGTCCCCAAACATCATAATCATCACAATTTAGTTAGTGTTTTCATCATCAAACTTTCTACGTGATATAGGGGGAAACCCCCATGGGATCACTAGTAAACTAGTACACGCCTGCATACCTAGATACCTAGGATTACATTTAGTGATAAATAAAGTTACACATTTTATCAAATACACATTTTGCGTCAAAATTTATAACAAAACCATAAACACACAAACATCCCGCAAACATTCTTCACATTTTTTTCATCAATCAATAAACCACAATAACGTTTCGTAAAATAATTTCAAGTAGTATAAAGAGGACTTGCACATAAAATAAATTCAAAATTGATATTTGAAGGATATAAACACATCAATAACATAAAAATATAGATTTTGAATACCCAACAATAATTAATAAATCACTTTCGTAGGCCATGAAATGGCCCCAATAGATAGAACCTGAAATACAGTTGAAAACCATTTTTACAAAAATAAAATGTCAATCATGCCTTTAATCCATTCCAAAATTAACATATGACCATGGTATGCATTTCAATTTTATTAAGGATGTGTATACACACCATTTAATGAACCCAAACACATTCATAAACATCTTAATACACTCATTTTAAATATTCAAAACACAACCATTTTCATAAGGATGTGAATGAGGAAATTTTCCAACAACTCAAGCCAAAACATGTTTGTAAACCAAAACCATTTTGTTTGTAATACCAAATACAAATTTGAAAGCTATATAATGACCCTAAATAACATTTATTATTCTTCCGATTAATTTTAAAATTCAACAAATAATATTTAAATCACACATCACACAAAAAATCAAATCGGGCAATTTACAGAACACATGACATGCCCTATTTAAACAAAAAAATTTATTTTAAGGACATGACAAGGAATAAAACTCCAATTTTATGACATATATTATTATATATACTGTAACATGTTCAAAATACCATAAAATAGGTTTCTAACCTCACCAAACAGAGGTGAAAGATAACGGAAAATTTAAACAAACACTATGTGCGAACTTTAATGACAAAACAACTCTTCCTTTCCCAAAATAGGGCATAAACAACAATTTTTCACACTATGAAAATATTAAAATGGATGAACAATAATAATAAACATATATATCATATTTGAAAATAATAAAATGATGACACATAAATGATAAAGGCTTGTTCAAGGTATATCCTACCTCAAATCCTTAGCGTAATTGAAACAGACATCCAATATCACCATCCAATGGTTTAAAACACATAAACCTATGAATATCTGCCCCAAATGAACAAAAATCCCATAAAAATCATGGGATAAAAACACCTTATGTCTAAAATTACATTGAGGGTATAGAAAACTATGAAATAATGAATAGAGGAGGAAGATGAAGGAGAAAGGAGAAGAAATCTCACCTTTCCACCTTGAAAACTCATATATTCCATTAGATCTGCACAGTTAGAGGAAAGGTAATTTCTTGGAACTTCTTAGAGAGGATCTTAAGTTTAGGATGAACAAGTTAAAAAATATACATGGGGAAAAGAGTATTAATTGAATGACTTATGGATAAAACAATTTACCTTATCAATTCATGACGTTTTGAGGAAGCCTGAAAACTTTCTTCCTAGTATTCGATTCAAATGAATTCCAAATAGTTAAAATCGATAATGGAGGTGATTATATGTATTTGGTCTTCTAATGGGAGGAGGAATCCTTGAAAATATATATAAAATGAAAATGAAATAAAAGAAACAAATTATATTTTTTAAACTTGAAATGGGCCCCAAGGCTGGACCAATACCTAAATAAATACCCCAAATTCACCAAGATTATTAATTATTAATGGGTCCAAAAGGATATTTATTATTGAATATGTCATAGGAAGAAAAACAGGAAGTCGAATAAGTCAAAAAAAGTAATATATTCATAAAAGAAATATAATTTTTTTTAAATATAGAAATGGGCTCATGGTTTGGCCCCAATCATAAAGTAACCAACCATTCAACAAAAACTCCAAAAAACAAGAATTTATGCACCCATAGATGAATGATTTCATATAGATGAAATTTGAAAAATCAAAATTAATCCCCCCCAATACCCAGGAAAATTATGAAGATTCCCAATGAACTAGATCAAAAGAATGACTTGAAAAACTAGGTGTAACAAATCTCCCTATAATTGATGCTTTCCGCCCACGGAAAGATATAGCACATTTCAGCAGATTGATGAAAACCTATAGATTATTTAGAAATACGATCTATCATCCTAATCCATTGACACACCATCAACCATTAATGGATATTAGTCCTCTTACCTCAACCAAAACACCAACTATCAACCACTTACTGATAATTAACTAGAAGATCGAGTTAGTACCTCAACAACCAAACCAAGAACCAAGTTCTTGTCCCCTCTGCCAAATAACCCAAAAATCACCCAAACCAAAGAGAACTCAAGAAAAAAAATATTCCAGTGGATTATAGGATCGATTCACCCCCATTATAAAACAACTATCAATATATAATTTCTTAAGAGAAACATAAATTAGTCCCATGGTAGGTATCCCCATCATTATATCACAACATGCAATGAACAACAAAGAATTCAATATGATCTTCAATCGGGCCTCACTCACAAAATCCCTCCAAAACAATCTAGTAAAAAATTACCAACCCATATTTAGAGGAACATATAATGGAAATTAAAGCCACCCATTCTCAAATGGAGGTGGAAAGAACTAGGCCAACACTCTCTACATGGATCCAAAACCCCACCAATTTGGGAGGGGATGGAAGGGGACAAATTATTTGGGTCATTGAAACCAGAAAAGAAACAAAGTAACTACCTCAATGAAATAGTAGAGGAATGATCATAGCAATACAACCCCCAAATATGGTCTCCTGACTATAGACTATCTTCGCACCAAATCCTTTGATAGGAGCATTGATTGATGAAGCATATCATAACTCGCAGTCTCGCAATGATAATCCCCAACTTATACCCCATCCATGAGTTCCAGAAAGTACCACATAACACTCACAGGAAGAAACAAAAGATAAATATAATCCATGAAACTCTTTTCCTCAACAAATACATTTTTATCCAAAAAACAACATGGAGATACACAACACTATTTTCATTCACATCGAATGAGGAGTGGAATGAACAAGGAACACAAAAACACCCAAAAAACATCACTAAGCACAACTTCTACTACTTAGAGAATCCTCGTAACGGGAAGACACTTCAAATCATTCCCAAACTGCTCTCTATTTAAAAAAAATGTGCTGAGGTAACATTATAATAGGTGGATTTATCATTTGAATCAAATCATTTGGTTTGTTAATTGGAAATAATTCCAAGGGAGAACCATTTGTGGACACATCACAACATCTATCACATCATCAGAAACCCCCTAAACATTACCTCAAAACCGAGCCACCAACATGATCACATATCAATATGAAATAAGAGTATGACTTCTAGATCATAAGCAAGCATACCTAATAGACCACACGTCTAATACATAGGATAAAACATCCACATAACCATAGGTTCATAACAAGCACCACAATTTTTCATCTCAAAACTATTTTGATAATCAAATAAACTAACTGGGTAGATTTTCACATTCAGAAATGGATTTTCATCATGCCTCACTCACAGGAACATTTATGTGCCACCCTGGGCACTGAAATACCATGCCATACTGGCCATTCAGTTGTATATCCCCAAAACCATTCATGTGAGAACCCATGAGAACACTTTAGGAAAAAACAAAACATCATCATTACAAAAATAATCGCGTACCTTCCAAGGCCAGATTAACCACCAAATCATAAACCATTTTCAGATTTCACAAGACTAGCCATTCCTCATCCAAAACCATTTCATTAAAAAATAAATCCATTTCATTTAATAGAACTTCAAAAAACCAAAATTATATTCCAAATATACCTTTCCAATTTTTTTTAAAAAAATTAGCACGGTCTATTTTCATAATTTGACAACTACAAAGGCCAAAACCCCTTTCTAGAAAAACATTAACCACTCAAAACAATATTTCCAAAACCAATTCCTCATATTCAAGCACTTCTCAACAGGCCAAAATACTCCATTTAAAACAAAATTTGATATTTAAATTAAAATTATTCACACATTAAAAACCTTTTATTTCAACAAACCATAAGTTAAGATTAGGGAAAATCCAATCCAGTTAAATCATTTCCTCTACAGCCCAAAAATATTATTTAAAAACAAAAACATCCTAACCCATACATATATTTAATTTTAGAAACCCCATTTTTACCTTTTCAAAATACAATCCTTCCTTTAAAGCACATTTACAAAATTCGATCATAATTATTTACAAAACCAATGTTATGAATTCAAGAAATGTCCATGAAACCCACAAAATAGAACTAATGTCGGTGGGTGACTTAACCATATGGTTGGTGGCCATATGTCAAAAAAAACCAACACAAAGGACTTATTAGGACCATTCCCAAGCTCTACATGGATTTCCAAGACCTATGATCCCACAGAGGCCATTAGACAGACTCCCCTTGTCATATTCCTTTAGCAATCAATCAACAAGAACACAAGAAACTGGTAAAACTGGACATCTAGTGGAAACTCGAGGATCATAACGAATAATAGTTTACAACCCTATTCCCACACATACCCCTAAAATCCCAACAATCCTAATCCATATACCATGACATACACAAAAAAATGGAACTCTTAAAAAAGGTCTGCTAAGACCTGACCTCCTTTGATGCCATTTTGTCATGAACCCGCCCGAGTCGACCCTGAACCGGTCACAAGGGCCAGCCCACAACACAGTCCCGAGAGGCGTTCCTAATCCTCCCAAGATGGCTACAAGAATAAAGGGAATCTATATATCACACAATGGAACTATTTCTCTAATATATAAACAAACCAACAAAGAGTAGAAGGAAATGAACAACCCATAATACATTTATATAAAAAATGAACTAGATAATTTTTGTACATGAAACTGAATGTAAAATTAAACCAAAAACTCTGTTGAACAAAACTGATTACCAACTAACTCCATGTGACCCTTCTGGTCACTCTCCATCCTAATTATCACTCATATTTAAGCCAAACAAACTCCTTCTAAAACCTACCCAAGGGCTAAAATCTTGAGAAGACTATATGAGTGATTATTAAAAATTAAAGAGGTTAGGGCAATATTCTATTCTCAATCCACATCATTTAAATTAAAAGAAACATAAATTTCAATATTTAAATAAAAATATAAAAGTTGTGTTTTCTAGATGAGGTCCCATGCTATAAAAATTTACCAGAAAAAAACATGCATGTTTTATAATCAATAATTCTTGTAATAATATTCAAATAGGAGAATCATCAAAATGACAATATTTTTCAAGAGGGATTCTTTAAATAATTTACACTTTTAAAAAAATCACAAAATCTAAAGAATTCATCAACAAATAACACTGCATGCAAACGATGAGTCCAAAATATCCTATGAGCACATCTCAAGGGAACACCACTAGGTATTAATTAGTTGTGAGCCCCAGGAACATCGTATCTCGATGAAAGTAACCATAATAAATATTTTCTCTCATGAACATGATCAAATAGTTGGGATCATACCGATAACCTAGTGTCCCCCAACAACAATATCATCATAGTTTACTTAGTGTTGTAATCATCAAACATTCCGCGTCAAATAAGGTCTAACCCCCATGGGATCACTAGCTACTAGTACAAACCCGCCCACCTAGATAACTAGGATTCCCTTTAGCACTCAATCGAGTTAAAAATATTATAAAATACTATTTTAAAATCAAAATTCCATTACCAAACCATAAACATACAAAAATAATTCAATCAAGCTTTACATTTTTTTCATGAATCAATAAACCAATAAGAAGTATTGTAAAACAATTTCAAGAAGTATAACGAGGCCTGACACATAAAATACATTAAAATATGAAATTATAAGGACATTAACACATAAATAACAGAAATTAAACTGATTTGGAAGCCCCAAAACGAAATAATATATTTCATTCATGGACCATAAAATGGCCCCAAATGATAGAACCTGAAATACAATTGGAAATCATTTTTACAAAAACAAATGTCAAGCAGGTCATTAAACCTTTTTCAAACTAACATTTGATTGAGCTATGAATTTCAATTTTATTAAAAAGGTGTATTTAAACATTTACAGCTAAAACCCACTTTTATAAATCCCTTAAAAGACTCACGTTTCATATTAAAAACACAACCATTTTCATAAAGATGTGAAATAACCAATTTTCCAACAACTCGGACCGAAACATGTGGTAGACAAAACCTATTTGTTTGAAAAAAATAAAAATTTGAAATCAATATAAGGACCAAGAAATTCCATTTATCATTCTTCCTATTCAATTATAAATACCAAAAAAATTATTTTTCTATCACACGTGAAATAGAAATGCCAACCGGGCTATTTAACGAACACATGACATGACCTTTTTAAACAAAACTATTTATTTTAAGAACATGAAATGGAATAAAACACAAATTTCATGCCATATTTTATTAGAAATACTGTAAAATGTTCAAAATACCATAAATCAGATATTAAATCTCACAAAATAGTTTCGAAAGACAACATAACATTTAAAGAAACACTTGGTATGCACTTTTATGAAACAACTCTACCTTACACAAAACAAGGATTAAATGACCATTTTATCACGAAGAAAATTATCCAATGGATGAAAAACAATAATAAAAATTTATATCATCTATGAAAAATAATAAAATGATGAAACATAAATGATAAATGAATGTGAAATCGATATCCTACATCAAATAATTTGTGTAACCGAAACACACACCCAATATAACCATCTGAGGGTTTATAAACAGTAATCGTATGACGACCAGCCAAAAATGAACCAAACACCCCAAAACATTCAAGGGATAACAGAACCCTAGGTCTAACGTGACTAGGGTAGAATATAAAACTAATAAATAATGAAATGAAGAGGAAGAAGAAAGAGAATGGATAATGAATCTAACCTTACCACCAAGAAAACTTTTTGCCATCCAATATATCTACACCCAAATATAAAATGGAATGTATTGGATCATCTAGGAGATGTTACTAGGGTTTGTATGAACTATGGAAAGAAGATATGTGGGAAAAACAGTTTGAATTGAAATATTAATGGATGAAACAATTTACATTATCAATTGTGAGAGTTTTGACGAAACCCAATAACTTTCACCCAAATATTGGATTCAAATGAACCACAAAGTGGTACACTATATAATGGGGGAGAGTAGATATATTTTTTCTAATAATGGGAGTTTTAATCATTGGAAAATAGAAAAAACTGAAAACTATATAAAAGAATGAAATTGTATTTTTAAAACTACAAATGGGCCTACGGGATGTCCCAATACCTGAATTAGTAACCCAAATTCACCATTATTATTAATTAATAAAAGGAGAAAAAATATTTAGGCATGAATATTTTAGGGTATTAAAAATAAAAAGTTTAATGTGTTAAAAATTTTATGAAATTAATGAGTTATAAAATAATCAAAATATGTTTTTAAATCTGGAAATGGGCTCACAGTTCCGCCAAAATCATAAAGTAACCACCTTTTTCTACAAAAACTACACAAAAATGAATTGAGACACCCAAAGATGAATTATTAGATATATATAAAACATCAAAACACCAAATTAATCTCACCCAAGACCTAGGAAAGATATGGATTTCCAATGAACCACATCAATATAAAGACTTAAAAAATAGGGTGTGACCACCAAGGGTAATTTAGTACTTAAATGTATTTTTTATTTTTATCATGATATGATCATGTAGAAATTTTTGGATTCTATACTATATTAAAATGTATATAATTTGTATCATGTCAAATAGTTGATATAATTTTAGGAATTCATGATAAATCACATAGTTTATAAAAATACTTCGAAAAGTAATTTGTAGATGAAGAATGTTTTGTTCATATGTAAAATAGACATGGAATATGGTATCTATGTCAACCATGAATACTTGTATAAGTCAATGTACTTAAACATTACTTAATATTGAATTAAATGAATAATTCATATTGAAGATCTTTTCAGGTGTAGAGTTTTAGAGATTTAGGACATAACTATTATATCTCAAAGGTTTACAAAGTATACAAAACATGAACTCTTGAAAAAAAAGAGTCATGTCTAGTTCTGTGTTTAAGATAGAATGACTTTTTCTTTGATCCCATCCATGAACCTATTCCACATTAATTATTATGAAAAACATTTCAAAAAAACTCAGGATGAGCATAAAAATCTCAGTAAGGGATACACAAAGAAGGAAAATTGTTTTTTTAAACAACAAGTAAACCATGAATACTTTATGAAAGTAATACTTTTCACCTATATGAAGTAGTACAAACACTTCATTGAATAATAGATCATTACTTACCATTTTTTAACCAAACTATTACCATAAAACACATATAAAGAACACATAACATATATAGGTAACTTGGGACATAAACATACTTAAATAGAATAATCATACGGTCGACATCCACACATATCACTAAATAGAATAGCCATACGACCAGCTTCCCTACCCAATGCATTGGAGGTTATAATGTAACCACCCATCCTGGTATTCATGGAACCACCCTTCATATGGGTTATAATGTAACCACCCATAAAATGTCCATGTACCATTATAAAATCATAACACATAAAACAATTATAAAAGAAAGAAAACATTTACACATTTCAAGAACAATATATAATTTAAATATTTTAACATAAAAAATCCATTATCAAAACATTTTTCAATACCAAAATAAATAAAAGAGTATATGGTATTTATTTAATTTTAAAAAAATATTACGTCTTGTTGAGGAATCCCAAGATCAAATAATACTCACGGTGGCGGAGAGGTCATTATCACCGCGTACGTTAACAATAAACATAATTCTTATCGTTTATTAAAACGCTTCTTATAGAAAATATTCCTTTTGAATAAAAGTAGAAGTAAAAGGGTTTTATACAGCATATAAAAGAATGTCTTATATTTGAACAAAATATGCCTCAATGAAAGGAGATTGAGACGAAGTCCCTTACAAAGTCGGTATCCTTAGATTAAGGATAAATCAATTACATGATTATGTGTGAAAAATATAAATACACCCAATATAAAAGGATATTAAGTGTAAAACAATCAGAGGTAAGCCACACATATTCATAGTATTAAATAATCAAGAAATGGAGGTTTAAACCAATGAATTGAAATTGAGTTAAGAAGTTCCCTTGCAAAAATTCGACAGCCTATCGGTGTCACTTTAAAATTCATAAAATTAGATGATGAGAGAGAAAATTGTATCTCATCACTTGGTAATAAAATTTAAATAAATAAGGATATAAAAGAACATAACACAACATAATAATATGTAACTGAAAATACATAACAATATAAGTCTTTTAAAAAAGGAGGTTGAAAGGTTCCCTTACCGAGTTGGGTAACTTCCGAAACGTACAACCCATGAAAGAAGGACTATACAACAGTGATGTAAATACCCATAAACGAATGTATATTAAAAAAAGAGTATAATAATTGGAAGCACATACAACACTCAATGTAAATGTTGGAAAATCAAGCATAAATTTCACGGGAATAAAAGTTAGATGAAAAATCCCTTACGAAAACTTTGCAGCCTAACAACGCCACATAAAACTTCCAGAAATGGATTTATGAGATAAAATATGGTCTTTCATAATATAAAAATTAAAACTAAAGACTGAGGAATATAAAAGAACGTCCCCAAACATAATAAATATGATATTAAAGTAAATTACATAAAAGAGAGTACATAAAAAGAAATAGAGAGGTAGGATCCCTAATGAAAATTCTGCAGCGTAATGGCACCACAAAAAAATTATTGAAATGAATTGATGATAGTAAGAGAGGGTGTCTCATCATATTAAAATAAAAATTAAAATATGGTGAATATAAAATAACATCCTCCAACATAATAACATGGATAATAAAATAAATGATATAAAAGAGAGTACTTGAAAAGAAAGAGAGAGGTAGGATCCCTTACCTCAAGTCTGACTTGTCTTGTTCATTTCCTTATATTACTGAACAATAAACTTTGGTTAATTTATAATTTCTTAAAGACCTCATTTAATTATTATTATTCAGTTAATATCACATAATATAATGTTATAATAATCGGTTAATAATGTGTGTTCATATGAGACATTTTTGTTGATGTTTGGTACATTAGTCAAAAATGTACTTGTTTGAAAATGAGTGTCCAAGTAGTTATAAGTAAATAATTTACAGAATATTATTAATGATTTAAATATCATATATATCCATTACATATTCATTTTATACTATTCCATAACATTTGGTGATAAAAAGGAATGAAATTCACCATGTATGGATACGGTAGGTCGTATGTACGCATGAACGCTACATTCATTTCTTCATCATATTCAGGGAATTAAAAATAAATGAGAGAGATATATATATAAAATAATTCCAGTATAATATATATGTTTTATAGGTCACATATGTTCATTAATTTCATTCTTTATACATTCCATGTATTGCATTAACGAGTCACATCACTTGAGGGGGCAGTAGTCCACACTTCCTCGTATGAAATTATCGAATTTCCATAACATGCAAAGCATAAAGGTACGATTTAAATATAAAATAAAGAAGCATATATAAAACATAAATACCATATATATCATATATAAAATACATCAACATCATAATGGCCACCATGAAATGTGTTAAGAGAAGATCGAACAATCATCGTTTCGTGAGGCAGTAATTCATCATCCATAGAAATAGTATGTTATTTAACCATTAGATGGATGTGTGTGTAAGTGTAGCTAGAGTATTTATCATAAAAAAACCCTAGTATATTGAATATACTAGTGTTGTTAAAAAATAAATTAATAAATATAGTTTAGGGTTGTAGAAGTGAAATAAAACAAAATAACTCTAGGGAAGACTTTACCTTTAAATCGGGTAACTCTTTTTGATTTTAGCACAAAGGCTTCCTTGGAAAGACTTATGCCCAATGTGAGTCTTCTAGGAGTAATAAATGGATGTGGAGAGACAAATTGAGCCGAGGATGGATGATCCAAGGCCTTGAGAGGTGTGGTTAAGGAGGTAGAGGTGGGTGCCTTTTATATGAGGGAGGAGGGACACTCTTGGAATGAAAAGAAATGAAACATTATATTAAAATGAGTTTCAGATTTTAAAGGACCCAAATATATATATTTCGAGTGTAAGGTGATAAGGGTTTGAAATATATTCATCCAATATGTTTTTGACCAGTTTATGTCTTAGAGTTTACATTATATTTTCATTTTATTTAAATCGTTCATTAATGAGGTAATCATTTCATCATCATGGTGTCATAAATTAATTAATTTATTTAATGTCTAAAAATTATAAAAATAACTATGATGTAAGAAATATTTTTATATTTCCAATGAATATTTATAGATTAAAATATTACTTGTATAACCCCATGTAAAAATCGGTTTAGTAAAACAATACATGTTTGTGACATTTTTATTTTAACATTAAATAAAAAGTTATTAATGTCATTTTCTTACCCAAGTGGCTCCATGGGGTCCCCAAGTTGACCCATTGATTGTTTTGGTCATCCATGAAACATACAATAAGGGTAGGACATTTTTCAAGGTAATTCCATATTATTATAACATTATTTTTACCTTAAATTTCACTAATTACCTTTAAGCACGATTACTAAAACATATAAGATACTATTCACCAAAAAATTATTTTAAACCCATTGAACCAAATTTTAAACCCTAATGACAACCATGTTTGTTGGATTTTTAAAATTCAAATCCCAGACGTGGTAATGATTCATTTTAACGAAAAATCATTTTTTTAACTACCACTTAGTGGGTTCACTATTCATTAAGAAATGAAGTCGTTAAAAAAATACCAAAATTTCAACCTAAGCTATATTTGATATTCTGAATTCAAAAATGATGTCTATTTTAAAAAATTAAAACATATAAGTTTCATTAATTAATTTATTAATTATTTTATAGTGTCAAAACAAATAGCATGTTTTTAAGGAACAATATCTATTGAAAGATTGACACTAGTTTAAATCCAATTTCAATGTGAAATTAATTCCAATGACCACCATTGGATTAAATGGTAAAAATATATTCTAAATACACATTAATCCAAATTAAAAATATAATCTATCCATATAAATAAATCTTATTAATGGGAGGTTTTGAATTAAAATACAACATTTTCACTAAAAATGATCTTTATCGGAAAAATAACAAAAATTTACACAAAGTAAATGTTTATGTTCAGATTCTAAAGAAGGATTTTATTTGGTCCAATATAACATATAAAATTTTATAAAAGTGGATTTAATAAGGGTTTGCCATCAAAAGGAGGTTAATCGGCCTTTTAAAGAATGTTTGAATATTTACGCTTAAAATTGGATTCATTCGCATTTTAAGCCTCTAACATTTTTTGATACAAGTTAAAATATTTGACAGACATATATAATAATTTTGTACTTAGTTATGTTCATTCCCTCCATTACAATGGCTAGGCGTTAACTACCATTTAAAATAATATTATTTTATTTTTAGAGTGCAATGTAAGATTTCCAAGAATCTCATTGTTGTGTATTGGGTACGCCATCGAGCATAGAATTCCATTTAAGTTAATATTAACATTTTATTCACAAATATCGATAAACATGAAAATTACATATTCTATATTTACCTATAGGGTTACATCCTTCCACTATTTTTGGAATTGCGTCCTCGTATTTTTAAAATTGGGCTTGTAAAATTTATTGAAATCCCCACATCGGAAAAGGAGTCAATAAAACTATAACTTTAAAAGAATTAAAGGGAAGTAAAAATGTCACCTGAGTTAACCCATACTAGGATTCCATGTAAGAAAACATAGATATGGATGGAAAAAAGGGTCATGTTCTGAGTTAGAGTGATAGAAAACATTTTTAGGAGAAAGTTAACCACCAGAAAATCACAAACCAGTGATGGGTTAAATGGTATTTGATTCCCCTGTAGGAAAAGACAAAAGACCACATTTTTGTTTTTAAGTTACGTTTCATTGAGGAATTTATTTATGAGCTTAACTAAATCATAAGGAAACGTACTTACATGTCATGTAGACTCTCATATCCTTCAATATTTCTTACACAAACTCATATTTTCTAAAAAATACGAGTATTTAGGATGAATTGTTCACATTAAGAGTGTTATAATCAACTTCTAGAGAATCAATTAATCCAAAAAAAGAACTATATATTTCCCATGTCTTTAGAACCTTACAAAAACCAAAAAATGTTAGTACGAGATCAGATAATACCCAAAAAGGATAATCCGTTATAAAAAAGAAATTTTATTCTTAATCTCCAAAAATTGTCCAACAAAAACCACAGTTCAAGGAAGACCATTCAATAAAAAAGTTGTCTATAAAATTCATAAATGTAAAACAAACTAAGATGGAAACCCAAATGTTTGAAGGATTTAATCACATAGTCTTCCAAGGTAAAAAATTAACATTTATCTCCAAAAAACATTAGTTACTCTTAAAGTCTCATACTGAAATGTAACTAACCTAATCAAATATCCTCCATTATAGGAAAATAGTTTCCATAGATAAGACAAAATAAGCTTATTCTTGATTCATAAGATAGTCTAAATAAAAATAATTTGTCATGCTGAATAGGGACTTCACGTAGTCCAGTGGTAGGCGATAAATACCAGTCGCACTTTGGTTGTGGGTTCGATTCCCACAGCTTTGTCCGACGCGACGTGTTGTCACACGACCTGCATGTTTTCCTTTTTTGAAAACTATATAATCCTTAAAACGTTCCCCAAAAAGAGATAAAATCGTCAAAAATAACAATAACAAAATTTAACCTCAATTTTATGTCATGCCTTTCATTTTCCATCATAACATATAGTAACCCATAATTACATCAAAAGTAAGGATCATATAAACCCTAATGGTTACCTTTATAATTATTATCTGAACATACACATCGCGCTGGTTCTCTCATACATGATGCATCAGAGAACTCACCAAGGTTCAAGTGGTTTATCATGACTCCATTATAGTTGGTTTAGAATAACCATGATATTCCTCATTGAATCCCACATTTCATCCAGTCTCTTAATCAAAGAACCACCAAACTTTCCATCAAACCCATTGTCACTTTGTTGCCTTCTAGATCCATACATTTAATAAAACCTAAAATGTCAGTGTGAGTATATCAACAAAATCAACATGTACTAATGAGGATGATAAACACTAAGATATTCTTAATCATTCACATTATCTAAAAACTATGACTCTTTTTGAAATCATATCCCTTATGGTAATGTCACTTATACTTAAAGAATACCCTAACCTCTAATGTTATCTAAACCGACCTCTGATACCAACTATAAGGCCCCGACCTTAAACATTACATAATATTGAAATAAATGAATAATTCACATTGAAGATCATTTCAGGTTTATTGTTTTAGAGAATTAGGACATAACTATTACATCTCAAAGGTTTAAAAAGTAGACAAAACGCGAACTCTTGAAAAAAAAAGAGTCATGTCTAGTTCCATGTATAAGATAGCATGAATTTTACTTGATCCCATCCTTGACCCTATTCCACATTATGTCCTGTGAAAAACATTTCAAAATAACATGGTATTAGAATAAAAAGATCAGTAAGGGATACACAAAGAAGGAAAACTGGTAGTTTTTCAAAACAACAAGTAAACCATGAATACATTATGAAAGTAATACTTTTCACCTTTATAAAGTAGTAAAAACTCTTCACTGAATAAAAGATCATTAAATACCCTTTTGTAACCAAAATATTACCATAAAACCCATATAAAGAACACATAACATATATAGGTAAATTGGGACATAAACATATTTAAATGGAATAACCATACGGTCGACTTCCACACATATCACTTAATGGAATAGCCATATGACCGACTTCCATACCCAATGCATTGGAGGTTATAACGTAACCACCCGTCCTAGTATTAACGGCACCACCTGTAATTTGGTTTATCACATAACCACCCATCAAATGTCTAAGTACCATTATAAAATCATAACATATAAAACAATTATAATGTGGAGAAAACATTTCCTCATTTTTAGCACAATATATCACATAAATATATTGACATAAAAAATCCATTATCAAAAAAAAATTCAATACCAAAATACATAAAGTAATATATGGTTTTTATTTAATTTTAAAGAAAATATTATTGCTTGTTGAAGAATCCAAAGATCAAATAATACTCGTAGCGGCGGAGAGGTCGTTGTCACTATGTATGCTAAAAAGAAACATAATTTTTTTCTTTTAGTAAAACGCTTCATATAGAAAATATTATTGTTGAAAAAAAAGTATAAGTCAACTGGGATTATATAGAGTATAAAAGAAAGTCTTTTATTAGAACAAAACATGCCTCAATGAATGTATATTGAGACGAAGTCCCTTTCAAAGTCGGTATCCATAGATTAAGGGTTAATCAATTATATGATTATGTGTGAAAAATATAAATACACTCAATATAAGAAGATATTAAGTGTAAAACAATCATAGGTCATCCACAGATATTCAAAGTATTACATACTCATTAAATAGATGTTTAACCCATATAATTGAAATTGAGTTAAGAAGTTCCCTTGCAAAAATTCGATAGCCTAATGGTGTCACTTTAAAATTCATAAAATTAGTTGATGAGAGAGAAAATGTGATCTCATAAATTGGACAAAAAATTTAAATAAATAAGGATATATAAGAACATATCTCAACATAATAATATGTAAATTAAAATACATAACAGAAGAAGTCTTTTAGAAAAAAGGAGGGTGAAAGATTCCCATACCGAGTTGGGTAACTTTTGAAACGTACAACCCATGGAAGAAGGACTATACAACATTGATATAAATACCCATAAAGGAAATTATATTACACCAGGAGTACAATAATGGGCAGTACATACCCCACTCAATGGAAATGGTGGCAAATGTAGCATAAATATCACGGGAATAAAAGTGAGATGAAAAATCCTTTACTAAAACTCAGTAGTCTAACAACGCAACTCAAAACTTCCAAAAATGGATTTAGAGATCAAATATGGTATCTCATAATATAAACATAAAAAGTGAATTATTAGGAATACAAAAGAACATCCCCAAACATAAGAAAGATGAGATTAAAAGAAATGTCATAAAATAGAGTACTTAAAAAAATAGGTAGGATCCCTTACGAAAATTCGGTAGCCTAACGACTCCACTTAAAAACTCTTAAAATTAATTTATGAGAGTAAGAGGGGGTCTCACATAATATTAAAATAAAACTTATAGTATGCAGAATGTAAATTAACATCCTCTAACATAAGAACATGGAGCATAAAATAAATGACATATAAGAGTGTACTTGAAAAGAAAGAGAGAGGTAGGATCCCTTACCTCATGTCTGACTTGTCTTGTTTGTTTCCTTATATTCCTGAATAAAAAAAATTGGTAAATTTATAATTACTTAAGGACCTCCAATAAGGATTTTTATTCAGTTAATATCACATATGATAATGTTATAATAATTGGTCAATAATGTGAGTTCATATCAGACGTTTTTGTCGATGTTGGGTACAAGAGTCAAAAATGAACTTGTTTGAAAATGATTATCCATGTAGTTATATGTAAATAATTTACAGAATAGTATTAATTATTTAAATATCATATATATCCATTTATTATTCATTTAATACTATTCCACAACATTTGGTGATAAAAATAAATGAAATTCACCGTTCATGGAGACGGTAGGTTGTACGTACGCATGTACGCTACTTTCATTTCTTTTTCATATTCATGGAATTAAAAATAAATTTGAGATATATATATTATAATTAATGTATAATATATATATTATATAGGTCACATATGTTCATTAATTTCATTCTTTATACAATCTATATATTGCATGAACGAGTCAAATCACTTGAGGGGGCGGTAGTCCACACTTCCTCGTATGAAAATATCTCATTTTCACAACATGAAAAGCACAAAGGTATGTTTTAAATATAAAATACAGAAGCATATATAAAACATAAATACCATATATATCATATATAAAATACAGTGACATCATAATGGACACCATGAACGGTGTTACGATAATATTGAACAATCATCGTTTCGTGAGACAGTAATTCACCATCCACAGAAACAGTATGTTCTTTACCATTTGACGGAGGTGTGTGTAAGTTTAGTTCGAATAATTCTCATAAAAAATCATTGTATATTGAAGATAATGGTGTTGTTACAGAATAAAGGATTAAAATAGTTTAGGGGGTTGGAGAATCAAAATAAAACAAAAGAACACTTGGGAAGACTTTACCTTTAAATCAGGTAACTCTTTTTGATTTGAGATCAAAGGCTTCCATGGAAAGTCTTCTGCCCAAAGTGAGGCTTCTAGGAGTAAGGAAGGGATGTGGAGAGATAGTATGAGCCGATATTTGATGATACAACGGCTTCAGAGATGTGGTTAAAGAGGTAGAGGTGTGGACTTTTTATAAGGGAAAGGAGGGGAACTCATGGAAAGTAAAGAAATTTTACTTTATATTAAAATGAGTTTCGGATATTAAAGGTCCCACCTAGATATATTTCTAGGATAAGGTGATAAGGGTTCTAAATATACTCATCATATAGGTTTTTTACTAGTGTACGTCTTATATTTTAAATTATATTTTCATTTTTTTTAAATCGTTCATTAATGAGGTAATCACTGCATCATCATGGTGTCATAATTAAATTAATTTATTTAATGTTTAAAAATTATAAAAAAAATACTATGATGTAGGAAATATTTTGAGATTTCCAATGAATATTTATAGTCAAAAATCGGACTTGTATAACCCAAGGTAAATTTTTTTAATAAAACAATTCATATTTGTGACATTTTTATTTTAGCAATAAATAAAAAGTTATTAATGTCATTTTCATACCCAAGAGGCTCCATGGGGTCCCCAAGTTGACCCATGGATTTTTTTGGTCTAAAATGACACATCCAATAAGGGTAGGACATGTGTCAAGGTAATTCTATATTATTATAACATTATTTTTACCTTAAATTGCACTAATTACCTTTAATCGCGATTAATAAAATTTAAAATTTATTATTCCCCAAAAAATTATTTTAATCCCATTGATCCACATTTTACATCCTAATGAAACCAATGTATGTCATATTTTTGGAATTAAAATCACAGAAGTGGTAAAGTTTCATTTCAACGAAAAATCAGTTTTTAACTACCACTTAGTGGTTTCACTATTCATCAAAAATTGATATTTTTCAGAAAAATACCAAAATTTCACCCTAAGATATATTTGATATTACAAATTCAAAAATGATGCCTATTTTAAAAAATTAAAAACATATACGTTTCAGTAATTAATTTCATAATTAATTCACGCTGTCAAACCAAATAACGTGTTTTTAAGGAACAATATCTATTAAAAGATTGGAACTAGATTAAGTCCAATTTCAAATTGAAATTAATTCCAATGACCACCATTGGATTAAATGGTAAAAATATATTATAAATAAACTTTATTTACAATTAAAAAGATAATCTATCCATATAAATAAATCAGATTAAAAGGAGGTTTTGAATTAAAATATAACATTTTCACTAAAAATGATCTTTATTGGAAAAATAACAAAAATTTACACAAAGTAAATGTTTATGTCCCGATTATAAAGAAGGATTTTATTTGGTCCAATATAACATATAAAATTGTCCAAAAGTGGATTTAAAAAGGGTTCTCCATCAAAAGGTGGTTAATCGACCTTATAAAGAATATTAGAATATTTACGCTTAAAATTGGATTCATTTGCATTTTACGCCACTAAATGTTTTTGGATACAAGTAAATTTTTTTGGCAAACATATATAATAATATTTTAGTTAGTTCTGTTAATTCCCTCCATTACAATGGCTAGGCGTTATCTACCATTTAAAATAATATTATTTTATTATTAAAGTGAAACGTAACATTTCCAAGAAACTCGTTGTTGCGTATTGGGCACGCCATCAAGCATGGTGTTCCCTTTAAATTAATATTAACATTTTATTCACAAATATGGATAAATATGAAAATTCCATATTCTTTGTACCTGGGGTGTTATATGTTGAATGATGTAATGATGTGGGTGATAGTACATAATACTTGCATGAATCAATGCTTCTTTCCATTAGTGTTCTATTATCACCTTTTCATAATGGTTTTCTCATATTTGGAATATAAAATGACCACCCTTACTCTGATGGTATAAATTTTTACTAGGGAAGATATATATAAATGTTGTTTTTATTGGGATGAAATATCATATGAATTTTGAGCTAGTGTTGACTCTTAAAGAATCATGGATGGGATGTGTGATCTTTTGTGGCACATCATGTTTTGGTCTGGGATGTGTTCTTATGCAGGGATATTAAGTGGTATCATATGTCTCTCGGAATATTTGGCCACATGAGAATAATTATTCCACCCATGATAATGAACTACCTATCATGATACATATGTATTGGAGTTGGAAACAGTACCTCTATATGGAAATTTAAGCCTTATATTCTGATAACAGGACCACGAGTTATATATTCCATAAGAAATATTAAAATCACTTCTAGAGGTATTGTGTAAAGTACCAATAATAAATTAATTTTGACATCGCATATACCCTAGGAAAATGAAATATAATTGCATATCATTTGAATGAGAGACATATGACTCATGATATTATGGAATCATCCTAAAAGTGGACCATGATGGTTCATTTTTTAACATTTCCCTATAGGTGTTCTGAAATCATTCGATGAGGTTGATGTGGATTGGGTATTGTTGACATCAACTATAATCAATGTTGTTCTTTAATATCATATACTAGAAAATGAATTATATAGAATAAGAAATTATATTTATAATGGGGAGACCATTTTTAAATTGTCATTCAACATGTAGGTTATTATATGGTCTCATTGTGGGTTAGTTTTGTCATTTTCCTTGAGAAAATTAGTGAAGGGGTATTTTTATGATTCCCCATTAGCAATTAACCGAGAATCCTAAATATGTTTTTTGATGTGGAGAAATGATTATTGAAGCCTAGTATTAGATAGGGATTTACAAATTTTGTATATTTCTTTATACTTTTAAATATGACATGGAGGATCACAAAAGACCATATGTTTTGTAACACCCCAAGCTTATACGGTACGCTTCACTTTGAATATTGTGATAGCGTGTGTTGTATGCTACATCGAGTTCAAACACACCACAACCAACAAAACTATCTATTATGAATAGTAATACATACTTTATGAAATTATATATATTTTAAATTACAAAATGGACTTCATTTTTGGATTCAGAATATCGAAATTATCCTAAGATGAATTATTGGTATTTTTCTAAGAACTTCCAATTTTTATGAATAGTGAAAAATACTTAAAAACAACTTTTTTAATAAAAATA
Organism: Viscum album; assembly: GCA_963277665.1. Lineage (NCBI taxonomy): Eukaryota > Viridiplantae > Streptophyta > Magnoliopsida > Santalales > Viscaceae > Viscum > Viscum album. The sequence continues at coordinate 1,576,897,397 of OY728165.1, read as the reverse complement.
ATTTATTCTGATAAATTATATTATTTAGTGGTTTTAAAGTATAATTAGAATATATTTTTACCATTTTATCCAATGGTGTTCATTAGCATTAATTTCACATTGAAATTGGACATAAACAATTGTCAATCTTTTAATATATATTGTTTCTTAAAAACACGATATTTGTTGTAACATCTGGAATTAATTATAAAATTAATTAATGCAACTTGTATGTTTGGATTTAGTAAAATAGAAATCATTTTTGAATTCGGAATATCAATTATAGCTTAGGGTGAATTTTTTTCATTGTTCTGAAAAACTTAAATTTTTGATGAATAGTGAAACCACTAAGTGGTAGTTAAAAACTGAATTTTTCATAAAACATAATTTAACCACTTTTGTGAATGGAATTTAGAAAATCCGAGAGTCACAGTAAATATCAATTAGTAAAATGTGGTGCAATGAGATGAAAATAATTTTTGGTGAATAGTTACTTTTAACTTTTATTTACCACGGTTAAAAGTAAATATGGAAATTAAGGGTACAAATGATATTAATATTATCCTAAAACATGTGATAATTCTATTGGACAAGTTTATCTCGACCAAAAAAACCCTTAGGAATAAAATATTATCATTTAGATCCACTTTGATTAGATTAGGAAATTTATTATTACTTAATTCAAAGAATAGTTAAAAGAGTTAAAATCAAAGTTTATTTACTAAAACATTTTTAATATAGGGTTATACATAATATAAATTTGATTTTAAATATTAATTAGAAATATAAAATTATTTCCTACATAATTATATTTTATTTATAATTTTTAGACATCAAATAATTTAATTTATTTATGACACAATATTGATGTAGTAATTACCTAATTAATGAAAAATTAGAATAATTGATATTATAAATACCCAAATAAATATAATTTGAGACTTTTTATGAATTAAACAAATTTTATATGTTAATATGACATGTTAGGAATGATGTAATTAACGTTTTTCGATGTAATCATTCTGTTGTGATTTTTACAAAAATCCATTAAGGAATAGTGTCAAAATTGACATAAAAGATTTTTTAAACCAAATATTATATTATTAATTAATATTAAATTCTTCAAAATCTAAGGGTCGGACAAGAGACTTATATAATGATATTTTTATCAATAATGGACCACTTTGAGGTCTCTTGGATGTATATATTATGTTTATTAACAATATAATATAAAAATACAAAGAGACACTGTAAAAGTGAAACTAATTAACTAAGAGTTAATACTTAATGATAAGGTTAATATAGTAAACCAAACCTGTCTAAATTCTATTGGTTGAGTGTTTTGATACCCATTCCCACCTTAACCTTTAAATAATCCACTTTGGAGCCATTATAAACCGAATATGAATTTATTATAAAATAATATTTCTATCATTTCCAATGATTCCCCTCACCCCTCTTATAAAAGGGAACTCTCCCTTCTCATTAACTCAGACCTTCAAAGCCTTTTGGATTGGCCAACCTCTGACCAAATACTCTCTAAACATCCCTAAATTCATCCTAGAGGCCTTCCTTTAGTCATAAAGACAACTTAAGGAGCCCTTTAGATCAAATAAAAAGGAAGAACCCAAAGAAGAGGTAATGATTTCACCACCCTTTTTCAAGTTCTTTTCTTTTCCACTTCTTCTTTCTTTGTTATTACCATTATAAAATAATGACTACAATATCTTATATATAATGTTATGTTATTATAAATATGGTTCAATCATATTCTGTATTCTATACATCCTTTGAAAAACATGTCACCATACGTGCGTACGTACGGCTTACAGTCTCCACATCGTGGTGTAATTGTTATTCAATAAATTATTATTTGGATGGGTATAATAATGATTTGTAATTCATGTAAATAATAAATGTAAAATTATAATTATTATGTATATATGATATACCATCCAATTATATATTATTTTAATATCAAAAGAATGATATTTTCGCTCGTGCGTACGTACAAACTACCGTCTCCACGAACGCGATGAGATTCATTCTCCATCGTATTCATTCAAGTATAATTCTCAATTGATGATTAATAATAGTATCTAAGGACTTGAAATCATTCTGTATATGATTAAGATACAACCTATCCATGACAAACACGACTTACATAACAAAACATATAAAATAAAACGAGTAAGTTAACACCCGAAACAACAATAACACAAAGATATTATTAATGAATCAATGTTAAAAGATCATATATGATATCATATTAATGTATATTATTCTTGTATAATTTAATAAAAATTATATAACTATTATATAGGAGGTTAACCTACCCTCATCTAAGGAAAAGTACAAGGTAAGGGTTTATTTTGCAATCTTTTCATTATCTGAGGTTGTTTATACGTAAAAATCTACTGGGACTTATTTATCATCCACGTCCATGTTTCTTAAAAATGAAATTCAAAACATTTTTACTATTTACTATAATATGGGTTAAAGTAATTTATACCCTTGTTTGAATTTTTATAAGCATTTTATAAAATAATCTTTCCGTTGTTTTCCAAACAATGTGCTTTTTAACCTTTTCGACAGAATTAAGGTAAGAATGTTTTTTAACTTATACGGTGGGTGTGGATATTTTACACCATTATAATATCATTTATGCTTCCCTTACAAGAATATAAGAATATTTTCAAAGAAATTGTTTTATTTTATAAATATATGACTCTTAAATTATTTCAAATAGAAAGAGATATTTAACTAAAAAGAGTCTTGATTTCATCTATGTCAACATTCTTTGATGAATAATACGCTTATTTGAAGTTGATTTATTATGATACAAAACTTATATATTGTATTGAAGGTTTTGGGATATGTTTGATTGTGGATGTGCTATTTTTATACCATTCATGGTTTATGGTGAATGTATTGACATTTCGTATGCTAGTTTTAATACGAATATTTATGTTATGTTTAAACCTTTTCATATGGGAATAAATTGGACTTAATATGTGATGGGTGGAGCCCTCTATAGCTCCTCGATGCATCGGTAGGTATTATGAGACAAATTAGTGTCTTGTCACAAGTCCTTGACATAATCTTATTTGTAGTCTTGGCACGAGGCCTTGGCTATGTGGTTATGATAGTCTGGAATTATGCATTCCATCATTATGAAAGTGGTTATTGATATTGCATGTGATTATTCGATTATTATAATATCCATGTGAATAAGTAAATGACATTATTTCATTTTATTATTTCCATACTATGGTGATGTTCAGGTTCAAAAGGCTTTTGTTTTAGTTATAAACTGCCTTATGTTTTTATTCTTATTTATGAAAGATTCTGCGATATTGTTATCCTTACTGGGCATTTGAGCTCACCCTTTTGAATGTTTTATTTTTCCCAAGATGTGAAGAAGTAAATTATGAATGCCCTACAGGTATATTATGAGGGTATAATAGTATGGACTATGGATACAATATGTTGTTGTATTAGTGTTTCACTTTATGAGGTAATGTAAAACCTTATAAATATATCTAGTGTTTCCAAGGCTACTAAACCAATCGGTCTTTCGAGATTTGATCTTTCTTGTGATGATGAAAATGTTATGTAATAATGCATCGACTCTAGGCAACAGGGGTCGGGGCGTTACAGTTGGTATCAGATGAAGTTTATTACAAAACTTGGAAGCTAGATTTAGATAAACTACGATTAGAGCACATAGATTTAAGATGGACTTTGAGGATTAGTATAGAAGAACCTCCATGAATTTTGGTATTGTAGAGATTTTGTGAGTTTTCCGAGCAGTACATCCCTTTCTGTATAAGAGCAGGTAGAGGCAGCTCTGGCACAGATGTACCTAGGGGTAAAACCCCAAAACAACGCTTTGAGCTAGACTCGAACGGGAACTGGTGCACGACAATGGGACTTGCTGCACTCTTGGTTACGACACACCCGGGGGATATGCTTAGGATAACTCTCATTTTCTTTACAAATCATTATGATGGGTTTATGAGTATATACTTTCTAAAAGAAAACATTTTTATGATTATGGATTATATCCATAAAGAGTTCAATTTATGTTAAGTGTTTTATAAGTATGGAATAATGTATTTTGATTCATAAACTGATCTAGTATATACCATTGTTTAGAAATGGCACCTAGTGGAAGAAATGGAAACTGTATCAGTGAACACACTCCATGTAGGTATTTCCCTCATGCTCAAGATAATTATAGTGGAGCTGGTGATGCAACTGGTGCCGTTCAGCTAATCACCATACTGGGACAACTCACTCAGGTTATGAATAATAACCTTACCCGTATGGAGCACCCTAATCCGAAGTGTGGAGGATCAATGTTAGATCGATTCATGAGGAAATGACCACCTTCATTCAATGGGAGTACAAATCCCTTAGTAGCTGTGAAATGGATAAATTCCCTAGAGAAAATATTTCAGGCTTTGGGGAGTAGTGAAAGGGAAAAAGTTGTCATGACAGTTTACCGCATCACTAGAGATTCTGATCAATGGTATTCATTGATTCAAAACACAAAGGAAGATGATGAAGTATCAAATATAGAATGGAGGGAGGTCAAAGATCAGTTTTTAGAAAAATACTTTCCTCGTGACCATCGAGCAGATATGGAAAGGCAATTTCTGAGTTTGAGACAAAAGGATGATGCGAATGTCGCAAAGTATGAGGCTAACATTATAAGGTTAGCAAGGTATGCTGGAGATTATGTACATAACCCAAGAAGTCGTATTGATAGTTTCATTAATGTGTTAAAACCATTTATCCATCAAGCATTAGTCTCACAATACTTTTCATCGTACGAAGACATTGTCTCATGTGCTATCAATACCGAAATGGTATTCTCTACGTCTTATGACTTTAAAGCAATGTAAGAGAAGAAGAGATCTATTGATCAATATGGGAATGGAAATAAGGGGAATAAGGGAATGGTTGAATATCCATCATGTGGTAAATGTGGGAGGAAACACCCTGGTACTTGCTTGAAAGGAATGGGATTCTGTTACAACTGTGGTGAAAAAGGCCACCAAGATCGTGATTTCAAAGGGAAGAAGGAAGCTACCAATGTTCAATGGTACAGTTTCGTGGAGATGGGACATTATGCAAATGAATGTCCCAATATTCAGGGAAACTTACCTCAGAAAAGGCCAAGGGATCAAGGGTAAACTTTTTTCTATCACTACTTCTGAGGTAGAATCTCCAAAAGACGTGGTGGCAAGTAATTTAATGGTATCCTCAAGTTTAGAAAATGCATTATATGATTCTATATCATCGCATTGTTTCATATCTTCCCAGTTTGGTAAGAAAATTAGATGTTTTTAATATGATTTAACAAGGGAGTTTTCAATTAAAACTCCTAAGGGAAGTATCATTGCAACAATTTTTTGCGAATTAGTCCCCATTAGAGGACATAAATGTTCTTTATCTTCTGATCTCATCGTCATAACTATGATTGATTTTTATATAATCCTTGGAATGGATTGACTTTCAGACTATGATGAAAATATTTATTGTAAGAAGAAGGATGTTATGATTCTTGATGATGATAATAAGGAACACCTTATCTTTATAGAAGAATCGTCAACAACTAATTCTTATCTAGATCCACCCCCAGTAGCTCAACTAAATTCAAATATTGGGGAGGAAGAGAATGAAATGACTGTGGGTGAGGAATGGAATGTTCAAATAGAGGATTTATCTGTTGTGAAAGAATATGTAGATGTATTTTCGAAAGATTTACATAGACATCCTCTAGAACGAGAAGTTGAGTTTTCCATTGATTTAATTTTTGGATCAAGGCCAATATCGAAGACCCCTTATAGAATCACCACTGTATAATTAGTTGAACTAAAGAAACAACTAGAGGAATTGAGTAATAAGGGATTTATTCTCCCTAGTGTTTCTCCATGGGGAGCCCCTGTTCTTTTTGTAAAAAATAAAGATGGATCTATGAGGTTATGTATCGACTATATGGAGATCAATGCTATAATAATAAAGAACAAGTATCCCCTACCTTGAATTAATGATTTATTCAACCAACTGCATCGAGCTCAATACTTTTCAAAGATTTACTTTCGATCTGGATACCATCATTTGTGTGTAAAGAATGAAGACATTCCGAAGATAGTATTTCGAACCAGGTACGGGCATTACGAGTTTACTATAATGCCTTTTGGATTGACTAATACACCCTCTGTATTCATGGATCGGATGAATAAGGTTTTCAAGGAATATCTAGATGAGTTCATGGTGGTATTTATTGATGATATCTTGGTATACTCCAAAATCTAAGAAGATCATGACATCACTTGCGCATTATCCTGAAGACTCTGAGAAGACATGAATTATATGGGATGTTTAGCATGTGTGAATTCTGGCTTCATTAGATTTCTTTTCTTGGCCATATTGTCTCTATAGATGGAATCTTTGTTGATCCTTCTAAGACCATGGCAATCCAAGAATGGCCAGCACCTACGAGTATAACTGAGGTATGCAGTTTTATTGGTTTGGCAGGTTATTATCGATGTTTCGTCCAGAATTTTGCCTGATTGGATAACCCATTAACGAAGCTCACATGTAAAGGGGTTAAATTTTTTTGGAAAAAAGAGTGTGAAGAATGTTACGAAGAACTGAAGAGAAGATTATTCAATTCTCATATATTGACTCTACCATCAAGGAATGATAGGTTTGTTATTTATAGTGATGTATCGCAGAAAGGACTTGGTTGTGTCCTTATGCAGAATGATAGGGTTATTGCCTATGCATCATGACAATTAAAAATTCATGAAAAAAACTATACTAATCATGATATTGAGTAAGATGCTGTGATATTTTATTTGAAGATATGGATGCACTACCTCTATGGTGAAAAATGTGAGATTTATACTGATCACAAGAGATTGATGTATATTTTTTCACAAAAAGAACTCAACATGAGGCAAAGGAGATGGATTGAATTAATCAAGGATTATGACTGTATGATACACTACCACCCGGGGAGAGAAAACAAGGTGGAAGATGCTTTGAGAAAAAAAGACCATTGAGTTTTGAACAATATGAGAATTGAAAGGGATCCAATTTTCATGGATCTAGTAAATATGGACATGGGAATAACCAGGGAAGGTGAAACTTCAATGCTTTTTCAAATGGTTTCCAAACCATCTTTACTAGAACGGATTAAGATTTCTTAGACCGATGATGAAGAATTTCAATAGATGATTAAATCTGTGAATGATGGGAGATTGAGAGACTTTGTGTATGAAGATGGAATTTTTAAATTCGGGAAGAGACTTTGTGTTCCCGATATACCTGATATAAAAAGGGAATTGATGGGTGATTCTCATAGTTCCAATTTCTCTATACACACTAGGAGCACCAAAATGTATAGAGATTTGAAGGAACATTTTTGGTGGGACAACATGAAGAGGGAGATTGATGATTTTGTGACAAGATGTGTGGTTTTTCAACAAGTGAAAGCTAGAAGGAAACATCATGGAGGATTCATGCAACCTCTTCAAATACCGGAGTGGAAATGGGACAATATTACGATGGACTTTTTCATGGGGATACCAGAGACTCCTAGAAGGAATGTTGCAATATGGGTCGTTGTTGATCGTCTTACCAAGTCAGAACATTTTCTTGCTATAAGAAACGATCTACCACTGGAACGTCTAGCAAGACTATGTATTCATAAAGATGTGAGACTTCATGAAGTACCCATATCGATTGTTTCTGCTCGTGATCCCTATTTTACATCAAGATTCCGGAAAAGTCTTCAGAAAGATTTGGATACGGAACTTCATTTGAGCACTTCCTACCACCCTCAAATAGTTGGATAATCAGAATGATCTATTCAAACCATAGAAGAAATGTTGAGATTCTGCTCACTTGACTTTCTTGGTATGTGGGATCAATATATACCTCTGGTAGAATTTTCCTATAACAATATCTTCTATTCGAGTATTCAGATGGCACCATATGAAGCGTTATACGAAAAGTGATGTCGTACACCAACATGTTGGGATGGCGATGGTGAATGAAAACTTGAAGGCCCAGAACTGGTGGAGGAAACACTGGAAAATGTGAAGGTAATCCAAAATCACATCAAAGCATCTCAAAGTAGGCAGAAGACTTATGCTGATAATCGAAGGAATGATTTTGAATGTCAATTCGGTGATCATTTTTTCCTGAAGGTATCTCCATGGAAGGGATTCATATGTTTTGGTAAGAAAGGTAAATTGAGTCCCAGGTACATCGGACCTTTCGAAATTATAGAATGAATTGGGGTTGTAGCTTACCGATTGGCAATGCCGCCAAGTCTCTCCAAAGTTCACGATGTGTTCCATGTATCTTTATTGAGAAAATAAATGACTGACCCAAAACATGTACTCACCTATGAGGATTTAGAACTGGAACCCGATCTGTCTTATTGCGAAGAGTTGGTCAGGATTCTTGATACGAGAGAACAATTACTGAGAAACCGGACGACGCGTCTGGTAAATGTTTTTTGCAGAAACTATAAGATGGAAGAGGCAACGTGGGAGCCTGAGGAACATATGATGAAGAACCACCCGAGTCTTTTCATGAGGTAGTATTCTATAAATTTTGAGGACGAAATTATTTTATGCAGGGTAGAATGTAACACCCCAAGCTTCTACGGTACGCTTCTCTTTGAATAATGTGATAGCGTGTGTTGTACGCAACATCGAGTTCTAACACACCACAACCAATCAAACAAGACGTTATGAATAGTAATACCCAATTTTTAAAATTATATATATATTATATTTCAAAATGGACTTCATTTTGGGATTCAGAATATCAAAATTATCCTAAGTTGATTTTTTTTGTATTTTTCTGAGAACTTCCAATTTTTATGAATAGTGAAAAATACTTAAAAACAACTTTTCTAATCAGAATAATTTATAGAGATAAATTATATTATTTAGTGGTTTTAAAGTATAATTAGAATATATTTTTACAATTTTATCCAATGTTGTTCATTAGAATTAATTTCACATTGAAATTGAATATCAAGAATTGTAAATCTTTTGATATATATTGTTTCTTAAAAACAAGCTATTTGTTGTAATAGCGGGAATTAATTATAAATTTAATTAATGCAACTTACTTGTTTGGAATTTTTTAAAATAGACATCAATTTTTAATTCGGAATATCAATTATAGCTTAGGGTGAAATTTTGGCATTGTTCTGAAAAACATCAATTTTTGATGAATAGTGAAACCACTAAGTGGTAGTTAAAAAACTGAATTTTTCATAAAAGTTAATTTTACCGCTTCTGTGAATGGAATTTAGAAAATCCGAGATATACGGTTAATATCAAGTAGTAAAATGTGGTTCAATGAGATGAAAATAATTTTTTTGTGAATATAGTAACTTTTTACTTTTATTTACCACGGTTTAATGTAAATAGGGGAATTAAGGGTAAAAATGTTATTAATATTACCTTAACACATGTCCTAATTCTATTGGACAAGTGTATCTCGACCAAAAACAACCTTAGGAAAAAATATTACCATTTAGGTCCACTTGAATTAGATTAGGATATTTATTATTATTTAATTCAAATAAGAGTTAAAAGAGTTAAAATCAAAGTTTATTTACTAAAACATTTTTAATATATGGTTATACATAATCTAAATTTGATTGTAAATATTAATTATAAAGATAAAATGATTTCATACATAATTATATTATATTTATAATTTTTAGACATTACATAATTTAGTTTATATATGACACAATGATGATGCAGTAATTACCTAATTAATGAAAAATTAGAATAAATGATATTATAAATACCCAAATAAATATAATTTTAAACTTTTTATAAATTACACTAATTTTTTAAGTTAATATGACATGTTAGGAATGCTTTAATTAACTTTTTTCGAAGTAATAATTCTGTTATGGTTTTTAAAAAAATCAATTATTGAATAGTGTCAAAATTGACATAAAAGAGTTTTAAAAAAAATATTATATTATTAGTTGATATTAAATTCTTAAAAACCTAAGGTTCGTCGAAGAGACTTATATCATGATAGTTGTATCATTAATGGATTACTTGGGGGTCGATTGGATGTATATAGTGTGTTTATTAACCATATAATATAAAAATACAAAGAGACATTGTAAAAGTGAAACTAATTAACTAAGAGTTAATACTTAATGATAAGGTTAATATAGTAACCCAAACCTGTCTAAATTTTATTGGTTGAGTGTTTTCAGACCCATACCCACCTTAACCTTTAAATAATATACTTTTAATCAATTAGAAACAGAATATGAATTTATTATAAAATAATTTTTCTAGCTTTTCCAAAGGTGCCCCACACCCCTCTTATAAAAGGGCACTCTCCCTTCTCATTAACTCACGCCTTAAAAGCCATTTTGTTCGGTCAACCTCTGACCAAATACACTCTCAACTTCCCTCAAATCATATTAGAGGCCTTCCTTTAGTCATAAATCCAACTTATGGAGCCCTTTTGATCAAATAAAAAGGAGGAACCCAAAGAAGTTGTAATGATTTCACCACCCTTTTTCAAGTTCCTTTCTTTTTCCACTTCTTATTTCATTGTTATTACCATTATTAAATAATAAATCCAGTATATAATATATACTGTGATGTTATTATAAATATGGTGTAATCATATTCAGTATTCTATCCATCATTTGAATAACATGTCACCATACGTGCGTACGTACGGCTTACCGTCTCCACGTTGTGGTGTAATTTTTATTCAATAAATTATTATTTGGATGGGTATAATAATGATTTTTGATTAATGTAAATAATAAATGTAACATTATAATGATTCTTTATATATAATATACCATCCAATTAAATATTATTTTAATATCAAAAGAATGATATTGTCACTCGTGCGTACGTACGGACTACCGTCTCCACGAACGCGATGAGATTCATTCTCCATCGTATCCCTTCAAGTATAATTCTCATTTGATGATTAATAATAGAATATAAGGACTTGATATAATTATGGAAATTATTAAGATTCAACCTATTCATGACAAACTCGAATTACGTAACAACACATATATAAGAGAACGAGTAAGTTAACACCCGAAACAACGATAATACTAAGATGTTATTAACAAATCAATGTTAAAAGATCATATATGATATCAAATTAATTTATATGATTCTTGTATAATTTAATAACAATTATTTAACCATTATACAGGAGTTTAACCTACCCTCAACCAAGTAAAAGTACAAGGTATGTGTTTATTTCGCAATCTCTTCATTATCCAAGGTTGTTTATACGTAATAATCTACTGGGACTTATTTATCATCCACATCCATGTTTCTTAAAAATGTATTTCAAAACATTTTTAATATTTACTATAATATGGGTTAAAGTCATTTATACCCTTGTTTTACTTTTTATAAGAGTTTTATAAAATAATCTTTCTGTCATTTTCCAAACAAGGTGCTTTTTAACCTTTTTGACAGAATTAAGGTAAGAATGTTTTTTTAACTTATACGGAGGGTGCGGCTATTTTACGCCGTTATAAAATCGTCAAAGCTTACCTTACAAGCATATAAGAATATTTTCAAAGAAAAAGTTTTATTTTATAAATCTATGACTCTTAAATGATTTCAAAATAGAAAGAGATATTTCTCTAAAAAGAGTTTTGATTTCATCTATGTCAACATCTATTGATGAATTTTATGCTTATTAGAATTTGATTTATTATGATACAGAAATTCTATATTGTATTGAAGGTTTTGAGATATGTTTGACTGTGGATGTGATATATTTATACCATTCATGGTTTATGGTGAAAGTATTGAAATTTCCTATGCTTGTTTTAATACGAATGTTTATGTTATGTTTATATCTTTTCATATGAGAATGAATTGGACTTAATATGTGATGGGTGGAGCCCGCTATAGCTACTCGATGCATCGGTAGCTCTCATGAGACAAACTAGTGTCTTGGCACAAGGCCTTGCCAAAATTTTATTTTCATTCTTGGCACGAGGCCTTGGCTATGTTGTTATGATAGTATGGAATTATACATTCCATCATTTTGAAAGTGGTTATTGATATTGCATGTGATTATTAGATTAGTATAATATCCATGTGAATAAGTAAATGGAATTTTTCATTTTATTTTTGCCATACTATGTTGAAGTTCAAGTTTAAAAGGATTTTGTTTTAGTTATACACTGTCTTAAATGTTTATTCTTATTTATGAATGTTTCCACTATATTGTTATCCATACTGGGAATTTGAGCTCACACCTTTTCTATGTTTTATATTTCCCAGGATGTGAAGAAGTAAATTATGAATGACCTGTAGGGATATTATGAGGGGATAATAGTGTGGACTATGGAGACAATATGTTGTTGTATTATTGTTTCACTTTATGATGTAATGTAAAACCTTATAAATATATCTAGTGTTTCCAAGTCTACTAAACCAATCTGTCTTTCGAGATTTGATCTTTCTTGTGATCATGCCAATGTTATGTAACAATGCACCGACTCAAGCTAACTGGGGTCGGGGCGTCACGTGTTTTACTTCCTCGACATCCAGTTTCAATATTCATTTGGGATGACATTGATATATGCAATGTGGATGTATGTCATTATACCCCCAGAATGAATAATATTTCATGGGTTTCTATTTATATTATAATTAAATTTGTTAACTTTATACCAATTCCTGATACATTCCAAGTAGACGAATTGGGATTTTTTTCCACAATGTTCCATGAGTTATGGCCTTTGATATGGATCATTATTTTGGATTTGGATTTTAGAGAGGCCATCAGGGGACATTGGAATATTAATATCTTTTTTATATCTTATAATTTTAATATTTTTGTCTAAATAGATAGTTCTATAAATTTTACACAACACATTCTTCATGAATGCATCATTGATTATGGTCTTACAAATGATGATATTTTTGTACATGATATGGTTTTATATATAGTTTTTTACAACAATGAAATTAGAATGAATATTATTTAGGCCATATATATAAATACATGTAAATCAATTTTTTATTTTATGTATATTTCTGAATTCTTGATGGGTAGAATAATTACATTCCAAAAGATGTCGGAAATGGTTCATCTGATTCATCGATGAATTTTTATGGGGTTAATCTAATATAAATCGTATGATGATCAATGTCAAATAGAATATTATGTTGTAGTTAGTGAAAATATGTTCTTGATGGTATCCCCTTGTTTTTGGCATTAAATACTTGGGAGGAATGTGAAACATGATCGTTATTTTGTGAGACCATGTTAGGTTATTATTAAGTTGGATAACGTTGCTTTATTTTTACAACATCTTTAATATAATATATTGGTAAATAATGTGTCAAATGTATAATGAATTTGAATATACCATTCTCATAGAACTCATGTTTTTGGCATCTGTGATCAGAATATTAAGATTTAGTTATCCCAAAATGGACACATTGTTAGGAATATTGATTCTGAAATAAAAAATTACATACTAGGAGGAAAATTCATTTAGTTTTTGTGATATGGTAGCATAATTTTGGTTCCCATGACACAATAAAGTAGAATGAACTGATTTGAGAGAAATGGCCTCATCATTTTCCTATGAAAAAATAATGATACACTTTTTGGGGATAAAATGATTTTATGATGGGGGGGTTCTGACTTCCCTAAATGGTTATAAATTACTCCTCAAAATATTTTCTAATCTAAAATTTTATGGGTCTTTTTTATTGGTTATTTGTGCATTGTTTGGACTATTTTTTAGTATTTATAGGATTTAAATGGTTGGTGAATAGCGTTTCTAAAGAGTGTGCCCACAAAATACAATTGGAAATATAGTAGATAGTGTAAAGGTTGTCCCAATTATTGAAAAAATTGAAAAACATTATTCTCAAATATTGTAATTCATGAACCTTAGTATAAGGACACATGGTTAGGGTGCATAGATTTATTAACCATGGAACTTGTTTCATATAATTGTGCCCATAAAAACATTTAATTCATATTTTTTTTATAATTTTTAAATCATAATATTATAGTCCATTATGAAATTATTCAACCTAAAACTAATAACAATGTCTAATATTCTCCCATGAAACCATATTATTTCCTCCAACACTGATCTAGGATGAATCCAATCACCGATGGAAGTTTTAATCATACTCTGGTAAGTGGATCTCCTCTCATTCCATCTATCTATTTGAATATTTGTTTCATCCCTTCATTTATTGATAAAACATTACATTTTTTATGGATATAATAACCATTGATAAAGATATTTATTCTAGAATTAATTTCATGATCTTCATTTATGGTTTCCTTCATTTATAAAATATCAACATGGGTGTTCATATTTGATTAATTTTTTAAATGATGGTTGATATGTTTGGGTTTCCCCCTATAAATAATAATTAATTTTCTTTATTTTATATAAAATTCATTAAATTGATTAATGAAAAATGAATTTTAGATTAAATAAAATTGGGAAATTATTTGTTTTTTTTAAAACCCCAATATCTTCTACAATTTGAATTTTGGGCATGGATATAAATTTATTGAATTTATTTAATTTATTTCATTATTTTTTTTGAAAAATTAATAAATTTATTTTAGAAAAACCTATTATGTGTTTTTTGAAGATAAATAAACAGATTAATGTTCGTTTCTTTGTTATGAATTTAAAATGGAATATAGAAAACGATAAGTAGTATATTGAATTATGAATTATGATTTATTTAAAATGAATTGATTTTACCTTTTTAATTTATTAATTAATAGAGAACATGTTGTCCTAGGATGTTAGTGAGTTATTTAGGAAATGAATTCTCTTATGTAATGACCTAGAAAAATACATAAAATTAAAACACAAGAAAAAAATCGTGTATTACAGATCATTTACTCAATTAGACGTTTATGATTCACATTCTGCCTGATCCTATGAGAAATGTGTTCACATGTTTCAATGATCAATGATATGATTGTGTAAGGATCCTATAAATGGAATAAATTATATGTTAAGGATTATTTCAATGGTGCTTATTGTGATTATTTTGATTATAAATGTAATTTATTGTGAAGATGCATAACTCATGCCTGCTGATTTATATAATATGGTTTTTATAAAGTGTTCATTAATTTTTTTTGGAATTTTTTGATTATTTTTAAATCAATAAAAATTTATATTAATTATGAAAAAGTACCTACATGACATATTTTATTAGAATTTATTCCATTATCTTGTTCATTATTATGAAATTTGTTTTATAAAACAAATCGAGAGACCATACATTCTTATTTTGACAACACCCTACATTTTCCATTGAACATTTTTATTTATTAATTGAAAAGGTTTGAGTAATGTGAATTAACCTCTTAGGGATATTGATGTTCTTGACCCTATTGGTTTGGAGAGATGGTTCTTTTATGATTATGATTTTATATTTTCTTTTCATTAGTAATTTTAGGATTTAATATTTAGGGTTTCTGAAATACATTTTTGGATTCATGTAACATCTCCCTTTTTAAATTTGAACATTCTAATATGTATATGTTTCTTCTCCATTTTTTTGGAAAAGTAATTCCCCCATTAATATTTATGATTTAATGTGATAGTATACATAACATTTGAAATAAGAATTCTATTTTGTATTTGATGGGATTAGATCAGTTATTAGGGTACCATGAAATCCAGGATAGTTCATGATTGAACCCCTAATGGATGAGGGTGCATACGTATGATACCTAATGAATAATCCTCATATCCAATTGGTATTGGATATAATATAATAATTGTGATTTACACATTCTATGCATATTTAACTCATTGAACAGACCTCCCACATTAAAAATCAATGAAATAATGTTCCAGAGGCATATTAGATTGTGAATCATCCACTACACACTCTTATAGAGGCCATGGAAGATGTCTCTGAGAATAATTAATTAACAATAAAATAGATTTGATGATAAAATAATAATCCTATACTAATTCCATCATGAAAACCATATATTGAATCTTAGATAAAGATCAATACACAACAAAGAAGACACACATCCCAATATCTAAATTATTTACATATGTCTCGTTATAAAAAGAGGTGAATAGGAATGCACCACAATACACATCTATTGTAACTAAATGTTATGTAATGTCATGAAAAATAAAATTTCGTTGAATCTGAAGGATATTTATAGCTTTAGCTAATATATTTAATGAATCAAAATAGGATAACCAGAAAATCTAACATCTGATCCAAATGTATGCATACCTGAATGGTGTTCACAATATACATTGGAGTGTGAAAGTATCCAAGAAATATGAAAAAGAGGGATTGATTTAACATAATATGAACCTGATGACAAGTCATATCTATACATTGTATAGGGAAATATTTAGAGAAATTCTAAATAAATATTTTTCATAAAAAAACTATTTCTGGTGATACAAGTCATAGAAACATAGTTAAAACATAAATATAAATGTC
The DNA here is from genome assembly GCA_963277665.1 of Viscum album. Classification (NCBI taxonomy): domain Eukaryota; kingdom Viridiplantae; phylum Streptophyta; class Magnoliopsida; order Santalales; family Viscaceae; genus Viscum; species Viscum album. The sequence continues at coordinate 1,576,880,868 of OY728165.1, read as the reverse complement.
CAATATAAACGGATAACAAAAATATAAACTAAATTATACATTAGATAATCTGGTAAATGTATTATAAAATCACCTACATAAAACAATCCCCAACTAATAGAAAACATTCCACCTCACCACGGTACGTTGCATATTCTATCCTCAATAGGCAAAACCCAGTATGCACTTTGCCAAAAAGGTGTGTATAGTGTGACATAAAATAACATAATAAGACCCACCCAAGAGTTCCATACCACATATATGTAAAAATAATATAAATATGTTAATTTCATAAAAAATCTGTAATGATTAGCATTAAATCAATATTATAACAAATAATTGTAAATTGTTTCCCATTTTCAAAAGTTATTAATTTATGTTGGGTGAACTTTTTTCTATAATAATTTCAATAATCATATAGAAAAATCCAAAAAATGTATATCAATAACATAAATTGTATAATATATTCAAATTTGTAAACATTAATATGATCAAAATAATACTGCATAGTAGACTAAAAAGATAATTTGAGGAAATGTTTGTTGACAAATACTTAGAAAATATTTCAATACTTATGAAAAACACCCCCTGAGTGTAACCCCATATTATGTCAATATAATGTCTACAGAAAGACATGAATATTTTTTAGAGTATCACACAATGAGTGATCTACTGAAAAAAAAATTATGATGACTCAAAACTACACCTTCAAACCAAGATCCATTGGCTTCCAATGTTCCATTTTATTAAAATCATTTATGTGTCTTATATGTTTTCCAATAAAATTAAACATCCCTTAATTCCCTTAAAAACATTATCTATAATAACATATCTCTAAAAATTTAATAATGGTTAAAAAATAATATTAAATTCTACCAAAATCAATGTACAAACAAAAATAAAAAAACCCTTTTACACATGGAAGTTTGATAATAATTATATTTATTTTATAAAATCATTTATTAGTCATGAGAAAATAACAGTATATTCACAAAGGGTTATTGAAAAAACCACATACCACATAGATGGGTCAAAAAAATCACCAATAGGATCCACCAACACAATAGTCAGATATATAACTACCAAAAAAATCAAATAATCAATACCCAAATTATAGGATCAAATCAAAAAGTATATATATTTGTGTATAAGATAAAATAGCACATACCTAAATAGTCTCACTTGTATCAATATAACAATCTTGTTGGTTGTAATATGAAATAAAAATATAGAATAGATTAATGAAATATAAAATAAATTTTAAAAAATGAATATAAATAAAAAATGCAGTTAAACACCACTACCATGTCAAATATAATTTCTTTGGTGTAATACACACTTACTAGGGTGAAGATACACAACAATCGTAAAGATCATATACAAAATAAGGTGATTCAGATGGAATTGAGAGACCGTAACACTATTATATGAGATTAGAGATTTATTCAGCGATGATAATGTGGGAATGCATTATAATATATGATGGTAGGACCCAAAACCTAGATGTTGTGAAAGAATATATTCCTACACTCGAGATTCATGATATAAATAATGAATATTTAACATACACTGAAAAAGGAATCACCTTGACATAGAAAAACCCTTAAAAAAATTTATCTATAAAAAATAGTATAATAGTATGATTCTTCTCTATTCTCTTCAAATAAAATTGGGTATATATCAAGAGATTTATTCCTACTGTGAACTATAATCATTGTGCGACACTGTCTTCCAAGTAGTTTCCATTCCATGTGATGAAATATTTGACTAAAAAGACATGATACTCTATGAAAGTTTATTAAAAACATATAAACATAAATGAAAGATATTTTTTATCATGAATTTTACTTATACCTTATAGAATTCATTTATTTCATTTCATGTATTACTAAAGTAATGATTATAAAACTCAAATATAATGTTTTTGAATTACTATAAATATTTCAGCAGGTGGTTGAGAACCATCACGATGTATATATTATAAATTGTTTAATTGGAAAATGAAATGAGTACACATATAACTATTTTAAATCATATGATTCCTCACATGGATTTCAGAATCATTATAATGATCCGTAAAGAGAAAACCACATTTTAACAAACTAAAAAATAATAATATTAATAATTTAAAAACACAATTTTAGCTTACTATTTAATTATTAGAATAAATAATCATAACCTCACATTACATAATATTTATTATGATTCTATATAAATAAAAAATGATAAAAATTTATATAATATTTTAATAAATCCTAAATATGTTTGTAAATAATATTTTCTCAAATACATTACTATTTATTTCTTTTTTGTGAATAATAATAAAATTAAATATTTAAACATTAATAAAATTAATTTATAATATAATATTCAATTTGGAAAACAATATAGAATAATTATCATTGAGTGTATTGTTTATATTTCTAAAAAATATTTAATTTTGGATGAATATTGAATAATACAGACTTTTAATTAAAAGATTATTTTTAATTTATTTTATTATTAACAATATATTTATTTTATATTGTTTTTGAAGAAAACAATATCTATTATACATATATTAATACAGTTAAGTTAATTATCATCAATTTTATATTCATTTTCAGAAAAAATTAATATAAACTATTGAACATTTTCTCTTTAAAAAAATTATTTATATAAATTTTATAGGATAATAATTAATTTAAAATTTCTCATTTTGTGTATAAAATTTTGATAAAATTACATTATATTTAGTATTATTAGTATATTTATTATCTAATAAGGTAAACATAATTTTTTCCAAAATGAAATTTAAAAAATTAATTATTATTTACTATGGTTAAGGTAAAAATGGATTTACGAGGGGTTGAACAAAAATTATAAATTTGAAAAATACACAAAACATTTCAAAAACACATTCTCTAGACATCTTTCAAAAATAATTCTTCATTTATATAGAAAAATATATTTTTTAGCATTATGTAATGATAAAAAGTTGGGTACAATATTTCATTTTCAATACATTAAAATGAGGTAGTATCCCCACAAATAAAAAACAACCCTTATCCTCTACACATCACTCATTCAACCCATTTTAATTCTGAAAGAACACAAAATAATAAAATCCCAACTTCTTAAATCTAAAATTTTAATATTGTTTTTAATATTAATCCATACATGGAATTATTTTAGTGAAAATCGAATAACGAAACCTAAAGAGGTGGTAACGATTATCAACAATCCTTTTTAAAAATTTCATAATTCAACTACTTCAATTTTTATTATATTAATTTTCTATAATAACCACAATAACTAACATATAATTATATTTTTCACGTTATGATAAAGTACTACACTCATATCTACATCCATAAACTGTGTTATGAAATCATTATTCAGACATGCGGTGGGACAAATCGTCGCAAAGTGATGTCATTCGCATTTCCACTACTGATTTTCAAAATTGGTAATCATTGTGGATTATATATATATATATAACATTTATAACATAATTATACTTATGGATTAATTATATAGAATATAAAACATTATATTACATTCTGTAAGGGGATATGATAATGTAACATATGTGCACAGAAGACTACTATCTCACGAAGCATTGTGATTGATTTTAAATGAGGCCAAAAATAAAATACAATATGGATAATAATAATGAATACATGTAATATAAATTATATAATTATTTTATTAAAGACATATTTATAAATCATGAAATATAATATACCATATTTTTTCTTGGTTTTTCATTCACTGAATGATGATAACAACATTCGTGTGCGTGTGGGATAATGTGTTCATGAAGAGATGTAAATCCCACCTTTCATCACCACACCACATGGATGATTTTTATGAGTATACCTAACTAAATAATATTTTAATTGTTATACGATTGTAATACTAGAATGGCATGATTTTATATACATCATTTCATTATAAATCATTAAAAATGTATATGTTACTCTTGTTTACATACAATATATTGTCGCTATGAGCGTATGATACTTTATTTCATTAAATAATCATTCATTAATGATCCTAAAATTATAACTAATGTGTTAGTATAATTATTATTTCATGACTACCCTTCTGGAAATGAATGAATTGACATCAAATAAAGAGTGCTAAAAATAAAAATCAAAATGTATAGGAAAAATAATGTGGTTGTCATCGTAGATGTTATTTTATCATGGAATTTTAAATAATAATATTATTAAAATTATTGAGTAAATCATATATGGTATTCTATATATTTATTGTTCATTAATAGACTCAAAATAAACTCGAATTTAAAACACTATATGTTTGAATCTGTACTAAGGGAGCTAATACATAAGGTATGAAATTTATAATCTCACATTTATTATGGGAGACATATTATAATTCACTATCGTGTCCCATTATGTTTTTTCTATAGTTCCCTATTTCCATGTTATAACATTAATATATTCCTATTCATATTTTTTATGTTTCACTTTATTATATACATTATTGGATATTAGGATTCAAAAGATGAATAATTAGTATGATATTTTCATATCACATTATTCTCTCCCGAGACAAATTCCAAATTCACCCCCAATTTATTTTATTAAGTCTATATACTTATTATTAATATCTGTTATTAATCCACTCATAAATACCTTTATTACTTATCAATTTTAGGATACCTCTATCATGGGTTTATTGTTCACAATTTAACAAGCTAGTTAGAGTTTTTTCTATTTACATTATATAATATATACAAATGTTATATTATCCATATATAGTCTTTTATGAGGTGTATATTTAAAACCATCGATATGAATTATCGTAATTTTTTTCCTCATTATATTTTATTTTTAATTTAATTACTATCCTTCATTGTAATTGTGGTTCAATGTTAATTATGTGGTATTGATATTATGTTATAATGTAATTTTTTTATTAGGAATTATTATTAATATGTTACTAATTATGAAATATTACGATCCCATTACCAAAAATCATATGATATTTTTTTCCTCAATTTATTCATCATAAGTGTATATTTTTCCTCACATTGGTACATAAAATAATTGAGTTTTCTAAATAAATAATGACATTATTTATCTCTTAATTATGAAATAAATATTCTTTTGGAACTGTATCATCCAAATAAAATTTATAAATATATTTAGCATTTATAAAACAGTTTATCAATGTATTTTTGGTCAAATTTATAATTTATTATTTTTTATGGAATCTTTATTTTGTTTAAAAAAATAATGTATTTCAGCCATTGTGAAAAATGTGGATATATTCTGTTTTTATTATGAATTACAAGAAGATTGTATCCCACAATCCTTACATTTCAATGAATATATTTTTCAAAATATTTTTTATTTTATGATTTATATGGGATAGTGAGTTAAAATATATTATTTTGTAACTTCTTGTCATATATTTATAAGAGGATATGATATGATCCTCCTAAATCATAAACAATTATTTGTAAATATAAATTTGTAATTTTTTAATATTATTTATAAATAAATTATTTACAAATTATATTATGTTTTTAATGGTTTTTCGAAATGTCCTTCTGATGATACATTCCATGTGATTTACCATCTACAACATTCTCCATATATTTTGAAATACAATGATGTAACATATTTTTTTAGGATATCACCCAAAGAACCAATATTATTCTTTATTTGAATGGTGTACGATTATGATGTCTTGATGTTGATGACATAGATAATACATCCATGGATTGTACCATGATAAAAATCATATGAATGAGACGTCTTAATTCATGAGTAGTACAATGATGAAATATTTATATGGTTATAAATCCAAAATCCTATTTACTTGTTATGATGTGATTATTTTTTTAATCACATTTCAATTTGATTGATATGATATAATGAAATGTTTATGATCTTGGGGCACAAATATGTTTCATTTTAATTGGGTGACTTGTGCAACATAAATCTCTCTCTAATTATTGGGTAATGATAAATGTTCCATGCCATAAAATGCTACATTTTTAGTCAGACCAATATTGAAAATAAAAAAAATGGTTGTAATACTGAACACAAAATCCATTACATAAGAGGATATCACAATAATAAAATTTTAGGCATGACTTGGTTTGTATCCCTGACTATGAATTTCAATGATTATGTGTATGAAAAAAAATCTATTTCTTATAACAATTTTATTATCTCATGCTTCATGTTCTTTGATTTCTATATGTTTCATGTTTCATTAACTTCCATTCCTTATTATATGGCTCAATTTTATGTTCTTTTATATCTAGGTTATGGTTTATAAATATTATAATCATATACCCAAACCATTAGGCTAATTTTATTTTTATGTAGACACATTATTTAGCAGTAATAATCATATATGGTATTATATTCATAATTTTTCAAATACATTTGTTATGAAGAAATAATTTAATTTATGTGAGTTTTTCAAATGCATTTCAATGAAAGATAATTATAAATTTTTTAAGGATATTTATTGAGTAAAACAGATGTTTTTTAAATGTTTCCAAATTCTCAAAAATATTATAGTCTATTGGCATGTGTTTATGAAATGTCTTGAAAATTTATATAAAATTATAGGTTATCCAGGTATGAGTATTATAAAATATTATATTTTGTATCAAATGAATGGATCGTTTTACCTTTTAAATATATAATGATAAAATATTGGTGATATCAGTATATATATATCTAATGATTTGTATAGGGAATTCACTAATGATAAGTTTAAATAGTATTCAATGTATTGGAAATGGTCCTATATTTTGGGTATTGGAAAAATAAATATTCCTCCATAAAATAACATTATTATTAGGGCACTATATGTGTATTTCACTCTAGCACATAAGTATCAATGGGTAATACCTCTAAAAATGGATTATTAAGATAGTTATGAATGTTACGTAGTGAAGGACATTAGGTTGGGTTGAACACCTTGTTTGAGACCCATAGACTACAACATATGTAAATTCCGAAACACTTTCAATATTATAACGAAGTATTTAAATATATAATAGAAATGAATGGCATTGGATGAATATTAAATTTCTTAATGTAAAAAATGAGTCCTAATTTGAACATATTATAAGTTATTTCTCATTATCATGTGGTTCCCCACAATGATTATTATTCCATAAATTATGTTATTTAGTTTTTTAAATGTATTGAACCCAAGGGAATAATGTTAATGAAATTTTCAATTATAAATTCAATGATTATACACATCTGTTTCCAGGAGTTATAGTTAATGGAATAAAAAATAATTTTTCTATGTTAAGCCAATATTCTAAATTTTTTAATTATATTATATGTCTTTACTAAAAAATTATGGTGAAATATTTTATTGAGTTCATCTCGAGGAAACATACACACTCATTCTGTGTGTCTCCTTATGCACTTGTTTTTTAATAATGTATCAATTTGACAAAATTGATATTTATATTATTGAATTTCCAGAACATGAAAAATTCATTTTGGATTTCTTCCATTTGGAATGCTAGGTATTTAAATAGTGTACTCTTAACAAGAATATGAGGAAACATGATAAAGTTTACCCCATGAATGGGGTTATTTTCATAAATAATTCTTATTTAAGTGTATTCCTTGTGATCTTTATATATTCATGGTGTAAGAGTTATATGATCTATATGAAACATATAATTACTATTCTGTAACTAATGTGGAAATTTTTCAATGTTTTTTATTGTATTATTATTTTACATTCCTCAAAACTAAATGAAATTTTTTTTATTTCGTTAGTGGTATAAACCAAAGTCTCTAAAGGGAGTTATATATAATATAATTTAGTGGATATGAAGAGATTGTTTAATGTGTTATCAATGCTGAAATAGATAATGGAGTTTCAAATCAATATTATGGTGTTGATAAGAAGAGAAAAATAGAATTAATGTTAATATCAACGAACCATTTAGAGATTTTTAGTTAGTTTCCATTATTCTCAATGTGTTTATAAAATCATGGTTTAAATTTTAATAAACGGTATAGTAATTGGTTTACCAATAGAATAGATGGTCCTAAATTTGATGAATGACATATTTAATGGGGGCTGATTACATCACATGAAAATAAATATAATTCAATATAAAATGTAACTCCTAAGAATAAGTGTTTAAATAGTTATTTTCTATTCAATATGCTTACAAGTTCTCATATTATGGTGTGAAAAAACATGAAAATTGCACCATCCATTATAGAGAAATGAAAATTTAGAATTCATATTTAATCATGGGGTTTTATGTGAATCATGATAATTTGGGAACACTAATCATAAAATCATAATTTTAGAAATTCATTTTCCTCATTGGATGAATTTTTCCTATGAAAATAATATCATGTATGTTTTACTAAAATTTCATGTTATAATCTAAATCAAAATAAATTCTTTTAAAAATCGCATATGATAGTGTTTCATTAACATGATAAACAAAATAATCCAATAGAATTATTTTTTTAACGATAATATATAATATAATAGATTACTAGTGGAAGAATTTTTTTTGTTATATATGAATCCATGTGTGATTAAATAAAATGTAATGAAAAACATCATGTGTTTATAAGGATAATATTTATTATATTTTCAATGTTATTTACTTTAATTTTGAGGTTTTAGGTGATCTTATTTAATCATGAATAATAAAATTGTATAGAAAATATATTGTAATGAATAAAATTGGGGTTTTATGTAGTAAAATTGTTATTTGATAAGGAAGACAATTATACATTCTGAATACATGACTAGTGGTACTTGTCACCTATAGGGTTTATTATATTATTTATGTTTTAGTAAATACCATACAATTTTGAAGAACTTCATTTCTATTAGATTGGATTTATCCCTAGACAAACTTTAATGAATACACATTACAAAAGTGGTAAGGATTCTTGGTGTACGACCTAAATTTGTACTTTTTTGTGGTATGATATTTACCTCGATGTTTAATGAAGTCTCTCTCATGAATTTAGTATAGATTTGTGTTTTTAAACTCTCCGAAAAAATCCAACCCAGAATACAACCTATGATTTTTTTTATTGGATTTCAATTTATTTTTAGTATTAGTAAATTCCTCATGATGTTATTTCATGAAACAATATCCTTCACTCAATAATTCATATTTATTCCTATAAGTACATTTATTTGAAGAATTCTAAAACCCCAATTTACTGGAATTATGTTTCAGAACGAAATATATTAGGTAATAATAAAGATAATGATATGGAAGTGATAGTTAGAGGCATTCAACTACAGTTATGTATATCATAAATTCAACAGAAATATTATATTGGTAATAGTTGATGAGATCATGAATTTTAAGCTAGTTAGAATGGGTTTTAATTAATTTATCTATATAAGAATCTAGGGAAAAACTATTCCCTAGTTATATCAATCCCATTAATATAAGTGATAATATTAGGATAGTATATTATTGTTTGTATATTACCCAATAAAACTATCATTTTTATGATGTATTCTATGTATCACTCATGAGATGTGAATAATTGATCCGCCACATGTACTTAATTCAGAGGTCAACCCACTAAATAATTATATTTCCTATCAGTAGAAAATGATAGGGATAATGAATCAAATATATAATGTTGTATTAAAAATGAGAAATCACTTGTTCAATGTTTTGTGGTTAAAAAAATAAAATTTTCGATGTTATGTGGGAACCTATAGAAATAATGCATCATAAGTATCCTTATTATTTTAATGCAATGTATAAAATTTCAAGGGATAAGAGAATTTTTATTGTGTTAAATACAACACCTTGTTATGTTGTGATATATTTATTAGGAAATAGATTCTTTTTAATATTTTTTAACTAAATGAAATAGTTTTTTTACCTCCGTCAATCAAAACAACAAGTTTTGATTTTTGTTACCACAACAATATGTATGTTTTCATTTTTCTACAACACCAAGAATAATGATAAAAACATTAAATTAATATTATTATTTTAGTTTTTTAAACCTATATACAATATAAGTGGAATAAATTATAATCAATATCATTTAACAATTTCATATAATTGTTTTTATAGTAAAAATATAGGATCACATATTTTTTTAGTTTAGTACCTATTTATGTTTTTCAATTGACCCATGAAGGATGATATGGGTTCAGAAATAAAAAAATCTTCTAAATGTGTTTGTTTTAACTAATGGAGGTCTTTTTTAATTTTTAAAATTGGTTTATGAGGGTTTTGCATTATTTTGATGTATTTATAGGTGTTCTGGGTGCTTATATTGATTTTGGGATCAAAAGTATTTGTTGGGTGATTAAACACCATATACATATATCCCAACATATAATTGACACTATACATGTTGTGAAACAATACAATTCATTAAACATATTCACACCATTTAAGATGTACAAGACATGTAACAATTGACTAGAGTAAAATAATAATCGGAGGGAATATATTTGTAAATACCCAGATTTTTGGAATGGTTCAAAATCCCCACCATGTTTGGATGTTTTAATTTTTGGCAATGATACTTATTGATCCATTGATCAGAACACAATTCATAGAGTTGTGATGGCCTAAAATGGTGTTTTTAGATTGTTTTGGATGGTTATTGAGTGTCATGGGTGCTGACACATGACCATATGGATGCATCTGTAGAATTTTCTAGGGATACAAAATGGTTTTCCATATAATAGAAAATAGTTAATTGTGGTCACCCATAGTAGATGAAATCCACCCCTCCCCCCTCTAGTGCATTTTGATCCAAATCCTTTGTCTGACCACTGTTCTTTGATCCATTAGATGCCATGGAATCACCTCACCTAGGATAACTTCGCACAACCTTCTCCATCCTTGATCATTTTTCTTGTAGACTGAGGTTTACATCTGAAAATATTATAGTATTTAAGGTGGAATCTAGGATCTCTTTATATAAACAATGAATTTTACTTTGATATCAATTGTGCCTACATCAATATGTCTATGGTTGCAGGTTCGAACCTTGTTTTTTGTTCTTTCAGATACATAGGGGATCTAGATATTTAGAAAAATGATGTTTTTTGAGAGAGACCCATGTCTCTTCATATATAATTGACTATATTCCTTGTGGGATGCTTTTTGGAATTATCTTACATTGGTTATGTGAACATGGCCGGGTTATGGGCCTTCGTATGAAGGGTTTTTTTATCATTGGGTGTTTATTTGAATTAAATAATATATTATTAAATTGAATTGATATTGTTATTCAATTTTTATGAATTCAAAACCACTAAATTATGTTGTGTTTATTATTTTAGACATGCAATGATATCATCTAAATTTAATTTCTTGTTTAAAATTTACTATTTAAATTGTATTTATATGATTATCATGAGATGATACCCACATGGTTGTGATTTCCTAGGGCCAAGGTTGGGATTTAATGGATATTGGTATTGATTGTATGTTGGTCATTGGTTGGGATTGTCCTAAGGTTTTTAGTGGTTTTGACCACATTATTGGGTGTTTAGACATTGATTTGGGGTAGTGTGACTATAAGGTTTGGAAACACCCATAATAAAATGATGGAATAACAATCTGATATAAGGGTCATAGTCATTGGGGAAAAAATTTCTATAGATGGGGTACATTAGTTTTAAATTTTGGGATCAACCCACTCTCGTGATGGCCAAAATGCCGATTGAGTCATGTGAACACTGGTAGACTCCGAGGAAACAATGTTTTGACCAACCATGTGGGTAGAGGCCCCCAATAGAAGTGGCTTAGATGTTAATAGTTTGGATTGATATCCATATATATCCACATGGATGGTGAGGAGCCTTCAGTCAGTATCAATGATGCTATCAGATGGGGTGATTCGGCCTACATTTATTGAGGTCGTGGTCCGTGATTTTTATTTGAGATAAGAAATTGTTGTTCTTCTAGTTTGCATACCATGGGTTGTCTTGATCAATCAATTATGAATCATCAGGATAGATATACACTTTTTGGGTCCTGACTTCATGAAATTGGTGATTTGATACATGAGGTTTCATGATATGTGATTGAGTAATACCTAATGGTTCAATAAGAATTGTGACTATATATGTACATGGGACCACGTGCCACAAAATACTTCTTTTCATATATGATTCCAGTAAAGGACGATGTAGTTCAAACTCCCTATGGCTATTGATCACCAATGCAGGTTGTGTTCAATTATGTCATCATACTACTTACTTTACTTAGCGAAGAATATCTTCTTAAACAATTATACTATGTATACAACAATGGGTGGTATCATACTGAGACTCATCTCACAGCCTACATAGGACCTTTAGATTTCATGTATCCATTATGATTTCATGTAAATTTAAAGGGTCAACATTAGGAGATGAATCATAGTTCTATTGTGAGGGGGTATTGGCCTTTACATTGAGGGCTTGCCTATTTGGAGTTTTACATTTGTCTAGATTCCATTAATGTATCAATATTCTTATTTTCTATGTAGCTAATGTATTCTCCCATGGGAATCACCTTATAAAATGTATTGTATAACCTGATATGATATGGTTACTTGTATCGTTTTCAGTTACTATAAGTGTCCTACCGGTATGCGGTTCTATTATCATTATACTCTAGTTACTATATTTCTTCTACTATTTATCTGATATTCATCATACTTTTGATTTGTGGTTGTATTTTGAGCCTTCTAAGTATTTTATTTTCACAACATGTGGTACGATTATACTCATTCTATTGTATTTTCAATACTTATAGGGTATAGTTTCCCCAACATGTTAAATTACACCCACACTTCGAATTTTAAGCCATTAGAATTCGAGGAGGCGCACATTAGTCTAGTTGACCATGATCTTATTGTAATGTTGTGGTAGATGTTCTGGTATGAAACAATAATAGTAGTATCATATGAGTGTATTTTACATATTTTCTTATTAGTACTATTTCAAATTATGGAAAACTGTAGATATTTTGTTATATGAACTGGATTTCAAACTAATAATTGGATTCCTACAACCCCATAGAATATGGATGGATCAAGTTACCTTGGGTTGGTTATGTTGTATTCTACTTTCATATATTAATGTTTATATTATTTCCACCATGGTGGCTCAATTTATTTTTTATGATTATTGGTTGTGATATTTGACCCTGGACTCGTATGGGAAATGGATGATATTAAATAGTGGCATGGTATAGTATGGTAGGGGGATGTGAAAATTTTCACCTGGGCCCAGTCAAGAAAAGTGTGTTTTCTAGGAATTTATAGGAACATTTTTAGGGTATTTAAATTTCATATATGAACATAAGCCTTGTGAAGTGATAATTCAATGTGATATAAAATAGTTTCCACATTAAAAAAGTGATATTACATGATATGATAGAATTGTTTGTTTAATGAAATGTCATATTGGAGGAATCAAATTTATGTAAAATTTCATATGGAATGTGAATTGTGCTTGGCTCACATAAGAACGGGTAGGTTTTATGGTTGAGGTGATTTTTTATCACTATGATTTCATGATTCGATCCCCAATTTGAGGCAATGTGGTTCTCATGAGGGACATGCCCCTAAAATTTTGGGATACATGGAATTATTGGGGACGTGTAAGAAGGTTGTGATGCCAGGATATTGTGGGAATGGTTGTGATGGATGAGTGTAATGACAGTTGTTAAACATTTTCTGTTTAGTTCTTTCCCAATCCGAGTTATATATTGTGATATATATGGGATGTCAAAACATTTAATTTTATTCATCGGGTACCTTATAGTTTTCTAGATTGAGCACCAGGTGGATGATACTACATATCTACAAGGTAATGATCAGGACAAATCCCTTGAGGGATAAGAAATTCAGGAGTTGTATGTACATGCTCAAGGATAGGGTCATGTTTATGATGTAGTGTAGGGTGGGAAACATCCATTCTTGACAATGTCTGGAGTCATGGATCAATTAAATTCTTTTATCCATCTTGGTATGTGTTTTTCTGAAAATCGAAAGAGGTTCTCTGGGAGCAGATTCATTAATGGCGTATATGAAACAGGGGTTCCATTCAAAGAAACCATTTTCTTTTTAGGGTGAGGGTGGTACACATCTGCCTAATTCCTATATGGAAATTATGATGATGATCATCAGGAAGCTCGAGAACCCTCCAGGGTGGAGGGTCAAGTTTGAAAGTTTCATGTTAACATGATTGGTGATGATAAATTGGGATGGGAAGTTTCATTTTCATAGGCATGAGGCACTATCCTAGAATTACTAAGTGGACATGTTCTTTGAGAACTTTTTTAGATACATTGACTAAGAAGAGAGCTTGGGAGTTTTTGATCATTCAGTAGGGAGACATTTCATTCATGGGAAATATATCTATATTCACTATGTTTACTTGTATTACACCAGGTATGGTAAGAAATAACACCTCAAGGGTTAGGTACTTCAATGATAATTTATGACAACCATTTCAGGTGCATTTAAACATATTTAGGATTTCCACGTTTTAATATAAAGGGAATCATGAACTCATATCCAAGGGTAACGTAATGGATAGGTCTCTATTGGGTCGGCCGATGAATCTAGGTCAGGGTTAAGATGGTTGGATATGAATATTGTATGAATTATAGTTAGGTAGTTAGGACATGGACATAGATATACCTCCTCGTGGTAGCTCATTGGTGGTTTTATTTCAGTGTGGGAATCCCAAGCATGTTCATACATACTGCGATTGGACTCCGAAGGAGTTCCAGGAAAGTGGGTAGTATGGCCACCTTAAGATGTTCTACAGGAAGCCTTCTCAGATTGTTGACAAAATATGATCGATTGAAACACATGTCTTAGATAATATATCATGATTTTTTCTTGGTGAGGGTATTATAGGTTTATCTTCATGCAGATAAAATGATAATGATAGAGGTACATCGTCGTTGGTTTAGTTCCATGTGGATGGTTCTACATTGTACGAAGATTAGGTTTCAAGAAGCTGTGTGTCAAGCCTGGTGGACACCGTGGAGGTACTAGGAACTAAGAAGGCTGGTGTGCTGATGAGGATCATAGGTACTTCCCAAGAATTTCCATTATTTATTTTTTCTTTTATTTGGAATGCCTATTATGGTGTGTCCATTATGGTTTGGCCAGTTGATCCATGCCCATTTATAGTGCTGTGGTGTGCAGGTATAATATGAATTGACCAGAAATTGGCATTGGATTAGCATCATCTTATGTGTGATATATATATATATGAGCTTCAAGGAATCAAGAGCGACATTAAGTGCATTTTTTTAGGTGCTTACGCATCAAGGTATCCAAGGTATGTCATTTGCATGATGTTCCTTGGGAATCAGGGCATCGAAGATGTAGGTTTTTTATTGATATTTGGGAATCCTGGATTGTTTTTAGAATCCATGGGATGCATTACCTCATTGTTCCGAGACATCCATGGGACAGAGGGGGGAACCGATTTGGTATGAGATTTGATTTGGTGTCGATAGAAACATAGGAGGACATGATGAGGTTCAATAGTGAAGAGGTATCCTGGGAGGACCTTGGGTCTAGAAATAGGTCGATGGAAATTAGTTTGGTTTGAGTTTTGGTTAGGTTAAGACAAAGTAGGTCAATTCCAATGGTGGGGATACACATGAAGTATTTGGCTTGAACTCTTGAAACCTTGGTAGTCCATGTTATTTTTTGCAGGAAGTGTCTGTTTAGTATAATATTTTTGTTTTTCATATCTCAGGGATGATCTATGTTATGGTGGTGATATTTTAATAACCCATGTCTTTGGAAGATGTTTAAATCCCCACCAAATTTTAAATTTTCAATTAGAGGCTATGCTAATGTTTGAATAATTGACCAGAACTCATTTCTAAGAGTTACATTGGACATAAATGGTATTTGTTGGTTGGTTTGGTGGATAGGATAGTTCCATTGATATTCCGAATTGTTTTTGGAGTATAAGAGGCTTGAAGGAAAATTATTTAGAAAAATGGTCCATGCACACGATTTAGGGAAACCATGTGGTTGATGGTGCACGGCTGTGCAGATGTGTCTGTAGAATTGACAAGGATCACTACATGGTTTGATCATGGTATGAAAGACCATTACGTGTTTCCATGTAGGCATGTAACCATATGTAGTGTCTATACACAATTTCTATAGAATTTTGAAAATCTTGTGTGTAAACCGTTCGACAAGTACATGATTTTTGTTAGTATATTATTTTTCATTTTTATCTCTCCTATCTCGGTCAATATACATTCTGGGCCATGCATTATTGGTCAGGGCATCAACTACATCATCTAGTATATTTTTATATAATCACATAGGCTGACCTTGGCTATTCGATCTGTCAGAAACTATGGAATCACCTCAGTAAGGACAACCCAACATTCCATTCTCTTTCCATGATAACTTGTCTTATAGAAAATTATTTTAGTCGAAACCAAATTAAGGGTTTATAATGGTTACTCAGATCTATATTGATTTACATTCAATTGGACTTTTATATCATACATTCATATTTCAATGATTCTTATATAGGTTGTGGAAACATTATTTTGTGTTTCTATAGAAAATCGAGGGATGCAGATTTTTAGTGCATTATTGGATTTGCAGTGAGACCCCTGTGTACTCATATTTAATTGACCATATACAATATGGGATACCGTTGGGTATTAAAAAACATTGGTTATGTGGGTGAGGTCAGGTTAGGGTTCACTACTCCATGGGTTCTTTATCTGAGGGTTTTTAATTCCATTAAAAGGCATTGTTTTAATTTTAATCGATATGGTGATTCAATTCTGAGGAATTCAAGACCTCCATATTAAATTTTTATGATCATTTAAGATTAAAATTTCAATAATTTAAATTTATTTCTTGTTTATACTATAATATTTACATGAATTTCATAATCATAGAACCATGGGATTGTGATGGCCATGGCCAGAGGTTGGAATGTCAAGGAAATATGGATTGAGTGATGTTGATCATAGGTTGGTCTTGGATCAAGTTATCTAGGGTTTCATTTTCCACGTGATTGGGAATATTATATGTTTTTTTGAGATATTCTAACAATATTGTTTGGAAATTCAAATGATAAATTTATTGCATGGTCATTGGATTTGGACGACAAGGTCTCTGGGAATGAATTGCCAGTGATGGTGTGGTTTATTTTATACCATGGTGATTTCCACAAAAACAATAGTGACTAAAGCACTGATTGAGTAATGTGATAATTGGTAGAAAATTTTTTTATGTGGAATTGACCAATCATCATGGTAGAGATCCAAAATAATATAAGCATAGATATTTATCTTTTGGGATGCATACAATATAAATCAACATGAAAGGTGAGAAACCATCAATTGATTGAAATGTGGGTATCATGTTTGAGGATGAGGATCGTCGTAATTGAGACAATGGACTTGGATATTAATATGAGGAGAGGGATCATTATTCCTCAGGTAGTTAGGCCATGAACCAACATGAGATTTCTATCAGGGGCCCTTGGGTCAGAGATACTATTGTTTGTGCATGGCTATGGGACATCACTACATTAATACCTAATGTTTCATAAGGGATGTGGTGTCGAGATATGTGATTGAGGTGGACCTGAGTGTTAACATATAATAATTACTATAGGGGTACCCATGAACATGAGCTAAAGACCCTCTATTTTCTTTCATTATTATAGCATTAGCCGAAGTAGGTGACACTCACTGGTAGCTTCTGAGAACTAGTAGTGGTTGGGATTAATTATTACAGTGTACCATATACTTTTCTTAGAGGTGAATATAATCTTAAACAATTAAACTCGGTACACAACATTTGGTGGTTTCCTACTGTGATTCATCTCACACCATACTTGGCCCCTTCAGGATGCATGTAGAATTTATAAATTCACATACACATAAAAGATAATCCTTAGGATCTGGATCATAGTTCTTTTTGGAATAGGGATTAGCATGGACCATGAGGTAATGCCTATCTAGAGTTTTACATTTTTTAGTTACAATTCCATAATCAAGAATGTGTGTTTTATATGAAGATATTATGATATTCCATGTGAAAAAATGGGATATAATAATGTATGACCTAATATTAGATGTTTTCTTTGTTTGTTTTTAGTCGCTACATGTTTTCTACTGGCATGTCTTTGTGTTTACTTTCTTCTCCAGTTTTTACTATATTTCTTACTCTATTGACCTATTTTGGATTATACATAAAATATAGTAGTTTAAATTGATAACACTAAGTCATAAATATCCACTTCATTTGTATCATTGATTATTAGACCAGTTTATTATCTATACCCAGAATGTATTGTCTCTGCAATTGTTAAATTACAACCTCACTACTCGTGGGCATCCTGTGAAATTTTGGGAGGGATTCATAAGGAAAGTGTCACTAGGCCTACTATAATTGTTTGGTAGGTTGTTTGGGTCAGGGACAATACATTCTTTCAATGTGAATTTTAAATTTAAATACATAAGGTCTAATTAGAATATATGATGTGAAATTTAACAAGGTTATTTTTTAAGGGTGTCATCCAAGATATTCATCTCAATACCTCATGTTAAACTTAATCCCCTAAACCCTATAATTGAATCTATGTGATTTTAGATACCAAAATCTTGATTATGGAAATCCCACTCATTAATCTGATCACTAATAAGTTGTTTAACATTAGTTTTTAAATATATCCAATTTTTCTAAAATGGTTGTAGTGTAGTTCTATTTACCAATGGAATTATTTATTTTTGTCATGATTGGTAATGACATACAAACCCTCCTATGATCATCTACACATTTATTATTCTAGATACTCCTTTTGTAATAATTCATTGATCATTGGTTTAATTCATGTAGTATAAACCATAACTATAAATATTAATTTTGGTCATATATGTGTAATATTTCAATTGTTCCAGCATATCAAGTGAAATGTAAAATAAATGTTGTATTGGATTATTTCTCATGATCACCATGAGTTATATTATTTAATGATATAGAGTTTGGATGTAAATTGATTCAGAGAAACCATTATTATAAATGAATTTTTTAATTGATTAGTTCATGGTTATTATTACATAAATTTAGGTGTTTTCATTATTTAAAATCACCTTGTATTAGTTGGATTCTTGAGATGATTGAATTTAAGTAGTTTTTTGACATAAGGAAATATGAATGAATTATTAAAAAGAAATGTGGTCATTTTCATAATTAGTCATCGATACATATGATTTCATGTTATGATATCCATGTTTCTATTACATGTGTTGTGATTTATATGATGAAATAATTATATGGGGCATTAGCCCAGTATCATTCTGAAATAATTATATAACGGGATATTCCGTTCTTGTTACTAATGTACTCATATAGTGGGATACAATTTGAGAGTAATGATAAAATTCATATATAACATGATATACGCTAATAAATGATGAAATGGTCATATAGATTGTTATGCCTAGTGACATATGTTTAAATTCTTATATATCGGGCTTTGTACTAATAAATTCAATGATTCATATATTTTGGGCTCTATCATGATTGATTACTGAAATTATTATATAGTGGATTTGACATAGATTTATGTTTTACAATGATTATATTGTTATGGTGGGAATGTTTCTGATACATTCCATGTAATTTTTATAATATAATTTTTTAAAAATAATTTTATTTCATCAATGAAATTTTATTAAGGTGATGAAATATTTAAATAATTTGAACAATGAGATATAAATGAAATATTAGAAAAAAAAATTAATTTCTTGAATATACAATGTTTTTATTAAAATGATTATTTTTTATTTATAATTATTAAAAAACAAAATTATTTAGTCGATACATTTATGAAAATAATTAATTTTCATAATTATTTAATACTATTTTGACCACCAAATTTAATATCTATGTCATAATGGAAATATATAAGTAATATTACTTTAAAAATGTATTATTTTTATTTTAAACACATTTTTTTGATCATAAATTAGACAATGCAGTGAATTATTTTATTTATAAAAAATATTTTAAATTTTTATGATGTTATATTTAGGTATGTACATCGTGTTGCATTTTGAAAATGATCTCAAATATAATTTTCATAAAATAAATTATTTTGGTGTTCATGTATTAAAATATCTACCATATTAATTAAATATTGAGTAATAAGTATATCTTATTTGGGTATATCATTATAGGCAGAGTTATATATCAGTTGTACATTACTAATCATAGTAAAATGAGTAGATTAGTAGAGAATTATAATGTTTTTTTTCATTTTTGTGTATTTTTTAAATATAATATTTTAATAATATCAAGTGGAGTATCAAATTAGTAAATTTATATAGTTTTCATATCATTTTATTACACTGAGTTATTTGGAATACCATTATGTTTTTCTAATATATATTACATTTTTTTGTTAGGATTATGAAATAAAAAAAACAATCACTGTTGTATTGATTTTTACTATAGTTTTTGTGCAAGAATCCATTTTATATTTAAAATACACTAATATATAGTGATTTAATGAAAAAAATAAATGAATATTGTATGGGAAAAAATAATAATGGAACACATTGAAAATATCTTGTCTCTCAAAAAAATTTAATATACTCTCCCAAAAATCCACCATAAAAAATGTAGTATGGATAAATAAGATACTAAAAATGAATTCAATGATATTAAAATAAAAAATATATGGTCATGAAGAATGTTTATTGATCATTATTAGAGTATACAATTGTATTCGGCATGGAATGATTCAGTAAAATATTAATATTTTCAAATTTAGTGATCATTTTCAAATAATTCTGTAGTATAGTACTCTAATTGATAATTCATTTAAAAATTAAACATAATTTTAATTTTATAATTAAATACGATTGAATTATGTTTTCAAAATATTATTTTTATATATGTATTAATAGATAACATATATACAGGTTTCATACACACACATACAAACACACACACACACACATATATATATATGACCAAATAATGTTTATAAATTCTTATATATATCAAATGAAAATATTATCAATATGTTTTTTATGGTTGGTTTATAGTTATTTTGGTACCGTATGATGACTGTAATAATAATTTCACTCAAATGGAGAAAAAAATTATTACTATTTTTAGATGCTATCATATTTATTTGAGTTTTAAATTAAAACAATATCCTAAAAACAGTAGAAAATGTTTTATTCATCTGATCAATTGAATGTAAAATAATGAATAATACAATTTTAATTACCAAAATTTATTTATTTTAACATATGTTAGTGATGTAATTTAATTATTTATCTCCATATATTTTATTTAGTAAACTATTACAGTAGGATGTTATATAACCTCTAACATTAGTAAATTTAATGTGATTAAAGTGGCTTCATATAGATATATATTCAATATTTCATTTCGAAAGTAGTCATATGACCTCCCTAAAAGCCTCACTATTGATAATGGAGGTTGTGTTTGTGAAGTAATTATCAAACTAACATGGTACTTGTTTAATTGTTATTGAAATATTTTACTATTAGTGTCATGTATTTAACAACATTTACACCCACCCTTTCATTTCACAAAATATGATATAATTTTATTTTTTAATATTTAGTGACATTATAAAACACATAAATTCCAAATATAAGTATTTTTTTGAAATTACTAAATCATTGAAGATACTTAAATCTTGACTTCATATTTTTTTGGTGGGATAGAGACGGAAATAATGAATTATCATACATTAAAAAAATTTACAAGTAATACATCAACAATAAACTCCCATTTTTTCAAAATAATAATATTAATGTATCAAAATTAACATTTCTGATGAATATAAATTCATTTTTGACTATATAATTTCTAATACATTATAAATAATAATAAAAAACTCACATAGTAGTTATGTTTCATACAATTGTGTGTCGTGAAATTTAAATTTAATTTACACTAACATTGGAAATCAAATGTTTTTAAAAATATAATTTCTTTAAAAAAATGAGAGATTTTATTCAATCTATTTATAATATATTCATAAATATTTTTTCATTCCTCAACATGAGAATACATTTAATAAGTTAAGATATTAATTCAAAATCATTATATAGTATCTTTCACTTGTGATAATGTTATTCTTTATGTAAATTATTTCAAATCATTTTTTTAATTATTGTTTATTTTTGTAAAACACTTGTACATTTTTAGGTAATTAGTAATTATTTTATTCATTTAAATAATTTTAAATTAAATTATAATATTCTGATTTTACAATGTTTTATATAGTTTTTAAAGTTAATTATAATATTTTTTTAAATAAATTATATTTTTATACCCTCAAATACTGGATATTATCACAACTCATATTTTTATAAAGTGGTATGTAATATATTTTTTAAAAAACTATTTAAATTTTACATATATTATTTTCTATTATAAATAGATTTTTTCTATTAGAATTATGTGTTATAAATACCATGATATTTGGAAATAATATTTGAAATTAACTTATGTAATCATAAGTTAAAAGGATTAATTAAATTAATTATATTATTTCAATAAAACTATTTTGTTCCATCTATAATTCAAAATGGCATGGAATTACAAATTATTTATTTGAATTAGAATGAATTAATAGTGTTTATGTTTGATCATGTGATGATAATCATTAAACAACACAGTTTGTTTGATGGGAAGACTTTTCAAGCGATTCAGATTCTCAATGATAGTCTATTTGGATGTTTCCTTGATTCTTAAGGTTCATATAATAATAATGTTCCATTATTTGATTATTAATATAATAATTATTATTATGTTTCTATTAAAATAAATCCTTTTAAATTAATTTGTTGGTGGGTATGTTTTTCATGGTTATTTTCAGGGGAGTTAGGATAATAGTCTTCCTTTACATTGAGAAATTTCAATGATTTGAAATAAATGTTTTAGTTTATCATAATGTGATTGGTGATATCTCAGAGTCATCATAAATCATATTTGGATCATATTTGTCTCCCACAAGATTTGGATTCTTGTGATCGTATATTTCATATAGTTTCTCTAGACATGGTACATCGTCTGTTGGTTATGAATGGTAGGTTATGAACATAGATTTGTTGGACCATTTGAAGTCATTCAATGCCTTTTGAAGGTAGAATATATTATTCAATTTATGTCTCAATATATTTTACATTACACATTGATTTATGTTTTCATGATGTGGGGGATCTAGTTTGACAATTACCATGTGATTGAATGAGAGCAAGTCATCCTTGAACCTAACAACACGGTTGTTGAATAGTTATTTTGGATTATGCATCAACAAGACAATGTACTATGCCGTAAAACAATTTTAATTTTTTATTTTAAATGGTAATGTGGATGGTAGAGTAAATATAATTATGAAAGGGAATAATAAATAAAGTATCAATGGATTATTAATTTTATAGTATGTTATTCAAATAATACTTTGTGGAATAATGTTTGAATGATAGGGTGAATCATTAACCACCAACATATAAATACAGGTATGTAGTATATAATAAATCAAAATTTCTTTTTTGGGTGAGAATGTTTTCAATTGAATAAAGAATGATCTTATTGTCTCCATTTCATTAAAACTCCCACACTATAGGCATTTTTTGAGTCATGGTAATATTCTATATTTTGTATAAAATGAAATTCCATTAATGGATTGTGGTTGGTGTAGGGTACAGTGGAGAAATCCAATGTCCTCCCAATGTAAAATGGAATATCGGTCTCACCATGGATGTGGGGGTTCAGATTGAAATTCCAAAACAATATAGGATGTTTTTTTCATTACAAAGGGTATGGCCCTGTCTAGGGCCTGGTGTGTAAGATAGGATGTCTGGGGATATGGTAGAATCTAGAGGGGTAGGGTGCTGGATATATCAAATATTTAAATTTGAATTTGTAATATAATCATTTGGGTTACATATATCATATAATTATGATAATAATGGGTTTTTTTGTTTCATCATACTAATTCCATATTTTAAAATGATTATTCATTATTCTCTAGAATATATTATGGTGGTCCATATTCTAGGAAGAAAATTTGATAATTTATCTCATATAAAAATGTAATCTAGTGTGATTCCCATTATCCTTTTATAACTCAACAATGATCAGTGTTTGTGAGGGTTTGATATCGACCTTCATAATGAATACATTCAATGTCAATAAATTGTTCACTATTTTTATTGATGGAGTCTCTATATTTTTGTTCTAAGCACATGAAATACAAAATTTTGATGCTCAATAAATTTGTTTTTATTATGAAATAGATTCATTGATTACATTTTTTGATTGAATATGTGTTGATAATAATGATATGATTTAAAAAAAATTTTGATATTTGGGTGTTCTATGATGTTTCATAAAAAATATATTTACTATAAAACTGGTTATCAATATTTTTGTGATGATTATTTTGTATGAAAATTATTTTTATTTCATTTCTATGTATTTTTTACATGTTCTTTAAATACGAAAACATTAGTAACCTTTGATGTATATAGGTATGGATGTTTGAAAACATAGTCATTGTAGAACCACTAGAGGACAGACTGATGATATCGATTTATTTTTCCAGTAAATCGATGATTGTATCATACATGTAAAACAATGTAATTCTCATATTTATGTTCTAGTACCTATTAACATTAACTATAACAGAAATTGTTTTAAATTTTTTATATCTTAATAATTTTACCTATTTTATTGATAACATGTTTATTTTCTTAATCTATATTGGATAGTACTTTTTAATATGTCATAATATAAATATTTTTCACTTCATTTTTCTGGAAATAGTAAGTCTGTTTTTTTAAATGTTGTCTAGTTTTATAGAAATGTTTTCTATATGAAATTTATTTATAGAGTAGTTTTGTTTTAAAGATGAATTTATTAGACACATGTTGAAAAAAATTTATATATACATCAGTCAAAACATACAATGTAATTATGCTCAGAAAATAAATTAATTATTTTCCAATTTTTAAAATTTTAATAGGGTGGAAGTAAATATAAGAGAAAAATCTAGCTCTTTAGCTTCTCTTGGTTGTTTTCATATCCTTTTTCTATTTTATTGTTGGTGAATGAAGGTCACAATGTGACGATTTGGATGTTCTTTTTTATAATTAATTATTGGATTATACTTTATTTTTTTCCTTATTTATATGAATGTGATGTTTAAAATTCATTGATAGATAAATTATTTATCTATCGATTTTATGTTACCTAAGATACATGTATTGGTATTGTTTTCTTATGGGTAACTTATATTGAGTCATCTTGGGTTACATTCATTGTTTTCTTGGTCTCCTTTATTTAAAGGAATATGTGATTGTGACCTTAGGTTCACATTGATTTTATAAATGTCTATTCAATGGATATAAAAAAAAATTGTCATTTTATGAGGCACATATCATCCCAAAACAGATGATAATTATAAAATTACAATCGAGAAATTGATATATAATACGAGTTCATGCTCTAATTACATACATGGTATGTGGGATGAATATATTATACATATGTGACTATTATAGAATAATTTCATCCATTATATCATCTAGATGGACACATAAATATCAATGTATTTGAAGAGGAATCAAACTCAATCCTTTTAAGAAGTTGTCATAGAAATAAATAAATATTCCTTATATCTTAAGGGATATGACTATTAATATACAAAATATTAATGATATTATTATTGTTCTATGATGTAGATATAAGATATGTATTGTTATTTATAAGAAATACACAAAATTATGGGTTGGGAATCATGTAATCTTAATGGATTCCAAATTGAAGGTAGATTTTTTATTTATTAAAATCCAATGTCAATCCCGTATATTGTTGGTAATTTTAATAAAATAGAATAAAATTCCGTTAAAACATATATACTGGTTATTCCACATAACCATTCAAAACTACATTATGTATTCAATCAATAATTATGAAAGAAATAATTGGTAAATCCAACTCACATAACACTTTTTATGAAATAGATTTTGACCCTTACTTTTTTAGCCATACAGAGCTTGTCATTATTGTTTAAAAAATATTGAAGGTATTGCGATATCATACGAATCAATTGGTGAATGTCCTATAGATTAATATTTAATTAGCACGAGGACAACATAGAGCCTAAATAATATTTATAGGCAGAGAATCCAATTTATTCAATAGCTTATATATTGATCAATTTTATTGATGATATCATTTTTGATAGAATAATATAATTATAAACACCCAATTATTCTTGGGAAACACCATATCATTAAATATCACATAATTCATATTATAATGTTCTACTATTAATTAATATATTTTAAAAAATAATTTCAAAATTATTAATTATTCAATATATATTAATTTCTAAATTCATCATATAAATATTATCAAATAGTTCTATTTTTAGATTTTCTAAAAATATGTCTCATTTTTGACTAAAATATTTATATTTTTCTAAACATATAATTTTTATGATTTCTATATTTTATAATAATAGTGTATAATATTTAAAAACAAATGTATTAATAAAATATAAATTTTATGAATATATTTTTAATTTTAAAACAACATACATCCTTATATATATGATATCAGGAATTTTTAGATGAAATTCAATCATTAATTAAAAAATATATATATTGTTGTTATAATTAATTTTAAATGGACACCCTTTTAAATTACTTTTAATCAATATGATTTTTTAAAGAAATTCAATTAATTTAATTAATATCAAAAGAATATGTTTTTGCCATATATCTAAATTTATAGATAAAAAAATTATATCAATATAAATAGTTTTTACATGATTAACATGAGTTATTTTGGAATTAAAATTTCACACCTTGTGAGATTTTATTTCTTAAAATTATTTCAAAATTATAAATACATAGTTTCAAATAATGTAAATTATTCAAAAATAATATTATTCATAAAAATTAATTATAATAGTTAAAAATTTATTACCATTGAAATACAACATTAATTTATATTATTGTGGATTAATAAAGAAGATAGAAACAATCAATAGTGTCTAATCAATTCCAAGTTTAGTTGAGATTCTATAGAAATTCAATACCACTACATCTAAGTTTGTAAAAACAATTAATACATAATTATTATATAATATTTGATAATTTTTTTTATAACTATGACTCATACCACAACAGTAATACTTATGAATATTTGGAAACAATTATATAAAAATGAATTTGATATATATTTTATTTATAATTTTACACTGATTTCATAGAAACTAAATCCATCTTATACAAATAATACATAAAACCATATTTCATAACATAGGGAAAAATAATAATAAAAAAATTTGAGCTTATATGCACAATAAGGGTAAACAAGTTAGATATTAAAGATAATTCTTCATAACATGACAAAAAATGTGTTAGAACATAGAATTAAAATTTTAAAACGATAAAAAATTATTATTGATTTTAATAATTATTCATAACATAAGGATGGGTATTTCATAATATATGACTCAAAATGGAGTCAAACTAAATTTTCCAATATAAGATAAAATTTATTTAAAAAAAACAAAAATAGTTTTATAAAGTTATTTTTCAGAATAATCATATAATTATGATGTAAATAATTTCCACTTCAGTATTCGACAACTGTTACACATTATCTAACAAAAATTGTCATACATTGGGCATGGGAGAACCTCATGTGTTCCCATTGTTGGTATTCATATGACCACTATTGTTCCCTCTTTTTGAAATGAAAAAATCTCATATAAACATTGATATTATAAGCCATTAATATTTTTACAATTCATTATAGAGTTGTAAATGACAATACAATAACATAATAATTTCTCATCCATATATATTTTTTAATATAATGAAATTATTTATCAATTCATCTTAACATAATAAGTTGAAAAGAAAAAAAATCGTTGATATTTCACCATAATTGTATCACCCCCGGGATATTTTCAATTTTTTATTCATAATAATTTTAGTATATTTTTTATTTTTTATTTCACTTAATATCATGTTCATATTTCATTACACATAACATTGATTTTTTCTATTATTATACCTTAAATTATGGTCATTTGAAATGTGACATGATAATGAAATATTATTATTTAATTTGTAAGTTATCATAGAGCCTTAGAAATAGAAGATATGAAATGGATTAAATAATTAATGAAAATATATTCTATAAAATTTCGTAAAAATGAATTAATTGGTTACTAGTTTAATTAAAATTTAAATACAACCAAATTTAAATAAATACATTCTCCCAAAAAATACATTTTTATAAAAAAGAATTTTTATCACAATAATGTAACCAAAGAACATTGGGTGACTTTTTTTAATGAAAATAATATTCTATAAAATAAACTATTTAAAGTTTATTTTATTTATCTTCTACATATAAGATTATAATATATCCAATCTTGTTCATAAAAGATGATTTTTTCTAAAAATCATATTTTCTTTTTATTCATGCTTATATAAAAAATTCACAATGATAAATTTAGACAATTTAATTGAAAAAATAATAAAAAATTCTGAAATAGGAATTTGAAAATTTTATTATTGTATATTAATTATATTTTTATGAATAAACTAATTTTTTGATGATTTTTTTAAAATATTGAATATTAATTTAAATCATAATTTTTATTATAATTCAACATAAAGTTAAGTTATAATTCATATTGGTTTCGATTTCAAATTGGTTAAAATGTGTATCAATTAAAACATGTTTGGAAATTTGAATCAATTTCATATTGAAAACATATGTTTTATTTTGGTAAATTATTGGCCATATTCTATTTGGAAATCTACTTTCATATCATGTTATTAGGACAAAAGTTAACCCAAAATTTTCAATTTTTTTAATTCAATTTAAATAATTTTAAATTTTTTTTAATTAAAAATAATATATAATCTATTATGTTCAACATTTGTTTTAACAAAATCAATTGTCCAAACAATGATAAATATTTAAAAATATTATTTTATAATTGGGTTTACATGTTGTTAAAAAATTATTTGAATTAAAATGACATCATTTATTTTATAAAAATTATTTCATATACATTATTAAGACATATAAATTGTTATATAAATAATGGTCTATTTATTGGGAGTTCTTTATGATTAAACCTAGTGGTGATTTTTTATTTCATAAAATTAAAATTTTACCTATCTCCCCAATTAAAAATAGACATCGTGTCTCTTATCTTACACATGCATTAAAAGAATTCTAATTCATCAAAAACAACCCAAAAATCAAATAAACAATTAATCCTCTCTTTCTGGAAGCTTTATATTGTGATGAATTCCATCCTAAGATGGATTTTGGTGGAAACATAATTAGTTTAACTGAATAATGGGTAACATATTTCAATTAGTGTTTCTATATTATTTTTTTTATCCTCCTCCTACATTTATTATTAAAATTTGATGATATAATAAAAATTGTGTCCCCATTATTTGAATATTTTTTTTACTTTTGGTTTATTATCAAAAAATATATCCACTATCATCAAACGTGCTACATATTAATTTTTCATGTTTACAGTGGACTACCAACTCAGGAATAGATGCTATTTATTTTTCCATTACCACCCTTCAGCGATATGATAGATGATATATATATAAAATATATATATGATATTAATATTATAATTGTAATTATATAATCATTATAATATATGTAGATTTTTACATTTCATGCCATTAAGGTTATGATAATTTCGTTCATGTTTTTGTTAGTGTACCGTCTCACAATATTATGTGATTCGTTTTAACAAAAACGTATCATGGAGGGAAATAATATTAAATAAATGTTATATAAATGAAATAAATATGATTTTAATGACATATTTATAATTATAGATATTTAAAATATCAATTTCATTCTTTTTCTTTTCAGCATTTATAAAAGTGATCATCTTTTGTGAATGTGTAGACTAACGCCTTAACAATGAGAAGTAATTCAATTTCCTTTACCACAACATATTGATGATATATATAAGTAAAATTAATTAAATTATATGAAATTTTCTATATTATTATAATTATGGGACAATATTATTTTACTTACCTCTCTTATACAATGAATTTCAATAGGAAGGTAACATAATTCATTTCATTGAACCATCTATCATGATTTCATTTGAAGTAATAATTTCTCTATATACATGATAATTTTTTTTATATTTTTAATTCTATAGAAGATGGAATTTTGACCAACAAAAAAATTCAAAAATAACAAATCAAAACCTATATGAAAAATAATGAAGATTTACCCAAAATTGGTTTTAAAGAAATTATAATTATGAAGTTTGTAAAAAATCAAAATTTAATAATATATATTATGATATATATGTAATTAATGTAACATAATACAAGTATAATAGGCTGATTTTTTCATTATATAAGTTTTGAACATGTTTGAATAATCCTTGGACTTTTGTAATGTGATTTCTAGTCTCTCTTATATTTATGTTGGACAAATGGTAATTAACCCATCGTTTCATTTATGGGGTAAATATAGATCCCCTTTAACATGATATATCATAATATAAATTTTTTGTAATATATTTATATTTTGACTTTATTTAATGATTTATTGTGGATTATTATTTAAATGATTAGTAATGTGGTAACTATTGTTTGTCTCTATTTGACTTATTTGATATATAAATTATTTTAACAACATATATTCATTAACAATGTGCATATAAAGACACATTGTCATATTCAATAATGAATTTATATATCATATTTATAATATATTTTCAATTTAATTATATTCCTTTATAGGACATACTATTCAAATTAACCAAAGTTGAATGAGTTATATGTTACAACTAAATCATTTATTGTGATTGTTTATGATTATATATAAAATTATGATATACAATGATCTATATCTCAATAATCTAATTATGTTTCTTCTAATATAGTTATGCAAGAGATTAAAAACATTGAATTAGTATTCCTTCATTTTTGTAGTCCAAATTTTAATAAATGTTTTATAATTATTGTATCAATCGAAAACCCTTTTTCATCCAAGACATTGTTTTCATTAATTTATTTTAAAAAGGACTTCAACATTATTCAAATTATTTTTTAGATTTTTCATTTCCATTATTAACATTTTAAAAAAAATATTATTTGGATTTTAATGAAATGTTAATATAATTGTTTTTGACATACCATACAAGGATAATATTTCACGTTATCTTGACCACTCCATGTTATCAAGATTAACATATTGGATTTAAATGTATTTTCAATGAAAATATATTTCATAATATTTTTATAATTTTTATTTTTAAATAAATAATTTTAAAGTAAAAAACTGAATTTTGATAATGATTTAAAAAAATATTTTTTCTAATTTAGAAGGGTATTTTCTAGAGGTAACAGTTATAATTATTCTTACACATTCTATTATATGTGTTCATATTTTTTTTAAAGATTATTTTTCAATTAATTATTTTTTATAATTCAAGAATATAAAATAACGTGTGCATTCTTTATTAAACATTCCTTGTGATTAATCATTCAAAATTATTTTTCCATCTAAGATGAAATCTACATATGTAACATATGATTTACAAGAGATTTGAAAGATATTTATCATTATTATAATTATTACATTCAATGGTTTATATTAACAAGATTTATATGAAACCAATTTCAATTGCACATGTTATACAAAGACATAATGTTTATGAAATATGTTTCTATTTTATTGGTTTTCTAATGATGAAATGATGAAATGATTTTATTATCAACTGGTTAATCTATGATAATTTTTTATGTAACCCATTTATTTTCATTGGATTTTATATGATAAATTTTTTATGATATTTATAATCATATATGGAGGGATTATTTTTTTGTTTGAATCAATATCTCCCTCTAATGAATTGAGTGATAATGAGTGTTCAAAATTTTTAGGGATTTAAAATGTGGTTATCCCAAGATAGAATTTGTTGGTAGATATATGGTTATCACAAACCCAAACAATTTTGTACAAGGATGGTTAGCACAAGACTAGAGATGGTAAACATGTGGTTATCCCAAGACTAATATATTATGAATTTATTTATAGGAATCCTTGAGTTAACATTTTCTATGTTTATGTTTATGAAATATATTTTTACTTATTAACATATTATTTATCATGAACCATGTTTTAACCTTAGAAATATTATATTATAGACAACCAATCATTCATACAAGAATTATGATTATGGTATTTGATATGAATGGTATTGTTTTCAAAAATTATTCCCATGTTATTATACACATATGTTAATGTTATTCATATAATA
Source organism: Viscum album (assembly GCA_963277665.1). Lineage (NCBI taxonomy): Eukaryota > Viridiplantae > Streptophyta > Magnoliopsida > Santalales > Viscaceae > Viscum > Viscum album. The sequence continues at coordinate 1,576,848,498 of OY728165.1, read as the reverse complement.
TCCACTTTTACCCTTAATGGTCATTTCACATCATAATATTCTATGTTTCTATATGTATGTTATGAATAATTGTTCGGTATGGTATGATAAATAAGAGTTACATGTTACTATTATATTATTTAAGACATTGAAAATATTTATCCAAATTAAAATATTTTGTACCTTATATCCATATACTCTAAAATTTCCATGTCTGCTAAAGTGTGTTTTTGTAATGTGAAGAATATTCATCTAAAAGTATGTAATATCCATGTTTGAAAATCATAAATATCTATAGTTTATACATATGGAAGGTTTAGTAAGACAATAAATTATAGTATGAGAAAAAATTACTCAGATCTCATGGGATATTTACAAGGATATGTATATAGATGTATATGGATACATATACTGGTGAGTAAAATTTTTGGAAAGTGTTAAGTAATTTTGTTAATAGATCGATAAAGTTCATTCCATGAAATTAAATATATCTCTATATACTATAAGTATATAATGGTTTTTTAAATAGGTAAATAGGTGTAATAACTCCAAATAAGGAACATATATTTAGCATAAATCATCCCGTACAACATGACAATGGACTTTACAACAAACTGTATTTTAGACTCTAGCGGGATATGAATACAAAATTAAAAAAAAATCATGAATCATATTGAAGGATTTAAATAAATTATAACTAAAGGGAAATGTGGTGCTAGAATTGTCCCGGAAAATCAAGGTGACATGGGGTGTGTTAGGGCATACTTTTAAGGGAAACTAAAGGGAAATATCTTTCGCATGAGCGGCGCACGGTCTTTCCATGTCGTGCGGCCAAACCGTGTGAGGTTGTTTTCGGAGGCAGTGGCTAATGCATGGTTAGTGCATCGTTTTTCTAACTGTGCGGCATAACCGTGCGAGGAGTGTTAGACGGGGCAGAAGCAAACACATAGTTAGCGCATAGTTTTTCAAACCATGCAGACTAACCGTGCGGGCAATTAAATTAGATCCTAAAATTTATGATCTCAACCGTTTAACCTCTATCTTGCTCTTTTAAGCCCCTAAGCGGACATAACTCAGGGTTACCCTACCTCGAAGGTAGGAATACCTCTAACAAGTGTTATGGAGGTGATCTAAAGGCTTTATTTAGCAAATCAAACCCGGTTTCTTGAGGTATGTGATCATTCCTGCTGGTTTCATAGATCTACGTTGATCTACTTCTCCTATTCTCTCAGTTTCTTAGATCTATTCCCGTTAAGGGTAGATATAAGTGTGTGGATGCTAAATATGATGATATTTGGTCTTGGTTATGATAGGAGAAGAGATCTAAGGTGGATACATGGTGAATCAGCCATGTCCTCTTGGGAGTTCTTTGGCCGTTATGGTTTTCGTCAAAAACCATTGAGGTAGGGATTTCTTTGCTTCTCTTTCGTTTACGTGAAATGTTATTGTTATCATGTTTAATCCCATTTAATGAAAATGGAATTTACTTAATAAATATATTTGAACAGGATAATCAAATTGTATCGATCGTATGTTGTTGCCTCTTGTTTTGGTAGATAGTGTGATATCTATTCTTGCTTTTCTTAGTTGTTGTTCTTGATGGAAAGCGATAAAGAACATAAAACATGATTAATTGATAATTGGTTGGATAATTATGAATAGTAATGAAAACAAATCTGGTTCTTGTTGTAATTTGATGTTGATAAAATTGGAATAGTAAGCATGTTTAATCTTTTGTGATAGCTTACTGGTTTGGTTCTCGATTTTGGAACCAACAGTTTCTGAATATGTAAATTTAAGATGGTTTAAATAATCTGATTTTTTGGTAATTCCTTGAAGCGTTCGGAGTTACACTCTTGTTTGTTGAAAGGGACATAGCCCAATTGAGGCGATGAGTGATTAACGGCTTCTTCTGTTGTGATGTGTCCCTAGAGGAGTGTTGTGATTTGTGGAGGCATATAGGCCTTTAGGTTGGGGTAGACGATGACTCCTAGAGTGGAAAGATGCATCAGGATATGCATGTGGGTGTTGGGGAGGACACCAAGGAAGATGGAATGGAATGGATGTGATTGTTGGATGCTTGTTGATTCTTTGGTTGTTTATCTGCTTTACTTTTCTCCACTTCTCAAGGTAGCTGGTTTTACTTACCCTTATTCCAAAAGAGGCGAAGACATGCGGGGTATGCCACAGGCTTTCCGTGTTTAGCCTCTCAAGGGATAGTGAGTCTACACTCTTTTTATAGGGTGAAAAGACTCGACGGGTAGTACATCTACTCACCGTGTTGAACCCCCTTGTGTTTAGTAGCATAGGTTCCTTCTCTAGAATGCCTGGGAATATGCGAAAGTATTTCTATAATGAATTTTTGAATAAATGATGTTAACCCATGGGGACGGAGTTTGTTGAAACTTAATGATGAGATTGAGAACTTTTGATAGGACAATGGAATTTTCGGATGTGGTGTTAATGGAATTTAATGTGGAATTGTTCATGGAAAATTAATGTTTGAAAAAATAATTAACATACAGTGGAATTGATAAAAAGGGAATGAAGTAATCTAAATAAACCTTTAAATGGTTTTGTGCTTGTAGGATACATAGTCTTAGAAGTGGCTGTCAGGAGTCCGAGAGACGTTAGCTGCAGTTCTGTCTAAGACTAGCTTATGCCCATAGTGTGGTTGTGAGTTATAGAATATTCTGTACTTTTTGTGCTTCTATACGCTACAACACCCTGTCAGTAAGGGAAACTGGAACCCTGAGGATTCTGAGCCCTGGGGGGTGTTTTCCCCATCATTTTGGTGGGAGGATGAATGGATGACTACCCCCTTTGACCCCACTCCCTTATCTTGGTAAATACTTGTTCCATTAGGCATTGCGGTTAGTTTTCCCCATATATGTTTATAGAGGGCTGTAATGGCTTGTGGTTATTCACACACATATATTCTGGATATAGTATCCAATGGACTACTATAGGTGTAACGTGTATAGGTTGTGATGGCTTGAGGATCATTACTTAGAGTATTGGCTGTAATTGCTTTAGGTATAATACCTGATGTATGATACACGTTATGTGAGTTGTGGTTGCTCCCGAAAACTACCTGGTTACTTTTGTTTTTGAGTATGGTGTGGTGCTTCACCCAGGTGTCGCGGGCAAGCCTTTGTGGTGTACGTGGTGCAGATTGTAGAGCTTAGCCCAGGTGTTTGCGGGTAAGCCTTTGGGGAGAGATGCAAAAGATGTATGTCATCGGGGAAAAGAGGAAAACCGGTGGGGAAGTAGTAGCGGGGTACCCTTTATAATATTTACTATATGATATATTCTTTTATTCATTACTTTATGAGAGTTTCCCTGGTATGGTTGGGAACTTAATATACCTGTTTTGGTGATGAGTTGGTTTCACTTGTTTTTCAATGGGCTTTAGCATGATTTCATTACTTTTGCACGAGAGGTTTTGGGGAGGTTCCTACTGAGTATACTATTATACTCACCCAACGAATATATAAGCACTTTTTCAGGTCATTTGGAGAAGGTTGGTGATCAGGCTACTTACTACTATCTTGTGGTTGCAGGAGTTGTTCGGGCTTGTGGTCACTGCTGTTTTTACTTTGTTTTTGGTACTTGTAGTTTTTCCCTTTCAGTTTCTGTACTTTTACATGATATTCCATATATTTACATGGGATTATTTTATATCCTAGTTCAGAGATGGAGTTGATTGGTGTCTATATTATATCTCTCTTCTACATGTGTTCTCTTAGAGTGTAATGCCTCTCATTTGTGTGTTTAATATACCTTCGTTGCTAGTCGCCAACTCGGGGCCTAGTGGAGGCGGGATTCAGGCGTCATTATCTCCCTTCTCACATTGTCGGCCCAGGAGAGGAAAACATTGTGTAGAGGGGGTCGTGACTAAGTGGTATCAGAGGTCTGGTTGACGGGAATGATGGATTTTAGAGTTAGACACAGGTGAGGTTGCATGAGTTGGTAGGGAAACAGTGTCATTCATGTTTATCATGTGAGGTAAACACTAGAGACCAGCTGAGAGATAGGCGTTTAGGGCCCCATATGATTTGATGCATGGACCATTATGTTTTCAATGTCTATTAAACAAGGTGATACTAGATGCCGGGTAGAGACCTATGAGAGGATCATGCATCATTCTTCTTTGGGCATGGGGTTGAATGGGTAGACCTTGGGATATGTAATCATAAAATAAAAAAAATTAATTAATTAATTTGGAGTCTTTTATATTCTAGTTGTAGAAGCTCTAATGGTTTGTTCTTTTATAGGTATGGCTCCAAGTCGACGTCCTTGTCAGGTTTTCATAGAAAATGTCCATCAGGTTGTTCCAGTAGGTAGTCGCATGGTAGAGGTCGACGACGAAGACACTTAGAGGAAGACACTCCTAGAGTTTCATCACCAGAGACTGTAGAAGTACAAGGGCTCCATTTCAGATGCAGTCACTGAAGTCCGGTTAGATGAGGCTGAGATCGGATTCAGTTCGATTCGTGCTCAGAAGGAGCACTGGGTGTCCTTGATTGTGATGATGCTACATGGAGCAGCAAGTCAGTGGTGGCTTGTGTTTCCCGGGGATCATGATGAGTCAGCGATCTCATGCGAGGAGTACCGAGACAAGTTTAGAGTTAGCTCCTTTCTTCGATTGAGAAGGTGTCCATTCACTAGGTGGTTCTTACCCTTCGACATGGGTGTTCTAGTGTTCGATAGTTTGGAATTCGTTTCAGGAACCTTTTACGATATTCTTCGGACCTGTTACCCAATAAGGAGGTCATGGTGAGGCATTTTGAGGATGATTTGCGTCCATTGATCCAGTGTCATGTCACCACATTTATGTTTAAGACATATCATGGAGTGATGGTAGGTCAAAGGTTTTCAAGAGGACTTTGGACAGGATCGGATCATCACAAGAGGGTAATCAGCATGATTCCTCACGAAGTAGGGATGTGGTCTAGGGTTCCCAGTCTTTAGGGCAGAAGGGTTTTCGTTCAGCCGGGGTAGGCCCCAGCCCATCACATCTCGTTTCTCTGGAGGCATAAACTCTCTATCCTATTACATGTGATCATGTGATTTTTTTTATTATAGTGGTCGTTGTCATAAGCAGCGGGAGTGCCTAACCTTTTAGAGTAGTCATCATGCACCGGGCGATACGCTCCAGGTTCCTCCATAGAGGCAGTTCCAGCCGAGGCACCAGCCAGTTGCCCCAACTCTAGATCACTAGAGTGTAGATGAAGCATGTAGAGGACATCCCCATGACGCTCCCCATCCTCTGAGAGCAGAGTGTGACCGTGGTGGTGATCATCATCAGGGTCAGAGAGGTCGTGGAGGTAGTTGTGGACAACTTCATGCTCTAGCATTGCCAGCTCCGGTTGAGCCAAATGTCATTCGAGGTACCCTTTTCGTGTTTTCTACCTTGGTGTATACCTTGTTTGATTCATGAGAGAAACACTCCTTCATATCACTGACCCTTTTCCATGCTTTGGGACTTGAGGTTGAGAGACATCCATTGCCCTTGGCACTAACTACACCAGTTAGAGGTCAATCTAACTTGTTTGAAGTATGTAGAGAATGTGAGCTAGTGTTGGGGCAACACCGCTCTTGGGGAGATTTCCTATGTTTAAGAATACAACCATATGATGTCATCCTCAGCAAGGATTGGTTTCATTCGATATAGGTTATCATGGATTGCTTCAGGAAGAAGGTTGTTTTTGTTGATGCGGATGGAGAGAAAGTGGTTTTTATCGGTGATTGATACCCTCAGATGGTTCATAGGCGCATTTCATCCTTATCATCAATGATGGCTGAGATGATGCTGAGTTCTTCAAAGGATCGACAGTTGGCGTTTCCTAGGGTCGTAGAGGAGTACTCTGATGTTTTTCTAGAAGTGGTTGTAGCATTACCCACTCGACGAGAGATCGAGTTTGGGATTGAGCTACAACTAGGAGCGTCAACTATCTATATGTCTCCATATAGGATGGCCCCTTCTGAGTTGCAAGAGATATGTATACATATTGATGGTCTGTTACTGTGCAGTTTTATTCATCCATGTTTGTCACCATGGGGTGCTGCAGTTTCGTTTATAAAGAAGGACGACCGTAGTTTGCGGTTGGGTGTTGATAATCGTTTCCTAAACAAAGTGTCAATAAAAAAATCTCTATCCTCCTCCGTGGGTTGTGAACTTATTCAATCAACTAAAGGGCGAAAATTGGTTCTCAATGATTGAATTGTGGGCAGGATATCTTGAGACGTGTGTGAAGGATGAGGATATTCTGAAGACTGCTTTCCATTGTCATCATGGGCATTATGAGTTCGTTGTAATTCTATTTGGCGTGATGAATGCTCTAGCTGTATTCATGGGAGTGATGAATGTAATGTTCCATGCGTTCCTGGACAAATTCATTGTAGTTTTCATTGATGACATCCTTGTGTACTCCACTTCTATAGAGAACCATCCAGAGCATCTAGAAGCCATCTAGGGAGTCCTTTGCCAACATCAGTTGTTTGGGAAGTTGTCGATGTGTGATTTTTTTGCTCGAGAAGTCCATTAATTGGGGCTTGTTGTGTCCCAACAGGGAGTTGTTGTGGACCCATCGGAGATAGAAGCAGTTGTGTCTTGGGCAGCACCCAAGATAGTGTCAGAGGTGCGAGGTTTCCATGGTCTCGCAAACTACTACAGGAGGTTCGTAGCCAAATTATCACAGGTTGTGACTCCTCTAATAGCATTGAACCGGAAGGATCAGACATTCATATGGACTGATCAGTGACAGGCAGCCTTCGAGTATTTAAAAGAGAAGTTATTAAGTGCTCTGGTCCTTTGTCTTCTAGCTGAGGTAGTTCAGTTTGATGTTTTCTATGATGCTTCACATCTGGGGTTATGATTTATTCACATGAATCATAGGTCAGTTGTTTCTTATGGGTCTCAACAGTTTCATCCCCATGAATGCAACTATTCAACCCATGATCTTGAGTTGGCACCCGTGGTGTTTTCTCTAAAATTGTGGATATATTACCTCATTGTTGAGTGCTTTGTGGTTTTCACCAATCATTAGAGTTTACGGTATGTATTCTCCCTACGTGACTTGAACTTACGAAAGCATTGGTGGATGGAGTTCTTGCAGGAATACGACATTGAAATATAATATACACCTGGAAAGGGGAATGTGGTAGCTGATCCGCTGAGCTGAAAGGCACGTAGTGATGCTGTGTGTGAATCCTGTGATTCCTGGAGAGTAATGGAATAACCTTCAGCTTTTCATCTTGATATGGAATAATTCAGAGGAAATGGTTGTCTTTCTAGATGACATTGAAATCATCTCTATTGCAGAAGGTGGAAGAGTCCAATTTGGGTGATCTAGAGGTGGAGGTTGGGAGAGACCATGTTGTTTGTGGTGAGGCCACTGATCTTTGGTTGGAGGATGAACAACACTGAGTGTTGTATCAGGGAAGTATTATAATTCCCTTGACAATGCATGAGACGGTGCTCCGGGATGTCCATTGTTCTCCCATAGCGGTACATCCTAGCGTTAAAAATATGTACTGATCCTTAAGTAATCAGTTTTGGTGGCCTGGGCGGAAGCGTGCAGTTGCGGTGTTTGTGTCTCGTTGTTTAGTCTGCCAGAAGGAGAAAGCCGAACACAGTGATCATGATGGTCTTCACCAGCCATTTGAGATTCCTCAGTGGAAGTGGGAGGACATCATAATGGACATTGATACAAGATTACCTCGATCTCTAAAAGGTTATGATGTTGTTTGTGTGGTAGTGAATCTTTTAACAAAATCGGCCCACATTATAGCAATCAAGGAGTCGAGGTCAGTGGAATTTTTTTCAAGACAGTATCGAGAGGAGTTTGTGAGACTTAATGGATTCCCTATGATGATCATTTCTGATCGAGATCCTCATTTTACCTCCAGGGTGTGGAGAGGTCTCCAACATTCTTTTGGTTCTCAATTGTGCCTTATCACTGCTATTCATCCCCAAACAGATGGTCAGACATAAAGAACCATCCATACTCGTGAAGACATGTTACGCTCTTGTGTTCTTGGTTTTTTTTTGTTCATGGATGTGGCCCTTACCCTTGGTGGAGTTCTCTTACAATAATAATTTTCACTCCACCATCAGTATGGAACCTTTTGAAGCCTTGTATGGCCGACCATACTGTTCTATGTTGTGCTGGACTGGGGTCGTAGAGTCCACAATTCTCGTACCGGAACTAGTGCAGAATACAACAGAGACGGTTCAGGTGATTCTTGGGAGGATGAAGACAACACAAGATCGTCATAAATCTTATGCTGATCAAAGAAGGAGACCCTTGGAGTTTAATGTTGGTGATCATGTGTTTCTAAAGGTGACTCCCCGTCGTGGTCATCGAAGGATTGGTTGTGAAGTAATATTTCTCCCTGGTTTTTTGGGCCTTTTGAGGTGTTATCTCATATTGGAGATGTGGGGTATCAAGTAGCACTTCACCCTCAGATGAGTGGGTTACATGATGTTTTCCATGTATCGCAGCTCCATCGTTATCTTCATGATGACTCTCACATCATCGATTGGGGAGAGATCGATATTGACGATGATGCAACCTTTGATGAGTGACCTGTGGAGATCCAGGACCATAGGGTTAAGGTGTTGTGAGAGCATTCTATTCCTTTTGTTCGTGTCTTTTGGTGGCACAGTGGTTTGGAAGAGAGTACCCGAGAATGTGAGTAATAGAGACGTGCTCATTAACCAGATTTGTTTGATGAATAACTCTTTTCATGTATCGACGTAACTGATGTGGTTATGAAACTTTCAAGTTTATGAGATGGCTTCCTTTTTTGCTCTTGTGGCTTTCTATCTTTTTAGAGGTATCTTGATGGGTGGTTGTTCAAACCTTGTTGCGTTTTCTCTTCAGGTGGGTTTCGATTTTAGAGGACAAGAATGTTTTGAGTGGTTTATAATGTAATGGCTCGGACCTCTCCAGTCCATTACACTGTGAAACTTTCGTGCTAGAAGTTTCCCTAGAAATGAAGGTGACTTGTGGTGCATTTGGGTATACCTTTAAGGGAAACTAAAGGGAAATATCTTTCGCATGGGCGGCACACGGTTTGTCCAAACTGTGCAACCAAACCATGGGAGGTTGGTATTCGAGGCAGTGGATAACGCACGATTAATGCATGGTTTGTCTAACCGTGTGTCCTAACCGTGTGAGGAGTGTTTGATGAGGTAGAAGTTAATGCATAATTAGCACATTGTTTTTCAAATCGTGGGGACTAACCGTGCGAGCACTAAAATTGAATCCTAAAATTTTGGATCTCAACCGTTTAGCCTATATCTTGCTCGTTTATGCCCCTAAGCGGCCACGATTCGGGATTACCCTCCCTTGATGGTAGGAGAACCTCTCCCAAGCATTTTAGAGGTGATCTGATGGATTCTCTTAGCGAATCGAAGCTGATTTCTTGAGGTATGTGATCATTCTTCTTTGGTTTCTTAGATCTACTTAGATCTACTTCTCCTCTTCTATAGGTTTCATAGATCTATGCCTGTTAAGGGTAGATCTAACTGTGTGGATGAAAAATATGATAATATATTGTCATGGATGTGTTAGGAGAAGAGATCTAAGGTGGATCCTTTGTGAATCGGCCCAGTTTTCTTGGGAGTTATTCGACCGTTGTGTTTTTCATTAAAAACCATTAAGGTAGGGGATTCGTTGCTTCTCGTTCATTTATGTTCAACTGTATTGTTAGCATTTTAATCCCACCGGATTACAATGGAATTGACTTAATAAATATATTTGAACCAGATAATGAAATAGAATCGATCGTATGTTATTGCCTCTTGTTTTTCTAGATAGTGTGATATATATGCTTGATTTTCTTAGTTGTTGTTCGTGATGGAAAGCGGTAAAGAATGATAATCGAGATTAATTGATAATTGGTTGGCTAAAAATAAAGAGTCATAAAAACAAATATGGTTCTTTTTATAATTTGATGTTGATCAAATTGGCATAGTAAGCATGTTTAATCTTTTGTGATAGCTTACTGGTTAGGTTTCCGATTTTGGAACCAACGGTTTATGAATCTGTTAATTCAGGATGGTTAAAATAATGTTATTGTTTGATAATTCATTGAAGGATTCTGAGTTACCCTCTTTTTTTTAAAGGGCCATAGTCCAATTGAGGTGATGTTTTATTTCCTGCTTCTTGTGCTATGATGTGACCCCAGAGGGGTGTTGTGATATGTGGAGGCATAGAGACCATTTTGGTTGTGGTAGCAGATGACTCCTAGAGTGGTGAGATGCACCAGTTTATGCATGTGGTTGTTGGGGAGGACACTAGGGATGATGGAATGGGATAGATGTTATTTTTGGATGCATGTTGATTCTTTGGTTGTTTATCTACTTTACTTTTCCCCACTGCTCAATGCTGCTGGTCTTGATTCCCCTTCATCCGAACGAGGCGAAGCCACACGAGGTATGTTATGTGCTTTTCATGTTTAGCCTCTCAAGGGATAATGGGTCTACGCTCTTTCTATAGGTTGGAAAAGACTCGACGGGTAGTACATCTACTCACTATGTTGATTCCCCTTGTGTTTAGTAGAATAGGATGCTTTTCTAGAATGCATGGGAATATGGGAAAGTAATTTTGTATTTAATGTTTGAATAAATGATGTTAGCCCATGGGGTTTGAGTTTGGTGAAACTTAGTGATGAAGTTGAGAACTTTTGAAAGGACAGTGGAATTTTTGGATGTGGTGTAAATGGAATTTAATGTTGAATTGTTCATGGTTAATTAATGTTTTAAGAATTAATTAACGCACAGTGTAATTGATAAAAAGGGAATGATGTAATCTAATAAATCCCTTAAATGGTTGTGTGCCTATAGGATACCAAGTCTTAGAAGTAGCAGATCAGAGTCCGAGAGACATTAACTATAGTTGGGTCTAAGACTAGGTTATTCCCATAGTGTTGTTGTGAGTTATAGTATATTCTGTAATTTTTTTTGTTTCTATACGCTACTCCACCCTTTCAGTAAGAGAAACTGGGACCTCGGGGATTTTGAGACCTGGGGGAGTTTTCCCCAACATTCTGGTGGTAGGATGGATCGCCGACTACCCCCTTGGACCCTTCTATCTTCTTTTGGTAGATACTAGTGCCATTAGGCACAACGGTTAGTTTTCCCCATATATGTGTGTAGAGGTATATAATGGCTTGTGGTTATTCAAAAATATATATTCTGGATATAGTATCATATGGACTTCTATAGGTGTAATGTGTATAGGCTGTGATGGCTTGAGGATCCTTACTCAGTGTATGGGTTGTAATGGCTTGAGGTATAATACCCGACATTTGATACACATTATGTTAGCTATGGTGGCTCCCAAAAACTACCTGGTTACTTTTGGTTGTGAGGATGGTCTACTGCTTCGCCCAAGTGTCTGTGGGAAAGCATTTGTGGTGCACGTGGTCCAGATTGTGAAGCTTAGCCCAGGTGTCTGTGGGAAAGCCTTTGGAGAGATATGAACAGGACGTATGTCATTGATGCAAAGAGAAAAACCAGTGGGGATGTAGTAGTGGGTTACCCTTGATATTCTTTACTATATGATATATTCTTATATGCATTACTTGGTCAGTGTAGCCAGGGTGTGGTTGGGATCTTAGTATACATGTTTAGGTGTTGAGTTGGGTTCACATGTTGTTCACTAGGGTTTAGCATGATTTCTATATTTTTTCACGAGATTCATCAGGGAGGATCCTTCTGAGTATACTGTTATACTCAACCTATGTATATATAAATTTTTTTCAGGTCACTTGGAGCTGGTTGGAGATCAGGCTGGTTACTACTAGCATGTGGTTGCAGGAGATATTCGGGCTTGTCTTCGCTGCCGTTTTTACTTTCTTTTGGGTACATAGATTGTTTCCCTTTCAGTTGTAGTACTTTTGCAAGACATTTCATAAATGAACTTGGGTTTCATTTATATCACATTTCTGAGTTGGAGTTTATTGGTGTCTATCTTATCTCTCTCTTCTTCATGTGGTCTCTTAGAGTGCAATTCCTCCCATTTTTGGGTTTACTATACCGTCGGTGCTAGTCGCCAACCCGGGGCCTACTGGATGCGGGACTCTGGGGTCATTATCTCCCTTCTCACATTGCCGGACCAAGAGGGGTACACTTTGTGGGGAGGGGGTCGTGACATCAGTTATCAAGATATAACATTAATTCAAATAATCTTAACAAAACATTAGTGTAAAAAATGGTGAATAAGATAATATTTACTATGTTTTTGGGTATTAGAGACCATGGATAAAGAATATTTACTTTCCTATAAGGTAATAATGTGTGGATAAAAACTCAAGTAAACGACTTAGTGGGATGTGAATATTTTTTAGTGCATTAGAGTGAGAAATAACAGATGTAATTTTATAGTATAAATAAAATGTTTTGTCAACTAAATAGATGGTAATAATTATATTCCATTTATATCATCTATTATTGAATGTGTAAAATATGGAATGAATTAGAATTATGACTATTTTTGTCTAAAAGGGATATATCCAGAAATGAATCTACAAGGTTATAAGAGGGATTTCCTTTCTATTTTTTCTGAAGAGACTATGACTAAAATTTAAAATGAAGATCATATTAAGGACTAAGTGAATAAATAACAATAAATTGTTTGAGAGGGATGTTGTATGACGATGTATTTATGTATATTAATTAGAGAATTATGTTAATTTAATAATTAAATATATATGTATAATTTATTATTTGTTTTCCCATATGGATTAGAAGAAATAGGTAAAAGTTTGATGAATGAATAGAAATTTTATGGAGAAGTTTTGATAAGGTAATTTAAACCGTACTATGTTTTGAATGTTGATATAATTATGTACGGATAAATGGATGTTTGATAAGAATAATCTTATTAGATAATACCAATTACCATTCAAATGATTAATTATTTGTTGAAAAAGTTGTTCATGCAATCATTGTTGGATATTAAATATTTTTTTATTTAAGGAATATATGTATTAATAATTTTTCCTTATAAAATGTGGTTCCTTGTTTATATTCAATACGGATTTATGAAAATTATTATTATTACATGTTTTAAATATAATACTTGAGGATGGTATCCTCATGATTGGTATGAAAATATAAATACTGAAATTATGATATGTGGGGGATTAATGAGAAGATAATTTTGATAAATATAGACACATTGTTTATAAATATTTCGTTATAATGGTTATAATGATTACAACTTTTGGAATGGTTTTTCATTGAACTATAGATGTGGTTCGAGTGTCTTCAAAATTATTTTATATTTTATATAATTTCATTTATTTGATTAAATTTTTTTACCTTTTCTATTCAATATAGATGAAATAAATTATCATTCTATTTTTGAATTTTTGTTCCATCATTGATTCAAGAATACATAACATTTACCTGAATTTAATGGAGTATGAGTTTATGTTGAATATGATCAATAAAAAAATATTGAAATTATTTTTATTATATAGTGGAAATATAAGACAATTTTGTACCAGTACCATTGATATTCTTGATCATATCAAGATCATAGCCTATTGAATGGAACTTCCAATAAAGCTCTCATAGTTTTAAGATGTGTTTGTGTATCCCTCATAAGGATATATATACCAAATCCATCACATACAATGAAATTAGTTGTTATTATGTGATAACATGGTATTCATTAAAAGGAAAAATAGTTAGTTAAACTATGATAAATTGATAAGGTAATATGAAACGATACAAGTTACCAGGTCAATAATTTAAAAAAACACTATATTGAGTAAGAACAAGGTAACATAATGATATATTGAGGTAGAATTATCATCATTTTAGTACAAAAGTGATGAATTTCGATGGGAAAATCATTCTAAGGGGTGTAGATTGTAACACCCCATGATATTGTAGAATTTCATATATTTAAATATTTAAAATTTATTAATTCTACCATTACACTAAATATCGATAAATTATTTCAGTAAACATATCACTGAGTTTTTATTAAATCACAAACAACCAATTGTTTAAATTAGATGTGGAAAATTATTAATATATTATTATTTTACATGACCTTTGTCAACATACCCTTATAATTTACTGCATGAATAGGATTAAATAAATTATTAAATTATATGTTGTAAAAAATAATATAAAAGAAATTATTTTTTGAGTAATTAATTAAAAAATAAAATGCATTTAAAGATAAATGAAATATATTTTCAAAAGACCAATATTATTAAAAAAACTCATTTTATTCAATCAATTAAAATAATCACTTTAGGTGAATGATTTTAATGGATTATATATTTTATATGATTAATAAAATTTCTAACATTTTTCTTATCTGTTTTCAAGAAAATATATATGAAAAAGTCACTTTTTTGTCTATAAAAAATTAACTTTTTAAGAATTATTGTTTCTCAATGTTTAAAAAAATTATTTTAAAAAACAATATTATCACTTATAGAAATTTTTATTTATAATATAAATGTAAAATAATAAGTAATAATGTCAAAATTATCTTATGATGGATTTATTATATTTTTTTCAAATGAATATATTTTTGATGACTTGTCAAAAATAGGGAATTTTAACTGAAAATTTCCATTTATATTATTATTTTTTAAAAAGATAAATTTAATTCTAAAAAAAAATTATGTAAAATAATTTCCATTATATATCTATAATTTCAATTTTTGTTATTAAAATATCTTCCATATATATATTGTATATAAAAACATTGTAATTTTTTTATTTTTTATCATTTGAAAAACCCATGCCTCATCACATTTGTGGAATTAATTTAAAATAATAATTTTAGACAAATGTAAATTTAATTATAAAATATGATTAAATCTTAATAATAAGAATAATTTAAATCTCTAATAATATAAAATTTATTTTTGATGAAATGGAATCATGAAAATTTTAATAATAATTTACAATGATTATGGAAAAATATTATTTTCCAAGAGGTTAAAAAAAGATATGGATTATAATTACATATAAAATTCATTAAAACTATTTTATGACAATATATCTACATTAAGACTTCTAGGATTAATAATTATGCACTATGGGATTCTTGTGTCATGAAGAAAAACATGTGTGTAATTCAACCATTCATATTATTATGTATGTGCCACTCACTAAACATTAAATCACCACCAACACTGAAAACATTGTAACTGTATAATATTCATTTTCTCACACATGAAATGAAAATTTTAGTAAAAAAATCTCTCATATAATACTATAGTCCTTAAATTATGAACCATAATAACATATTAGTTGTTTTGGTGAAAACCTATGGAATATAATCGATGGAGATATAACGTTCTTTAATGACAATTTGGTTGTTATTATTAACACGTTCAACAAAAAAAATTATTAAATAATGATGATATAATATTATGAATATATTCCATATAATGATATTTTATTATATTAATGTAATGATATAAACCCATCTCTAATTTCCACTTTTGCTTTATGAATTCATTGTTCATGTGGACAATATATACCACCTCATTAACCGATGTCATCCATTATTTCATTACCATATCTCTTGGTTGAGTATGTTAATTAATATAAATCAATATTAATAAAATTATTATAAACCGGGATACATTATATCATATATAAGATTTTTACATGAAATTACATAGGATCAATGACAACCATATTGGTGTGTACGGCAAACTATCTCATCATGAAGTCATGTGATTCATTTTCATTAATTCATCACATGGAAGATAGTAAGGATAAATATAGGTAAATTAAAATAAATAAGTATAATAAACATGATTTATTTGTCATTACAAACATATAATATATAAGTTTCATTGTTACCAATTACCACACTAATAGATGAAAAAATCATTTCTGTACTTGTAGTCTATCACCATTACGAAGAAATGTGCCTCTATTTTCATCACCACAACAGATTGATGATATTGATAAGTATATATAATTGTATACTAATGCATTTATGATTTCATTTCCAATAAATAATGATAATAAATTACAGAACTCTTTTTTTAATTTCCATGGAAAAATGAAAATCTTATACAAGCGTACATACAACCTACTATCCCTATGAATGTTAAATACAAAATTTATCATGAAAATAAATAACGGATTATATTAATAAAATCATTTATATATAAATACAATAGTTATTCCATTATAATAATTATATTGATGATTGAGTAATTATAAATGTATTAGTACATAAGATAACTTATTAAAATATGTATGAAATACAATTTTTTCATCACATGAAACCATATTTATAAAATAATTAATAATTAACATGTAAAAAATAGACATAATTAAATCATGAATAGAATAATATATTTGATTATATTTTTATAATATATTTATTATAAAAATATATTTATTAAACAGGATGTTCGAATGAATATGACAGAATTATATACTTATGGAATTGGATTTATAGTCTCTCTTTTATTTCTGGGGCGTATATACAAATTCCATACATTTTTATTTTGTATGGTGTATATAAAAAATTATTAGGACATTATATATTATTAATACCGCATTATAGAATATAAATAATGTTTCATTTGATATCATACATTATTTTGGATTATGTTTCAATGGATTAACAAAGTGGTGTGGGATTATTTTATAAATTTTTCGTCATTGGGATGTATTTTATGTTCTACACATATAATCATTCATAAGCGCTTAATAAAACTCATTTGACATATAGTATAATTAATTTTTATCCTCATGATATTTACAATTCCATTTTATGTTATTCCATCATAACAAATACAATTAGATTTTAAAAGATGTTAATACATTTATGTTTTAATCTTAATTTTTATCATTATTATTTATGATTATTATTCACGTAATGAAATTTAATGATATATATATCATAAAATCAATAAATTTCATCTCATATTATTACATCAAGAATATATATGTTTTTACTTAGTTTTACACTTACTATGTACTCATGATTTCAAATTAAAGTTTTAATTAAAATTTATCTTATCGATCGAGAACACATTTAATCCAAAAACATGTGTTCTGAAACTATTTTTAACGATTTTAGTATTATAATTTTTTTAAAATTAAATTTTAATCATCGTTTTAAATTTTTCAAAAAAATGAATCTAATTTACATGAAATTTTCCAAGAAATTATAGGTTAAATTTTACCACAAATGTGATAATATTATTATTTTTTTAAATCAATTACATTTAAATTAATTTCAATGTCATTATGGGTCTAGGATTTCACGATTACTATAACAAATTTAATAGTCAAATTCTAGGGAAATTTTTTGTTTAGTAATGAAAAAATATATTTATAATAAATAACTTATAGTAAATACCATTTATGATAATTTTTCTGAAAATGTTTTCTATTGGAAAGGGTATTTACATCAGGATATGTCTTAAAATATTTTTATTAAACCATTATATATTTTATTTATTAATTTAAAATAAACATGTTTCTATTTTCTTTGTGTTTTTTTATTCACAAAACATAGTTATCATTTACAATAAATGTACCATGTGATTTATCTTTCAAAAAATATTCTCACTATGATGAGAAAATTCAATGTAACATAAGATTTTCAGTATATATAAACAAAGGATATCATTAATATTATCTCTATGAATTTATGGTGAAAATATGTTTACGAAATTCATTTCACATCGACGGATTTGAATAATATAAAATGAGTATGAATCCTATATATATTACATATATTATTTTATGATTAAATGATGAAATAATTTTATCTTCCATGTTTTATATAATTATAATTTTTTATGGAAAATAGTACATTTAATGATTTCAAATAAGGTAAAGGTTCTATAATATTATCTCACAAAAATTGATGTATTATGTGATGGTTGAGACCAGTGACTCTCTATAATTCATTAGGTATATTTTAAGTGTCTAATATAATATAGTGTACTATAGTGGTTAGAATATGTGATAAATTGAATGGTGTGCAGGTGGTTATCCCAGTCACAAAAAAATTGTCCACGAGGGGGTATCCTTAGGATGATGTAGATACACTGGTTCTTATACTATGAATAACATCTTACAATTTTCTATGTGGGAAACCTTGACATAAGATTCCTCATTATTTTATCAATGAAATAAAAATATTTTTTATGCCTATGTTATTATTTCACAGATCATATTTATTTATTATATAATGATTCATATAAAATAGTGTTCTAGTAGTTATTTTATGACACAATATATTTATATTTGATTAGAAATGTATTTCATGAAGCTATTATGCTCCCATTCTCATTCCCTTGTTTTATGTTATTTGTATGTATCTACCTGGATTATCCCTACCGAGCATCGGATCTCGCCATTTCATTTTATTCCTTCACCAGATAAAAAATAAGGGTTTAGGTAGGCTATTCCAAATAAGAGTAAAATATGATAAGTTATTTCACCAAATTAGAATAGTTTATACATAGTAACTAATGAATGTAATATATTATGGTCCTCAGTCATGTGTTTATGTAATGTAATTCATAATCATAAAATAATATGTAATATGAATGAATGAGAAGTTTTGTTCACTACAGTTAAATCATAATCTATGAATAGAAATATTCTGGATGGCATCATTTATTCATATATCTAGTGAATAATATATAACATCGAAGGATGTTTTCATAGATGAATAATTTTTATAAAATATCACTACAGTGTTTTAGAATAAAATAATATATTGTTTTTTTATATTAATTATTTGTAGTGTATTAATGTTTTATATAAAAATGAACAAATTCTAATTGAAAATACCCATGGAATGTTATAAAGTATTACTTAATGTATGTAATTTTTAATAAACATATAAATTTCATTTATATTATGATCATTAAAAAAAATTACCATTTAAAATTTTCATTATCATATAGAACAGTACCACATTTAGGAAATTGAATGAAGTATTTATTTAATAAATTTCATTAAAATTTGAAATATGGGTAAAAATAATGTTTTATTTATTATGTTTAATTATAAATTCATTCCTGAAAATTATTAGTTATAATATAATGATTAGAGAAAATGTATCATTAACAAAGAGAAAAACAAAAAAGTTCATCTTATCCAACTTTATTTTTTTCTCAATGTGTGCATAAACATTGGAAAATGGGTGGAATAATTTTAATGTACATTAAAAAATAAATAATATTAGAATAATTATGATTTTGGAAATTAATATTCTATACAGACATCATTGGGAATTTAATCATAGAAAGACCTAGTAAAAATTATTTAAAAAAACACGTATTTCTTTAGTAAAATTTGATTAATTAAAACTATAAAAAAATATATAAAATGAAAAATTAATATAAAATTATATATATTTTTTCATGATATATTGTCACAACCCATCCTCAGGGCCTGTTCCATGACTACCCCAAGCCTGCCATCCATAGGCAAGGGGCTAGTGATTAGCACCAAAAGCGTAAATCCCGATAAAAAGGGAAGGCGTTGCCTTTGTGAATCGTAAACACACACAACAAGAGTACAAGCAGAAGAAAACACTAACTAAAGCAGTATAAAAAGTGTGATGAAAGTACAAAGGGTCCGGAATACAAGCCTTTCAAAAAGGTACAACTATAACTGAAAGAAAGTATAACAGAAAAGACAAACAATCGAATAGTGAAGAAACTCATGGATCGTCCTCTGGGTTCCTACCTGAATGGTAGGTACAGATGTCCTCCTCATCACTTTGCAATTATCGGTCTGCTCCGTATGCCGCCACACAGAATCCCCACCTCTGAGTACCATCCAATCCTCGTACACTCTACCTCGATTAGCATTGTCCTTCATCTGCATCCAACACAACGAGGTGCGGGCATAGCCCGTGCAAGAGTGAGTATAACGACACTCAGTAGAGACCCCAAGAACCTCAAGGTATCACTAAAATCCGACAAGGATAAACCACAAAGAAATATCACAATAGATAACCTTTACATAGGTATATTCCCAAACATAAACCTAAGTTATCAAGTAACCCATCTCAATCATGAAGAAAACACAATGATCAGTGACTCAGCTCAAACCAGGATTTTAATTAATGATATCGAAACCACAACTACTGAAGAGATCCACCTCTGTCGAGTACAGTGATCCTGTCAAGACCCCGAGGCACTGCTCACTATCCTTAGACTTCTGAGGTACTCCCCCTCTGTCGAGTACCGTGGGTCTTCCACCCCAACACAGTAGTGCTCCCCGCCATGGGTCTGCTGCCCAAACACAATTGCACTCCCCCTAATATCCTACAGAGTTACTCCTTCTATCGAGTACCGTGGGTCTGCCACCCCAACACAGTAGTGCACCCCGCCATGGGTCTACCAACCCAACACACTAGTGCTCCCACTAGGCTAGTCAATTCACTCCGAATCGAATCGGAAAAGCAGTAATCAGGTCTCATCCAGCTACAAGGTCTTTGTACTCTGTACGCTCGTCTCTGGGTGGGTATTCTCCATGAGCTACTGGTTTATAATTCCTAGTGTCATTTAATCTCACTTAGAAGTACCTCAAAGGACCGCCTCGTCATAGGGGTCTCAACGCAACAGACCGTGCGTTAATCAGACGCTCGGTCTGTGAGTTATTAGCCTTTCCGTTCCAGGGACCCGGTTGGATTTCAGCAACAATCCAACCATGACATACCCCAAATGCATCCAACCCTCATGTGAATTATGCCAAAAGAACCATCTCATCAAGAGTAATCCAATATAGTCGTCGACACGTCAATCAAACGTCTAGTCCTTATGTTATAAGAATTTCCACTCCGAGGGCCCGGTTAGAATTATGTTCGTTCTAAACCCATCCATTTTCCAATTTCATCCAAAACTCAATATGAGTAACACAAAATTACCACCTCGTCGTAAGGGTATTAGTGCCGTAGACAGCACATCGATCAGAGGTGCGGTCTTTACGAAATTCACTTTTATGTGAAAAGGGGCCCGCTCTGTTAGGCCCGATGGGCTGACGGGTCAGTTCGTCTCGATTTTGGCGGGTCCATCCCGGCAAAGGGGATGGACTGGCCTAGTGAGTCACGTGGCATAACTAGAGGGAAGCATCCCTTTTTTGTCACTCATATTGTGTTTTGGACAACTTTGGAAAACAGTCGGGTTTGGAACGAACGTAATTCCAACCGGGCCCTCGGAGCGGAAACACTTATAACATATGGATCAGACGTCTGAATGACGCACCATTGACTATGTTTTATTCCTCTTGATGAGATGGTTCTTTTTTCATACTTCACCTGAGCATTGCACACAGTTGGAATATTTCCGGGTTGGTTTATATCAGAAATCCAACCGGGCCCCTGCAACGGAAATGCTAGAAACTCACAGACCGGGCGTCCGATTGACACGCCGTCTATAGCGTTGAGACCCTTATGAAGAGGCAGCCATTTGAGATACTTCCACGTGAGATTACATGACACTTGGAAGTATTTAACAGTAGCTCGTGGAGCAGACCCTCCCGGAGATGATCGTTCGGAGTACGGAGACCTTGTAGGGAGCTGAGACATGCTGACTGCTTGTCCGATTCGATTCGAAGTGACTTGACTAGCCTTGTGGGGAGCACTACTATGTTGGGGTGGAAGACCCATTATGAGGACCACTACTGTGTTGGGGTGTCAATCCTATAGTACTCGACATAAGGTGTACCTCTATAGGCTATTAGGGGGAGCGCTACTGTGTTTGGGTGGCAGACCCATGGCAGGGAGCACTACTGTGTTGGGGTGGCAGACCTGCTTTACTCGATAGAGGAGAATTACATCAGCTGTCTATGGTTAGTGAGGAGCACCTTGGAGTATTTATAGGCTCACTGTACTCGACATAGGAGGATCTCTACAACAATTGTGGTTTCGATATCATTAATGAAAATTCTGGTTGAGAAGAGTCAATAACCTTTGTGTTTTCCTCATGTTCTAGATGGGTTACTTGATAACATAGGTATATGTATAGGAATATAACTAAGTAAAGTTTATCTATTGAGATCCTTCATTGTGGATTATCCTTGTTGGATTTTAGTGAGACCTTGAGGGTCTCGGAGTCCATACTGAGTATCGTTATACTCACCCCTGCATGGGCTATGCCAGCACCTCGTTGTGTTTGAAGCAAACGACAGACAACGCTGACCGAGAGAGAGTGTACGAGGACTGGACAGTACCCGGAGGAGCATAATCGGCGTGTAGGCACACAGAGCGGACCGATATACACATAGTGATGAGGAGAACATCTATACCTACCCTTCAAGTAAGAACCTGGAGGATGATCCAGGAGTTGCTTAACAATTCAGTAGTTTATCTTTTCAGTTGTAATTTCTTTTAGTTATAGTTGTACCTTTCTATTGGGATTGTATTTCAACCCCTTTATATTTTCAGCACACTTGTTATACTGCTTTACATAATGTTTTCTTCTTCTTGTACTCTGGTTGTTTGTGTTTACATTTCAAAAAGCCAATGCATTCCCTTTTTATTGGGATTTACGGCTTTGGTGATAGTCGGCTGCCCCTAGCCTATGGAAGGCGGGCTTGGGGATGTCACGGGACAATCCCTGAGGATGGGTCATGAAAAATTGGTATCAGAGGCAGGTTTAAGGATTTTAGGGAAAAATGAAAGGTTGGGACTCATGTGGTCCCCACCTATCATTTATCCACACATGAGAAGTTGAGTGGTTGTGGGCCCCACCAACAACTTCCCATGAGAGGGTTTAATATCCAAAGATACAAAATAAAATTGCTGATCAATTTTATTTATTTTAATGTAATTCCACAAATAATAATTTTCATCCCGCTTAAAACACAACTATGGAAAAGGTCCCCTTACGAAATTACCAGCACTACAAGTGCATCGGTGCCATTAGATTTCAATTTCAAGCACATGTTCAAAAGATAGAAAAACCCACTCGTTTGATTACTGAACGTACATGAGCTCAACTTTTGAAATTGATTCTGGTCACACCGGGCCTCAGAATCAAGTGGTGTCAGAAGCAACAGACTCGTAAAATACAAATCAAATTAAGAAAAAAAAATTCCTTGAAAATTCTGGGTCTTTACATTACTCCCACCTCAGGAATTTACGTCCCTGCAACACTACAACACAGACTAGGGAAACTAAAGGAGGTACCAAGCACGCATCTGAGCTTCCTGGTCCCAAGTGCTATCTTGGAGGTTCCTGTTCTTCTAGCGAAAGCGCAAACGAGGAATTGATCGTCCATGTAGGACCCGCATTTGTCTATCCTCAACCCCTACTAGAACCCCGTGAAGGTCTCCCCGTCATAGATGTCCATCTCTCATTGGTCGATGATGACGGTTAGGTCATGCACACATCTCCTCAGCTGAGATACGTGGATTTCGTCGTGTACCCGGTGCAACTGGGGTGGAAAGTCTTGGCAGTATTCCACCTCTCCAACCATGCTAAGGACTTGGAAAGGTCCAATGAAATGTGAAGTTAACCTGTCGGCATGGCCAAATCTCCTTAGACCCTGTTGAGATGAGACCCGTAAGAAGATATAGTCTCCATCCTCAAACTCTAGTGGTCTCTTCTCTTATCAGCATATGACTTATGTCTACTATGTGCAGTCTTCATTCTTTCCTGGATGATCTTCACCTTCTCCGTCATAGACTAAACCATATATGGTTCTACACATGCTGACTCCATAATTATCCACAAAGGATATCTGAAACGCGTCCAGCTGCTGTCTTCCCACTCCTAATAGCTGAATTCTCAATCTTCTATTATGATCATCTGCTACAATGTTCCCCTCCGCAAGAGTATAAACTATCTCGAAGTCATAGTCTTATAGGAATTATATCCATCACCGATGTCTCAGGTTCATGTCCTTCTGAGAGAAGATACCCCTGAGACTATTGAGTTGGAGAGAACCGTAAACCATTCGCTTAACGAATAATCGGTGAGACTAGCCAATTGTATGAACTAATCTCCACCATTCTTCGTCTGCGTTCTACCAAAGAGCTGCTGAGATTTCTCCTCTGCCAAAAAGATAAATCTGGTCTCAAACACTAGATGAACCATGCTCCTTACCTTATACATCCATTCTTAACATGAACGGTACATTTCATGTCATTAATGATGTCGTAAGGCCTCAACACTACTACTAAGAGATAAAACCATTACTCTTGCCTCCAAGGGTTGAGTCATACTGTCGGCATCAGTGCATTGTTACTGGTCACCTTCAGTAGGAGTCTCACTAGTGAGGGTCAAGTCAACATTTTTCACCAGAACCTCTTAATATAACCCATAAAAAAAGAAGGAAAGCAAACGTCACGAGGAAAACTGTCTTTTATTACTACTGCTCAAGTACAGAGACACAAACCAAACACAACATCAACAACACGGATACTAGAAGCACCATGAACAAAGGACTCTATGCCTGGAAATAGTCTCGCTCCTGTCCACCTACGTCCAAAGCTCCATTATCGTATTCTTCAGTTGCCCGAAGTTATTCACTCCCATATCCACATGTTCCATGTGGCCGGGGTGGACCTCCTGGTGGTGGTCGTGGAAATAACTCAATGTGTCTTACACTACCATCTGTACAGCCAGCTCCTCTATCTCGGTCTGGTAGGTTCCTCTACTGCCTGCTGCTCGTCTGCTGGATAGGTCGTGCAGTCTCGAGCCAAATGACCATTCTTATTTCATGCATAGCACTTCTTGCTCCTCATATAGCTGGCTCTATTTCATTTTCCTCAAACAACCGAACCTATATCTCGAGGTCTCCCACCTATTTCCATGGTCCTCTTGGTCCTCTACATCATCCTTCTTCTACATATAGATGACTCAGCTACTGAAGGGAAACCCTGCGGCAAGGGCAGCAGCTCTTGATCATGCTCACAGTGTAGAGTCGCCGGTATAAACTCCACATTGAAGAAAGTCTCAAAGTGTCTCTAGTTGAAGGTAATTTCGTCAAAAAACTAGAGCATCTGGATCCACCACCTCTCAGTCTCTCCCTGAAAGAGACTAACAGCTAGGTACACCATCAAGTCAGCAGGTGTACCATCTTTCTGGAATGTTCGTGCAACAAACTCCAGCCACTGCCCAACCATCTGAAATTCTAACTCACCTTGAAAACTTGGAGGCCCATGTCGATGGAACTCATGGAACTCGCTCAAGCGGCGTTCACTCTATACTAGAATGTCAACTGGGGGAGGGACCTGTACTGAGTCCTTAGTGCTTGGTGAGCTATCATCGCGCTCTCCACTTGATGCCCACGCTAACTGACTGGGTGAAGACATTCTGAAAGAAACAGATGTGACACGGTCAAAAGACTATACCTGGTGAGCTAACTTGGTTTGAGCTAATTTAAAGGAATATTTTGAAAACACATACACAATCACTGTTTTCGTGCACTGAGTCGGAAGTCAAAATTTAGGGTCCAGGTTTATAGATATGTCGGTCGCCCACCCACAGCAACACTGAACTACTTTATGCAGTGTTTTCTTCTTATTGTACTCTGGTTGTATGTATTTACATTTCATAAAGGCAATGCCTTCCATTTTTATCGGTATTTATGCTTTTGGTGCTATTCGCCAGCCCCTGACCAATGGAAGGCGGGCTTGGGGTAGTCACGGCATGGGCCCTGAGGAAGGGTCATGACAAATTGGTATCACAAGAAGGTTTAAGGATTTTAGGGGAAAATGAATGGTTGGGACTCATGTGGGAGTCACCTCTTATTTAACCACACATGGGAATTTGAGTGGTTGTGGGCCCCACCAAAAACTTCCCATGGGAGGGTTTATCTTACAATGATACAAAATAAAATTTTTCAATAATTTTATTTATTTTAAACTAATTTCCAAAATAATAATTCTTAACCCGTTTAAAATGAAACTATAATAAAGGTCCCCTTAAGCAATTACCAGCCCTACGAGTTCATCAGTGCCCTCGGATTTCAATTCCTAGCAACGGTTCAAAAGATAGAAAAACCCTCTCATTCGATTACTGAGTGTACCCAGGATAAACTTTGGAAATTGATTCCGGGCACACTGGGCCTCGGAATCAAGTGTCATCAGAAGCTACAGACCCGTAAAATTCCAAAGAAATTAAGAAAAAAAATTTCCTTTAAATTTCTTGGTCTTTACATATATTATATCATTGGGAAATCATATTGATGACGTTATTTATCTAGGTAGTGAATTTTACACTTTTGTTACAGAAAAAACACATTTAGGATAAACACATGCCTCTTATTAGATATGAATTGTAATTTCACTATTTTTATTTGTAATGAAATTAAATTTATTATCCATTTATGATTAATCTATATTTACACATATTATAACATATATTCTCCATATATTAAATTCAACTAATAACATATTATTCAATATATATAATAATTATTATTTATTTTGTGATATATATCAGATTTTTCAAGTATGTTTTTTATAAGACTCAATCTGTAAATGTTGATATTGTTAAAATGGACATAATAATCTTTCTCATGATATATATTTTAAAATTATTCTTTATATACATCATTTTAGTCACCCATAAAAGGAATTGGTTATAACAATAAAATAAACCCTTCACCAAGACGGTAATCCATACAATCACTAGAATGATGTTTTTCTTCTATATAATTGAACGAAAGTAAGGTATGTAATTTATTATAATTAAATTATCATTATTAAAAAATGAATATCATATAAATTTTTCAATTCAATAATTTTAAACTTATAAGATTGGATGTTTTGTAAAATTAATCATATAACTATATAGATTTGGTTTTCCACACATATGCACAAGTGGCACCTTCATTTATTATAAGATATAAAAAAACTAGAAAATTAATGGAAAATAATATAAATAAAATTGTTTTTGTGGATTTGGAATAATATATAAAATTGACAAAGCTCACCTAAAAGTAAAACATCTTAATTTTGAATCCTAATTTGAACTAATCTATAATCAATGAATGAATGGTATTCTAGTCAATCATGGAATTCATGGAAATGTATTTGTATTTTATGATATTATTTAATAAATTAAACGATAATATATATCGAAACTTATGTGTGAATAATATAGGATAGGTTGTATATTATAAAATGTTTAGAAGATTACATAACATGATTTCCAAAAA
Source organism: Viscum album (assembly GCA_963277665.1). Classification (NCBI taxonomy): domain Eukaryota; kingdom Viridiplantae; phylum Streptophyta; class Magnoliopsida; order Santalales; family Viscaceae; genus Viscum; species Viscum album. The sequence goes on along the minus strand of OY728165.1, from coordinate 1,576,821,360 downwards.
TGATTAAAATATAATATTTATTTTTCATTGAAAAGGACAACAAAATGACTCATATTAATATTATAAATGTGATATTGGAGAAATAGTTATATTTAATATGATTCAAATATTTTTAGTTTTCATATCACAACCTTATCTCTAATTATGACCGTCAGAAGAAAATCATTTCCTTAAACGATTGTTACATAATTTTTTCAATTTTTATTTATTCATTATGAAAAAAATTATAGTGATATCTTTTCTAAACTTGAAATTTATTATTTAAAAATTCCAAATTTTTTATATCATTGAATTTTTATAACTGAAAGATTTTACTTTTAAAATAATCCTTAATAACGTGTTGAATTTTTTTTTACTAAAAATTCATTATAATGTATATTAGTTTTCTATCAAATTTTTAAAGATTATTAAGATTTTAATCATAGTTTGAAGATTTTTATTTAAAATATGAATAAATTCATACAAATAATATCAATAAAAAATAATAATTATATAAAATAGAATAGAAAAAATGTATCCTTACCATTTCATTAAAATATTTCCTTAATACATATTTTTTATTAATAGTTTATTCGTATTCCTGTTTCCAATTTTATATCTTTGATATAATGGTACACTATATCATTTTTCATTTATACTTGAGGTTTTGTATAATAATTCTATCAAATACATTGTGTTTACATTAAATTAAATTATATATATTTAATACAAGTGTATTAATGTCTACCCCTTTAAATCATCGAGTTACTTAAAATTTCATCACTCTGATAAAATGAATTGATTCTATCTTAATATCAATAGATCTATTGGTTATCACGTATTTTCATTGAATTTTTTGTTCCTCCTGGTAACATTGAATTTGTTGGTAATCCAATTTTTTTGAACTATATCTCTATGATCTATTATTTATAAATTTCTTATTTATATTTTTTGTTATTATACATTAGTATGAATTTTTTATTTAATACATGTTCTGGATCATGTGTGTACTTTGTTAAGATACAGTCATAGAGAATATCATGATATTGGGAGAGGTTTATTGGAACATCTGAATGATATGTTGAATCGACAATGTTTGTGATTATATATTTTCTATCAAAACAGATATTACTATATTTTATAATGAATGAATCAAAACATCAGTACCATTTTTGGGTTATTTCATGCCCCAACTGTTTTACATCCCTTTCTTATTCTCATAGCATTAAAATTGTAAAATTATTTTCATAGAGACATTCATACTGATTAATATGAATGCTTGAGCAACACAAATTATTCAAATATACAATAATAAGTCAATTTTATTATCCAAAATATCATTTAATCATTTATAAACTATTATTAGAATATTTTCAAGGGTGTGGTTGATCAACTTATATTGATAATCCATCTCAATCAAATATGATGTACAAAAACACATCTCCATTTGAGGATCATACTAAATACATTAGTAAAACATTAACATAAAACTATGTTAACAGTTATATACAATGAAATGTAGTACTCTAGTAACCATTACAATTTCATTAATCTAGATTCTATAAATTTAATCAATTGATAAATATTATTATTAGGAATTTAATCCCCTAATTTCATAAGGAAATCGAATAAAATGAAAATAACATTATTAATTATTGTTTTTATGGGGAGATTGCAGATAAAATCCATGGTGATGATTTATTGTTTCCATTATGGTATAGTAAATGGTTATAACATCCCATTAGACCTATTCCAATCTTCCATTCCTTTGTAACATAAATTACACATAGATACTTACTGTAAAATAAATATTTTCTTTTTTTGTTTATACTATTCCTGATCACTATAAATATGAATGCATCTAGGGTGAATAATAAATGATGATCAGTGAGAATTGTCTATTAGATTATTCTTCTTATAGATATTTATTGTTCTCATATGATGTTCACAATCCATAACATTCCCCAAAAAATAAATTTTTATTCGAGCTCATATAACACAATCATTTTTAGATCCACATGTTCATTATATATGACCTTAATAATAATATTTTCAGATGATTGAATTCTCATTTGATAAATATAACCTTTCATACCATCCATTAGAAAATACCATTCCATCCACTAAAAATAAAGAAATATTTTATTATTTGGTATCATCATTATATATAGACATTCTTTACAGTTTTAACATAATTGATTTTACACCTTTTTCTACTTTACATTATGGTAATGTATTGAGAATTCATAAATATTAATAAAATCGAACCATATTCAACGATGTTTGTTGAACTATTTAAAGGATAATGTATGAACTTAAGTGTTATGATTAGATCACATGTAACTCCATTATTCGTTATACATATCTATTACCGAATAATTTCCAGTGCCCAATCTAGAATATATGTACATTAAATTTTATCATGAAACATAATTTATTATGACACATATCATATCACCGTATAATTCTACCAGAGGACTCATATTAATAAATTAATTGATACAACATAATATATTTAAAAACATTCTCAATTCTCGGGTTTTCTAATATATGGTTCACTGACCATTATTTATTTCCAATCATTGAATTTTTTTATCATTCAACTATACAGAAGAACATGAATTATATTAATGTTTACATGGTGATTATAATAGATAATAATTATACAATAAAAAAAACGTTGATAATATAACACAAAAACATGAAAATTATAGATCTACATCACAATGGATGATGTGGACTAATAATTAAAAAAATTACCTCATTGATAGATATGCTGATATACCCTCAGTTTAGAATGTTTTACATGAAATTATTTCTTTTTTGAAGACAAATTATTAAAATTTTAAATGTGTCATATAGATAATCCTTATGGTCATTAGAATAATCCTCAAGTGATCATCATGATATTTATTTCTATTTGATTGTAAATAAAAATTTACAATAGATATATCTAAACACTACTGAAGGTATTAAAAAACGTATTTATTTAATAAATCAATCATGATGGGTGTGAATATGTAAGACCATATTGAATAACTCTAAGTATATAGTATTCCTAGCTAGTATGGATTTGTTGGAATTGATACTAAATTGGTATTATACTATAAAAATATAAATAATGGTAATATATTTACCACCATGTAAATGATTATAAAAATCATCAATACAAGGAATATGATATATATTATTTGTTCATATATTTTTTCTCCTGAAAATCAATATTGAGTGTCATTGATATATCATTAATCATTACCAAAAGAACATGATGAACAATGTTAACGAACATGGATAAATGAATCCAACATCATGATAATCAAGTAGTTTCTTCGTTAATTTATACAGTCAAATTGTGGATGTTTTATATTTTGTATATGAAATATGTGTGGAACCCTATATGAGTTATAATGAAAATAAATCTTCATAATTATAATAAAAACATGAAATCTCATCTAGAAGGAAATCAGGAAACTCCAATAATATATTCTCATTATCAACATTCACAATCTCCCATACCAAATGATCTAAATACCACATATGGATAGGATTAAAACCCAATATATTCTATTTAATTTACCTTTGAATTTATTATTTATCATCATAATGAATAATAATCATAAAATAATTTGGAATATCAAATGTGATTTTTCTACTACTTATATTTATATGCAATCTATATAAAGGTAGATAATTAATTCTAAAATTCATATTAAATTATAATAAATGAAGAACATTAATTTATTCATAGGGAAAATTCTTACACCCATCAACATGAAATCCCCATAACATGAGTGGAGGATAAGAGTCAAAATAATTTATGATCCACTTTATTGATTGCCATAATATATTACCTTACTGTTGGTAATAGATATCCATTAGATTATAGAATTTAAATTCATATTCTCATGTTCTCCAAATTTAATTCACTGAATGATAAATAATACTATTATTTGAAAATTATTTTCATCCACTGAAATCATCATTTTCTATGGAAAATAAAATTTATTTGACCATCATTTCCAAAAATAAAATGTCATTTTGTTTACTTGTGTCTTCTTTGTAGGTGATTATTCACAAAATCATGAAATTTTTCAGGCTTAATCATCTTTAATAGAAGATAATTATTCAATCAACACCCATGAAACTCAATTTCAATCTTATTAGTTCTGTTAAGAAACTTATAAAATAATATGTTCTCTATAACATATTGTGATTTCTTATTAGATATACAAAAATAGTTTTTATTTCAATATATCTACATATTATGTCTTATTAGAGGATAAACCTTACATTTTCCATCATATTCACTGTTCAATAGATTCCTTCTGGGTCATTCCATTGTCTATGATAAAAATTTTAGGGTATGAAACAATAATTATTTTCACGTATTATAATATAATAATAAAACATTTAAAAATATTTAAAAATGACACTATAGTTATAATAAAAACACATTATGATTATAATGTTTTATTAATGTCAATTATTTATTGAAATATATCATTATTATTCATAATCTTAATTTAAATTACCACAACAATGTAACATATAGTTTCTACAGTGTAGATCAGTCTTATTATAACTCACTTTGAATAGATGTTGATGTAGTTAATATCTAATATACCCCTTTATGAGTTTTTACCTTTAGATTAATATATTCCACAATTTCTTCTATATCCATGTATGCTATATGAGATGTATTCATTATGAAAACCATACTCTAATCCTAATTTAAAATAGGATATTATTCTATACATTGGATCATATTATGTATTGTCACTAAATTTTCCGCAATATAATCTCTATAAATAGTAGTTCATTTTTATGATAAAAAAATGATACCCAATAATTTGTTATAAATAAATATTATATATCATTAGATAAATTATAATATAATGATGATCCATGTAAAATCCATAATTATTAGATTTATTTACTTTATGGATACTATTAAAAAACATACATAAATGACGTACTCTATCACCAAGAATGTATATCCATACTAGATCCCATGTTATATATACATATATTTTTTAAAGAATTAATCATATCATGAGAGAAAGGAATCATAATAAATGGTGATCTCATATCCCTTATAAGGGTGGAAAATGGATATATAAAAGATTATTTAATTCACTTGTTAGAATAATACTATGAGAACAAGATCATATCATTTTAAATCTATAAATATCATATCATATTTCATATTCATGAGTCATGAAATAAATATTTGTAGTTTAAAAGACACAAATCCAAAAGGAAACATAAACATGATCCAACAATGCATAAAATTATAATATCTCCCTTAAAAAACTATTTTTTATTAAGTGATTCACAATCTCAATCATAGATATATTATTCGATTGAAACCAACCAATACAGTCATCACTTATTTGGCCTAGTCTAACTACACATTTACATACTTCAGGTTTCATATAAATTCATTTGTATCATCATTCCTGATTAGGATTGACTCATGGGAAACCATTAATATCCTAAAATTTCAATATTTACCCAATTAAATATTGTTCTATAATAGTATCACCAATCATGTAATAATTATCAATTCTTTTGTAAGAGAAAATATAATAATAACATTTATCATTTAATTATAACATAGATGTGGAAAATAAAATGGGATTATTTAATATTTCAAAACAAAAATATTAAAACATCAAGGGAAATAAATGGAATCATATCCAATAATATTTTCCCTAGTGAAATATATTTAATAATAATATATATTTTCATTGTTAAAAATTCAATTTAATGGTTATTGGGAACATTCATCGAGAATATTAATATTTCATTATGAATCTAGATATTCATAAATTTTAATAATTATATTGAAATAAGGAAAAATATTTTAGTTCAAATTATATATGGGGACCAAAAATGGATATTTTATAAACTAATTAGTAGTAATTATGGATTTAAATATCATTCATACAACATTTGTTAAAATAATGAATGATTTCAATATTTTTATAAAATTAGAAATTTATCATTTGAAAAAAACAAAAATGTGTTCCATTTAAATTATTTTATATATTGAAAAAGTGTTTTAAAAATACCATATAAAATAAATTTGTAATTATATTTTAAACCATAAAAACATTTGTAGTGAAATATGACAAATGAAAAAACTGATTTCCATCTACATAAGAAAAAAGGTTGATTTTCATTATCAATATTCATTTAGTTACCAAATGGTATAGAAATGGGAGGAAATACATTAAAAAAATTATCCACCAAAAACCTATAAAAGGATAAAATATAAATTATAATTGAGAGAGGGATCATGTAATTTTATCATTGTTAATTGTAGCATAATAAATATAGGTAAAAATGATATTTTAACATAAAACCTTTACAGCGTTAGTTAATTTTAAATCATAACCACCATGTAATAAATAATATTAAATTTTTATTAATTTATCATGAGAATTAATGGATACCATCAATAAAATATTAAATGGATTTGATATAAAATACATGAATGAAACTTTTTTAATATGTTGTATGAATCATACAATCAATGTTAGAGAGACACCTTTACCAAAATTGTGTATTTATTAATAATACTTATAAAACAATCTATAATAAATTCAAAACTAACATATGTATATAAAATAACAGAATAAAAATATATAATATCATATATGATCATATTATAATATTCATCACAAATGTTTTATAATTATATATTTAATCCTTATCTCCATGTGTTAACTATTTAATTTTCACTAAATGTTTCAATTAAGATGTTTTGGTTTTTATAAATTTTAATCAGATAAATAATTTCCAAAATTTTATTAATTACATAAATATAACATAAATATTCCATATAGTTGTATTTGGAATCCATCAGAAATGTAATATACTAATAAATAAGTTACATTATTAGTGGAGATGGAAATATCTACAAATTTATGAATGTTGTTATCTTTTTCGAACGAAAAGAGATAATAAATTTTTATTAATATTTTATAAATAAATAATTATTAAATCAAAAACATAATATATATTTAGGAAATTTATCATTATTAATATCAATCATATCTATATATTGAAAATTATTGGTTTTGTTGTGTGGAGATGTTATTCTACATCTACAATAGAGATGAACATCTATCTCCCATTTGATTGAAAGTAAGTGAAATAAGGTATTCAATAATTATAATAACCTATTAATAAATTGATTTATATAATTATCGATTAAAAAAATTTATTGATGGTGGATGAAGAAATAAATTAAATATTCACTTTTAATATTTATACATCTTCATTGAGGAATAAATTTATTCATACACCTAAATAAATAAGTGTATGTTATTATAATAAATAAAATACTTATAAAATGCACTATTATTTATTAAGAAAATATTTTTGGAGGTTATTAATGACATTAATGGATCATGAATTATGTATAATAACACTGATTTGTGTCATTGTATAAACATATAAGAGGATATACATTTAATTTCCATTAAAATTAATATATAATATGCTTTATTTAATAGAAATGGAATCATAATGATTTATTTCAAATATCAATTGATATAGGGTCCATATATGTAAATAAAATAATATTTGGACACATTTATAAAGAAATATATCCTTTATTTTTCTTTTTAACCCCATCAATAAAAAATTTGTATAACTATATGAGGTAATATATTTCTTCATAGTATTTAAAATCATTTATGAACAAAATTTAAAGTTACCTTCATGCCATGAAATGAAATAATGATTCCAAATTTGAAATACATTTTATTAAATTCATTTTATTAATTTAATAGAATTTAAATTTGATATATATCAAAAAACCCATTGAATAATAATTTTACATGAAAATTTTATTGTTTTGTATACTAATTTTTTTATAAATTGTTTAACCAAATAACACATAAAAGGAAAATTATTATATGATTGTTAATAAAAACTAAGGAATGAAATTTTAAAATCAATTTACAACATAATATTAAATTTTGATATCAATATTTTAAAAGGCAATTTTCTATAAAATTTATTTAATTATTAAATATATAATGAAATTTAATATTTTATGATGAATAAAAAATGTCACAACTCGCCTTCACTAATATATGGAATGATTTATCTGGAAATTATACCATTACTTCATCAAGTTGAAGGAGAGATAGTGACCCTCGAGTCCCTCCTTCAATAGGCCAATGAGGGTGACTAACACCAAGGGTATAGATTCTCACATAAATATGTATGGAATTACCCTTTTTATTTAATATGATTGGGATATAAGATGGAAAATTAAGAAAAATTCCAATAGTTGAGAATAAATGTAAAGCCCAATAACCCATTCCCATATGCATGTATAAAATAAGATGACATAATGTACATGAATCTCTAAAGGAATGTACCTAAATAAATAAAAAAAACAAAAACTCCCAACACCCATGTTAGTAAGGGCCATCACAGTCCTCAAGGTCCGCCTCAAAACCAGAATGTTTTTTATATATGTTGGGTTACTAAAAATGTATACTCTTTAGGAAAAACCAATAGCACTCATGCACAAGTGGGGATGAATTATATCGTGCCGTGATAAAATAGAGATAAACATATAAACTAACAGTGAAACTATCCACCCAGCATCACAATAGAACACTCCCCAAATAATGAATGTCAGGTAATGTAATAGTAATAACACATTGATATTTGGGTACCCATAAACACATTCCCTCTGGTTATTTAGGACATCCAACACATCAGACCTCCCCCCACAAGTTCCACTGTAGTCGCATTGTTGCCCCAACAAAAACCTTATAGTATATCACTGACACACATACTACTGATAGACACCTGGCCCAACAAAACCACAAGCATCCCTTCATGTAGACACATGATCCCTAGCAACCACTACAATACTTTAAAACACCAGGGCCTCATCTCTGTGAAACTAGAGAAACAAACCTTCCCATACACATATGGGATAACCACCACAAAAACCCTACCCAAGGATTCATGGGAAATAATGAAACGTACACCATCATAGCGTTTCCAAAGAGACTTGGGCTACATGAAAGTGAAATCAGAAATGATCAAATAACCATCCACTCATAAAAATATTGGGAAAGAAACCCTCCCCCATAAAATGGGGGTGTTCGGTATGAAGATATCAACATGGGTGGGGTACATATGTGAAATACAATAACTAAAAATTATAAATATATATATTCAACCACACATCTAAATCTAAGGGTTCCAAAATAGAAAACTAACCCATACACCACCACCATTTTCGTTATCCCTATATGCACAAATACGCAACAACATCAACTAGAAAACAACCAATTAGTATAAACAAAATCCCAATTTGTACCCATTATCATTATCATGTTCACAAGAATATTGTTTAAAACATTCATCCACTATCGGGCTAATAATAGGAACAACTACAAGACAAAATATGATAAACCTGATATAGTATCCTTCAAAATCGACACCCGATCTGATCTATGGCAAGACTCGATGGCCATTCTCAATTAAGAAGGATGGTAAAAAGTGACAGAGTATCATATATATGTGTCTATGAATGATTTACCTGAGATAGAAAACACAAGAAAATGAAACACACTAAATTAATTGAATACAAAATTTACCCAAACAAGCCATTAATAAAATTCAAAATTGGGAAACAAGGTGTATACAATGCCCAATGATAGAAAAAAAAAGATGAAATTCATAGTGGAAAACACAAAAAACACTTCATAGATAGGTGGAATCACCCTCAAGATATATCCACAACATTTTACCATGAAAAATGATTGAAACCTGAACCATTGGCACTAAAATCTTTACCCAAACCAGTGATAAAATAACCTAGTCTACATACACTCAAAGGTGTAGAAAAGGGTTAATCAAAAACTAAGTATGATGCTACCACTAAATTATTGAATGTGATATCCATTATTAGATAAAAATCTAGAATTTTTTTTAGACAAAAAATCTAAGAAATGTTTCTAAAATAAACATCTTTAAAAAAAGTATCTTTTTAGTGGGCTACTTTAAATGAAGTCTACACTTTTAAAAATATTGAAAAAGATAATAAATTTTTTCATCCAAACATACTGTATAATTACAGAATGTATAATATATAAGATAAGAACTAGAAAAGTGAAACAACCCAAGGAACTAGATCTATATGGGTCTCTAGAGCCTCGTATCTCCGTGAAAGTAACCATACAATATCAATAATCATGCACATCAGCCACAAGTATGGATCATACCCACAACCTATGTTTCCACAACAACATGATCATCATTATAATCATCACCATCCTAGTTTATTTAGTGATGTAATAATCAAAAATTCTACATTAATCAAGGGCCAAACCCCCAGGGGATCACAAGCCTACTAGTACACGTCCACTAACCTAGATACCCGGGTTTTCCGTCTAGTGCTAAAAAATGATCAAAAATCCATGATATAAATTTTTAATATGAAAATTCCAATTCAAATACAGACACACACAATACATCCCATACACATGTCACGTGATTCCCATTTTCATTCAAATTCTGTTTGGAAATCAGAGTCACACCAAAACTGCCCATAACATATTTCATCTCTCTTTCACATTTCAAAAAACATTAAACAATTTTATAAAACAATTCCAACATAGTTCACATAACATAACAGTCATTTCTCATTAAAATATACCATTCCAATCATACACTACTACTAATCCATTTGGCCACATAGTTTCACCTCTTACATAAATCAAGAACCTATTTAAAACATTAATAAAACTATTCCAATGATTGTAACCATGATATGAATATAAAAGCCGTAAAAACACTCTATTTAGTCTTAAAGAATTCCTATAAAACATAAAAAAATAATTGGAATCCCTAAATACTTTTAATAAAACCATTTCAAGAATCATAAAACAACTCTAGTTGATATAATATGAAATACATTTGAAAAAATATTTGTCCTCAAAATTCCCACGTAAATTTTTACTGCTTACCAAATGATACCAAATATTATATTCTCACCAAACACAATGGAATATAATCTTTCTAAAAATATAAATCAATAAAAAATAACTCATAAAATAAATCTTATAGTTGGAATCACCTACCATTTGTGCTGAAAACTCGATAATGTTGTACGAAACATCAACTGCACCACCACCACCACAACAAGAACAAAAATAAAGCCCTAATATATAATATATCTCCAAAAAACACAAGGATAAAACCTAGGTATGATTCCTATCTGCTAGACGTTTTAGAACATCTGTAATGGGTGAATAAAACCCAAAGTAGAAGAAATAAATCACAGAGAGAAAGTCGTAATATAGATATTTGGAATAAAATTCCCAAAATATATTCATAGATGAATTTACAAATAGAAACAAAATGAAACTGAGGTTCAAATATGGAAGAGTAATTCATGTGATAACATAAATGGATGGGAAAATTAATAAAATTGAAGGAGTTGTTAAAGATATAATTTTCTTATTCTTATCTCGATGATTTTAGAAATCCAGTGTTGTTTGATTACTAATTCAAGATGATTATTAACTCCAACGAGGGTGATAAGTTCATGGGTCTCACCTTGAGTACATGGGAAACTATGAGAGTAGTATCATCTAAAGACCATAAACATTTAATGAGATATTAATAAATTAAAATTATTATTAATAGAGGAAATTTTCTTTCGAGCTGACTCAATACCTAAATAAAAAAAAAATACATCTTGATTATAGATTTAAATGAATTTAAAATGGATATGGATTCTTAATATTCTCGGGGATGAAAATTTGGAGGTGTAATGGTTGTAATATTTTAAAAAATATAGATGTTATAATAAATAATAGTTGTTTTCAAAACATGATATGGGATCACTGTTTGGCCCAAAATCATGAAAACCAACCCATTCATCAAAAAATACATGGAAACCCCGCATAAACAAATCAAGAATAGTCATTAATTGAAAAATATCTTTAAAAAAGTCATGGATTTCTCACAAACAAAACTGACGGAAAAATGTCCAAGCATGATTTTAAACATTCACACCCAGTTCTATTGAAGAGTCTAAACAACAAAAGAGTTCGTTGAGATCCCTAAAAGTAAAAGAACCAAACCAAGCCCCCAAATATTGGCATCACAGAGGATCATGTCCAATAACCAAAAATTGAACAACAAGAAAACCCTTAGCCCTCCACATCACCCCAAAAACATCAATGACATCAACCACAGATATAACCAGAATAGAGAAAGGATGTTTCCATATTTAACCACACTATTTATTAAGTTCAATATTTCTATTTGGTTAACTAGGATGATCACACAATGATTATTATTCACTAGGAATACATTTAATCAACCTAATTTACGTGATTAATCAGTTCCCATCTTATAGACATGTAATTATACAATTATATAGAAAATAGACGTTCATTAGTGTGCATAATAGACCACCAATGATCTCTTTTTTAGTGGGAATAAGAACATACAATTCAAAAAATAATGAAAATGATAAAATAATATAGAAAAATCAGCATCATTCACACACCTTCATTCATAAGACGTTTTTTTATTATCATTAATATTGGTTGGTTTTATTCACGTCCCGAGGGAAACATTATCACACCCACCCAACATGATTCACAGTAAAGAGAGATAAATGAAAAACACTACATGTATGATTAATGATCAATGTTTTTTATCCTCCTGTCATGAACTGAATATCCATGATTGGAAGAAAAGTAAATATCGATGGCTAAAAGGATGAGCAAGAATACCTCTAGAATAGGCCCACAATTCACCAATGGTGTATGTCTCGTGGCATAAATAGATAACTTTGATAAAAAAAGGAAGAGGGTGTCTGATATTAAGAAAAGTTAATATCCTATAATTAGGGAGACATTTTCAAAGTACATGAATTCAGATCGTGGCTTGACCATGCGATTGAGAAGTTTCACACATCGGGATTAATTTGAATTTAATAATTCTGCTCAGTGATTATGGAGATATTGGATTTGAGTAAATATATATCATTTACATAGACAAAAAAACATAACATGGTTGAATTTTTAAAGCACGAGGATGTGTGATAAACCGAGGAAAAACAACACACGTATTAGAAATTGAAGGGTTGCTCGACCCATGGAGTTTAAAAAAACATTACCTGGCATTAAATGGATTTGAGAATAGAAATAAAACACATTTACAACAAAAGATATGTTACCAGGGGTGGAACTGGAAAAAATCAGGAAATTAGGAAATAATTGTCAAAGGGGGGGACACCATTCGGTGAAAAATTGTAATGCTGCCACCAGTTTAGTGAGACATTATATATGGTTCCTCCTTTTGCGGTGTGACCATGATGGTTTGACCATGACGAAGCCACCATTGCGGTGCCATTTTTTGGTTGAACCGATTTTTTGGAAAAATCAGGAGAAAGAATCCATGTGACCCCTAAGAACACTAGAAACACTATATTTTCTAAAATGGGGGGCTCAAGAAAACAAGGTTATGAAATCAGATACCTCTCAAAAAATTCTCATCCTTGATAATTATAGATTAATCTAAATTAAAATAAAGGGTTCCTAATAACAACCCTGTAAGAATCCTCTTAGGGTCAAACAGCCCTTGAGTTTTTCAAAAGCTAGAAAAAACATTTATACCTAGGACCCCTCTACCTCATCTATCTCTTGAACGACTATGGGTAAACTATGAACCTTCTTCTTTAAGTGACAACAAAAACATATAATGGTCACTCCATCCACATTCAACGATTTGGTATTATCTTTTCCCATTTCAATATACTCCCTTCTTTCGGTGACATTGAATTCCCAGCACTGGTTTATTCGCATCCACATGAATGCATCTTGATTAGGGATTATGTCCCCACCTCCCCATAGTATGGTATTTTCAAACACATTCACAAAAAATAAAAAATCGCATCTCATATTTAACAAATTCAATCCCAAAAACATACTAAAGTACCAAACAAACCCAAAACAAAACACAAAACAGCTTTGGGTAATGGGCATGTCTTTGTGCCTCTCGTTCCCAGGTACTATCTTGTAGGAATCCATGCCTCCAAAACACATGATCCAATAGAATGGTTCATCCTAGAAGCACCATATCCTCATTATCCTCGATCCTCACTGGAAACTCCTCGAACATAGCATCAACCAAGATATCTAGATCTCCCCATTTGGGGACATGGACATCATCATGTAGATATTGACAGAGTTGAGACACATGGAAGACGTTGTGACCCTCAGTAGTGGCGGTGGTTGTGATAGCTGATATTCCACTTTTCCAACTCACTGCAACACCTCGTAGTCGGTAATGAACATGGGAGAAAGCTCACTACCCCTACCAAACCTCTACAGCCCACACATAATGGAGACCTTAAAGAACATGTGGTGCTCAACGTCGAACTCCGAGGGTCTCTTCCTATGATCAGAATATGAATATTACCAGTCCTGAGCATCCTTCATACTCTTAGGTACAAGATGGACCATATCATTCATGATCTACACCACCTCTAAGTCAAGAACACTTACAAGAGAAAGAAATGGCCTTCCATACAAGGATTCTAACCAAGCCATGAAAATGGAGGAGTGATAGATACTATTTTAGGAAAACTCTACCAGAGGAAATTTTCATAAGACTGATCTCCTGACATCTAAAACACATGAATGTGACATATCATCCAATATTGGGATGGTCCTCTATGTCTAACAATCCCTCTGGTGGTGTAATGGAGTGCTAAAGCATATCAACTTTCCAAAATCACATTGTAATCCCTTCCAGGCCTGTGAAGTAAACTGTGCATCCCGATCCAAGACTATAGACAATGGAACTCCATTAAATCGCACTGCCTCATCCACATAGCTCGGTGCGATGGAATCCAACACAATCTACTCATTGATTTCTATGAAGTGAGCTGATTTCGTCCATCGGTCTACCACTACATAGATATCATCACGACATCCTTGAAACCTATGTAGTCTAAGGATGAAATCCATATAGATGTCATCCTACTTTCACTATAGGAAATCTAATGGATGCAATAAACCTCCAGTGACATGGTGTTCAGCCTTTACCTACAGGCATACTAGCCACCTTTACACAAACTATGCCCCAACCATTTTCATCATGAGCCACAAAATATGATCCCTCATGCCTCCATACAACTTGTAACCTCCTAGGTGTACCAATTATGGAGAGTTATGAACTCATTGAAACTCCCCCGCAAATAATCGTGGGGAAAACAACTTTTAATGGAAAATAATTTGTTTCTGGCCATCCTATGTCCATCCTGCCAGACCATTGCCTTAGCTAACACGACATGACATCACATTAGCCTCTATGTCCCCCACTGAGACTCCTCCAAGTGTTGTACCAAGGAAGACTGGCATGTTATATATAATAGACAACCTCTACCATCCTCCACTGTCAGGCATAGATATAAATCAACCAACTCCTCCATTGCATTCCAAGCATCTACTGACTCCCAAACTACATCCTTCTGAGACTTCCAATAAAAGTAATCATCTAAAAAGTTACCTATCATGATTTTTTTGAGATATCTAAGTCATAGTTCATAATAAATACAATCCAACTCCATTGTTGCATGTTAATTTCTCGTTGGGAGAAGACAAACATTAAGCTCTTGTGATATGTGAAGACCACAAAGGATTCCCCGATGAGGTAATGCTGCCACAACCTCAGTGCAAACACATCCTATGCAATCTCCAAGTCATGTGTGAAATAGTTATCTTCAAGAAGACGTAATTTCCTAGGCCCATAAGTGATCACTCCCCACTACTGCATCAGCACACACCACAAGACTAGACCTGAAGCATCACAAAACACCTAAAATGCAACCCTTTCCTCTAGAAATGATAGTAATGGGGTACTTACCAGATTCCTATTCAGATAAATGATGGATTTCGGGAACTTCTCACTCAAAATGAAATCCTTGTCTTTCCAGGTCAAGGCTGTCATTAGTGACTCACCTCGAGAGAATTCATGAATGATCCCCTTGTGGTAACCAGCTATAACTAATAATCTACGATTACATGTCTCATTATTGGGTGATTCCTAATAAATAATCACTTTGACATTCAACGGGTCCACTTCTATTCCATGATATGACACCACATGTCCAAGGAAGTGCACCAATCATGTCCAGAAATAGAACTTGGACAACTTCTCGTATATCTGGTGTGGTCGTAGGACATCTGAGACTATCCTTAAATACTCTACATGATCCTCCTCTGATCTTGAGCAGATCAGGATGACATCAATTAATAATACTACAACCATGTCTAGATATTTGTATAAAATGGAGTTCATGAGTCCCATTAACATTGTTGGTGTGTTCGTAATGCCAAATGGAAAGACCAAAATATCAAAGTTCCCATATATTCCCCTGAAAGTTGTCTACGAGATGTCACCCACCTTCACCCTAAATATTTGACATCCCGACTATTGGTCAATCGTATAGAAAAAACACACTCCCTTAAACTTGTCAAAAGTATAGAGATCCATGGGAAGGGGTAAAGGTTCATAAACATCACCTGATTTAGTCTTCAGTAGTCTATAAAAAACCAAAGACCACCATCTTCTTTATTTGAGAACATGACTGGAGCACCCCATGGTGACATTCTTGGTCATATAAAACCCTTATTCAGCAGATTATCAAACTGGATCGACAAATCCATCAATGTAGAAGGCACAACCTGATAGGTAGTAATCAAAACTATATGGGCACCAGGTTGCAATTATATCTCAAACTCAACATCACATAGATGGGGTTGAATAACCATCTATACATGGAAGAAATACAAGAACTCGCTCTTGATCCCCAGGAATTAAACCATTTCGGTATCTACCAACTTCACTGATATCTTAGCTAACATGTATATAAGGGGCACAACTTGTCGACTGCCCTGATGGAAACCTCGCTCACAAATTAAGGTTTCATGTTGGCCTCCCATATTAGAGAAAATAATTGTAATCCTGATGTAGTCAATAACAACATATATAGAGAATACCCATTCGATTCATAGGATGTCAGTGTATGGATTTAATGTGGAATGATATCCACACTAGATCTATGTGTCCCTATCATCAGTCGCCATCCACAAAAATAAAAAAATAACATTGTTTGATCTACAGAAAGCATACTAAACAACATCTGTATAGAGAGTCACTCTATATCTAAGCCCAAGTCATGGAATAGACGTGGTGAAACAATGTAGTGTGAAACTCCGGAATCATAGAAAAACAAGGAAGAACATTAAACAAGAAGATTGTATCTTGAAAGACCTATAACCATGCCTGAACCACTGCCTCTAAAGAGTGAAACTACCCACCCCAAGCTCCCCTTACCCTAGTACGTCAACCAGCACCCTAAAAATCATTGGTCGAGGTCCCTAACGAGCAGCCTAAATTCATCCTCCTCCGGTGTCGTCCTCCCTCGGTAGAGTAGGAGCTCGCTGCCCCTGTTGCTATTGCTACTACTACTGAATAGGTCAGGATGGAAACTATTACCCTGAGGATGGTGTTGAACCTTCCCAACTCCACTGTACTACACTCGGTCCTGGAACAGATTTTGGAGATTCCCCTTACTACCATAGATAAATATATTTGGTCCTAGGATCATTGAGAGAGGGAGTGGATCGAGAGATCGAAACTGAAACTATCGGGTTATAATCTCCGCCGAATTTTACCTCTATGTCCTAGATACTGGAGACCTACATCTAATGTAATTACCCTTCTATGAGATCAACTGGCTCCCCTCTTACAGAACACCTATGTTGTACCCCACACTATTTGATTTTCATGATCACAATCACTTCCATATATGTTTAACTTTGTTTTTAAGTGTTGTGGATGATAGGCAAAAGATGGCCAAAGGATTGGCCCAAGAATGGACAAGAAATGGACTGAAATTCAGTCCACCGGCCAACCGGTGTGATAGCACCGGCCAGCCGGTGGAACTAGCAGAGGGATTGCCCACTGCCAGGTTCCACCGGTCGACCGGTGGCTCTGTCACCGGTCGACCTGTGGCACCCAGCCCAAATAGTATTTGCTACTGTCTTTCCACCGGCCAGCCGGTGGCTCCTCCACCGGTCGACCGGTGGAGCCTGGATCAGATTTCTCCTCCTCTGCCAAGGCACCGGCCGGCCGGTGGCCCTGCACCGGCCTGCCGGTAGCCCAGTCAAACTAGCTGTTGGCTTTGACCAGTCAACCCTCTTTTGGCCTCCAACGGCTCCGAGGACTTCTCCAACGGCTCCGAAGCCTCCCCAAGGGTTCCATGCCTATAAATAAAGGCCAAGGAAGCCCCGGACACCAACTGGATCATATACCAAGCGCCCGGACATATTGTTGCACATTTGGCGAACCTCCGGCGCTCCACCTTCAAGGATCCTCAAGTGCTCCAATCCAATTTCCAATCCAAGGAGCACCTCAAGAAGCTTGGGAGAGCACGCTACATCAACTCCATCTATCCAATTGGCGCCCAAGTCTTCCTCAACTACGGTTTTTCTTGTTTATTTATTTTGAGCTTTAAATTTGGGTTTGTGCCTACAAACCCCAAAACCTTTTCTCATCCCCCTTTCTTTGGGTTCTCACACCACCATTAAGGTGTGAAGAGGTTTCTTCAAGCCTTTCCTTTTAAAAGGCTTGTGTTTCGGTGAGCTAGCCTTCACCCGTTAAAAAGGCTAGTGGGTTCTTGCTATTCCATCAAAAGCAAGTGGGTTCTTGCTAAACCACAAAAAGAAAGCTGTAATAGGTCCTAGTGCTACCTCAAAGCCTAGTGGGTTTCTTGCTAAAACCATTGAAAAGCAAGCGGTAGGAATCTCTCAACGGTTGAGTTGGGAGCGGAGATGTAGGCCGGGTTTTGGCCGAACTCCGTTATCAATTTCGTGTGTCTTGCCTCTTTTATTTCCGCTGCATTCTTTACTTTGATTTTAATTTGTTAATCATTTTTTAAAAGGCAATTCACCCCCCTCTTGCCATCATTCCTCGTTTCTCCGTTCAACATTTGGTATCAAAGGGATAATTTGAGTAATACCTTAAAAGGTTTCAAATTCAAAGATCCATTGTGATGGCATCCACCTCTTTCGCCCCTGAGGGCTACTCTTTGGGTCGGGCTCCATTTTTTGATGGGACCGACTATAATTATTGGAAAACCCGCATGACCACTTTTTTAAGAAGCATAGGATATCCTATTTACAAAATTGTCATGCAAGGTTATTCTTTGTCTTCCCCCGACGAATCCAAATGGACCCCCGCCGATATTAAGAATTTTGAGCTTGATGGCAAAGCCATGAACGCTCTCCATTGCGTCTTAGATAGAAATGAGTTCAATCGAGTGTCTACATGCACCTCCGCACATGAAATCTGGAAACTTTTGGAGGTTACCCATGAGGGGACCAACAAAGTAAAAGATACTCGATTGGACATGTACCGTCAGGATTTTGAGTCTTTTTCCATGCACCCAAATGAATCAATTTCTGAAATGTTTACACGATTTACTGACGTGTGCAATGGGAGAAAGTCCCTTGGTGATGATGTTTCAGCTGAAGCAATGGTCAAGAAGATTCTATGGGTCCTTCCGAGCTCATGGGCACCAAAGGTGACGGCGATCCAAGAAGCTAAGGACGTCAAAAATATGCCGGTAGAGGAGCTCATCGGATCTCTCATGACTTATGAGATCACGATGAGGAGGCAAGCTCAAAAGGAGGGCACATCAATCAAGACACCAAAGAACATCGCCCTCAAGGTGCAAAAGGAAGTAAGCTCCTCCTCATCCTCTTCTTCCTCATCTCCTTCCTCATCTTCCTCATCATCAAGCGGCGACTCGGAAATGGAGAATCTCGCCCGCCAAATGCACAAATTTATGAAGAAGCACAAGAAGAAGATGAAATCTCGCAAGGCGCGAAAGCAAGAACCCACCGCAAGATCCGAGCCCAAGGTAAAATGCTACGGGTGCGGCGAAAAGGGCCATTACAAGCCCGATTTCCCACTCAACAAAAAATGGGCCACGCCAAAGGAAAAAGGAAAGAAAAAGGTTCTCAAGGCGACATGGAGTGACACCTCCTCATCCTCCTCCTCCTCCTCCTCGAGCGACCAAGGTACAAAATGCCTAATGGCATTCCATGAGGTAACTTCTTCCGATTCCTCTTCCTCATGTTCTTCAAATTCAAATTCTTTAAATCATCTTTCTTATGAAGAACTCTCACATGCTAGAGACCAACTTGAAAATAGTTTTCATGAACTCTCATCAAAATTTTGTTTCTTTGAAAAAGTCTTTTAAAAAACTCTCCTCCGAAAAAGAACAACTTCTCAAAGAGAAGGAGGAGATGTCCCTAAAAATCCAAAATTTTCCAAATGTTGATTCTTTGGAATCAACCATCAAAGACCTAAGGGAGACCCTAGCTAAGTTCACCCAAGGGGAACAAAATTTAAACAATTTGCTAGGTTCCCAACGCATATCTAGGACCACCCAAGGGCTTGGCTATTCCAAGCAAGCTTCCTCCTCCCATGCACCCACTGTTTTTGTTAGGGGGAGCTCTAGTTATAAATTTTGCAATTATTGTAAGAAACGCGGGCACTTAATCTATGAGTGCAATTGTAAAAATGCCCGGTACGGCCAACCCAAATCCATTTTTTATTCGGACGAGTTTTTTTAGGAGAAGACCCGCTATGAGACAAGTTTGGATTGAAAAATCCCTTCTTGCGAGTCTCTCCGGGCCAAAATTTATTTCCTCTCCCCAGTGATTTATTGTTTTTATTTAGGGGGAGTTAGGTTCTTTTATGTCTTTTTTGTGAATTCAAAATTTTCCTTCAAAATTTTCATTCAAAATTTAAATTTCTCAATTCAAAATTTTCATTTCAAAATTTTCGATTCCATATTTCAATTTCAACTCTTGGTTTCAAATTTCAAAATTCATTTGGTTTTTGATTCAAAACTCTCAATTCAAACTGTTATTCAAATTCGCATTTCATTTCAAAAATTTCAATTGATCTTGTTTTTCAAATCATTCCCTCAATCAAGTTTTATGCCCCATTCTATTTTGATAATCACAAAGGGGGAGAAATTTCTTGATTGATTGGGGGAGAATCTTTTCCCTCATGCTTAGTATTTTTTTTCAATTTATCATTTAGGCATGCCTTTCATTTAAGTTTTTACATTGCTTTGATAAGTGATTGTGATCATCAAAATAGGGGGAGATTGTTGTACCCCACACTATTTGATTTTCATGATCACAATCACTTCCATATATGTTTAACTTTGTTTTTAAGTGTTGTGGATGATAGGAAAAAGATTTCCAAAGGATTGGCCCAAGAATGGACAAGAAATGGACTGAAATTCAGTCCACCGGCCAACCGGTGTGATAGCACCGGCCAGC
This sequence comes from Viscum album, assembly GCA_963277665.1. Classification (NCBI taxonomy): domain Eukaryota; kingdom Viridiplantae; phylum Streptophyta; class Magnoliopsida; order Santalales; family Viscaceae; genus Viscum; species Viscum album. Next base: position 1,576,799,950 of record OY728165.1, on the reverse strand, counting down.
CGGTGGAACTGGCAGAGGGATTGCCCACTGCCAGGTTCCACCGGTCGACCGGTGGCTCTGTCACCGGTCGACCTGTGGCACCCAGCCCAAATAGTATTTGCTACTGTCTTGCCACCGGCCAGCCGGTGGCTCCTCCACCGGTCGACCGGTGGAGCCTTGATCAGATTTCTCCTCCTCTGCCAAGGCACCGGCCAGCCGGTGGCCCTGCACCGGCCAGCCGGTAGCCCAGTCAAACTAGCCGTTGGCTTTGACCAGTCAACCCTCTTTTGGCCTCCAACGGCTCCGAGGACTTCTCCAATGGCTCCGAAGCCTCCCCAAGGGTTCCATGCCTATAAATAAAGGCCAAGGAAGCCCCGGACACCAACTGGATCATATACCAAGCGCCCGGACATATTGTTGCACATTTGGCGAACCTCCAGCGCTCCACCTTCAAGGATCCTCAAGTGCTCCAATCCAATTTCCAATCCAAGGAGCACCTCAAGAAGCTTGGGAGATCACGCTACATCAACTCCATCTATCCAATTGGCGCCCAAGTCTTCCTCAACTACGGTTTTTCTTGTTTATTTATTTTGAGCTTTAAATTTGGGTTTGTGCCTACAAACCCCAAAACCTTTTCTCATCCCCCTTTCTTTGGGTTCTCACACCACCATTAAGGTGTGAAGAGGTTTCTTCAAGCCTTTCCTTTTAAAAGGCTTGTGTTTCGGTGAGCTAGCCTTCACCCGTTAAAAAGGCTAGTGGGTTCTTGCTATTCCATCAAAAGCAAGTGGGTTCTTGCTAAACCACAAAAAGCAAGCTGTAATAGGTCCTAGTGCTACCTCAAAGCCTAGTGGGTTTCTTGCTAAAACCATTGAAAAGCAAGCGGTTGGAATCTCTCAACGGTTGAGTTGGGAGCGGAGACGTAGGCCGGGTTTTGGCCGAACTCCGTTATCAATTTCGTGTGTCTTGCCTCTTTTATTTCCGCTGCATTCTTTACTTTGATTTTAATTTTTTAATCATTTTTTAAAAGGCAATTCACCCCCCTCTTGCCATCATTTTCTGCTTTCTTCCGACCCAACAACCTCTCTGTGTGTGTGTATCCTCTCAACCACCTCATAATTCTTCTAAAACCTCCAATTTATATCATTAGGGTGAAGGGAGTTTCATCATACTAAGGTAAGGTTGGAGTGCCTTCTCTAATAATATTTTTCTGAACTCCTCAACTGGGAAGAGTTCTAGAGGGGAGACAAAGGAGATCCTTTAACATGATCCCCAAATCCCTCACTAACATACTCCTATGATGGAGGGAGTGTAAATCATGCCCCTTCTTAGCTTGGTTGTTAAAAAAATTCCACATTGAACTCCCTCTCGATGTCGGTCAAGAAACGTAATCTTCCTCTTTCTCCCTAATATAGAGCGTCAGCAACCGACGTGGAGCTCCCCACATTTGGACTATTACTATAGAATCCATGTACTATGTGTGTGACATGATCAAGTTGAAAGATATCACTAGCTTGTCAAGGCAGCTCTCTGCCTCCACGACCGAGATGATGTCGTCACACATCCCGAGGGTCTGCTGCTGAAAGGCACAACGATTATTCTTCCACTAGTCATACTCCACATCTTTATCATCCATCCATTGATTATCAAAATTATCATTCTATGAACCAACCACATGTACTACTCATGGATTTCATCCATGTGCTATACATGCATGGAAAATAAGGAAATGATTATACTCGAGTAGTTTATATGATCTCTTAAAAAAATTTCATAACATTGATATTCATTTTAAACACCAAAAACACAATGAGCACACAAAAAATCAGTCATTATAATGCATGTACCTTTCCAATGGTCTCTACCCAACAATCAGTGTTGCCTCACTTGGTTTCTCGGTAGGCCCACATTCTATGCATTAGATCATGATTGGGCCCTATAATATCATTTATTTTCCAGTATTCACTTGCATATTTCATTCTCCAAGAATTCCTAACAATATTTCCCTACAATCCAATGAATTCCTCACTATGCCTAACCCCGAAATCCATCATCTCTCTCAACCATCACCTCAGATACCAATTTATCACGACCCACCATCACCAACTTGATGAAATGGAGAAAAAACTACCAGACCCTTCATTCTTCAAGATGAAGGAGAGATAATGACCCCCCCTGAGTCCCACCTTCAGTAGGCCCCTGTGTGGGGACTATAACCAAGGGTATAGATTACCACGTAAAAATAGAATTAATTACCCCTTTTGATTAATAATATCAGAAGATAAGATGGGAAATTCCAAGAAACACCAAAAGATAAAAATAAAAGTAAATCCCAACATTTCATTCCCACATGAATGTCTAAAATAAGCTAATATAAAGTATAAAAAACTCAAAAATAATATAAAAAATGAAAGGATAATAAGAAAAAACAACTCCCAATACCCAAGAATGTAAGGATCGACACGATCCTCAAGGTCCTCATAGAAACATGAATGTGTTTTTATATATGTGGGGTGAGTACCAAGGTATACTCACTAAGAAAAATTATCATCTATCATGTACAATTGGGGAGGAATTCTAATCCCTTGTAAAAAATAGAGATAACCAATGAACCTAGACAATAAACTATCCAACCATCCTCAACAAGGCAGACTACCCAGACAATGAATTTCAACTAATGTAATAGTAATAACACATTGATATTTGGGTACCCCACATGGCTTTCTCACTAGTTATTTAGGACATCCAATGCATCAGACCACCCCCCACAAGTTCCACTACAGTCCCACCACCTCCCCAATAATAATGTTATACGATATCACAACCACACATCCTGGCTACTAACAACACGGCTACCACAACCACATAAATCCCCCCCTGCAGACACCTTTTCCACAACAACCACTGCCACAACCAAAGTCACCTCAGCACCATCCCAAAGACACATTGGTAAAAAAACATTCCAAAGAAACCACGCCCAACCACCAAAACACAAAATTCATGAAGAGTCATGGTACATAATAAACTATAAGTTATAAGAGCCTACCCGAAACAGTCTTGGGATACATGGGATAGGAAACATAAAGGAGGTAATAACTATCCACTCATAAGAATGTTGGAAAAAACACATTCCCCAACAAAATGGGCATGTTCATCAAGATGTTCTCAACATGGTTGGGGTTCATCTAAGAATAACAAGAACAAAAAATAATACATATTGGCAATAAAACAATCTTCCCAAACTAATGCCTCAGAAAAATACAACCTTACCTCACAACACATCTCTCGATGTTGTCCCTACATGGACAAATAATCAATATCCCAAACAAGAACAAAACCCATTCTTTCAGAAAAAATCCCCCATTGTAACCATTATAGTTATCATTATCAAGTGATTCATTTTTAATAAAATCCTTCACTACCATGCTACTAACAAGAACAACCAAAATCCAAAAAAAACTATATGAAATTGTCTAATCATCATTTTAAGAATTCACCCATGATTATCTTGTAATTTAACATCAAAAAAATAGATCTTTGAGATCCCCTGACCTACTGGAACCAAACCAAGCCTCAACATACCAGTACTACATGGACTTAGGTCCACAATGCAAAAAATGAACAACTGGAGATACCATCACCCTCCATGCCACCTCAAACAAAACAATGTGATGAACCACAAAAATTACCAAAACAAATCATGGATGTTTTTATATTTAACCACACCAGACATTATTTTCCTTATTTCAGTATGGTTAACAGGGGTGATCACAGAAGGATTCTTATTCATTAGGGATCTATTTAATCATCCAATTGGTGTTATTAACCAGTTCTCATGATACATTCATTCAATAATAGTATTATCATTGAAAATAAGTTCATTAGTATGTAATAAAGGACCTAAAATGACATATATTTTCAGTTGGAATAAGACCATACAATTCACAACCCAAAAACAAAGATAAAAGAATATAGAAAATTCATCATCATTCAAACACCTTCATTCTTTAAATTTTGTTTGATATCATTGTTAAGGTTTGGATTCATCCAAGTCCCAAGGGAAACATTATCACTCCCACTCGGCATGATGAACAGTAAAGAGGGACTTAGGAAAATACCTAGCTGCATGATCATGGATTGAGGTTTTTTTATTGTCACATCAAGAACTGAAGATGCACAACTTCTAGGAAAGAAAAACCCGGCACATTCCAAGATGAGTGGGAAGATTTATTGCAGGACCATATGATTCATCTCTAGAGTATGTATCTATGAATACTCAAAGAAACTTTAAGGATAATTGAAGTGTAGATCTTGGTAAAATAAAATGCAAGATCCTAAAATTAGTGAGATAATAACGAAGTATTAAATGTCGGATCATGGTTTTACCACCCTGTTGGAAGGTATGACGAGATTAATTGTTATTTAGTAATTCTCATTAGATATGGGGAAGCTCATAATCTGGATTTAATAGATATATTCTAAATAGAAAAAACCTATATAACATAGGCGATGTTGAAAAGTAGGGGGAAGGGTGTGACACTGATGAAAAAGGCCACACGTATTTGTAACTGAATGTTATTCTCTTGGTGGTTTAAAACATCATTTACTGGATTTAAATGTCTTTAAAAATATTATTAAAACACTTTTATGTCAAATGATACGTTATCATTGGTGGAAATTGAATTTCATGAGAAACTAGGGAAAATTGTAAAAGGGGGGAACACCATTCAGTGAGACACCATAATAGTTCCACCGTAACAGTGCCACCAGATCAGTTAGACATCGTAAAAAGTGGAACCATCGTGGTAGACCTATTTGGTGAAAACTTCTTTTAGAAAAACTCCCATGTAAGAATCCATGTTACCCCTAATAACAGAACAAACAATACATTTTCACAAAGGATGTGCTCAAGAAAATTTTATTATTAAAAAAATTCCCATAATCTAATTTTAATAACACAATTACAAAAAATTATATAATTTTATAGAAATAAATTTTCTAAATATGGCCTAATATTATCATACTATTTAATCAAAATATAAAAAAGATACCAAATTATAGAATAAAAAAAATTAATAATAATATAAACTTTTTATCCCTTATTAATTATTCATTATAAATTTACAATGAAATTATTATTAGATAATAAATATATATTTATTTTTCATATTTATATTATTTTGATTCATACATCCAATTTAATTTCTGGGTTATAATTGTATACTTTTCCACAATTATGTTAGACTATGGTTTACAAAAATAAATTATATGGAATAATTGAGTATTATTTCATAAGAAATATTTTTTATAAAATATAAATCTATAACAATAATTTCAATTAAAAAACATTCTTTTCAAATATGAGCATTACAAATTCATTTTTTTAAATTTTATAGTCACTCACAGAACCACATGTCACTTTATTTATAAATGAAAAACATCTATACAACATCACGACTCACTTATCCTTTTAATTTAATTAGGAATGACACTAATAAATTACTCCTAGTACACTTTACAACAACAATAATATTTTTTCATAATTAGTATGCTTAAGGAAATTTTCAATATGATTACCTTTGGAAAACCATCTCCCTAAACTCAGTATTATCATGTAGTTATCCATTATTCATTGTTATTATTAATCAAATTTATTTTTTAACAATACTTAAAATATATTTGAAGTATTTATATATTATTATGATACAATATAATAGTCATTTTAATTTTACGTTCATATATCCTATATATTATGGAATACAAAATCATCAATATTCAGTTTATGTAGAATAAATACAACATGAGAAATGAAACTCAATTTTCCTCACCACATTTAATTGATTCTTCCAATAATTTATTTTATGAGGTAAAATTATATTAATTATATAACATTATAAAAAAATTAATTTATGAATACTATTAGATATACGATCATCAAATGTATAACATTAATGTAATTTTATAATAGAATCATTTGAAGGGGATAATATATTATTGAATGAAATAATATTTTACCAGCCAATACGAGTATATATAATTATTCAAAATAAATAAAAATCACAAAATTAATAAATTCATAATTTTAGTATTATTTATATATAATTTTATTATAATAACAACATACCATAATCAGCCATTAAATTAGTGAATTTTCATGTTTTGGTCTACTTAAAAACCAATATGAACAAAACCAGGAATTTATACAATGAATTATTATGGTAATATTATTTGTTGTAAAATAAAATATAAATTTAAAAATAGTGATTTAATTTATTATATTCTTGTTATGTCAATATTTAATTCATATATTTTGAAAACACCCTTTTATCATCTATAATCACTAAAACATTTATATTATCATTTTATTCATCAATGATAAAGACTCAACTGAAACATAAATAAATTTGAAATATCGTAAATTATTATAATCATATATAATATATTCAATAATGAACTATTAATTATATAATTCTAATTAATAACAAATATGAAAACAACTATTATGAAACTATTACAAACTATAAATACTGTGGACAATGAATGTGGAAAATTATAAGAATTAATGTATAGAATGTAGATACATGTAAAATATATTTCAATATGTATTTGAGTAATTTTTATATTTATTTTATTGTTTTATCGCTGTTTTTTGAAACAATGTTGTAAGGTACATTTATGAAATTAAGTGTCGTAAGTAAAATATTTAAATCTCAACATCCTCAGTTTGAGACATAATTTTTTATGCCACTAATTTCTTTCCTTTTGTGTATAATATTATGATTTTGTATATTATTACATTAAATTTTATTTATTAATTATATTTTATTATCAAATTTATTACTTATATTTTAATTGACATTGAAATATATTCTACCCAGACCATAAGTATATGTTTTCATCACATTTTTCAATCATTGGTACACACATTCTATTATTGAATAACATCGTATTTTTGGGTGAATATATTTTATATGGATTACAATTTAACAGTTTAAAATTTGAATTTATTTTATTGACATGTAGATATCATACCATCCAAATTTATTTTTTCTATTTTAATAAAAATCCACTTAGAGGAAAGTGGGAACTATTCAGAGACATTCACTATAGTGCACCATCATACATGAACATCCAAAAAGAAAGTTTCAAAATTCAAAAAATTCAAACTACACCATTATCATCGCACCTCAAAATATCTCCACGAAGCATGATTAAAATTTCAAAATAGCACATCATCAATTCCTTGAGCCACGAACCATCTCTCATAATATTTTGAATCATCGGATATGAAAAAAATTAAATAATTCAATATTTTTTATGGTGGAAATATATCATATTTATTAGTAATGTAAAATTATATGAAAAATACTTAATGATATGTTCCTTTCAGGATATTATTATGTTGATGGATCTATTTTATAAACTATGCTATTGTATATAAATGCAGAAACTGTAATAGGATAGAACACGAACTCGTGGATCTGATGATAAAATAATAAAAATTACATTTCCATCATTGATATTGATAACTGTAAAACTTTTATATTCCATCGAATCCATTTAAAATTGAAATTAAAAACTATATGCATTATATTATCAAGGGACTTTTAGTTCTACAATTTTATAAAAATAGGACCTGCTAGTACATAGACCATACCCATAATATTAGATGATATTTTATCCCACTAAACCTCTTTTTTTATATCTGAAGATATGTTATCGTCATAATCCATATAAAATCGCATCTTGATCAAATTCATTAAACATATTTTATTTCTAAACCATGAAAATGGAAAAAAATAAGGGTGAGATCATATTCTTAATAATGATGAAATAATGCATTGACAAGTGAATTTCATCAGTGAACATAAAAAGTTTAATAAAATTTAATTACTTAATCAATGATCATATACAAATCAAAAATTTACTCAAACCTATCAACACCAACATTATAATTGATGGAAACATAGTAAAAGAACCTGTAATATAAATTAGTTATCATGATATGTGTGATATCACTGTCGATTATATAAATAATTTTTAATCAATAAAGTCTATTACAAAAAAATATTTATTATCATGTATCATTTTTCATCATAATCCATTTTAAACTTGTGTTATGAAATGCTAGAGACTAGTAAAATCCAAAGGAGAATCCCAATTGTATAACCAACATTCTTGCCTCATAAGACAAGGTACATAACATAATTCCTCAAATATCCATCTAATAAATCCTATCATATAATATATAATATCCTCACATTTGGATATCCTGGATTCCCCATCATATAAGATACAATGGATTATCATGGAGCTATCAGGGTCACCCCAGTCTATGAGATGTAAGAGGCTCCTTTGATGTTATCTTTGCCTCCAGGTAATATTATATTTCATAGAACTAATAATATAGAACATATATATTTGAAATGTTTATAACACACATAATAACAATTATTACTTCCATATCATTAATAAAAGATGAATACAAAAACATGTTACATAAAAATATCTTTGAAAAATGATTAAATTGTAGTAGACAAACATGTTCCAAAAAAATATTATTGAAACATGATTAAACTTTGGAATGAAATGTGATGCATAACAATATCTTATAAATAATATTTATCTTTTTAAAAGATAAATGATCCATAAAAATCTCTTTGAAATAATCATAATCCACCTAAATAAATAATTAAGATTACATCACTAAATAGTATATATATTAAAGAATATGAAAAAATGGTTCTTCTAGTTGATAAATGAAAATTCAATTATGATGTAACGCCCCGACCCCAGCTACCCAGAGTCGGTGCATTAATTACATAACATTGGCATGATCACAAGAAAGATCAAATCTCGAAAGACCGATTGGTTTAGTAGCCTTGGAAACACTAGATATATTCATAAGTTTTACATTACATCATAAAATGAAAAACTACTACAACAACATAATGTTTCCACAGTCCACACTATTAACCCCTCATAAAATCCCTGCAGGTCATTCATAACTTACTTCTTCACATCCTGGGAAAAATAAAACATAAAAAAAAAGGGGTGAGATCAAATGCCCAGTAAGGATAACAATAAAGTGGAAACTTTCATAAATAAGAATAAACATTTAAGGCAATGTATAACTAAAACAAAGGCCTTTTAAATACGAACTTTCAACATGGTATGGCATAAATGAAATAATGCCATTTACTTATTCACATGGATATTCTACTAAATGAATAATCACATGCAAAAATCAATAACCACTTTCATAATGTTGGAATGCATAATGCCAGACTATCATAACCACATAGCCAAGGCCTCGTGCCAAGACTACAAATAAGGTTTTGTCAAGGCCTTGTGCCAAGACACTAGTTTGTCTCATGAGACCTACCGATGCATCGAGGAGCTATAGCGGGCTCCACCCGTCACTTATTAAGTCCAATGCATTCCCATATGAAAAGGTTTAAACATAACATAAACATTCGTATTAAAACTAGCATACGAAATGTCAATACTTTCACAATAAACTATGAATGGTATAAAAATAGCACATCCACAGTCAAACATATCACAAAACCTTCAATACAATATAGAAGTTTTGTATCATAATAAATCAACTTCAAATAATCTTAAAATCCATCAAAGGATGTTGACATAGATGAAATCAATACTCTTTTTAAAGAACTATCTCCTTTTAATTTGAAATCATTTAAGATCCATATAAAATAAAACATTTTCATTGAAAATATTCTCATAATCTTGTAAGGGATGTTTTGAAGATTTTATAACGGCGGAAAATAACCGCACCCGCCGTATAAGTTAAAAAAAACATTCTTACCATAATTCTGTCAAAAAGGTTAAAAAGGACCTTGTTTTGAAAACGACTGAAAGATTCCTTTATAAACCACTTATAAAAGTCAAAAAGTGTATAAATTACTTTAACTCATATTCTAGTAAATAGTAAAAATGTTTTGAAATACATTTTTAAGAAACATGGATGTGGATGATAAAGAGATCCCAGTAGATTATTACGTATAAACAACCTCGGATAATGAAGAGATTGTGAAATAACCCTTACCTTGTACTTTTCCTTTGTTGGGGTAGGTTAACCTCCTGTATAATGGTGAAATAATTGTTATTAAATTATACAAGAATCATATACATTAATATGATATCATATATGATCTTTTAATATTGATTTGATAATAATATCTTAGTATTATCGTTGTTTCGGGTGTTAACTTACTTGTTTTCTTTCATATGTTTTGTTACGTAATACATGTTTGTTGTATCTTATTCATATCCAGAATGATATCAAGTCCTTAAACATCATTTTTAAATCATAAAATGATAATTATACTTGAATGGATACGATGGAGAATGAATCTCATCGCGTTCGTGGAGACGGTAGTCCGTACGTACGCACGAGCGACAATATCATTCTTTTGATATTAAAATAATATATAAATGGATGGTATATCATATATACAGAATCATTAATATGTTATATTTATTATTTACATGAGTTACACATCATTATTATACCCATCCAAATAATAATATATTGAATAACAATTACACCACGACGTGGAGACGGTAAGCCGTACGTACGCACGTATGGTGACATGTTATTCAAAGGGTGGATAGAATACTGAATATGGTTGTACCATATTTATAATAACATCACAGTATATAAATGATACTGGAGTCATTATTTTAGAATGGTAACAACAAAGGAAGAAGAAGTGGAAGAAGAAATGAACTTGGAAAAGGGGTGGTGAAAACATTACCTCTTCTTCGGGTTCTTCCTTTTGATTTGATCAAAAGGGCTCCTTAGGTTGGCTTTCTGATCAAAATAAGGCCTCTAGGTTGTAGTGAGGGATGTTGGGAGATTATTTGGGCAGAGTTTGGCCGAACCAAAAGGCTTTGAAGGTGTGAAGAAATGAGAAGGAGGAGTGCCCTTTTATAAGAGGGGTGAAGGGCACCTTTGGAAAAGCTAGAAATATTAATTTATAATAAATTCATATTCGGTTTCTAATGGCTCCAAAGTTGATTATTAAAAGGTTAAGGTGGGGATAGGTCTAAAACCACTAAACCAATAGAATTTATACAGGTTTGGGTACTTATATTAACCTTATCTTTAAGTATTAACTCTAAGTTAATTAGTTTCACTTTTACAATGTCTCTTTGTATTTTTATATAATATGGTTAATAAACTCACTATATACATCCAATCGACCCCCAAGTGGTCCATTAATGATTAACCTATCATAATATAAGTCCCTTGGCCGAACCTTAGATTTTTAGGAATTTAATATCAATTAATAATATAATATTTGTTTTAAGAACTCTTTTATGTCAATTTTGACACTATTCAATAGTTGATTTTTTTGAAACTCATAACAGATTGATTACTTCGAAAAAAGTCAATTAAATCAATACTAATATATCATATTATCCTAGAAAATTAGTTTAATTCATTAAAAGTTTCATATTATATTTATTTGGGTATTTATAATATCAATTATTTTAATTTTTCACTATTATAGTAATTATTGCATCATCATTGTGTCATAAATAAAATAAATTATTTAATGTCTAAAAATTATAAATAAAATATAATTATGTAGTAAATCTTTTTATCTTTCTAATGAATATTTATAATCTAAAATCCAACTTATATAACCCTATGTAACAATTACTTTTCTAAAAGATATATGCTTGTGTCATTTTTGTATTCATTTTGACTTAATTAAAATAAAGTGTCATTATCACTTACAAGTGGATCCATGGGGTCCCAAAATTGACACAAAGATGCCCATGGTCGACCATGTATCAACCAATAGGGTTAAGACACGTTTTAGGGTAATTTAGTATTATTATAATATTATTTTTTAACCCTTATTTACCGGATTTACCCTAAACCATGGTAAATAAAATATTTACCGCAGTAATTATTCAAAATGTCTAAAAATAAAAGTTACCTATTTACACAATTTGAACATCTTGATTCCAAATATGGAATCCATTTTCCTAAATTCAAAACACAGAAGTGGCAGAAATTAATTTAAAATTAATTTCCGCTGTCAAAACAAAAAGCGTGTTTTTAAGAGATAATAACTATCAAAAGATTGACACTTGTTTATGTTTGGTTTAATTGTAAAATTATGTCCAATGACCAAAATTATATTAAATAGTAAAAATATATTCTAAATATACTTTAAAACCACTCAAATTCATAATTTATCACTATTAATTATTTTGATTAAAAAAGTTGTTTTTAATTAAAATTTAGTAATTTTCACTATTCATCAAAATATGAAAGTTATCCGAAAAGTACCAAAATTTCACCTTAGGCTAAATTTGATATTGCGAATCCAAAAATGAAGTCCATTTTAAAATATAAAATATATATAACTTCAAAAAGTAGGTATTACTATTCATAACAACTAGTTTGATTGGTTACGGTGTGTTAGAACTCGAAGTTGCGTACAACACACGCTACTGTTTTATCCAAAGGAAAGCGTACCGTGGACGCTTGGGATGTTTCATTTTAAATTTTTTGATGTCTCCATTTATTCAAAAAGTTTAAAATATTTTATTTAAAAAGGTTTCACTATTAGAAGTTGATAAAAGTGAAATACTGAAAATGAATTTGTTCTTGCATTATGACTAAGAAACTCATAATAGGGATTCTAAAATTATAAGGATTATATAAAGTTCAAAATGTAGTTAATACTATTCATGACCTCTTTTAATGGTGTGATTGAACTCGGTGTTGCGTGTAGTGCAAGTTATTGAATTATTTTTAAGAAATAACACACTCTGAAATCCTGGGGTGTTACATTCTCCCCTCCTTCAATAAATTGCGTCCTCGCAATTTGAAATTGTTCTTCGAAGATAAAAGGTTGAAAGTAGAAAATATATTTGTGGGAAAACCCACATTGGAAATTGGGTTACTAAAATTTAGTCTTAATATGAGGAAAAGAGAAATTAAAGGGTCACCACCAAATTATGATCTCGATTAGGAGAACATTGGTGGAAATTAGAGACATATAATCGGAGGAAAAACGTAAATATTTATAGGTAGTGATTGAGGTCATCAATCACAAACAAGTGTATAATTGAGGTCCTTAAACTCATCAATCTATGATGATGTGAAGTACCATCGGTTCAACAAAATATAGGGTATTGGGATAACACATTTTTGACGTTTCAAAATATCTTAGTTGAAATCCCACATCGAAAAATGAATTAACGAGGCCTCTATTTAAAATAAAGAGTCGAAAGTATGAAGATTACCGAAAATAACACATACTAGGGTTCCATGTAAGAAAATATGGATATGGAAGAAAAATCTAGCCATCAATTATCTGATGGAGAGTGGTAGAGAACATGGCTATGAAAAGGCCAACAATCCCAAAGCCATAAATTTGTGATGATTTAAGGTACCATCTAGGACAACATTTTTGTTCTAAGTTTCTATTATTAATGTTGAGGAATTTATTTATGAGATTGGATAAGATAATAAGGAGATATACTTAGTTTATAATTAGAGTTTTATCCATTAATAAATTTCTACCAAAACTCATCATTCACTCGTAAAAATAATTCTATTTATACTATTCATAGAGGGTTCCAAAATAAACGAATTTATAATTCATCTACCAGATCTTTTAAAAAACTACTTTATTTAATCCAGGACATCTCGTGGGATAGTGGTAGGTGATACACCCTTGTCGCCATTTGGTTGCGGGTTCAAGTCTCGCAGCCATACCGGACGCGACGGGTTGCCGCCCGACCTCCGGGTTGTCCTTTTATGGCAATCCAAAATAATTCAAACTAGAACTATCCAAAATACTTCTGTCCAAACTCACAGTCCAAAATTCATAAGGAAGGTAAACATAATATAGATCCTTTTTACCCTGTAATATCATATGAATACCTTCATCATGTATTACCATATTCCTTATTGATTACATTCATGTTTCCTTATTTCATATAGAATGCTGGATATACTTCATTAATCCAAAAATGTTTTAAACCCCAACAATGATGGAATATACAAATCATTAATCAGTTCCAAGGTAGTCAAGAATATCCAATATAATTTATCCAAAACAATCACATATTATTCCAAAATCACTACCTCAGTATCAGAACTATATTATGGTTTATCATTCTCTCAACCATATATTTTCCAAAAATCTATCCTGCTAATGAGTCACTTTTCTTTGTCCCACACAATCTCAAGTCCTTAATGAAATAGTACTGCAGTACAATCCTTATATACTCCATAATTATTATAACAAGTACATTGTTGATACAAAGCTCAATTGACATAATCAACATAAGAACTCTAATCATTCCTCTTCATCTGTGGTAGTATCATAACTTGATTATTATCCAATAACATCATTTGCGGCATAGTCTGATGACTGGGACATAGGTTCGCGTAGTGTCCAAACTCCTTGCAAATGAAGCATTGTACATTTAAAACCATTTTCTTACCCTTGCAGATACGTACTTTATGCCCTTTTCCTCCACACTTATAACAAACTCCAATTCCTTTTAGGAAAGTTCCAGGGTGTTTCTTTCCACAGTTACCACATATGGGAAAATTCTTCTTTTCCCTCTTCCCTTTATCCATCTTTCTCTCTTCCATCCTTTTCTTCTCTTGCTACCCTTCAAAGCCATAGGACTCAGTAAACTCTTTACTTATCTTATTAACACATGATATTATTTCTTCATATGATGATAATACATGGGAGACTATTTCTCTTATAAATTCTAGCTTTAGACCATGAAATATATGATCCTTCCTTCTCTTTGGATCATGTGCATTTCTGGAGTTCTCATTCCTTCTACTGGGCGCCATTTCTAAACAATGGCATACACTAGATCAGTTTATGAATCAAAATACATAATCCCATACTTATAAAACACCTAACATAAATTGAACTATTTATGGATATAATCCATAATCATAAGAATGTTTTCTTTGAGGAAGTATATACTCATAATCCCTTCAAAATGATTTGTAAAGAAAATGAGAGTTATCCTAAGCATATCCCCCGGGAGTGTCGTAACCAAGAGTGCAGCAAGGCCCGTTGTCGTGCTCCAGTTCCCGTTCGAGTCTAGCTCAAAGCGGTGTTTTCGGGTTTTACCCCTAGGTACATCTGTGCCAGAGCCGCCTCTACCTGCTCGTATCCAGACAGGGATGTATTGCTTGGAAAACTCACAAAATCTCTACAATACCAAAATTCTAGGAAGTTCTCCTATACTAATCCTCAAAGTTCATCTTAGGTCTACGTGCTCTAATCAGAGTTTATTTAAATCTAGCTTCCAAGGTTTGTACTAAACTTCCTCTGATACCAACTGTAACGCCCCGACCCCAGCTACCCAGAGTCGGTGCATTAATTACATAACATTGGCATTATCACAAGAAAGATCAAATCTCGAAAGACCGATTGGTTTAGTAGCCTTGGAAACACTAGATATATTCATAAGTTTTACATTACATCATAAAATGAAAAACTACTACAACAACATAATGTTTCCACAGTCCACACTATTAACCCCTCATAAAATCCCTGCAGGTCATTCATAACTTACTTCTTCACATCCTGGGAAAAATAAAACATAAAAAAAAAGGGGTGAGCTCAAATGCCCAGTAAGGATAACAATAAAGTGGAAACTTTCATAAATAAGAATAAACATTTAAGGCAATGTATAACTAAAACAAAGGCCTTTTAAATACGAACTTTCAACATGGTATGGCATAAATGAAATAATGCCATTTACTTATTCACATGGATATTCTACTAAATGAATAATCACATGCAAAAATCAATAACCACTTTCATAATGTTGGAATGCATAATGCCGGACTATCATAACCACATAGCCAAGGCCTCGTGCCAAGACTACAAATAAGGTTTTGTCAAGGCCTTGTGCCAAGACACTAGTTTGTCTCATGAGACCTACCGATGCATCGAGGAGCTATAGCGGGCTCCACCCGTCACTTATTAAGTCCAATGCATTCCCATATGAAAAGGTTTAAACATAACATAAACATTCGTATTAAAACTAGCATACGAAATGTCAATACTTTCACAATAAACTATGAATGGTATAAAAATAGCACATCCACAGTCAAACATATCACAAAACCTTCAATACAATATAGAAGTTTTGTATCATAATAAATCAACTTCAAATAATCTTAAAATCCATCAAAGGATGTTGACATAGATGAAATCAATACTCTTTTTAAAGAACTATCTCCTTTTAATTTGAAATCATTTAAGATCCATATAAAATAAAACATTTTCATTGAAAATATTCTCATAATCTTGTAAGGGATGTTTTGAAGATTTTATAACGGCGGAAAATAACCGCACCCGCCGTATAAGTTAAAAAAAACATTCTTACCATAATTCTGTCAAAAAGGTTAAAAAGGACCTTGTTTTGAAAACGACTGAAAGATTCCTTTATAAACCACTTATAAAAGTCAAAAAGGGTATAAATTACTTTAACTCATATTCTAGTAAATAGTAAAAATGTTTTGAAATACATTTTTAAGAAACATGGATGTGGATGATAAAGAGATCCCAGTAGATTATTACATATAAACAACCTCGGATAATGAAGAGATTGTGAAATAACCCTTACCTTGTACTTTTCCTTTGTTGGGGTAGGTTAACCTCCTGTATAATGGTGAAATAATTGTTATTAAATTATACAAGAATCATATACATTAATATGATATCATATATGATCTTTTAATATTGATTTGATAATAATATCTTAGTATTATCGTTGTTTCGGGTGTTAACTTACTTGTTTTCTTTCATATGTTTTGTTACGTAATACATGTTTGTTGTATCTTATTCATATCCAGAATAATATCAAGTCCTTAAACATCATTTTTAAATCATAAAATGAAAATTATACTTGAATGGATACGATGGAGAATGAATCTCATCGCGTTCGTGGAGACGGTAGTCCGTACGTACGCACGAGCGACAATATCATTCTTTTGATATTAAAATAATATATAAATGGATGGTATATCATATATACAGAATCATTAATATGTTATATTTATTATTTACATGAGTTACACATCATTATTATACCCATCCAAATAATAATATATTGAATAACAATTACACCACGACGTGGAGACGGTAAGCCGTACGTACGCACGTATGGTGACATGTTATTCAAAGGGTGGATAGAATACTGAATATGGTTGTACCATATTTATAATAACATCACAGTATATAAATGATACTGGAGTCATTATTTTAGAATGGTAACAACAAAGGAAGAAGAAGTGGAAGAAGAAATGAACTTGGAAAAGGGGTGGTGAAAACATTACCTCTTCTTCGGGTTCTTCCTTTTGATTTGATCAAAAGGGCTCCTTAGGTTGGCTTTCTGATCAAAATAAGGCCTCTAGGTTGTAGTGAGGGATGTTGGGAGATTATTTGGGCAGAGTTTGGCCGAACCAAAAGGCTTTGAAGGTGTGAAGAAATGAGAAGGAGGAGTGCCCTTTTATAAGAGGGGTGAGGGGCACCTTTGGAAAAGCTAGAAATATTAATTTATAATAAATTCATATTCGGTTTCTAATGGCTCCAAAGTTGATTATTAAAAGGTTAAGGTGGGGATAGGTCTAAAACCACTAAACCAATAGAATTTATACAGGTTTGGGTACTTATATTAACCTTATCTTTAAGTATTAACTCTAAGTTAATTAGTTTCACTTTTACAATGTCTCTTTGTATTTTTATATAATATGGTTAATAAACTCACTATATACATCCAAGCGACCCCCAAGTGGTCCATTAATGATTAACCTATCATAATATAAGTCCCTTGGCCGAACCTTAGATTTTTAGGAATTTAATATCAATTAATAATATAATATTTGTTTTAAGAACTCTTTTATGTCAATTTTGACACTATTCAATAGTTGATTTTTTTGAAACTCATAACAGATTGATTACTTCGAAAAAAGTCAATTAAATCAATACTAATATATCATATTATCCTAGAAAATTAGTTTAATTCATTAAAAGTTTCATATTATATTTATTTGGGTATTTATAATATCAATTATTTTAATTTTTCACTATTATAGTAATTATTGCATCATCATTGTGTCATAAATAAAATAAATTATTTAATGTATAAAAATTATAAATAAAATATAATTTTGTAGTAAATCTTTTTATCTTTCTAATGAATATTTATAATCTAAAATCCAACTTATATAACCCTATGTAACAATTACTTTTCTAAAAGATATATGCTTGTGTCATTTTTGTATTCATTTTGACTTAATTAAAATAAAGTGTCATTATCACTTACAAGTGGATCCATGGGGTCCCAAAATTGACACAAAGATGCCCATGGTCGACCATGTATCAACCAATAGGGTTAAGACACGTTTTAGGGTAATTTAGTATTATTATAATATTATTTTTTAACCCTTATTTACCGGATTTACCCTAAACCATGGTAAATAAAATATTTACCGCAGTAATTATTCAAAATGTCTAAAAATAAAAGTTACCTATTTACACAATTTGATCATCTTGATTCCAAATATGGAATCCATTTTCCTAAATTCAAAACACAGAAGTGGCAGAAATTAATTTAAAATTAATTTCCGCTGTCAAAACAAAAAGCGTGTTTTTAAGAGATAATAACTATCAAAAGATTGACACTTGTTTATGTTTGGTTTAATTGTAAAATTATGTCCAATGACCAAAATTATATTAAATAGTAAAAATATATTCTAAATATACTTTAAAACCACTCAAATTCATAATTTATCACTATTAATTATTTTGATTAAAAAAGTTGTTTTTAATTAAAATTTAGTAATTTTCACTATTCATCAAAATATGAAAGTTATCCGAAAAGTACCAAAATTTCACCTTAGGCTAAATTTGATATTGCGAATCCAAAAATGAAGTCCATTTTAAAATATAAAATATATATAACTTCAAAAAGTAGGTATTACTATTCATAACAACTAGTTTGATTGGTTACGGTGTGTTAGAACTCGAAGTTGCGTACAACACACGCTACTGTTTTATCCAAAGGAAAGTGTACCGTGGACGCTTGGGATGTTTCATTTTAAATTTTTTGATGTCTCCATTTATTCAAAAAGTTTAAAATATTTTATTTAAAAAGGTTTCACTATTAGTAGTTGATAAAAGTGAAATACTGAAAATGAATTTGTTCTTGCATTATGACTAAGAAACTCATAATAGGGATTCTAAAATTATAAGGATTATATAAAGTTCAAAATGTAGTTAATACTATTCATGACCTCTTTTAATGGTGTGATTGAACTCGGTGTTGCGTGTAGTGCATGTTATTGAATAATTTTTAAGAAATAACACACTCTGAAATCCTGGGGTGTTACATTCTCCCCTCCTTCAATAAATTGCATCCTCGCAATTTGAAATTGTTCTTCGAAGATAAAAGGTTGAAAGTAGAAAATATATTTGTGGGAAAACCCACATTGGAAATTGGGTTACTAAAATTTAGTCTTAATATGAGGAAAAGAGAAATTAAAGGGTCACCACCAAATTATGATCTCGATTAGGAGAACATTGGTGGAAATTAGAGACATATAATCGGAGGAAAAACGTAAATATTTATAGGTAGTGATTGAGGTCATCAATCACAAACAAGTGTATAATTGAGGTCCTTAAACTCATCAATCTATGATGATGTGAAGTACCATCGGTTCAACAAAATATAGGGTATTGGGATAAAACATTTTTGACGTTTCAAAATATCTTAGTTGAAATCCCACATCGAAAAATGAATTAACGAGGCCTCTATTTAAAATAAAGAGTCGAAAGTATGAAGATTACCGAAAATAACACATACTAGGGTTCCATGTAAGAAAATATGGATATGGAAGAAAAATCTAGCCATCAATTATCTGATGGAGAGTGGTAGAGAACATGACTATGAAAAGGCCAACAATCCCAAAGCCATAAATTTGTGATGATTTAAGGTACCATCTAGGACAACATTTTTGTTCTAAGTTTCTATTATTAATGTTGAGGAATTTATTTATGAGATTGGATAAGATAATAAGGAGATATACTTAGTTTATAATTAGAGTTTTATCCATTAATAAATTTCTACCAAAACTCATCATTCACTCGTAAAAAAAATTCTATTTATACTATTCATAGAGGGTTCCAAAATAAACGAATTTATAATTCATCTACCAGATCTTTTAAAAAACTACTTTATTTAATCCAGGACATCTCGTGGGATAGTGGTAGGTGATACACCCTTGTCGCCCTTTGGTTGCGGGTTCAAGTCTCGCAGCCTTGCCGGACGCGACGGGTTGCCGCCCGACCTCCGGGTTGTCCTTTTATGGCAATCCAAAATAATCCAAACTAGAACTATCCAAAATACTTCTGTCCAAACTCACAGTCCAACATTCATAAGGAAGGTAAACATAATATAGATCCTTTTTACCCTGTAATATCATATGAATACCTTCCTCATGTATTACCATATTCCTTATTGATTACATTCATGCTCCCTTATTCCATATAGAATGCTGGATATACTTCATTAATCCAAAAATGTTTTAAACACCAACAATGATGGAATATACAAATCATTAATCAGTTCTAAGGTAGTCAAGAATATCCAATATAATTTATCCAAAACAATCACATATTATTCCAAAATCACTACCTCAGTATCAGAACTATATTATGGTTTATCATTCTCTCAACCATATATTTTCCAAAAATCTATCCTGCTAATGAGTCACTTTTCTTTGTCCCACACAATCTCAAGTCATTAATGAAATAGTACTGCAGTACAATCCTTATATACTCCATAATTATTATAACAAGTACATTGTTGATACAAAGCTCAATTGACATAATCAACATAAGAACTCTAATCATTCCTCTTCATCTGTGGTAGTATCATAACTTGATTATTATCCAATAACATCATTTGCGGCATAGTCTGATGACTGGGACATAGGTTCGCGTAGTGTCCAAACTCCTTGCAAATGAAGCATTGTACATTTAAAACCATTTTCTTACCCTTGCAGATACGTACTTTATGCCCTTTTCCTCCACACTTATAACAAACTCCAATTCCTTTTAGGAAAGTTCCAGGGTGTTTCTTTCCACAGTTACCACATATGGGAAAATTGTTCTTTTCCCTCTTCCCTTTATCCATCTTTCTCTCTTCCATCCTTTTCTTCTCTTGCTTCCCTTCAAAGCCATAGGACTCAATAAACTCTTTACATGTCTTCTCAACACATTATATTATTTCTTCATATGATGATAATACATGGGAGACTATTTCTCTTATAAATTCTAGCTTAAGACCATGAATGATATGATCCTTCCTTCTCTTTGAATCATGTGTATTTCTGGAGTTCTCATTCCTTCTACTGTGCGCCATTTCTATACCATGGCATAAACTAGATCAGTTTATGAATCAAAATACATAATCCCATACTTATAAAACACCTAACATAAATTGAACTATTTATGGATATAATCCATAATCATAAGAATGTTTTCTTTGAGGAAGTATATACTCATAATCCCTTCAAAATGATTTGTAAAGAAAATGAGAGTTATCCTAAGCATATCCCCCGGGAGTGTCGTAACCAAGAGTGCAGCAAGGCCCGTTGTCGTGCACCAGTTCCCGTTCGAGTCTAGCTCAAAGCGGTGTTTTCGGGTTTTACCCCTAGGTACATCTGTGCCAGAGCCGCCTCTACCTGCTCGTATCCAGACAGGGATGTATTGCTTGGAAAACTCACAAAATCTCCACAATACCAAAATTCTAGGAAGTTCTTCTATACTAATCCTCAAAGTTCATCTTAGGTCTACGTGCTCTAATCAGAGTTTATCTAAATCTAGCTTCCAAGGTTTGTACTAAACTTCCTCTGATACCAACTGTAACGCCCCGACCCCAGCTACCCAGAGTCGGTGCATTAATTACATAACATTGGCATGATCACAAGAAAGATCAAATCTCGAAAGACCGATTGGTTTAGTAGCCTTGGAAACACTAGATATATTCATAAGTTTTACATTACATCATAAAATGAAAAACTACTACAAAAACATAATGTTTCCACAGTCCACACTATTAACCCCTCATAAAATCCCTGCAGGTCATTCATAACTTACTTCTTCACATCCTGGGAAAAATAAAACATAAAAAAAAGGGGTGAGCTCAAATGCCCAGTAAGGATAACAATAAAGTGGAAACTTTCATAAATAAGAATAAACATTTAAGGCAATGTATAACTAAAAAAAAGCCTTTTAAATACAAACTTTCAACATGGTATGGCATAAATGATATAATGCCATTTACTTATTCACATGGATATTCTACTAAATGAATAATCACATGCAAAAATCAATAACCACTTTCATAATGTTGGAATGCATAATGCCAGACTATCATAACCACATAGCCAAGGCCTCGTGCCAAGACTACAAATAAGGTTTTGTCAAGGCCTTGTGCCAAGACACTAGTTTGTCTCATGAGACCTACCGATGCATCGAGGAGCTATAGCGGGCTCCACCAGTCACTTATTAAGTCCAATGCATTCCCATATGAAAAGGTTTAAACATAACATAAACATTCGTATTAAAACTAGCATACGAAATGTCAATACATTCACAATAAACTATGAATGGTATAAAAATAGCACATCCACAGTCAAACATATCACAAAACCTTCAATACAATATAGAAGTTTTGTATCATAATAAATCAACTTCAAATAATCTTAAAATCCATCAAAGGATGTTGACATAGATGAAATCAATACTCTTTTTAAAGAACTATCTCCTTTTAATTTGAAATCATTTAAGATCCATATAAAATAAAACATTTTCATTGAAAATATTCTCATAATCTTGTAAGGGAAGTTTTGAAGATTTTATAACGGCGGAAAATAACCGCACCCGCCGTATAAGTTAAAAAAACATTCTTACCATAATTCTGTCAAAAAGGTTAAAAAGGACCTTGTTTTGAAAACGACTGAAAGATTCCTTTATAAACCACTTATAAAAGTCAAAAAGGGTATAAATTACTTTAACTCATTTTCTAGTAAATAGTAAAAATGTTTTGAAATACATTTTTAAGAAACATGGATGTGGATGATAAAGAGATCCCAGTAGATTAATACGTATAAACAACCTCGGATAATGAAG